>OX467718.1:25519734-26719734 GCA_950111635.1 Agelastica alni | reverse complement strand
ACTGTAAAAACGATTCTAGAACAAACATATAAAAAAAAAATGGAGGTCAACAGACTTCTCAAAAACGCAAAAATGAATAATCCAGTAGGAAAGAGACCACAGTGAAGACCACCAAAGCGCTGGAGAGAATGCTGGACCTCATCCTCCGGGGAGGACGTGTTGGCAATGAACAGGCAGTAGCCTACTAATATGTATCCATATTTAGAAAGAAGAAGAAGACCTTGTTATAAAAAGTTATTTATAATTAAATAAGCAATTCAAAAAATAAAAAATATTCGGGATGTTTCATTTAAAATAACAAAGTTGACGTCAGCATCCGGTACAACTGGAAGTCACCAAAAGTCGAGCATATTTTCATTCGATAGACCAATGCCAAAAACCCTTTATTACAAATTTTCAGATTTCGTTTCTTACTAGTTTTGCCATAACGTCTAATGTGCCATCGAGAAAAATCACCCTGTATATGCTACTTATATTTATGTAAATTTAGCAAGTATGAAATTAAATTTAAAAAAAAAAAAAACTTATTGCAGTTTGGGTATAAAATTAACACAAAATGACTGACTATTAATTTTTTTTATGTTCTTATTAATCTTTTTAAATAATTTCTCACATTAGTCATTAAATTTTATACAAAAAGGATGTTTAGTTATACCAGTTTCATTTCCTTTAGAAGTAAATTTATTATATATTAACTTTTATTTCACTCACCTCGCATGAAAATCATTAAAATGTACTACAGATAGTTCAAAAATCTCGTCGTTCACTGCATTTGAATTAACATTAATATTTAAGATAATAATTATTGTTACAAAAATAAAAAAACTTAGTTTCGGGCTCATCGTGCCTCAGTCAGTAAGCATTTAGTACTACATTATAGCAAACAATCGTGAATCTTATATTGATTAAAAAAAAATAATGTACAATACTTCACGAATAAATGTGCAGAACCGTAATGAGCAAAATTATTATTTATATTTTTTAAAACCATTGACCTGTTCTGGTGGAGAAGAGTTTAAAGTACGCCAAGGAGTTCGATAGGGATGTGTGCTCACTGCTCTGCTCTTTAATGTTTATTCGGAGAGACTGTTTAAAGAGGCTTTGGAGTAAACGAATGACGGAATTTTACTACACGGCGTACTTATTAATAATCTAAGGTACGCTGACGACACTGTCCTAATTGCAGACACAGTTAAGGGTCTCCAGAGGCTAATAGACAGAGTAACAAAGGTTTGCGATACCTACAACATGCGCCTTAACACAAATAAAACAAAGGTTATAATAATAAGCAAACAAGATATTGATGGCCACTTTTACGCAAACGGCTCCCAACTGGAAACGGTTCCATTGATAAACTACCCGGGAACATTTCTTAACAACAAATGGGAACAAATAAAGAAAGTTTTTAGATGCTACGTTTTCTCAATACTAACATATGGGGTGGAAGCTTGGACTCTGACCGACGCTGCATGTAAACGTCTGGAAGCATTTGAGATGTGATGCTACAGATGCATGCTTAGAATATCATGGATTTACCACGTAACCAAAGAAGCCAACCTACAGCGTATGAGAAAACAAAAAGGGGTTTTAAACAAAATCAAAGCAAACTTTCATACTTCGGACATGTTATGCGAAATCAGAAATATAGCCTACTTCAGCTTATTATGCAGGGCAAACTTAACGGCAAAAAAGGTCCTGGAAGACGACGAATATCGTGGCTGCAAAATCTAAGACAATGGACAGGAATCACATCTATGGATTTTTTCGGGGTGCAGTAAATAAAATCAGATGGGCATAGTAATCGCCAACGTCCACTGAGGATAAGGCACAAGAAGAAGAAGATAGACCTACCAAATATTTTTTTGTGGAGTTATGTTATTATCCAGTAGTTTTAACATTATACTTACCTACTTACTCCGTAGCCCCTGGTGAGACTTGGCTAAGGCAACAATTTGCCTCCATCTATCTATCTTCCATGACTTTTCTCTGGCTGTCTTCGTACGTGCCATTATAAGGTTAATCAGTTCTGGCTGATTGTATGTTTGTTTTAGTTCTGCATTTGTTTTGATTTAGTAGCTCTGCGCATTCTGGTTTTTGGTGGGTACGAAAATATTCCTCAGCACTTTTCTCTTGAATCTTCGAATAAGTTCCTCATTTCGCACCGTAAAAATCCAGATTTCGCAGTCGTTCATTACCACGGGTCTTATCATGGTCTGGTACGTTTTAATTTTCGTTCTCCTAGTTACGTATTTGGACTCTAGTATATCCTTTAGGGCGTATAAGCACCTGTTGGCTGATTTTAGGCGTTCTCTGATTTCTTCACTCATATCGTTGTCGGATGTGATTGTGGACCCTAAGTATTTAAATTGTTTTACATTTGCTAAATTGTATATGTCCATGGTCACATTTTGTCCTACCCTAGCTCTGCCTGGTCTTGAGACTTGCATATATTTTGTTTTGGCCTCGTTGACGGCATATGCTAGCAGCAAGTTTCATCCACTGGCTCCGAATAGCTGAGTTTCCATTTTGACTTCTCTTACTACTTTCTCCAATGTGATATTAAAAAGCGTGGGCGATTTTGCATCTCTTTTTTTAAGACCTGTGTTTTAACATTATAACAGCAAAATAAAGGGTTATCAGAATTTTCTTTTTACAGGACCTGTACTTAAATAAACATTTAATAATTGATTTAAAACATCTTGAGATATTTTTCTTGTTTTAAATAAAACTGATTTTCTTTTGTGTGGATTTAGTAAAATAATAGCACATAGTTAAATTAAATTATTATTCTATAGCTCATTACACCAATATACGATGGTATCTGATTAATCTCCGAGCCATCGACTAAACGGGTGCACTGTGTTGAGAGGTACATTAGTAAATTCCACTAAGATTTAAACCCGAATTTTTTTTGTTTATTATTATGCTTTTGTTGAGCGATTTTATTTTTATTTTTTGCTTTATTGTGAACAGAAAGATGTAGTTGTAGATGTTTTCCAAATATACTTAATGAGATTAAATTTGCAATGATAAGGCGGAAGTCTTAGCACAAGACGTCCATAACTGAGTATAATTTGATCCACTTTGTAAACTTTTTCTCTTTCGTGCCTTTAAGCTGTCGATAATAATTTTACAGTAATACTGTGGAAATTAAATATTTTCGTTTGCTAATCATTCTTTTATTTTATGTACCGTCTAGGAGTTTGTTAGTTGCTTATTTAAAATTTCTTAATAGTACGGAGCATTATTTATTACAATGACAGATGGTTCATATAACGATGGTCTTTTAACCATTTCAAACACATCTCCGTATTCATATTGTCATAATAATCGGCCGATTTTGATTTTGACGAAAATAAAAGATCCGATCCATCAACAAAACAAAACCATGCTTTCCACCTGCATGCACAATAATGTGTCTTTTTCCTTCACCGTCGGTGTGTTTCATAGACTTTATGTTATCGTCCTGCCAAATTCTTTTTGTTCCACCTTTAGTGAAAATCCAAGTTTCGTTCAGATAAACAAATAAAGAGCATTCTTGTTTACAGTAAGTATAATTTTTTAAAAATCGGTACTTTACCGTTTTAATGTCTGTACCCACTACAATGATAACCCAGGATTACTAATTACTTTTCTAGAAATCTTAAAAAAATCCTAACAAAAATGAATTAATAAGCCAAATTAAAGCTTAATAGCTTAGTTAATTGGTGAAATTTTTTGATTTACCTACCTACCTCTCTTATTATGTACAATAAAGTCATTAAGAACAGATTTGGTTGCAAAATTAACCGTGCTAACAAACAAACAAGAAATCCCTAATAAAAAAAATTCAGTTACTTACGAAATTTGTTAAAAATATTAGGGGAATTTACTTTCGTACTTCTTAAATGTATAGTTGAATACTGGTTATGGAATTTCTACTGACGATAATTCGAAACCACCGTATATTCGTGAAATATGCTATAATATTTAGTTTTCTCGGCTAAATCGCATATTTTTATTGGTCTTATGAGGTTTAATGGTATTGATGTCACCGTATCCTGTTATTTCTATGCCTAGGTATTTTAATTTCTTCTTCTGTTGTATAATTTTATCATCCACAACCAGTTTGCATCTGATAGGTGTTTTTGAAGTGGTCATGCATTTCGTCTGCAGATATCTTCATTTTTAGACTTTTTGCCGTAGTGCTGAATTTGAATAGTAATCTCTGTAGGTCATCTTCGTTTTCTGCAATCAGAGCAGCATCATCGGCATAGCATAGGATTTTGACGTCTTTGTTCCCCATTTTATACCCTTTCAAGTTACGAGTGCTTTTTATTATTTCGATATTTTTTTTTTTTATGTTCTGGTTCCCACGAAAAGGGATATCCTGTAATGTTCAGAGAACATCGTGGGAACCAAGGGAAAGAAGGTAGGAGTTGGTGTTCTTCTTAAATTTCTGGAGGTTGTATGCCTCGGGGAACTCCTCCCTAGGCAATGAGTTCCAAAGCCTCGTAATTCGTTGGATGAATGAGTCTTTGGAAAGTGATGTTCTGCAGGTCTCCAAAGTGACCACGAAGGGGTGTGAAGACTGAACTTGACGGGTTAATCTCGAAGAGACTGCCAAAGGAGGAACGATTGTTGATATTTCAGAAGAGCATCGCCCATGAAAATATCTATAAAATAGAGACAAATCGCCAACTTTTCTACGGTGTTCCAGACAAGTGAGCGAGTTTGTAAGCGAGGCATCACCGACGAGACGAATTGCCCTTTTTTGGACAGAATCCAGTAGCTTCAGGATATGTTTAGGTGCTGCACTCCAAATATGGGAACAGTACTCCAGTACAGGTCGGATCTGTGCCTTATAGATCATAAGCAGCTGACTGGAGGTGAAATAGCTCTTGGCACGAAACAAAAAACCAAGTTTTTGGGATGCACTTTTGGCAATGGACCTCACGTGATTTTCTCAGGAAAGGTTATTGCTGATAGTAATACCAAGCATCGATATGGATGACTTCAGTGGTATGGTTACTCCTGACAAAGTTATGTTAGGCACAGTGAGATCGGCTTTTCTAGAGAAAAGACATGCTTGTGTTTTGAACAATAAGAGGCTAAGGAAATCTCCTTGTCAAATACCACCATTTACAGGAATTTATTCGGTATTTATGCCATTGATTTTGGCTTGTATTTTGTTTTTTTGGTAAATATTTTCGATGGTTTTTATGATGTTGTATGGGATTTGCCTGTTGAATAGAAGGTGTACAACGTCCTTCAGTTGTATTCAGTCAAACGCCTTTTCCAGGTCTATAAAACACATGAAGGCTGGTTTGTTATACTCGATGGATTTTTCAGTTATTTGTCGCAGAACAAATATCGCATCTGTACAAGATCTTTCTGATCTGAATCCTTGTTGTTCATCGCCTAATGTGGTGAGTTCATTTTTTTCATTTTTTTATGTAAAAGGATTTTGCGAATTATAGCTGTTTCAGGCTTCTTCCGCCGTACTTAAGAAGTTTATTTGGAATACCGTCTGGGCCTAGACTTTTTCTGTTCTTAATTTTCATTAATGCCGTTTCTATATCCTTTTATGTTATATTAAAAAGAAATTAATATTTTATTAAGTAATTTTTTTTAAATTTAATAAAACACTTCTTTATTAATATTTACATTTTTTACATGCTTTATAATCTTACAATTTATGTACGTATTATTCTTTTACTTTTTGTTACTGCTTTTTTTCAGAAAATAAAATAAAACTAATACGTTAAGGATTTCACATTCAAAATTTAAATGCCTCATACCAAAATAATTTGTTAAAATCTTAAATAAAACTTAATAATAAATCGTATTGTTGTGTACTTAAAAATTAAAAAAATCAATTTTACCTTTATGATTTTTAAATTAATTTTAAGAACGCAAATATATTTTATAATAGTTCAATCCTGACCCATTAAAATAACATTCAAATTGCTTGTCTGCGATATAATAATTTTGCAATCGAGTTATCATTATTATCAATTTGGTATTTGTAAACGTAAAAATATCATTAGTCATATCAAGCAAAAACAAATATCTTGTAAGTAACAGATAAGAATACACAAAGAATACCTTTTTTAAATCAAGTGGATTGTTAAAAATATTTTATTAAATTTTAAGTAATTTAAATATAAATGTGATCCATAAATGAAAAACATGTAGCGGCCATACATACAGTTTAGGCACAGGGGACAAAACGTGAATTCCCTAAAAAGCACGTATACGACCCTAATCTTTACAACCCTAAGTTCTGCAATAACGAACGTGTATGATCCTACTTTTAATGACCAGAATCTTCTTTCCTCTTCAGCTACTCACGTACAATCACAGTAAATCAGGACGATTCTAAAAAGGCCTTTTCGCCAAATTATGTATCATTTACAGACTGTCATAAAACTGGCCGACGTAGGGGAAAGTAGATAAAAAGAACGGAGAGAGGCACACCAGTTCAGTCATCTTCAGTGAGTCGTCTTCAGTCAGTCGTCTTCAATGATTCGTCTTCAGTCAGTCGTCTTCAGTCTTTCAGTCAATTTCCACCAGTCTCTCAACAAACTTCGACAGTCTCTCAACGAACTTCAACAGTTTATCGACGAACTTTGACAGTCTCTCAACGAACTCCAACAGTCTATCGACGAACTTTAAACTGGCGCACATTACTTCTCTTGCCAAGTTTTTTTTTTATTTCGATAAATACACGTATTTAATAGTAATTCTAATTGTGCATCATTTGCTTAACAGTCGTCACACAATATTCCCGAAAACATATTAATTATCTTAAGCTCTAGAATTTTTATTGAAGTGATAACTTCTTATGGCACGCTGTGAACTTTTTTTGTAATGGGTAAAAAATGTTAAACTCGCGTCAGGACACGTGATCTGATCGAAAATTCGTAAGACGGATGGAGAGTAGACAGCTGGCGTGGCGTAGGAGAGGGAGTATCCCCCTCTCTTTCTACGGCGCGGCGAAAATGTATGCCTGCGCCGGCTGTTTCTTTTAGGCGGCGCAGGGCGCACAACGTTAATACTTGACTTTTCTCACTCCCAGAGTGCAACCCGTAAGATTTTTTTTGTAGTGCTGCACGTTTGTTAAAAACGAATCAAAAATATTAGCGGTCTGGTTGCGACCCGAGAGGTCCACACAACTAACTTCCCAGTGGAAAGAATGAGAAAATACTGTTACGAAATTTAGTTCTTTCTTGGTTTAGGTGATTTTATAATCTCGATACAGTAAAAAAACAATGTTTATTCCAATACTTTTACGCAATAAATTTTACTTTTTTAAACCACTTAGATATTTAATTCATTACAACTTTACAACTATTTACCTTTCATAAATCATAAACACTTTTAAAACTAAAAACTGTCCTCTTCGCGGCCACTTGCCTTTTTATACCTCTAAATCATAATTCCAGGGTAATTGACCTTTTTCTCAAAAGATCCATCGGACCATATGGAAGTCGCTAGGCGCGGCGAGAGTTTATTAGACGGAGGCGGAAGCTGACAAAGGGCTTTATTAATATGCACCGTTGTTGTGGTCAATGTTCGGATGCCAATAAATAAACAGGTCCGATTTGTAACAATACCATATGTTTTGTTGTTATAATTATTATTATTAAAATTAATATACAAAAACGATTTCAAATTGTTTGAATACATTTATTTAAATTTAAAACAGCACATAATTTAGGGCTAACTAAAACAATTGACTAGCATAATAAAAAATATCAAATCATTGGTAATGACGGTATTTAATGTACACTATTAATACATTTATTATCATTCCGAAATTTACAATGCAATATACAGGGTCAACCAAACGATACATTTTTTCGGGAATTTCTATTTCATTAAAGGTATTAAGGCTACAAAAGAAAATTATTTTGGAGTCTACAGGGTGACTCAAAAAAGTGTGACATTTCAAAGTTGTGTTTTAATTAATTAATTAATTAAGAAGAAGAAGAGGTTCCTTCATGATGGTCCATAGGCTTTTGCGGTGGACGCTGTCGTAAGCCTTTTTATAGTCTACAAATAGAGCAAAGGTAGTTTGGGCCTGTTCCCATTGTTTTTCCAAAATTTTTCTCGCGTTGAATATCCGATCTATTGTCCCCCCCCCCTTCGGAAATCACACTGATATTCCCCAATACACCTTTTCGCAAAAGAGGTCAGTCTATTTAGCAGGATGTTAGAAAGTAGTTTGTATGCCACAGCCAGTAGTGAGATGCCTCTGTAGTTTTGACACACCTGTTTTGGGCCTTTTTTATGAATTGGTATTATTACAGCCTCCTTCCATTCATCTGACATTGCCTTTTTTCTCCAGATGTGTTACATTTGTTCAAATCTGCTTTATGAGTTCTGCTTGAATGCCATTTAGGCCTGGCGCCTTTTTAATTTTTTTATTTTTTAATGGCTTTTTGGACTTCGTCTACAGAAAGAAAAAGATCACTTTTCCCTATTGTATCTTCATTATCCCTTACCTCCTATAACGGATTATCTGGCTCCTCCATACTCAACAGCTCTTCAAAATATTGTTTTCATCGCCCTTTTATTTTTTTTTCTGTGAGTTATTTCCATTTTTGTCTTCCACTAAGCCAGTTCTGGTTTGGAACCCTTTTAGTGTTTGCCATATTTCTTCATAAAAGTATGTAAAATTATACCCTCATAAAATAAAAAAAAGATCTTTTTTTTGTAATTATTAGACTTTGAACTAAAACACTTTATCTATCAACTACAAAATCTAATACTGTTATTATTTTTTATCATTACTAATAAATTCGTATTAAAATGCAGAAAGTAGAATTTGTTTACCAATGAATTTAAAAAGAAAAGCTTCTCTTGTATAATTTTAGCGTTAGCAACTAAATGTCGTGTTAAACGTCGTTATTGGATGAAAGAATTGCTAAACAAATGCGAAAATTATTCACAAGTAGTATTAATAAAGAAGTGCTACAAATTAAAATATGTGACTACAAAAACTATTTTTGAATGGACGAAAATACCCTTAACAAAGTTTTGCAAAACGTTTTTAACTAGAAAAAAAAACCTTGTTTGTCGGTTTTGGACAAATTAAAGTTAACTCTCAGGTATTTGGTTACAAGTTTCGGGAATATGAAATTTTTAGCTGTAGTTTGCTAACGAAGAATATTACCACACTGAAAGTGATTCACAGGTTTTTATAAAATTCTGCAAAACACTATTACTATTTACTATATCTTGATATGGTTCCTCCTTTCATTTATTTTAGCATTTTTCCTAATTTTGTCTTTGGCATGATTTTTTATTGGTGTTGGTAAACTTTCTAACGACAACAAACAAATAAAGTAAGAGTTCCAACTTATACAAATTGAAAAAAAACTGAATAATGACGAAGGTTATTGATCCGCAAGTATTACACGGTCAATATTACTGATGGTATCCTTCCCCTGTTACTGAATTTTAAAATAAAAAACTTTATTAATTAACTAAAAATCGGGATAGAATCATTTTGGGATGTGACATCATTATAGATACGTCCATTTATCAAATATTTTTAAAACCAATTGGTTTTTTTAATAACGGTTTTTATATTTCAAATAACAAATGGTCTTCAACCAAAATATTTTACCAAATTGTTTCGTTTTTAATATTAATATACCTACATAAACACAAGACGGGATCAAATAGTTATTATCATATATGTATACCTAGCTACAAAACTCACA
Organism: Agelastica alni; assembly: GCA_950111635.1. Lineage (NCBI taxonomy): Eukaryota > Metazoa > Arthropoda > Insecta > Coleoptera > Chrysomelidae > Agelastica > Agelastica alni. The sequence goes on along the minus strand of OX467718.1, from coordinate 26,710,021 downwards.
ATGGTTATAATTATTATTATTATTATTATTATTACATGATAAGGGCAGAGGATTAAGTTCTGTTTTTCCCATAAGTTACAGAATATAAATAAAACAATAACTGACACTAAGCCTAAAAAGCTAAAGATTAAAAATAATAAAGTCTATTTGATTTTTAAAGCTATTAACATTTTCTAAATTAATTATTTGCTGAGGAAGACCATTCCAAAGATCAAAAATTGTGCTACTCATAAAGTTTTGCCTGTAACGAGTTCTAAAAGGCTTTTTCTTCAGCTTTAAAAAGTGCCCACAAAGACGGTCGTCTAAATGGAGAGGAAAAGCTGCTTGAAGGTCGCCGAAGTTGAATTTTAAAATTCGAAAGGAAAGTATGAGGTCACCTCGGAGACGTCTTTCTTCGAATGTTGTAGGATTTCCCATGGTTAATCTCTCTTTGTACGTAGGTCTAACACGGCCAAAAGACCATCTGGTTGCGCGTCTTTGCACTTTTTTCAGCATCTCACGATCTCGAACCAAATCTGGATACCACGAAGGCCCGGCGTATTCAAGTATGGGTCGGACATAGCACTTGTAAAGTTTGCAATATATTTCGAAAGAAGCTTTAGAGAAAGTTTTTTGTATTAGAAACAATTTAGAATTCGCGCGTTAATACATATGAGAAATATGATTACTCCACGTAAGTTTTGAGTTTACTAATAAACCAAGGTCGGTATGTGATGAGACCGTGCTTCATGTCTGTCCACTGATGAAATACGGATTTTGCGGGTTATTGTTTTCGACGTGTAACACAACACACTTATCAATGTTCAGAGACATCAACCAATTGAAACACCATTCTTGTATTTTATCGAGATCATTCTGCAAACTTACATAATTGATGTTAGGATGTTCGTTGTTTCGTGTCGTCAGCGTAAGCCGAAATTGAGCTTGACAGGCAGTATCAAAGATCACTGGAATATGTAATGAAAAGTAAGGGTCCAAGAACGGAACCTTGTGGTTGTGGTATTTTAGATTATGAAATAAAGTCCCTCAACGAAAACACTGAATCTTCTTAGAGTGTCAATTATTATAACCCCCAAATTTTTAAATGGGCTTATGATACACTTTTAAATCATCATCATCATCATCATCACTCAGCTATAGTAGTCCACTGCTGAACATAAGCCTCTCGTTTATCTTGCCACTCTGCTCTATCTTGAGCCATTTGTATCCAATTACCACAGATTCTTTTGATGTCATCGGTCCATCGTGTGGGGGGGCGCCCTCTACTACGATAAGCTTCGTGCCTCGGACGCCACTCCAATAGTTTTTTAGACCATCTTCCGTCAGTTCTTCTAGCTACGTGGCCAGCCCAGTTCCACTTTAAAGTTGTTATTTTTTCGATTACATCTATAACACCTGTTCTTTGGCGAATAATCTCATTTGGTATTCGGTCTCTGAGGGAGATACCCAGAATAGCCCTCTCCATCGCCCGTTGGGTGACATGCAGTTTCTTTGCTGACTTTTTTGTAAGCGTCAATGTTTCGGCTCCGTATGTCATCACTGGTAATATGCACTGATTGTATACTTTTCGTTTTAGACTCATGGGAATATCCGACTTGAAAACATACTTTAATCTTCCAAAGGATGCCCACCCCAAGCCTACTCTCCGGAGAAGTTCGCACGTCTGGTTGTCCCGTCCTATTCGGATCTCATGACCCAAATATTTGTAGGCGGTGACCTGTTCAATAGATTTGCTTCCAATAGTTATGTTTTTACTGGGGACTAGGTTTGTCATGACTTGCGTCTTTGCAAAGTTAATTCTTAGGCCAACTTCCCTTGAAGCATTGTATAATTTTTCCAACATCATGGACGCTTGATCTATACGGTCGGTGATAAGGACGATATCGTCTGCAAATCTTAAGTTATTTAATCTTTCACCGTCTATATTTAGGCCCATTTCCCCCCAGTCGATTTTCTTACAGACATATTCGAGCAGTGTGGTGAACAGCTTTGGAGAGAGGGTATCTCCTTGACGTACACCTTGTTCTATTCGGAATGTTCTTGTGTTTTTATGTAATCTTACACACGCCGTTGCTTTCTCGTATATACCCTTAATCAGTGCAATGTACCTGTAATCAATTCTGCATTCTGTTAATGATTTGAGCATATGTTGTTGGCTGATTGAGTCAAAAGCTTTTTCATAGTCTACGAAAACAAGGATGAGAGGTTTATTATATTCTGTTGATTTTTCTATAAGGGTCTTGATTGTATGTAAATGGTCATTTGTACCGTACCCTGCTCGAAATCCTGCCTGTTCTTTCGGCTGGTAAAAATCTAATTTTGGAGTTAGGCGTTTAGCAATGATCTTCATAAATAGTTTATACAAGTGGGATAGGAGACTAATGGGTCTGTAATTTGCTAGATTACCAATGTTCCCCTTCTTGTGCATTATTACTATAGTGGCGTTGTTCCACTTTGAAGGTGTTACTCCTTGATGTAGACATTCATTAAATAATTTACATAGGGCTTTAATAACTATGTGTCCACCTTCCTTTACTGCCTCTATAACAATTTCGTCTTCTCCTGGTGACTTATTATTCTTCATCTCAGACACCGCCTTTCTTACTTCACAGTAGGTTATATCTGGTACATCTTCAGAGCCCTGGTTCAGTATTCTTGGGATAGGTACCTCTTCTTCATCTGGTTTTCTATAAAGTTCTTCATAGAAGTCTTCGACAATTTTTACAATTTCATCCTTGTTGGTAGTCACTTGCCCTGCCTTATTTTCTAGTTTGCAGATGTTGTTTTTCCACTTTTAAATTTCTACGTAAAACTTTAAGACTCTTGTTGTTTTCAATCACTGTATTTATTTTCTCTGTATTAAATTTTCTGGTATCTTTTCTTATAGCCTTTGATATTTCTTTATTTAGTTGTCTTAGTTCCTCGTTGTTTGTGGTGTATTTGTTCTTTAGCTCTCTTCTTTTCGTTAGTAGCTGTTTTGTGCCTCTAGACAGTTTTTCTTCTTTTTCTCTTCTCTTTGGTTCATATCTTTTACGTGTCTCTTGCAAGGCTGTACATATTTTTTCATTTAAGTTCTCAACGTCGGTTCCCAGATTTTCAATACCGTCTAAGTCATTTTTTAGAGCCTCTCTGTATTCATCGGAATTATTTATGGGATTCCATCTTTGGTTTCGTACTTTCGATATCAGCTTAGATCTTTCTCTCTTTATATTGATTTCTATTATTGCTCTTACCATTCTGTGATCACTACCAATTGAGATACTATTAAGAACCTGGACGTCATGCACAATATGCTTATTATCCGAGACGATGTAATCTATCTTATTCTTGGTAGTACCGTCTGGGCTTGCCCAAGTCCATTTTCTATTTGGCTTTTTTTTGAAAAAGGAGTTCATTGCAAATAGATTGTGCTGCAATAAGTAGTCTAAAAGCATAGTTCCTCTATCGTTTCTGTTACCGAATCCAAACGACCCCATCGCTGTTTCGTTGTCGTCTGCCTTATGTCCTAATTTGGCATTGAAATCTCCGATAATAAAAGTAAAGTGCGTGCGAACCTTTTCTATTGCTTTGGTGATGTCTTCATAAAAGTTCTCTATTTCATCTTCACTATGCGTGGATGTTGGAGCGTAGACTTGTATTATTTTAAGACTGTATCGATCGTTCAGTTTTAGTACCATAAATGCGACTCTCAGGCTAACATATTCAAACTGCACTATGCTATCTTTATGTCTCTTGTGAACTAAAAAGCCTACGCCTCCTTCCGACATATTTTCATCGCCTTTGTAGTACAGCACATTTCCAGACTGCATTGTCATCTCTGCTTCACCTTTTCTTCTTGTCTCGCACAGGCCTAGAATATCCCACTTTATATGAGAAAGTTCATTTTCTAGTTCTAGTATTTTCTGATCCGATCCAAGTGTTCTAGTGTTGTAAGTGGCTATTAGCAATTTTCGTCTACTGTGGTAGCCTGATCTACTCCGGGGATTCTTCGCACCCTCTGCATTCTGTCTTGTCCGATTGCTACCGTAACCGGGGATCTTCATGCTGCCGGAGACTGAGGGCCGTGGTAAAGTTTGTGACATCATTTATACGAGGTTTTTAGCCTTTTCCTATCACGCTGGCCAGGCGGGTTGATAGGGGGTAAGGAATATTTAGAGCAAATGGTATAGGTTTGGTAAGGAGCTGAGGGTAGAACAATGGTTTCCCCCGTATGGTATTGGGAGATAAACCAAGGCTAGCGTCTGGCAGGGGCGCATCCCTGAAGTAGATCTGTTATCTGTCGGGTTCACAGATAAGTATCTACCCGCTACCTATTATATACATATATATACATATATATACACTTTTAAAATGGTCTCTTTATTTTCTATTCCAGAAAGGTTTTATTAAAATGATGTTTTTAAATTTATTATATAAATTAATTTAAAAAATAAAATCATTTGATTAAAGAAATTCGCTACACTCCCTAAAAACTACTACTATTACCGTCTCTTGATAATGAAAAAGTAATTTAAAACCATATTAGTGTTTTTTTTGGACGGTATTAATAAAACACTAGATAAATAAAAAGTTACCATAGCAATATTACTTTTGTTTACAACGCCTAAGCAATTTGTTGTAGACTTCATGGACGGCTGGTATCAAAGGCAAAACGATATGATTAAATAGAGTCCATGTCAAAATTTGTTTTGGTAAACTATCGTTAGATATTCTTTGGACGTGACCATACCATATTAACTGTTTTGTTCTTATATCATCAACGATTGTGTGTCTGGCACCCATTATATCTCTTAGTCTGTCGTTGTGTATCCTGTCTCTTCTTGATTTACCCGTAGATCTCTTCCAGAAGTCCATCTCAGTTGTTATTAGCATTTTTTCTGTAGACTGTTTTATTTGCCATGTTTCACTACCGTAGGTTATAGTGCTTTTAAGGATAGTATTATATATTCTTTGTTTATTAGCTTTCGATATAGTTTGATCCAATAAGATTCTGTTCATCATACAGATAACTTTTCTGCCTTGTGTGATTCGTTCTTTGATTGCTCTGTCGAGTAGCCCATCGTGTGTTTTCTTAATTCCCAAGTATTTATATTCCTCGCAGTGTTTAATCTTTGTTTCATCATCCAAGTCATTATTGAGAGGTATTCCCATACCATTGCATTTCCGTTTCCATACTTTAAGGGACAGTTCTAAATAAATTTTAAAAAGTGTCGGCGAAAGACAGCATCCCTGTTTTAAACCTTTTGTAACAGTGAACCTATTGGAGATATTTCGTCCTATTTTAATTTTTGTTTCGTTCTTGTCATAGATTTTTTGGACGGCTTTTAATAATCCATTTGCGATGCTCGTTTGTTCTAGAGTTTTCCACAATTTTGTGAGAGGTACACGTACAACAGATAAATTTCTTGCTTGATTGCGGTTTTTTTCTCAATCAGTTGAGTATGTGGTCTACTGTGGACCGACCGGCTCTAAATCCAGCTTGTTTTCCCGCCTCTAAATCTTTATACTTGCTTTCGATTTTGTTCTTTAACATTTTCCCGTACATTTTACTTAGCGTACTAGTAACTGCAATCCCCCTATAATTTTCGCACTGGTCTCTACTACCCTTTTTACTGAATTATGCTTAATATTATTTTCTTTTTGTCTACCCCTATTTATTAACAATCCACAATACATACTTACAATCAGTAAATTTTTTGACAATACATATTTAACGCGAAGGATCAACATTCAATAACATTGTTCTATTAAGTCACTTGTTAGGTTAAGTTACTTGGGTTTAGTTTTTGACATGGAAAATGAAGAATCTACAGCTATAAATATTTGACATTATTAAATTCCCTATTTCAATCATTTATTCATTTCTTCTGTACTTAGCATTCTTAACTTAGCATTGTGTTAAATGTTAATCGATTCCATAATCGAAAAACTGATTATGGCTTAAAAGACACGAAAAATATCGCAGCTTGTCTGATACGTTCGCTAATCGTTACAGAAAAGACAAATAGAGTTACTGAATTTTAATTCAGTGCCAAAACTAAGCCAAATTCTAAATGTTTTAAATTACATACATACATATAGTCACGCCTTGGTACTATTATGCATGCTCGTCAGTTGTTGGTACTCTTGATCTGGCCTTTTTTCAGAACAATGTTTCGTCAATCTTTCTTCATCCATCCTTTCTACGTATTTAAACTATGTAAGCATTCCTTTGTCTATCTTTGTAACCACATCTTTTAAACCACAGCGTTCTCTTATCTCACTATTCTTTATTTTATCCAACTGTGTCACTCCGGCTATACTTCTCAAACTACTCATCTCCGCAGCAATAATCCTATTTTCATGCTTTTTCTGCCAAACCCAACATTCACTACCATACATAAGTGTAGGAAACAACACACCTCTATGCACAGCCAGACGTGCCTTTTTTGACACTTTCTAGCTGTTCATAAAGATATGCAGTGCCCCATTCATTTGTTTTCCTGCCAACACCCCTCGCTCAATGTTACTGTCATACTTTCCATTTTTCGTATACCCCCTTAACGGAAACTTCACAGTTTGTCATGCTTTCTTCTCTTTCCAAAACCATTACTTTCGTTTTGCTTATATTTATTTTCATTCCTTTGATTTTCAGAGTTTTATGCATAACATTAACCATTGCCTGCAATTCCTCTTTAGATGACGCTAACATGACTTGATCATCGGCGTAAAGAAGGCATTTGACGATCAAATCATTCATTTTCAATCCATACGCACTCTCTTTGAAATATTTTAGACAATCGTATAAGTTAAACAGCCATGGCGAAGACACACATCCCTGTCTCACACCTTTTTCGATGTTAAACCAGTCCGTACAAGCTCCGTTTATCCTGACACAAGCAGTTGAATCCTCGTAAAGTGATTTCAGTGCTCTTATTAAACTACCGCTCACCCCATACATAGACAATGTCGACCACAATTCACAATTTTTTGACTATACCTCGTAATAAAAAGACCTGATCCATACATATCCTTCCTTTTCTAAATCCTGCTTGCTCATTTCATATCATCATGTTTTAAATTAAAAAAGATAAAATAATAGTAAAGAAAAATTACCTATTCTAGATACTATGTAATAAAAAAAATTAATACCTCAAATGTTATTTTCTTATAGTTACATAATTTTTATATTTTATCTCGAATTAAGATTCTTTAAATTTTTGTTTATCGAATAGAATTCACGAAAATTAATTTAAAAAATGTAGTGTAATAATTAAAAACAAAGTTTTATCTACAATAAATGCTTCTAAAATATCTACTATCCAAAGTAGCACTAAAAAATTTAAGTTTTAACATTTTGCGGTTACATGTGATAAAAAAAAATAATAGAAGTAAAAAAAAGGTTATCATACAAACGTAATGTTATTATTTTTATTAATTTGGTTGGAAAATAAACGTGATATGAATAGTTGTATTTGTCACCACTTTTACCAGAATTAACACAAATGCAATAATTTTAATTTATTAATAGTGTTACTGATTGTAGTCAGCGCGACGTCACTGCAGCCATTATTTGGCCGGAGGCAATGGCGCGGCTTTTGGTGTCACCAAACGAGCAAAAAATAAATAGTTTTTAAAAGGATTGTTGTAGGAAGTTTAAGCTGAAGTATAGTTTTGTGAACATAGAGACTTGTATAGTAAATATCCAAGTGATTTATTAAATAGGAGATTGTATTACATATAAAAGAATTAGGATAAATTGTTTGATTTTTGTATTTAGTATTTTAAACTACAATTGATTTTGGAGGGGAAAATTGGAGAGTTTGTCCACCCTGCAAGAGACAAAAATAAATTTGGAAATGTGGTCGCCAACGTCCGTTTATATGGATAGTCAGTCGAAGAAGAAGAAGATTGTAAATTAACGAACCTAAGACTAAATACGGTACCGAACAGAATGTGTGATACCTACCAATCTAACGTTGTTCTTCAAACACTAACTGGAGAAAATGCACCAATAAGAGAAGAGAATAAAGTCACACTCACTTTTGGATGACTTAACAATCAACGAGTATGGTTTTTCATATGACGGTAATAAAAGAACCATGAGATTTGAAGAAAAAAAATTTGTCATACCGACTTCTGCTAAAAAAGTGGAACATGTAAAGCTGCGGATGGCGAAGTCTGTAAGAATTCCATGACTTTCCGAGTAGATAATCTGTGCCAAATTGGAAAGTGACCCTAGGTGCCGCGTTGGAACAACAAAATGTTTGTACCTTGGACCGGTCCATGCTAGTATGCTATTATGTTAATTTAAGCAAAACAGTGCTGGCTCCATTTACCAGGAGGCGAAAGTACGAACTTAATGCCCCAACTCTGAATGAAATCCAGCTTATTTTTTTCAAAGAAGTTAAATATTAATGATTAATATTCATAAACAACCACTAAGTTTGCACAGAGAACGGACCTAAACAAAGAAGTTGAAAATAACGTTTATTTTACCGAATTAATTTCTTACTTTTTTTAAGCTGTGTAAAATGTAAGTAAATGTAAAGTATTCTTAAATAATTAATTAGTCTTACTAATTTTAATGGATAAATATTAGTTTTGTTAAGACTTTTACTCATTACAACCTCAGATTTTTTTTAGTATGGGTAAATCTTGCGATAATTTCACAGGGAATTATAGCAGAATAGAGACGTTACTTCTGCATTCCACGTACTCCTAAAGATATATAGCAGCAGCTACAGGTGTTTCTTAATCAGTAGTTAACCGTATAAAATTAAAAAGAGTCAAAAATTTGTCGTTAACCGCAAACCGCGTAAAAAAAAGCGGCAGAAAAAGGATCACCACTGCTCATGGTGACCGTCAAATAGGATACGGGTGTGTCAAAAATCGAAAAGAATTCCGTAACCTACCTGACTACAATTGTCAATAACCAAGGGATCAACGTCTCCAAGAGGACAGTCAGGAGAGGGTTGGCCGAGTTAAATTCAAGGGGTGTCGGCCACTCAAGAAACCTCGCTAAACTGAAGCGATGAAGAAAAAGAGACTGCATTGAGCAAGAAAACACCGGTATATGACTTGAGGACTGGAGTCGGGTTAATATGATTGGTAGAAACTCCGACAAATGCTTTTTTGTTATATGGTGAGTTTTTACAGGTCTTCTTCTCAGATGAAGCCACATTTCAAATTTTGTTCGACGACGCCCAGGAGAGCAGTACCATCTTGACTGACTTTTTCAAATGGTAAAACATCCCCTTAGCATAATGGTATGGTCTGTAATTTCAGCTAGGGGTATGGGACGCCTTTACATCGTAGAACGTATCCACCCCTCCTTTGGTATCGTTATAATCCAATATCATTTCTGGCTTGCCTGTTTCTTGATCAATCTTATGCTCGTTATGGAGACTGGATAATAGTAGCACATTTTTCTACTTTTTAGGGATATACATATACTTCCAGGATAATAAAATAATAGGTTCTAGAGTCAACTAGAGCATACACTTTGAGACCGTATCGATTTGGCTTACTCGGAATGTATTGCCGAAAAGAACACGGAATGCTTCCAATTTCTCATCAATTGTCACATTTTAAAATGGCGTGTATGCAGTTTTACATTTGACGACAAAAAAATCAAAAATATTTCTGATTGGTGCCAGCTTTTTTATTTGTTTCCTATCCGCACGAGTATCTATGTCATCAAATCGCAAATGCTGAAGCAAGAACGTAAATCGAAATTTGGACATGGTTAGTCGGAATAGTTTTACACCGGTTTCATCGTTGTTCCATAATTCATTTATATTGAGGCGGCCTGAATTTAGCACCCCTGCAAAATATAGTAAACTAATAAGTGCTTGAAGTTCAGTAAGGTCTGTATTACTTTTGTATTACTCTCGCGGGAATAATTAGTAATAAGTAAATGCTTTTGAATGTGTTAATTCGTATACTTGACAATCGTCCATAGCATTTGAAAATCAAAGAGGTGTTTCCAAATTTCAGATGAACTCTTCAAATTTTTTAAAGCTGCTTTTTTCCTGGAAGCCGAGTTGTCAAGTTTTCCGCCCGAGTCCTGCTCGAATGGGGAACATGTTTTGACCATTTACTTGTTCGATCTTTTCCAACGAAAAGTGGCTCTACCGAAACTTCTTCCTCAATTTCAATATTAGAAATGTTAAAAGTTAAAGGTGCTAACCATCTCAAAAGAGCCCAGAAGATGTAAATTGGCTATATACAATAAACCAGTAAAACAGGTAATGAGTTTCAAATATCTCGGCGTCAACATTAAGAGCAGCAGAGACCTCCAAAAAGAAGTAAAGGCTCAAACAACCGAAGCAGCTTTAATATCAGGATTCCTTAGAGATATAATATGGCAAAACAAGCACATTTCCATTGAAAGCAAAGTCTGCATATATAAGATCTGTGTGAGACATATTATGACCTACGCTGTAGAAACAAGAGCCGACAACTTCACAACAAAAAGGATTATCCGTACAGCAGAGATGAGGTCTCTAAGATCCATAGCAGGCTACACACTAAGGGACCACAAAAGAAACGAAGACATCCGAGAACTTTGCGATATCCAAGACATAGTTAGATGGTTCCGAAACAGATGTCGCGAATGGAGAGATCATGTTGAACGGATGAACAACAACAGATTGCCGAGAATTGCAAGGGATGGTCTCCCAAGATCCAGCAGACCACCTGGACGTTCACCCATACATTGGTATGAAAGCTGGAATTCATCATCACAGTTACAACTCTAAGAAATTAGAGAAAAAGACAGATGCCTTACTAAGAGGTAGAAGAAAAAGAAATGTCCTGCTCTGTATCTGAACTTGATTTTTGCGTATCCAATACGTCTCCATCATCATCGTCATCAAGTTAAGCAAATTATCTGCTTACGGTCTCCCAACCAAACTGCGCCAATGGCTCTTGAGCTTCATGCAAGATCGCTCCTTACATGTGGCAGTTGACGGTATTTCTTCGTTTAAAACTAATGCCGGGGTTCCCCAGGGTTCCATCCTATCCCCCACCTTATTTCTTTTACACATCAACGACCTCTTGAAAACCACCACGAACCCCATTTACAGTTTCGCAAACGATAGCACACTTGTCTCAACTTTCACATCCTATCAATCACTTTCGGTGAATGATACAAATAGACTCAGGCAGGAACAGGTTGATTCGATCAATAGAGATCTTAAAGCAATCGTCGAGTGGAAAACCAACAATCTTGTTCAGTTCAACGCCCAAAAAACACAAAGTGCCACGTTTTCCAAGAAAGTGATTTCCTCAAATCATCCCATTACAATGTCCGGAAATACCCTTGAACCAAGCCCCTTCATCTCGATTTTGGAAGTCACAGTGTCCAATAATATGTCTTGGCATGACCATGTTGCTAACATCGCAAAGTCGGCAAGCCAGAGGCTAGATTTCTGTGGAAAGCCAGAAAGTTTTTTACTCCTGATCAACTGTTGACGACGTACAAGGCTCAAATCTGACCTCTACTGGAGTATTGCTCGCACATTTGGGATTCAGCACCAAGGCATTCTCTTCGTCTTCTAGATTCCATTCAGAAAAGAGCCATTCGCTTGATAAACAGCTTAACTCTCACAGATACCCTTCACCCTCTAGAACAAAGAAGAAGAGTTGCAGACCAGTCATTGCTCTACAGATATTTCCATGGCAGATGCTCCAGAGAAATAAAAACTCTTGTACGACCATTGGCCACATTCGGCCGAAGAACTCGGCACGCTGATCAGTCTCACCCATTTACTCTCAAGATTGACACTACAAGGACAAATCTTCATCAAGAATCCTTCTTTTACAGGGCTGCTACGGAATGGAATAAGCTTCCAAAATCAGTTTTTCCAGAGAACTATGACCTGCAACTTTTTTAAAAGCGTGTCCAAAATCATTTTCTTTCTATAATCCCTTCCCCTTCTAATAGTCGCAGTGCGGTCCGCGGCCCACACGATAGGTCTACCCTTTTTGCGACTATTTTTATAAAAAAAAATCTCCATCATCAATATTTTTTCTTAATTACAATATCTTCCTCTGCCTCGTCATTGGCAAAACATTCCAACATAGTTTATTTAATCTATCCTGCACGCGTTCATATGAAATCTGAAAATAAGTCATTATGTACTTAATAAATCACTAAATAACAGTTACAAATGCAATAAAATACATGAAAATTGTAATTTACCTTCGAATATGCTGAAAACACAAATACCAATATTCAGGTCAATAATGGGATTGGAAACTGGCGTCGGACTATCATTCCGCAATCGTATGCAACTTAAGAACGAAAGAACACTTACGCTCTATACACTGGTGTCACAAAAATATTAAGACGCCTAAAGAATACTGAGTCGTGAGTTGTAAACGGAAAATTAGAGGGTCTGCGGAATGAGAGTCCGCGAGCCAGTCCCGGAAGGTTAAGTAATGCTGAGTCCAGAAGAGTCAGCCTTTATCTGGCGTACGTCGGGCATTGTCCAAAGATATGGAGGCTGTGTTTTCTTCTCTCCACACAATCCACAATTAAGGCCGATAGCCAGCCGCAGGTTGTGCATATTGTATTTGAGGGTACCATGACCGGTCAGTATTTGGTATCCTTCCGACCCACTGACGAACTGTTTCCCGCTAGGTCCTCTCGGAAATACTCTCCCATGAGGGCCCTTGCCTATCTAAACTTGTCTTTGGTTTCTGTTTTTTAAAACATGTGATAACTCACGCAGCTAATAATAAACGTTATGCCTAAATATGGTTATGTTGGTATTTTATGCAAATTGCTATACCTACCCACACCAAAATATCATAATATAATTCGACCTTTTTTAAAGAATAAATTGAAATTTTATGTGAAGAAGCAAAATAATATTATGCAGTTTGTCCACAAGTAACGCATAAATTCATTAAAGCTAAATAACCAGATCTAATATAAAAAAATCCAAAAAAAGGTCGATTTTTAATTTTAAATTACTATTTTTTTTAAAATTAATTCGTTATACAGGGAAACCTTTTAGTAATGACGTCACTTGCACGATTATTGTCAGGTTTGTTGGTGTAAACTTTAGATTGTAAATAACCTCATAACAAGAATTCTAATGGGGTAATATCGGGTGCTCTTGCAGGCCTGATTAAAAACTGGCGCACAGCTTTAGGGAAATGTGGCACAGCGACAACCTGTTAAAACCATATTTTGTGGTTCAAAGTGTTGAAACTTTTTTTTTCTTTGTTTTCTCTCTTTTCAGAGAGGTCGTGATTATGGTTTACTCTTTGGCTGTCGCTCTTCGTACAATATTCCGCCATCTTTTCCTGTTCCCGGATTCCATTGTTACTTGAGTTATCGTTGTTGCCTTGATAGTGTCAGTCCACCTCATAGGCGATCTTCCTCTTGGTTTTTTTCCTTCCTCTTTCCCCTGTATCACCAGTTTTTATTAATATTATTATTATTACATATAAACAAGTGCAGAGGGACAAGTCCCTATATTACCCAAAAACTGTAGATATTATAAAAATCAATTACCTACTAACAAATTAATACATAAATTGAAATAAACAAAAATAAAAAATAAAAAAGATAACAAAACAAAAATACAATACTTGTTATCAGGATAAATATTAAATTAAAAGTTATTGATTTATAAGGCGGTCCAGTCTATTTTTAAATATGTTGGTAGAAGAGGCAGAAATAATGTCAACATCGAGATAATTCCTGGCGTCAAAAACTGTATTACTCAGAAAATTTTGTCTTGATCTGGTCACAAAGTTTTATTTTTTAAGTTTTAATTCATGTCCTCTGAGCCGATTGTTATGATTTGATTGAAATATCACGGAAAGGTTTCCAAAGTTGAATTTTAATACTTTAAAAGTTGTGATAAGATCTCTACGGTGACGTCAAAGTTCAAAAGAAGTTAAGTTGGCCATAGCAAGTCTCTCTTCATAGGAAGGTCTTCTCGGTCTCAGGGGAAGTCGAGTGGCTTTTCTTTGAACATTTTCTAATAAGCTTCTATTACGAATTAAGGCAGAATACCAGGCGACCCCGCATATTCAAGAATGGTCTTACATAAATGGTGTAAAGTTTACAAAACGATTGAAACGTAACGCTCGAAAACTACTTCCGTATAAGATACAGCCTATTGTTAGCACGTTTGGTTATTGACAAAATATGGTCGGACCAAGTAAGACTACTGTTAATAATAATTCCCAAGTCATTTTGAGAGAATACGGAGTTTAAAGTTTGACCGTTTATGACGTACGACAGAAGTGGGTTGTTTTTACCGATTCGAAGCACTATGCACTTAGCAGCATTGAGAGGAAGCAACCATTAGGAACACCATAGCGATATAGAGTTTAAATCATCCTGTAGAGATAACTGGTTCGTTATTGGATTTGAATAAATTTTTATGTCATCTGCGTAGAAAGATATTTTGCTTGAAACGTAAAAGATCGCTGGTATATGCTATGAATAGCAAAGTTCCCAGAACAGAACTCTGAGGGACCCCACTTTTCACTAATTTTTCATCTGAGAATGCTTCTCCTAGTCTAACTCTAAAACGCCTATCCGATAAGAAGTTATTGATCCACAGATGCAAGTGCCCTCGTATCCCAAAATGATCAAGCTTATGCAGAAGTCTTTGTTTAGGAACCCAAACAAAAGCTTTGGAGAAATCTAAGTATAAAACATCGACGAGCTGTTGTTAATTAAGCGATGATGTCCAGTCATTGACACAATATAACAGATTAGTTAAGGTTAAACGGCCCTGGACAAATCCATGTTGTTGTAGTGGAATAATCTTTTCCTGGAGAAGAAATTTGGTTATATTTTCTGAAATTATTCCATGACTTCACTGACAACTGGAAGCAGGCTGATTGGACGATAATTATTTGAATCGAGTTTATTACCTTTTTAAAATTAGGAGTAATAGATGCTAATTTACAACAAGGGGGTATGGAGCCTTGAGCGAAAGAAACTTGCATAATTAAAGATAAGGGTTTTGCGAGTTTGTTTGCACATCTGTTTAATAGGTTTGGGTCAAACCATCCAAACCAGGAGAAGCGTTTCTGCGTAGCTGTAGCAAATGTTCTCTTACCCGATCTACGGTGAACACTACATGTTTTAAGGAGGAATGAAGTCGAGGAGAGTTAATTACTGGAAGGTTCTCAGTAGTGGGCTCTATAGTAAAAACATCTGAAAAAGTCAACGAAAGCGTTTCCGATGATTCCCTATCAGAAAAACATAGAGACCCGTCAGGCTTTTGAAGTAGGGGTATCGACACTTTTGACGTCAAAGAGGATCGTATGTATTTGAAAACTTTTTTGCTGTTACCACTAGCGATAATGTTTTCTTCAAATTCTCATAAATTTATGAGAAATGATTGTGGACTATTAGAAAACTTTCGATGATTTTGAAAATCGATAAAAAGACCTATCTGCTTATATTTGCGCCAGAGATGTCTTTTATGTTTTATTTTACGTATCGCCATAATGTTTATCCAGGGTTTGAGGTTGTTTTTATACGCCTTGTGTTTCGTAGTGTTGATGGAAACTATGTCGAAAATTTTTTTTTGGTTTAAAGCAGCCCACATTGATAAGGGGCTTGTTAAGTCATAGAAAAATGAGTCCCAGTCTAATAGAGATAGTTGATCGTTAACTTTAGCGAAGTCAGTGGTCGCATATGTTATAAAGTTCTTTTTATTAGGTAGTATTTGATTAAACCGTATACGGGCTGTTATAACTGCATGGTCTGATTTACCAATCGGAGAGTTTACTTCAAGAGAAGAAATCAACTGTTCATCGTTAATTAAGACCAGATCTAATGTTAAAGGTTGGTTGTTAATTTTGAATCTTGTAGGTTCTGTAATAAGCTGAGTGAGATTCGAGTTTGCGACAAAATTTTTAAACAAATTATGGGAATTTATCGCATCCGATAATGTGATTATAGGCCAGACGATCTCTGGAAAGTTGAAGTCTCCAGCAATGATCAGATTTTCGGGGGACGACATCTCCTCGAGTTTTTTAAATAAAATGTTGTCCTGAACTAGTAAGGAGGGCGATAAAGACATATTAAATTAAGTAAAAAAGTGTTTTTGTGAACAGATAGATGAATGGCGTCTATACCTAGCATGTCGATTGGTTTAGTGGTGATGGAGAAATTTTCAGTAATATCATCAGATAAATATATACATACGCCTCCGCCAACACTATTGTTTCTATCTTTACGATAAATTTTATATCCATTAACGTTAACAAGAGAGTCCGGAATTGAAGGTTTAAGCCAAGTTTCTGCAATTAAAATAATATTAGGTTGAAGAAGCTGCACGGTACCAGTGAATTCGTTAAATTTTGCGGAAAGTGAGTCTAGATTTGTATACAGAAAGAGCCAATCATTAAAATTGTCCTTAGAAGAGTTAGGAACGAAATTTAGTGATTCTCGGAGTTCCATTGATGTACTTGATAGTCAGATCATGTTCTCCATTATTTTTTCGGGTGTCCAACTTACTGCGAAGCTCCTTTAGTCGTTGTTGTTGAATAGGGATCTTATCATCAATTATGGAAAAAAATTCTGTGGCCTTATTCTCCAAAAGTTTTGCTTTGTTCGTAAGAATATCTTTAACGTGGTGTTTAGAAACCATTACCACCTTTATCATTTGGGGGAATCGTTGATTCGGTTTGCCAACTCTGTAAAAGGTGATTGGTTTTTCTTGACATTCGACAGTGTTTAATATCGCACTTATTTTATTAGTGTCGTGATCCTTTTTGTGTCTAATATCTCCAGAAGGTTCTGGTACGCCTCTGACTAAAATATTTTTAGCGCGCGTTTTCTACGTTGTTATTTCCTCTATTGAAGTGGCCAAAATTTTTTAGGATTCTAGTAAAGACAACCTGAGACAGTAGCTGGGGTTAATTTATTTCTCTATTAATAGATACTTTAGTTCTGTAAGCTGTCCATGGGACATATAGTATTCGCCTACGGTACCACATGCATTCATTTTTTGTCTATCCTGTTTTTTAATTGTCCATGATTCGGAACCATATAGTAGTACTGGGAATACCAGTGTTTTATTATTTGCTTTTTAGTGTTTAGAGTTATATTATTATCCATCCATGTTCTTTGAAGTTCTCTTTCGGTTCGTCTGGCCATATCACATCTTTTGTTTATTTCTTTTGTGCAGGCACCATCGTTTGTAATGAGTACTCCAAGGTATATATATATATATATATATATATATATATATATATATATATATATATATATATATATATATATGCACTGAGCTCCAACAACATAAATTCTAAACTTGTATGGAATTGCATCGAATCCTTAGAGTACCTTGGTGCGAACAACAGGGTGACCCTACTGTGGGTACCTGGGCACCAGGGGGTGGAAGGAAACGAAAAAGCTGACAGCCTTGCAAAACAGGGGGCCGAATCTGCGTTTACTGGACCAGAACCGGTTTTTGGAGTCACCACAAGTGCCGCCAAAACAATTATTTCGGACTGGGCGGAGAGGAAAATACTCACGTACTGGTCCGACATACCAGGGCTAACCCACTCGAAGGCGTTTTTACCGTTACAACCCTCGAGAAACACAACTAAGCAGATCCTAGAATGGAGCAGAAATGACCTGCGTATTCTAACAGGACTGCTTACGGGACACTGTCGTCTGAGATACCACCTCGGAAAGATAGATCTGAACCAACAAACGGACTGTCGGTTCTGCTGCGTGGAAGACGAAACTGCTGAACATATACTATGTTCATGCCCCGGCCTGGGAAGAATAAGGTTCAACATATTTGGTTACACTAACCTAGAACCTACCGATTTTAAAAAATTCGTATCCATTTTTATGTGTTATGCCTGTTTTATTGTTGTTGCCTCGGTATATAAACATGATTTTTAATTTGCTCGTGTTGATTTCCAGTTCATAGCTCTCACTTTCTGTTTTCAATTTCTGCACCAGGCCTGTAAGCTCTTCTGCAGTTGATGCTAGCAGGACAGTGTCGTCTGCATATCGCAGGTTGTTTATGGGTGTTCTCCTATAACTATATCTTCATTTCAGTTTTCAAGCACTCTACTGATTAAGTATTCTGTGTATATATTAAAGAGGATTGGAGAAAGTATACATTTTTGTCTCGCTCTTTTTTTAATGTTGCATGGATTTAAGAGGTTTTTATCTATTTGTACTCTTGCTGTTATAAGTAACGTTGTCATGATAAAGTCTGATCCTCCGTCGTTTTTTTGTTTTCCTAACTTCTGGTAAACAAATAAATGTTGTTAGGGGCAAGATTTCTATCAGGCAAGGTCCATACAGATGAAGGTACTCGCCACTACTTCTCCCAGCTGCTTCGTGGGGCGTGGGTACGGTTTACAGAAAGTAAAGTTTTATATTGGATTGTTGTCAATATTAACGAAAAATTTTATGGTGCGCCACTGACTTTCTTGCTAGTGAAAATCAGAACCCACCCTGATAAAAGACACAGACAGCTGCACTTAACGCATGCGCGTTCTGTTGTAGAGGAGAGAAGACGCGTAGCATAGAAATACTTAACAGGACTTACAATAATACAATAATAAGTATTACTTACAAGTTTAAAAATAGCAATTTTATGTTAGAAGAAAAAGAAAGAACAAACTATAATAAAACTCTCCAGTGTGAGCTTATCTGAATATTCTGCAGAGTTTTACTTCACCGATGGCGTAACCTAGTTTCCTTTTACTCTGATCACTGCTAGTGATGGTTCAGTCCGTAGCTTAAGTTTTTTTGGAATATCAGGATAAGTCTGGCCTCTTCTTTCCAGTGTGTCTTAGAACGCAGTATGAGAGAATGTGATCGTTGAACGTTTTCACAAACGAATCCAGTCAACCTTACAAAACTAAGCAAATCCATAAAGAAAATAATGTCATGTGGTGGAAAATAATGAAAAACCGCTACTTAATGCTAACTAAACTCTACCAGTGTTGAATATTAGCGTACTGTATGACTAATTAATAAAATAACTAATTTAACAGATTATTAGATTGATAATTTGATGTTTAAATACTTAAACCACTTTAATGAAGACTTACGAATATAAACGTAAGTATCTGATTAATAGAACAATAAATTTGACTGATTAACAGACCGATAATTTTGTTTTTTATCACCCTATTTACTTATAGTAACACAAATTTAATCAAAAAAATTTAAATATTTTGTAATTTTAACAGAATCTTAGATACAAAAACGTAGTTAACTTTAAACTTTAAATAGATTATCTATATTGCATGGGTGCCGAGGTGGATTTTCTCTTTTTTGTTTAAAAAGATGTTTCTGCCAATTTTCGATTTATTAAGAATGAAAAAAAAATTGTCTCAATCGATTCGTTAGATCTAAACCTATTTGTAGTTAAAATTGCAGTTTATTTAATTACACGGAATCAAAGAGATTTAATGTCAAATATCAATAATTTAACATATAAAGCTAAAACAGTAGTTTATTTTAATTTCCTCGCAAACTGTTTTTAAGAACCACTCAAAAAACTAGACTTAAGTTTAATAGCATGTGACAAGGAATGTCTATACATTTAAACCTTACCGTTTCCGAGAAAATTGCATCTAAAGTTATAATTTACTTGCCAGCCGAAGAACAGTAGCTCGGCAGACGTGGCAACGCTGTAAGAGTAGCCAACCGATGCTCATGAGGCGCGCTTATTTAAAATATTAAGTGGAGTTTCTCATGAGTTAGTCATTAATCAACGATAAATGTATAATTAAGTTTCGTGATATTCATACTTACATACATATAGTCACGACTTTTTTCCGTAGGGGTAGGCAGAGACCACTTCCTTCCACTTTTACTGCAGATCTTTCTTCTTCTACTGTTAATGCTACATTTGGAAATTCTTTAGCCATGAGATTTTTCTTCCTACACTCCTTCTACCTTGTATTTTGCCTTGTTTACGTTTCTTTACCTATTATAAGATTTTTTTTTCTTTCTTCATTCCACGTAGCACCTCTTCGTTGGTTATATAATCCACCCATAAAATTTTCAGAACACGACGGTAGAGCCAGACTTCTAATTTCTTGCAAGATGTTTCAGATAACGTCCATGACTCAACGCCGTATAGAAGAATTGAGAACACATAGCACCTCAGTATCCGCATTATTTTGCTTCCTCTACTTTCATCAGCGCTCTCATACATGCTCGTCGGTTGTTGGTGCTCTTGACCTAGCCTGTCTTCGAAACAATGTTGATCTGATCGAGATACGTTCGCCGTGGTCGACCTCAACCGAATTGTCCATTCACACTTGCCTTATAAATTTGTTTCGTCGATCTTTTTCATCCATTCTTTCTACGTGTCCAAACCATCTAAGCATTCCTTTATCCATCTTTGTAACTACATCTTTTTTTACACCACAGCGTTCTCCTATCTTACTATTTTTTACTTTATCCAACCGAGTAAATCTGGCTATACTTCTCAGACTACTCATCTCCGTAGCATTAATCCTATTTTTATGCTTTTTTGCCAAACCCAACATTCACTACCATACTGATAAGTGTAGGAACCAACACACCTTTATGCACAGCCAGACGTGCCTTTGTTGACACTTTCTGGCTGTTCATAAAACTATGCAGTGCCCCATTCATTTGTTTTGTTTTTTCGTGATATTTTTTTCTTCTTCTTCTTCAGGTGCCCTGTCCTCTTCGGACGTTGGCAATCATTAGCGCTATCTGAACCTTGTCTACAGCTCGGCGAAACAATGTGGTAGTGCTCACTTCATACCATTGTCTTAAGTTTTTTAGCCAGCATATCTTTCTTCTACCCGGGCCTCTTCGTCCTTCGATCTTTTCTTCTATAATAAGCTTTAAAATTCGATACTTGTCATTCCTTAAGATGTGACCAACATACTCCAGTTTGCGCTTTTTTAGTGTAAACAAAACTTCCAGCTGCTTGTCGAGGCGTTGAAGTAGGAGATTCTTAATAGCCTTCTGTACGTTCACATTTCAAAGGCCCCCAATTTTTTGCACATCGCATCTGTCAAAGTCCAAGCTTCCATTCCATAAAACAGTGTGCTGAACACGTATTAGCGAAGCATTCAGACGCGCAGAGGCAAGCTCAAAATTTCTGCTGCAAAGTACTTTACGCATCTTCAGGAACGAAGCACGAGCTTGTTCTATTCTGGCACGAATCTCCTGCATGCCGTCCCACTTCTCATTTAGTTGACACCCAAGATATTTAAAAGTTTCTACTCGCTCAATTCGTTGACCGTTAATTGCCAGATGTCAGTCCACGTTGTTTGATTTGCTAACTGCTAACCACTTTGTCTTTCTCACGTTCAGGCTTAGTCCGGCCTCTGAGCTTGCAGCCGTCACGTGGCTTACCAGTTCCTGCAGTCCTTCCAGGAAGTCGGCAACAAGAACCGTGTCATCCGCATACCCCAGATTGTTGATATTAATCCCATTGACAGATATCCTCTCGTCACATTTATCCAACGCCTCTTGAAATATCCTGTCGGAATAAAAATTGAGTAACAGTGGTGATAAAATGCATCCTCGACGAACGACTCTCAGGATTTTAGTAATATAGGTAGTATAATTAAAAATAAACTTACTTAGAATGCAACAATTAATTATTTGCGAACATATTGCACGTATGTTTAGAGCATGAATAAAAAATCTAAATAAATACTGAAAAACATAAACAATGAACATTAAACAATTAAATCAAACATAGATTTACTTAAGGATGTGCATAAGGTCAAATTACGTAGTACATCTAATTAATTTTTAAACTTAATAAAATGTAGTAAATTGTATACAGCGACATTTTTTGTTACTTATAATTAGTTTCTATAATGAATTTTTTGAAAAAATTTTTATAATTAATTATAAAAAAATATTTAACATTGAATTTAATTACCGCGTTTGTAGTCGGAAGAAAATCTGGCAACACTGTAGGCCGTGTGGCGTCTAAACTTGCGTTTTGACAGTCATGAATATTACTAGCACCAACATAACCTTATTTAAGGTTATGACGGTGACTACTAGTGATGCACATAAAAGTGTTAATTCTCCTTTATATAGAAATAAAAAAGGTCAATTTGCATCGAAATCAAAAAAGCGATGGTTAGATAACGTGAAAGAGGGTGGTTGAAAACGAAATCTCGTGATGTTTATATGAGCACGTTGAAAGGTAGAAGAATAGTTGAGCTTGCCACCCTAGCAGAAGAATTGTGATGTACGAAGTGTCATATAGGATTATTACTTCAGGATTATCAATTTTTACAAAGATGACCCAAAAGCTTATCAGATATTTTTTCTTTTCCCTTTTTATCTCTCTAATATGGAACGATCCAAGGAATAATTTGATTAACAATATCACATTATCAATGTTATTCAACAGTTCTTCTTGAAATTATTTACGATTTCTTGATTGATATACACTTATGGGTACGTACATATAAAATTCACAATTAACTTTAACTTTTTACCTCTTTAATCTTGTAAAAACTTTACTTTACATATTAACGCACATGTGGTCCCTAACATTCAGTAGTGGATAGGCAGCCTAAGAAGAAGAAAAAGAGAGGAAAATAAAGAGCACGTTATTATCGACATGCTGCCGTGCAATGTTGTCAGATTTTTATATGGCAAACATCTACACCGGTAGTGAGTTGAAAACGAATAACTACATGAACTTTAAAACAAAATATCTCTCTGCTATTATCGAAAACCCCGCTTGTTTTTGGGCTCGAAAAATCGCAAATCGTCTAAACTTACTAACAATAAGTTTTTTAACCGCAGAAGTTTTATAAAACATAAATTTTTCGAATTTTTTAAAAATTATTTCATTTCCGGTAAAATATTATTGAGTTAATGGTGAAATTAAAATGAATTATTGCGCTTAAATTATCGGAAAGGTACCTATTTCTTTATCTTAATCGATGCAGAATCATTTACTCTATAAAATATTTCAAATTCAGGCAGCCATCTAAAAATTCATAAGTGTTATACACATCCTTAACATTGATTTTCATCTATTAATCATTTTACTTTAAACTTTTTTGTTTTTTGTCACCATTGGTTTATTATAATTATTCAAAATTTCTCAAGACTATTTTTTTCAGTGGCATTTATTGCAACAAACTAGTTGTAATCATATCACAATCAAGTTCTTCTTTCAATAAAAATTCCTACGATTTTATGGAATTACATAAATTATTTTTAAGTTTTAAATTATTTATTAACATTTGTAAAATTTCGACATCGTAAAGTGACTCGTGGAATTAATGTGAATCTTGTATGCTCAAAAAAACAGCAGCTTATTTTAACAGTTTAAACATCCCTCGGCCTTTTCGTTCACGATAGCATTTTCTTAAAACTAGCAACGAATCTGAAAAATCTGGAATAAATTTAAATTTTTTTTGCATGCTACAGTCATTAATTACACAAGTCAACACAAGTTTGGTGCCAGAGTTCTGTGTTACCGACTAGCGCTTTTTGGGTGGTCCTTTATGTGTATTTAATAGGAGTCGAAACTAACTTTAAATATGTCTGTTCGAGGAAACCTACCTTATGCTAATGAGGAGCAATTTACTCCGAAACCGGTATATATTTATATATATATACATACATACATAAAGTCACGCCTTTTTCCCATGGGGGTAGACTTCCACTTGCTACAATTCTTACACACATCTTTTGCTTTCTCTACTTTCATCAGTGCTCTCATACATGCTCGTCGGTTGTTGGTACTCTTGACAGCTGGCCTTTCTTCAAAACAATGTTGATCTGATCGAGATATGTTCGCCGAGGACGACCTCTACCGACTAGTCTATTCACACTCGCCTTATAAATTTTCTCGATGCGCCGGCAAGGAACATGGAGGTTTCTAGGAGAGGGTTGTTGAAGGATGTATGATGATGTCGGTTTCTGCCTCTGTTGAATCTCG
This sequence comes from Agelastica alni, assembly GCA_950111635.1. Classification (NCBI taxonomy): domain Eukaryota; kingdom Metazoa; phylum Arthropoda; class Insecta; order Coleoptera; family Chrysomelidae; genus Agelastica; species Agelastica alni. The sequence goes on along the minus strand of OX467718.1, from coordinate 26,686,103 downwards.
CCGTGCCTCGATTCGATGTTAAGTCTTCGATTGCTAGTTGGGTTTGCTGGTTCGTAATTCTATTTGCTGTCAGTTTTTTTTGGCTTTGCCACCGTGAATGTTTTGATAACGTAAATTAAACATCTACTCTCTTGTTTAATACTATATTGTAAAATGTGTACAATGAGCTTACAGTTAAGAACCTCCTGTCTTTTTGGAAAATTGTCACTGGTTGATGTATTTTTAACTCAATTGATTTTATCCAATTATATTGCTTGTAAATGATTTACCAAGTGTTGTTTTAAAAGCTAACTTGCTTGTTCTTTGAAGTCACCAAACGAAAGTGGTCAAAATAGTTTAGTTATAGCAGCGCTGATTTTAGCTTTTCTAATTGGTTTTGCTTGTGACTTAATGTATGATTGGTTGCCTATAGCAAAGCGACTAATCTCAGAAAACCGAGTGAATAATTGGTTGCCTATAGCACTGTCTATAATGAGGTTTTTAAATCAAGGAATGGATTGAAAGACATTCTTCAGTTGAAACATACGGAATTTTTAAAACATTTGTTTCGCTATCTCTTCTACGTGTTCACACCATTTAAGTATCCCTTTATTTATCTTAGTAACCACATCTTCTTTAAACCACAGCGTTCCCTTATCTCACTATTCTTTACTTTATTCAACCGACTCACTCCGGTTATACCTCTCAGACTACTCATCTCTGCAGCATTATTTCTTTTTTTATGCTTTTTCTGCCAAACCCAACATTAGTGTTAGAACCAACACACCTTTATGCACAGCCAGACGTTGGGTTAGGTCCCCGGCTTTTACCACAGAGTCTTTTGCATCTGCCCATGTAGATGACAGTCTTTTGGACAGTTGTATTAAGGTGTTGATTTCATCAAAGTGAGCTAATCTATCCGTATAAGCGGGAGATATAAGTGTTGTTGGCGTAATAGACATAGTTCTGCTTTATTTTTCTCTATATTGGATTTTAAAAAAGCACCCATGAAAGATAATATTTGTGATGATGGAAAGTTAAGTATTGCTGTCTTTATAACATACAAATAATTATAATTTGTTTAATTCATATTTAATTTGTTTTAAAATAAACAATTGTTAAATAGATAAAAATTTTTTTTGGAAAAACAAATTTTACAGTATTTTTCATTTTGGTACACTTCCAGTCTAAAAGCCATAGTTTTATAAAAAAAAATTTAATTTATATTTTGATTAATTAAAATTTCACTGTTTGTTTACGAAATTATTTTTTTGGCGTCATCTGCTAAATTGGCTACTCTTTCATTGGGGTTTAACCCCTGATAATATCTAAACCTGGAGCGTGTACAATAATGTTATTAGGACAGTAAATACCTACAAAGTTAAAATTGCATTTAAATCCTGAATACAAACACTAAGTAGTGGTACCTGTTTCGTATAACCAAACAAACTTATATAAATTGGATTGCCAATTGAATCTGTATGTGGAAAATGGATGTATAGACAGTAAATTTAGTTAACAAATTCCCAGGGATACCACTTTATATTTTATGAATAAGAGTTTAATAGGAAGTTCCAAACTTGGAAATAAACTATTTTAGTGTTTAATTCAATTAACGAATTGTCAACCGTCACCATATTGGAAAATGTTGACTAATCCCAGGTAGCAGAATTTGAATTTTGGAATAAATTTATTTGATCTTTGGTGTTGGCTAATATGCATTAACTATTATTGGGACTTCTTGATGTTCTAAAGTTTACTGTACATAAATTTGCTAAAATTGTAGTTCAAAATCTTATTGGTTTTTTTTATTAGACTCTTTATACTTGACTGAAGATACACGTAGTTTACATACCCAGGATTTTTCAAGTTTATATTGTTTTGGGAGCTCTAGCACTTACGTCACTTTTTTTTAATAAACACATTTTAAACATTAAAAAATTTCACAAAATTATATTAGAATAGATAAGGGGCTATGGTAACAAATTAATTCTCAGTAACATTGACAGTGAGCAATCAAAAAATTAAGAAAGAAGAGAACCCTACTCCATATAACAAGACTACGGTTTGGAAAGAGGACCTTGAACAACTTTTTTACGTGTATTTTTGTGGCAAGCATGTCAGGAATAATCCAGAAAATTCAATGTTTATTTTTATTCAGTGTCCCGGAGTGGTTTCCGAGTTGCTCTTCATTAATTTGCCTTTCCAAAGACAGGAATCTGTAATGCGTGTTACCCAGATAGCCCAAGAAGACAGAGTTATTTTAAATTAAATTTTTATTTGTAAAATAAAAAATATATACAATAAATAAAAAAAAATAAAAACAAGATCCTTTCGGGATACTGGTAACTCGACGTACTTCACACGACGTGGGTAGCTTGACCTCGACGGAAACGATATATACGACTAATCGTTTGTGTAGTACGGACTGTGTCGAGTAAGGACTGAGTTATCGACAGATCAATACTCCATCGGTTTGACTCGAACGACAGGAATATCGTTTATGGCCGGTCAATACCCGGCCGTGGATTCCGTGTCGTGGAACTGTAGGTATATTTCAAGGCGTCAGTACCACGTCTAAAATTATCCTGACAGCCTTACCTGGTCGTTTACAAACTTTTGTTGACACCGAAAGTCGCCGGTGGTCCTGGTGGGTGTGTGCAAGGTTAGATCAATACTCCAACCTCGTCCAATACCCGTGTAAAACGTTCAAGACCAGAGTCAATACCCCTGGTCTACGCCTCGCACAACAAGGTGCCTCTACTGCTCGGTGCACGGTCTTTTATATCCATCGTGGTGGTCTCCTTCTACCATCAATCCATCCGGAGTGGGAGTTCAACAGGTCTGGTGGTGGATATCGTCATCGTGACAGTGGGGACAACTGGTTTCTCGGGTGGAAATTAATAGTAACGTACTTGTGTCGTTACAAATATATGGGAGACTATCCTGTCCTTCCTCTCCAGGAAAATATCTGGGGGAGGAAGATTTAGGAGGTGTTCTATCGCTGCCGTTGGTGTGCTGGACATAGCTCCAGTTATGGCCAGGCATGCCAGCCGCTAAAGGCCAGCAAGCTATAGCTGTCTGTTGTAACCCTTTGGTCCACCAGACTACTGAACCATACGTGATCATAGATATTATCACTTTAATAAATCCAGTAAATATGTTTGAGGTTTATTTTCTAAGATTTGCCACATACTCTTCTGAGATTCCAGAGAGAAAATCTGGCTTTGTTTATTATATAGTAAGTACTTTTGATAGAAAGCCACGAGAATTAAAAGACCAATTATAGAAAATCTACTCGTTAAAATATCTGATGTTACGTAGGCCAGAATTAATCAAGAAAACATTTTTGCTAATCATTTGATTTTTTAATCCGCATGATATGCAATTTAAAGCAAAACAATTTTTAACAATATATAAAAGTTTTGGTTAAGAAATAATCATTCAACATTAAATCAGGTTCACAGAATTGCTGATCAGATAAAAAAAGCACTGGAGGAAAAAATATGAATGTTTTTGATATACTCTGACATGACGGGCTTAAATACAAACTGTATTTTTTTTACCTAAAAAAGATAGTCAATTACTTAAATCGTATATTAGCGAAAGACTCTTTGGAATAAGATATGAAGATTGTTGCTCTAACTTGGAAACAATAAGTGCTAGAGTACTACAAGATTCTAGGTCCAACAATTTATCTGTTGTACACTCACGATTTACCAGTTTTAAACACAACCCCTGCTTAAGCTGACAACACAAGTATATTAGCAGATCATAATGAAATTGTAGCAAAAAAAAATTGCAAAAAACACTTAATGAGGTTAATGCATGGACCAATAAATGGTGTATTAAACTCAGTGAGGTTAAATCAATAAATATAGACTTAAAAAAATAAATCTTATTTAATAACCTTGCCATACAATATGCCAATACGGCTTAATATTTAGACATAAAATTAGATGTCAAACTAAGATGGAAAGAACATATAAAAAAGAAGACTAAACATTAAATATACTAAATTGTATGGGCTCCTTGGAATAAATTCCAAGCTATTAATACCTAACAAGCTTATGATATTTAATTAAGTACTAAAACCAGTATGGACATATGGTATTTAATAATATAATAATAATAATAGTAAGAAGACTCAGAAGAACCAAACCTTTTGAGTAAGTGTAAATAGTTTATACGTTTAAAAAACAGAGTAATGTACGTGTTAATATAAAAAATTAAAGAATACCACAAGAAAAACCTCAACAAAAATTAATTTTAAAATCGTTAATAAAATAAATTTGCTCGTTAGTTGACTGCATCTCGTCATTTATCTCAATTAGATGACATGTGAACCGCTTGTGGGAGAGTAGCAACTAATAATTTTTTGGTAACATTCACCCATCGATTTGGTGATCAACCATGCCTCTTGTTTCCTTCTGGTTTTCCCTGTGCAATAAGCGTTTCCATTTGCTCAATCTGACTGATGTGTCCGAAAAATGTACGAATTCGAGTGTACACGATACTGGACAAACGTTTTGACGGACGTATTTCTTTTAAAACCGAAGTATTTGTTCTATGTGCGGTCCAGGACACTCTCAAGATTCGTCGCCACGCCCACATCTCAAATGCATCAATCCAACGACGATCTACTTCTTTGAAAGTCCAAGATTTTGAAGCAAATAGATAGACCTAAAAGACCAAGGTACTCACTAGATTGATTTTAGTTTGTTTTGTGATATTCCGATCCCTTCATACTATATTTAACTGTGTCAGCTGAAAATGCCATCTTATGTCGCCATTACATTCCCCGGTATTTTCTATTAGTGCTCCAAGATAGACGCAACTGTTGACAACTTCACAGTGTCCAATAGTCCAAATTTCAGGGTAGTTGTTATGTTCTCCATCAATAATCATTATTTTGGTTTTATTATAATGTATGTTTAGGCCGTAAAAAGCACTGACATCTTCAAGTCTCATCAGGAGTTTAAGAATTTCTCTCTGGGAGGCAGCTATCAAGGTCGTTTCATCGGCAAACCTTAAGTTAGACAATTTTGCGCCGCCAATATTTACTCCATGCTAGTCCTCTAAAACCTGTCTCTTCTCGGTCTTATTACCCTTACAAGGGTTTGGTGGCACTATGCTTCTACCATTTTTATAGTAATTTTTCACTCCTCTCTGTTCTGGGCTAGTTCTGTGGTCTCGTACAGAGAAAGTCCAGTCAAGCTTGTGATTCTGTCTACCCAACGGGTTGGAGATCTTCCTCGTGACCCTCGTTTGTCGACTTTGCCTTGAACCACCATCTTTTCTAAAGCATTCGGTCTTCTGGAGACGTGCTCGAAATACTGCACTTTGTTCCGGTTTATTCTCTTGGAAATTCTCTATAGATATTAAGAAAGAAGCGGCGAGAGAACATAGCCCTGTCTCACACCCTTACATGTGGCACCTTCATCAGACAAGCATTTATCAACCCTAACCCGTGCAGAATTGTTATCATATAATTGTTGTATGAGATACACCATATGGTCTGGGACACCCATTAACAACAAAATAGACCAATCCCATTACAAGGGTAAAAAACTTGTGTTACAAAACTGTTAATAAAAAACTGTTTTTTTGCAACGGAAATTTTTTATTTCTGGAATATTTCGTATACATATTAACATAAGGTTAACTTATTAACTTAATAACATAATGTTAATAATTATAATAGTTTTCTTAAATATTTTTAACGCATTTAATTTACAATTATTATTGAGACCCCTGTATCAAAACTATTTAATAGTTGGGAACGTAGCGTTATAAGATTTTGTTGAATACATTAATAACATTCTAATTAAGGCCCCTTCTATCAATTAGTCTGCGATTAAAGCCTTTATATAGTTATTAAGTTTAATATTATGAATACACTGTACCGGGTATGCAAAAATATTAATTAAAAGAGTAACGAATGAAACTGAAAAGATAATATGGGATGTGCAAGCAGGATTTAAAAAAAGAATGAGATGTATGCATAAGGTCTTTTCATCACGGGGTATAGTTAAAAAATTCTTGGCTAAAAGTCAGAAGGTTTGTTGCGCTTTTATAGACTTTGAAAAGGCCTATGACAGAGTGTTAAGTAGTAAATTGTGGTCGACTTTGTCTATGTATGGGATGAGAGATAGTTTAATACAAGCACTGAAATTACTTTACAAAAATTCCACTGCTTGTGTCAGGATAAAGGAAGCTTGCACGGACTGGTTTAACATCGAAAAAGGTTTGAGACAGAGAAGTGTGGCTTCGCCATGGCTGTTTAACTTATACATAGACGATTGTTAAAAGTCCGTATGGATTGAAAATGAATAATTTGATCGTCAAATTCCTTCTTTATGCCGATGATCATAGTCATAGTAGCGTAATCTGAAGAGAACTTGTAGGCGATGGTTAATGTTATGCATGATGCCGTTAAATTCAAAAAGATAAAAATAAATATAAGCAAAACGAAAGTAATTGTTTTTGAAAGAAAAGAAAGCATGACAAACTGTAAAGTTCTGATGAAGGGAGAAAGAGTGAAACAAGTTAATGAATTTGTGTACTTGGGTTCAAAGTTAACGAGCGATGGAAAGTATGACAGTGACATTGAGCGAATGGTGTTGCCAGAAAAACAAATGAATGGGGTACTTAATAGCTTTATGAACAGTCAGAAAGTATTAAAAAAGGCACGTCTGACTGTGTGTGTTGGTTCCTACACTTATATATGGTAGTGAATGTTGGGTTTGGCATAAGAAGCATGAAAATAGGATTAATGCTGCGGAGATGAGTAGCCTAAGAAGTATAGCCAGAGTGACTTGGTTGGATAAAGTATAAAAAAATTGAAATAAGAGAACGCTGTGGTGTAAAAAGAAAATGTAGTCACAAAGATAGATAAAGGAATGCTTAAATGGTTTGGACGCGTAAAAAGGATAGATGAACGAAAATTGACGAAACAAATTTATAAGGCAAGTGTGATTGGACCTCGGCGAACATATCCCGATCAGATCAACATTGTTTTGAAGAAAGGGCGGGACAAGAGTACCAACAACTGACGAGCATGTATGAGAGCACTGATGAAAGTAGAGGAAGCAAAAGATGTGTGTAAGAACCGTAGCGGAAGTGGAGGGAAGTGGTCTCTGCCTACCCCTACGGGAAAAAGGCGTGGCTCTATGTATGTATGTATGTTATTTTTTATTAATTTTTATCCTTTATTATTATTATTATTGCTTACAGAAATTTTTTTTTTTATAAAAGTTGTGCGGTTAAAATAAAATACTACATTAGCGTAGGTACACTTATATTTAATTTGGAATAATCTTTTCGTTTTTTTTTTTAAAAATAAACTTTTCGTTACCCTTATTTTACACTATTTTTAAGTCATTAAACGTCGACAATCTTAGTTGAATAAGTACTGTAAACATGCAAAAAGTAAAATTATGATAAGTTTGTTGGATATGTTACATTTCCTTAATAATAACAATAATTACAATAATAACGATACAAGTTTTATTTATTTAATTCATAGCTGTTTCGTTAATAACTACTTTTTCGAAAAAGACATCCTTTTCACGAACTATTAAGACAATCGAAATTGCGTAACATTCGGTACAAGTCAAAAGTAATTAAATAGAATTAAAAATATCAGTGGTCTGGGTGCGACCGAGAGGTCCACACAGTGGAAAGAATTAAATAATACCATATGTTTTGTTGTTATAATTATTAATATTATTATAAAAAACGATCTCAAATTATTTTTAAAAAATTATAATTGTCATTAACATTATTCTGTTTAGTTCAACCATATTCTTTCAAATTTTTTATCGTTTCATGAGCGGAAGCTATTTTCAATTGTTCGTAACAATTGAATTTTTTTTTTTTATTATAATCAATAATCATTTGTTAGTTCTTCTTCTTCTTCACGTGCTTTGTCCGTTACGAACGTTGGCTATTATCATAGCAATTTTAATTTTGTTAGCTACATTTCTGAATAATTGGATTGAAGTCAGTCCAAACCATTGGCGTAAGTTTTGGAGCCACGAATGTCTTCTTCTGCCGGGTCCTCGTTTACTCTCTATCTTTCCTTGGACTTTCAGTTGTAGTAGACGGTATTTGTCCTGTCTCATTAGATGACCATGATATTTAAGCTTCCTCTTCTTAACAGTAAGTAATATTTCTTTTTATTTTTCTATTCGGCGTAGGACTTCCAAGTTGGTGATATGTTTAGTGTACGATATTCTAAGAATGCTCCGGTACACCCACATCTCAAATACTTCCAGCCTTTTCATTAGTGTTTCCGTTAGTGTCCACGCTCCTGCACCGTAGAGCAAAACAGGAAACACGTAGCACTTGACCAGTCTAATTTTTAATGGTCAAGATATTTTACTGTTCGTGAATAGATTTCTCATGCTGTTTAATGTTACTCTGGCTTTTTCAATTCTAGAAAGTATTTCAGTTGTTTGAACCCATTTTGAGTTAGCTAGCGTCCCAAGATATACACATGAATCCACATGCTGAATTAGCTGGTTATTTATTGTCAGCTGTCTGGCAGGTTGCTGGGTTTTGCTTACTATCATCCATTTAGTTTTATTTATATTTAGGCCAAGTCCATTTTCCTCACTTTTTTGACTCCCTTCCATGAGATATTGTAGTTCATCCAGACTATTTGCAAGCACGACCGTGTCGTCGGCGTATCGGATATTGTTTATTACCTCTCCATTTATCTTGATGCCACCAATTTCTTCTTTTAAAGCTTTTTAAATATTTGCTCCGAATAAATAGTAAAAAGCAGAGGAGACAGGATACATCCCTGCCGTACGCCCTTCCTAATTTCAATATTCTCAGTGGACGACTTAACAATTTTAACGCTAGCTGATTGATTCCAGTAAAGATTTGCTACAATTCGGATGTCCTTATAGTCGATGCCTACATTTTGGAGTGTTTTAATTAGTTGATCGTGCCATACGTTGTCAAAAGCTTTGGCATAGTCCACAAAGCTTATATAGACATTCTTATTCTGCTTCCAAGTTCTGATCCAACGATGCAGAGATGTGAATAACGCTTCTCTTGTGCCGAGAGAGTTTCGGAACCCAAATTGTGATTTGCCTAATTCCGCTTTACATTTGCTGTAGATTTTGTTGTATATGATTTTGGTGAAGACTTTAGTGATCTGGTTAATTAGGCTTATTAATCTATGTTGATCACATTGTTTGGAGTTAGGCTTTTTGGGTATGGCCACAAAATTTGATTGTAGCCAGTTTTCCGGTATCTTACCACTATCATATATACTGTTCAGAAGAGTGGTCAGAGAGTTCTAAAATTGGTTGTCCTTTTTATATAGAATCTTTAGTATTACCCTATGGATATTGTCCGGGCCTGGTGCCTTGTTATTTTTGAGGGACACGGTTGTCTCGGTTGGCTGTATTGAGGGGTCCTTAGGGCGGTCTGAGTTTAAAAAGAAATTCGACGTACTGCTTCCATACTTGTAGAATCTCTGTTGGTTCTGAGACAAAGCTTACGTTATCGTCAAATATGCCTGTTGTTAGATTGTGGTATTTGCTTTTATTTGTCATTTCTTTTATTTTTTGTGTATGTTATAATAGTCATATTTTTTCTTATATTGTTCGATTTCAGTATATTTATCGGAGAGCCATGTCTCTTTAGCTTCTCTAATTTTTGTCCTAATTTTTCTATAAATTTTCCGATCTTTTAATATATTTTTGTTTCTATACTTTCGTCGTTTTTTCATTATATCAAGGATTTCTTCAGTTATCCATTTCTTTTTCTTCACTCGATCTTGTTTTAATAGTGCTGAACACGTTGTCTGAATAGATTTTTCAGTCTTTTTCCATTTTTCACTTACTTGTTTGTTCATTGATTTTGTCCATTTCTTTACTTATAGACTTCCAAACTTGTTGCTTAGTGTCGATGTTAGAGAGCTTTTTTAATGCGCTTCAGCCTGATTTTGAATTCCCCCACTGGGTTATGATCCGTTGGAAGATCGGCTCCTGGATATGTTTTTGCCGTTTTTATTGCATTTCTGTATCCTATTGGTACAGCGAAGTAATCTATTTGATTTCTTACGTTGTAAGTTACAATATTCATTTGTTATAAACAATGCTTGATTATTACTAACAATAATTTTTCACTGTTATAGCGTCTTCAATGCTATTTCCTTAATACTGACACAAGTTTAAAATTCTTCAATTCCGATTTTTGTTTTTAAAAACTATATCTTTTTATGAAATAATGTCATTATATTTTTTATACAAATATTCCAAACATGCAATAATTGTATTATTTACAAGATCTTAAAATTCTGTATTAAAAATAGTATAATTAATAAATTACAAAATTCAGGTAGTTTACTATTTTTTTTAGTTTTTTTTTTAAATACAAATGCAGTTTAGGCAAGTGTTTAACTACCCATAAATAAAAATATGTATAAATATGGTCAAAAGCAAACACATAAAATCATTATTAAAATCAGTGGAGCAATTATAAACGATTAGTTAACTTTTTAATCACTCGCAAATGAACAGTTGGGATTTCTTAAACAATTTTTTTCTTCTTTTGGTGTCCTGTCCTCCTCGGACGTTGGCAATTATTAGCGCTATCTGAACCTTGTCTACAGCTCGGCGGAACTATGTGGTAGTGCTGACTTCATACCATTGTCTTAAGTTTTTTAGCCAGGATATTTTTCTTCTACCCGGGCCTCTTCGTCATTTAATTTTCGGTTCTATAATAAGCTTTAAAAGTTCATACTTGTCATTCCTTAAGATGTGAACAAAATACTCCAGTTTGCGCTTTTTTAGTGTAAACAAAACTTCCAGCTGCTTGTCGAGGCGTTAAAGTACCTCGGTGTTACGCACTCTTTTTACCCAGGAGATTCTTAATAGCCTTCTGTACCTCCACATTTCAAAGGCCTTCAATTTTTTGCACATCGCATCTGTCAAAGTCCATTCCATAAAACTGTATGCTGAACACGTAACAGCGAAGCATTCGGACGCGCAGAGGCAAGCTTAAATTTCTGCTGCAAAGTACCTTACGCATCTTCAGGAACGAAGCACGAGCTTGTTCTATTCTGGCACGAATCTCCTGCATGCCGTCCCACTTCTCATTTAGTTGACACCCAAGATATTTAAAAGTTTTTACTCGCTCAATTCGTTGACCGTTAATTGCCAGGTGTCCGTCTACGTTGTTTGATTTGCTAACTGCTAGCCACTTTGTCTTTCTCACGTTCAGGCTAAGTCCGGCCTCTGAGCTTGCAGCCGTCACGCGGCTTACCAGTTCCTGCAGTCCTTCCAGGGAGTCGGCAACAAGAACCGTGTCATCCGCATACCTCAGATTATTGATATTAATCCCATTGACAGATATCCCCTCGTCACATTCATCCAACGCCTCTTGAAATATCCTGTCGGAAAACAAATTGAATAAGAATGGTGATAAAATGCATCCTTGACGAACGCTTCTCAGGATTTTGATCTCGTCGGTCGTGGTGTTATCGATTCTTATGTGAGCACTTTGGTTTCAGTAAAGGTTGGCTATTATTTTGAGGTCTCGTTGTTCCACTCCTATTTTGGTCAGTTTTTCGTTCTTAACTTTATCAAAGGCTTTTTCGTAATCGATGAAACATGCGTAAACGGTCGCCGACATGTCCCGGCACCTTTGGATAAGAACCTGTATGCTTGTTTCAAAGCCATTACGAAAACCAAACTGAGAGTCCCCCATCATTGTCTCGCACTTCGCATATATTCTTTTGTGTATTATTTTCAAAAAAGTTTAAGCACATGGACTGGTTAAAATGAAAATGATTATGCTGCGGTAATGAGTAGTCTGAGAAGTATAGCAGGAGTGACTCATTTGTATAAAGTAAAGAATAGTGAGATAAGAGAACGCTGTGGTGTGAAATAAGATGTGGTTACAAAGATATGAAATAAAGTAATGCTTAGCTGGTTTGGACACGTAAAAAAGGTTGATGAAGAAATATTGACGAAATACATCCCTGTCTTACACTTTTTTCGAAGTGTAAACTTAGTTTTAATTACTCATGCGGGAGAAGTAGTATCTTAGAGCACGCTGTTGCGGTTGAAAAATAGCTGTTTGCCCATATAAGTGCGACAAATTTACTTGGCTCACGCTTACGTCATTTAAGTGTTACTTGGTGCACGTAAATTATACCAAGCATACGCAAACTATCCTTGTCGCACGCAAATTTGAACCATTAACCTTTCGGTTAACAGCCAAACGCGCGACTGTCAAGTTGACAGTACTAGGTTTATATTTTTATTTCAGTTAATATTTTTGGTCTTGGTCTTGGTTTTATGCTCGCGTTTATACCGCATTTGCAATAAAAAATAGTATGTGCAACCCATGCAATGTTGTCGATTGCTCACTCTCACTTTGCTCGTGCGTTCAACTTCGCTCTCGTGAGCAATCGACAACTTATCGCACTAAAACAAGTACTGGAATCCTCGTTATGTAATTTCAGCGGTCGTATTAAACTACCGATCACCCCATACAAAGACAATGTAGAAAACCACCATTCGTATCTTACCACTCTGTAATAGACCTTTTTTAAGTCTACGAAAGCGCAGCAGAATTTTTAATTATTGTATGAAGCAATATTATACATTAATACTAGCCTTTGCCCGCGACTTCGTCCGTGTAGAAGTCAAAAATGGTTCTAATAGGACCCGTTAGGCGATGACTTTTAATAAAATACAAATTACGTCTTCCATCAATTCTGTTAAAAATGTTTACGCAAAATTTGAAGTAGCTTGGACCAAGAAATCACGTGGTCCAATACAAACTTTGCCCCAGTTTTTCACCACCTTAGGCACACCCTTTAAGGTTCAGGTCTCTACGATCAGCGGCTTAGGCTGTGCGTTGATCCGTCAGTCAGTCATTCAGGACAAAGCATTTTATATGTATAGATAATATTATTATATCCTGTGAGGAAAAAGTATGAAAATCCCGAAAATTCGGAAAACCGCAAGAGGTTAGTCGTAAAGCGAAGGTCACTTTCAAAGAGGAACCCAACGGTGACCTCTGATTTGACCTTGATTCTCATTTTCAAGGTTAATTCAAGTTCAACCCCTTTTTTTAAAAGGGAACTCCAATCTTTTATACCGGAATCAAGCGGAAAGAGCGGAAAATTTTACGTCCGGATATGTGTGTAGGTATGAGGTTAACATAACCCCAAAAGGTCAAATAGAGTTCAAAGTATGACTTCTTAAAAATCTCGGTAGTTTAGAGGTGAAACTGAATCATTCTACAATAGGATTGGTTACTGTCAAGAAGCGAATGGAGAACACTTTAAAAATCCGTTTTTAATAGTTTTTATTTTTCATCCCTCTTTCACCCTTTCACAACATTAAAGATATTAAAATCAAACTCAACGACCTTAAAAACCATGAATTTGATACCTATATTAGCGTTTTTAACAGTTTTTATATTTCATCCCCTACCCACCCTTATCGTAGTGAAGTTTTTTTTACCAAAACCACTCCTGGTTTGTATAAAACAATTTCTAAAAATTTCATCCCAATCGGTTCCGCCGTTTGGGAGTTTTTGAAGGACATACATATAATCATACAAACTTTTTTCATTTTTATATATATAGATATTACCTATAACAAAATTCCCTTAGCCCGCCCCCTTCCGAGATATTATCCTTAAACATTGGTGATTCAAATAAAATTTTTATTTTTTTTCTCAAATTTTAGTAAATATAGTAACTTAAAAATTTGTAATTTCCGTGCACTTACAAAGGACTAACCACCGGTGTTTTTTTAACATTGCTGCTACATTATAAGGGGTTAAAATTAGCATTACTTACCTTATTTAATATCAAACCTTTTTTTGACATTAATTTTGTAAAATAAAAATATTACTTATAGTATTAAAAACATTTCATAATTTTTAAGTTTTTTCCTACGACCAATAAATTCGGAGGGAAAAATCAAAATACAATATTATGATTTTTATTCTTTATTAAATAATAAACTACGTATTAGAAGTGGAAAATATGGAATATGGAATAAAATATGATTTATAATATGTTAGCGTAGCGTGATGAAACGCCGCCGCTTAAAAACATTGATAAATTTATGTCCAGGCGGTGATTCATTAAAATCGCTACTAAAACTATAGGCGATGAGATATGTGTGGTAGAATGACAGCGTGCCTTGTATTAATCGGTCGTTGTTTTCAAGCTATGAATAAAACTAACATCAGAAGTGGGATTACTCGTCCACAGTGTGTTTTGTTTAACAATAAATTACATAATATATATATATATATATATATATATATATATATATATATATATATTAAACAATAATAATAATCTTCGTTAATTAAAATTAAAAATAAAAAAAGTACCTTTGAGTCAACTTACAAAGCAAGGCAAGTGATTCAAGTTACTCGGTTAGGTTTTACTGGTACAGGTTTTTAACATCAAATTAACGTATAATTTAAGTTTTGTTAAAAATGTATATTATTGTTAAAAATGCAAGAGACAAAATAAAAAAATTAATGAACCAAGTTAGAAATTAATGGTTATTTAAAACCAAAAAGTAACCCAAAAGTACTTATTTTTTGCATTTAATAATTTTGGTAGTGTTTAAAAAAAAGTGAGACATCCAAAATGGAAATAATTATATCATATTTACGTATCATCAAAAAAGATAAAACTTAAAACTGGAAAATTAAATAATAAACATGAAAACGGATAATAATAGTTTGTCAATTGTATCAGCGACCGAAATGTAACTGTGAGACAAAGATTTATTGCCCACACGATAGGTCTACCGTTTTTGCGACTATTTTCATTAAAAAAAAAAAAAAGTAATTATATATTTGGTAAATAAATTATTTAACTTTTAACTAACATAAAGGTTAATTAATTTGATTACATTTTATAAATTGGTTATTTAAAATTAGTTTAATTAATAAGGTGAGTACAGTGGTACTAGAGGAGTGAATTAAAACGTTTATAACAATTTGCGAAATGCAAATGATGGGAACTACATTTTTACGTTAATTGTAGTCACAGTAAAAGCAAACACTGTAAATTGAAGTGTACCAAGTCATTTAATTTTTCTGTGAATTTACCGCGTAGGTCCTGTATAATAAATTTTGATCCTGCATATTTTACCAAAGATCTGTAAAAAGTGTGTTAATAATTATGTCGATGGTAATTAACAAAATTATTTAAAACGTAAAGTTTTTGTATAATTTTTTGTTTCGTGTTTTATTGTTGGATGAAGAATGCGTATATCGTAAAAATACGTACTTGTTTTTTTTCTGTCATTATTAAATGCTGCAATGTGAGAACGTAGTTAATTTTTATTAAATACGTTTTTCTGTTTAGTTTTTAAAGTAATATGAAGTGAACATTTCATGTGTTGTAACTTACGTAAGTACGTAAAATAGTTTTTAGGTACGATTAGTTTTTCCAAAGGGTATTTAGTTTGAAAATATTATGTGGAGCAAGTGCGCGTCAAGCCATACAGCTGCCAGTGTACAAAATATAATTTTACACCCCTTACCCCTTTTTTGGTAAAATTTTTTTACATAGGTGGGTGCAGATAAATAAAATTAAAATACGTGCTAATACCTATATTTAATTTTGATACTGATATATCATAAAAAGAGGGTAAACACTAAATTGGAATAAACGTTATTACTTATTTAATTTTGAAATTAAATATGTCTTACATGTTGATTTATATACCGTATAATGTATAATCCATATTTTTAAATCATCATTAACATTTGATGTTTGCAAATAAAGGAAATAAGTACTTCCAAAAGCTCACATAGGTCTAGATAAAACTTTATTAAGCATAAGCTCTCACTCTTGGTTTGCCGGAATGCGTATGTTTATCAAATAATATATTGACGTGTGTTTAACTTGTCGCACCCATAAATACACACCCAGAACATCTTCCGATATTCGGTCCATACTAAAAAGTGCAATTCCATTTAATGCTTTTTATATTGATTGCCTTGGACCATAACGAAAGACTGAAGATTGATTTACACATGTTTTAGTCGCTGTAGATGCATATTCTAAATACTATTTTTTATATGCACTTGGAAGCCTAAAAACTGACGACGTAGCAGATTGCATACTAGATATCATATACCTTGTAGGCAAGCCCGCACGTGTTATTACTGACAATGGCTCTTGGCTCAAAGCTGTCCAAAAACATGAGCTTGTGCAAGACAGGGTTATAGAATAGCTTTTTATCACACCATACGTCCATCAAGCAAATGGCCAAGCTAAATGCTACAAACGTTTTATTGCCAATCTTTTACGAGTACAATCCGAAGTTACCCTAAAATGGAGTACACTTGTATCGCGTATCCAACTAATTATTAACTCCTCTGTAAATAAAACCCCTAAACGAATACCACTTCAAACTTTGTTTGGTTGTGGCAATAGAATACCAAAAATACAACGTATTAATAACAATGCTTTCGAAAAAAAAAATTTCCTTGTCTGTTCTACAACATGAAAAATGGAAAGAATTTATCAAAAAGCGTATTGCGGATAATGCCAAGCAACCAGAAAATTATGAAACCTCAAAAAACATTCAACATTGACGATTATATATTACTGTCTAGAGAAACTCTAAAAGCTAACAAATTTAAGTCTGAATGGATTGGACCCTATAAAGTAACAAACATTTTATCTCCCAATCGATACGAGTTAAGGAGGGTTGGAGATGTCGCCCTTACTATTTAATATATATTCCGGCTACATATTCGATGAAGCTCTACAAGGTATGGACCACGGCATTAAAATAAACGGACATCTCATCAACAACCTACGCTTTGCAGATGACACGGCCATCATAGCCGATAGCGTAGAAGGACTCCATCAACTACTAAATAGTATCAACAGAGTGGGAAAGACCCTGGGCTTTAAAATTAATATAAAGAAAACAAAAGTAATGGCCATCAATAGAAGAACCAATCCAGCACCAGATATATATATATATATATATATATATATATATATATATATACATATATATATATATATATATATATATATATATATATATATATATATATATATATATATGAATGGACTCCAAATCGAGAACGTAACCAAGTTCAAATATTTAGGTACCTGGGTAATATCTGATTTGAATCCTAATACAGAAATCAGATCGCGCATAGAACAGGCCAGATCAGTATTTAATTAAATGCGACCAGTGCTTTGCAACCAATCACTGAACTTGAAATTACGCCTTCGATTTGTTAATTGCTTCATCTATTCCGTTTTGCTATACGGATGCGAAGTCTGGACCCTAAAGGCTAAAACACTAAGACGGCTGGAAGCATTCGAGATGTGGGTATACAGAAGGCTCTTTAAAATACCCTGGACAGACCACGTTAGTAATGAAGAGGTTTTGAGAAGGATAGGTAAGGACAGAGAGTTAGTTGTTGCCATAAAGAAGAGGAAAACCGCGTACTTGGGACGTGTAATTCGGAGTGATCGAATGAAGCTGCTGAAAATAATAATGGATGGCAAAATAGAAGGCAGACGAGGTATAGGCAGACGCCAACATTCGTGGTTAAAAAATATAAGACCGGACCCATTTCGCCGAGATTGTTGCCAACCTTCAATAGAAGACGGAACCGAAAGAAGTAAAGGAGATATTGCAGAGTCTACCAGAATTTCTTCCGTAGCGGCTTATCAAATGCGACTGTGGAATAAAGAATGTAATCCTGAGGATTGTGCTAATATCCTTGATTCATTTATCATTGCAGAGGAAGACCGTAAGGTAATATTTTTTTTTATTCTACTGCCGTGTTAGCGATAGTGCCTAGTTTAAATGTGGCGCCGACCACGAGGAGTAGATTGGGCGTGGTTTGCTGTAGAAAGTTTTGAGATGTGGGCAGCTTCACCACCGGAACCTTTATTGCCTGCCGACTCACTTGCTCTTCGACGACGTCGTTCACTGCGTAGATGTTGGATCCTTCGATAACTCAGTAAACGCTGGCTCGATCTGTTTTTTTTTTACTTTTTCTTCTTCTAGCTGCCATGACCGTTTAACGATCGTTGGCGATCATTCTGGCTATCATGTTTGCAATCATTATTTTGTTGGTAGCCGCTCGGAAAAGTTGTATAGTGGTGAGACCAAACCACTGTCTGAGATTTTTGAGCCAGTAAGTTCTTCGTCTGCCGTGGCATCTCTTACTATTAATCTTGCTCTGTATTATAAGATGTAGAATGTCATACTTTTCTGGGTGTCTCATGATATGTCCGAAATATTCAAGTTTTCGTTGTTTTACAATATTGACCACTTCGTTATCTTTATGCATTCTTCCAAGCACCTCCTCGTTTGTGATTTTTTCCACCCATCTTATTCTTAGCATTCTCCTGTACAACCACTTCTCGAAAGCTTGTAGACGTTTGAGCGTGGCTTCTGTTAGTGTCCAGCTCTCGACTCCGTACAAAAGAACTGGAAAGACATATGCTCTAATCATCCTTATTCGCAGGGCAATCGATAGATCGTGACTGGTAAAAAGTTTTTTCATGCGAATAAATGTTTTTTTACTAATATAGGCTAAAGATTTTACTGCCTTTTATCACCGTGAATTTTGTTCTCACAGTAAATGAAACAAGTCACTTGTCATCGATAATATATAGTTAATTTTAATACATGGAGCTCACAGTTTAAAGCCTCCTGTATCTTCGGAATAATTTCACTGGTTGCTAGCTGTGAAATTTAATGTATTTTAATTGATTATATTGATGTGAATTTTACCACGTGATGTTTTAAAGCATTGCTCTGAACGCTAGAGGTGTTCATGCCTCGGCTGATGATATTCGAAAGAGGGCGAGAAGCCAGAAACTGTTTCAAATGTGGCTTCTGCTCGTGTTAAATTCAGCGTTTTTGATTGGTCACTGACCGTACAGCTGGTTGCTGAAACTTGCGCGCGACGATTTCGAAATGTTCTGGCATAATAAGTGCACGTGTTCTTCATTGCACGGAACCCTTTGTTTATATCCGAAGGCTAATTTCCACGTAATAAATGCGTGACTTTAAGTTGATTTTTTGTTGACGTCAGGGCCGTACTAAGTACTTTTAAAAATCAAGGAATTTCTCAAAGAGGAATTGTACACTTGGAAGTAGTGATTTCCAACACTACTTACTATTTAAGTAATTTTTGAATAGGTACTGCTTGGGCACTTGTGTTGCCTTCTGGCGGTTATTATACGAGGGGTGTTTATGCTTGGGCATTTGTGTTTTGTTTCTGGTATATTTTGCACTACGGACGTTCCTGTTGACGTGGTTCCCGACACACCCAGTCAGAGTCAGTATAAAATCGGTCGTTGTTTTTAAGCTATGAATAAAGCTAACATAATAAATATTGGAAATGACTGCCCCCAGCCAAAACTTAAACTTAATTTTACTCACCACCTCTTAGGGGTGATATCTTGAAAGTGAATGAGCTAAGGAAATTTTGTTGTAGATAAGATACATGATAATTTCATATGGGCAATCACCTTTAGAATGTTTTCGCATGAATTTAGAGAAACCCAGTATAGTTAAAAAATATTTTTAGATATGGAGAAGATAATGTTACTATGTTTTTCTTTTTAGTTTTGGGTTTTAAGTAAAAAATAAAAATTAAATCCCGACGGCCAACGTTATTTTAATTTTATTACTGTAAGATCATAAATTACCTTCGAGTCTCGGCTGAGATTAGCCAGTAGTCTATAGAGTTATCACCCAATTAGATAGCCCATAAAATTTAACACTAAAAGCAGAATAGGGCATTTACAGTCTGCAAGTTTAATAGTTATTTTAGTATACTGTGTAGTCCAAAATAAAATCCAGAATACAATATGGTAAAAATGTAATTTCAAAAAAAATGTTATGTAATAGTATATTTCATAACAAGTATTGAAATATGCTATTCCAAACTTATTGTTGGCTATACTGTCTTTAACGAGCATTTAAAAATATAAAAATATGCCTAATTAGAATAATTCACAGGTGGAATAGATAATCCTGTTATAAAAAAAGGATTTAACAGAACTCTAGTTAAATATTTGCAGTAAAATCAATATGCCAATTCTCCAAATCGCGGAGCACCTAAAAAAAAAACGAGTGTGCTTTAGACCACAGGACTAAAGTAAAACTTCTTTAGCTTCATCTATATATATATATATATATATATATATATATATATATATATATATATATATATATATATATATATATATATATATATATATATGTGTGTGTGAAAATTATAACTGCTGTATTTATATATATAATCCAGGATATCTACAGCTGTCGCTGCCTTCCTGCTTTCAGCCCTTGTCTCCAGTTGTCCTTGTCCTGCCAGTCTCCGTCCTGCAGGTTTCTTAATTCCATCGCCTCATCCACTTCGTCTCTCCATGATCGCCTTGGTCGACCTCTCTTTCGTCTGCCTAATGGACTCCACTCAGTTACCCGGTGTTTCCAGCGATCCTCCGGAGTTCTTTTAACATGTCCGTACCACGTTAGTTTCTTTTCCTCTATGTGTTCTATTATGTCTTTTTTTACCTCCATTCTTCTCCTGATCTCCTCATTTCTTATTCGATCTAATCTGTTCACTCCACAACTTCTTCTCCAAAAGTCCATTTCTGTGGCTACAATCTGCTGCTGCTGTATTTACCTACATATTTTTAATATAGGTATAAGTGGGTCGATTAAAGATTAGAAAACAAAATACTCCTCTGGCTATATGCCTGCGACAGGCATTGAATTACATCTGATATATAAACGTGTATAATACTCCATCACAGAAAGCAAGGTATACAGATGCTTGTTAATTTTGCTGTAATATTCATTACTAATTTTCAACCTGCCAGTGTTTCAAAAAAAAAGGTGTATCTGGAGGTGACTACTGAAACATTGTCATGAAATTTTATGCGAATATGTTTTAAGAGCTGATACATCCCATGAATTTGTTTTTATATCTGACTTTCATAGAGGGTGCTAGTTATACGGTTGGTACCAATTAGTATTGAACATACCTTTTTTAAGTTTAGATTTAATATTCAAAATTTCAAGTAAACTTAAACATCATTCAATTTTACACCAAAAAGGTACTTTTGGTAAAAATCGTTACTGTGTACCGTTTTCGGAATATTTTGATTTGAAAATTATAAAGTAATAACCGATGCTGGTATAAAGTAATTATAAAGTTATTAATTAAACAAAAAGAAAATTAAAATAAAGACTAAGAACATAAAATAAAATTTAATTAGAGTTGGACTTTAAAATGGCCTCTGTCTTTACGAATACACAAGTCTATGCTTTTTTCTAATGAATCCATTAATCTTCTAAACGGTTCTGTCTTCCAATTCTTGACGTAACTTTACTAGCATAGACTTTTTCTTAAGATACGACCAAACTGTATAGTCTAAAGGATTAAAATTGCATAACCGAGGAGACCAATGAATCGGAGCTTCTGCACTTTTACCAATTCATCGATTTGAAATATGGTTACTTAACCAATTGCGACACCTTCTATCAAGGTACGGTGGATCTCCATCGTGCATGAAAAAAAGAGATCTTCGTTTAGCGTTAAATTTTTTAATATCTTGAATAAGTGATTGTTTAAAAAATCCAGGTACATGTCACCATTTAAATTTGCAGGTTAGAATTTTTTTTTTTATATGTTCTGGTTCCCACGAAAAGGGATATACTGTAATGTTCAGAGAGCATCGTGGGAACCAAGGAAAAGAAGGTAGGAGTTGGTGTTCTTCTTAAATTTCTGGAGGTTGTATGCCTCGGGGAAGACCTTCCTAGGCAATAAGTTCCAAAACCTCGCAATTCGTTGGATGAATGAGTCTTTGGAAAGTGATGTTCTGCAGGTCTCCAAAGTGACCACGAAGGGGTGTGAAGACTGAACTTGACGGGTTAATCTCGAAGAGACTGCCAAAGAAGGAACGATTGTTGATATTTCAGAAGAGCATCGCCCATGAAAATATCTATAAAATAGAGACAAATCGCTAACTTTTCTACGGTGTTCCAGACAAGTGAGCGAGTTTGTAAGCGAGGCATCACCGACGAGACGAATTGCCCTTTTTTGGACAGAATCCAATAGCTTCAGGATATGTTTAGGTGCCGCACTCCAAATATGGGAACAGTATTCCAGTACATGTCGGATCTGTGCCTTATAGATCATAAGCAGCTGACTGGAGGTGAAATAGCTCTTGGCACGAAACAAAAAACCAAGTTTTTGGGATGCACTTTTGGCAATGGACCTCACGTGATTTTCGCAGGAAAGGTTATTGCTGATAGTAATACCAAGCATCAATATGGATGACTTCAGTGGTATGGTTACTCCTGACAAAGTTATGTTAGGCACAGTGAGATCGGCTTTTCTAGAGAAAAGACATGCTTGTGTTTTGTTTGCATTGAATTCTACCAAGTTATTGGATCCCCATTCGAGAATTGTTGCTAAGTCCATATTTATATTGTTAACATTTCTTCCTCGTTCATTTCTGGTTTCACGGGCTGATATAGGGGCCCTGGAAGAGAAAGCGGTATGGAGGGTACTATTATCGGCAAAGCTGTGTACGGGACATGAAGTTGCTTTCAACAGGTCGTTGATGTGAAGTAAAAATCGTGTTGGTGCTAGAATGGATCATTGCGGAACACCAGCATTTATGAATAGAGTGTCAGATGAAACTCCATCGACCACTACATGGAGAGACCTGTTTGAGAGAAAACTAGCAAGCAGAGAACACAGCTGAGGGGGCAAGCCATAAGATGGAAGCTTGGCGAGAAGTCCCTGGTGCCAAACTCGATCGAACGCCTTGGAGATATCTAATGCCACAGCTAAAGTTTCTCCATACTTTTCAATAGATAGCTGCCATATATGTGAGACGTATGCGAGCAGGTCACCAGTTGATCTCTGATGGCGGAAGCCATATTGCCTATCATTGATAATTCCTGAGTCTTCCAGATATTTCATGAGCTCGATGTTGATGGCTTTTTCCATGACCTTTGAAATAATAGATAGCAGTGCGATAGGTCTGTAGTTGCTAGGTAGGGTCTTTTTGCCTTTTTTAGGGACTGGCTGTACTCTTGCAATTTTCCAATTGGACGGAAATACTCCCAAATTGTAAGAGTGGTTGAACAACTTGCAAAGAACAGGTGTTAGTTCGGGGGCACATTTCTTGAGAACAATCGGCGGGATTCCGTCAGATCCACAGGCTTTGTTGGTGTTGAAACCCAGCAAAATCTTTCTGATAGTACGTTGGCGAAAGGTGATCTCGGGCATGTGACTGTCAATAGGTGTAATGTTCGAGGGTTTATTTTCCCGAAGAATCCATAGTGGAATTTCCAGCAAATAGGTGCGCAAAGATATTGGCTTTTTCCTGGGCAGTCGTTGCTAGTGTTATATCTTCATTGGTTAGGGGAAGAAAAGAGCTGGAAGTGAAGTTTCTTCCCACAGCTTTGGCGAAAGACCAAAATGAACGGGATCCGTTGGGACATTCAACAAGTTTTGATCTTATTTTGGAATGTTATAACCTGTTAATTTGTTACCTTAAGTTGCTGCCCAAACATTAAGTTTTAATGATACCCTTTTGACTTGTGGATTCTCATCACACCAGTAGTGTGCATTATGGGAGTTAAACATACCTTGTCGCGTAAAGGTGGCCTCATCCATAAAAGAATACATTTTAAAAAATTTGGATCTAGGGCTACACTTTCTTGTAATGTTTGACAAATTTCACTCTAACCGGTAGATCGTCTGGCAAGAACTCTTGGACTTGTTTGTAATCATAAGGATGCAGCTGCTGCTCTTTTAGTATTCTCCAAGTACTTGAAGAAGACGTATTTATTTCTCTTGCCATATTCCTTACACTAACTGTTGGATCTTGGTCAACTAAATTTAAAATAATATTTTCTGTAGTAATAGTTCTTTTTGTTCTTGGCCTACCAGAATTTATTTTTTTTTGGTCTCACATTCCCAGTTTTTCGACAACATCGTTTGATTGCTCTAAATGTATTTTTACTTGGTAAGTTTCTTTTAGGAAATTTTTCTGCATAACGCGTAACAGCTGCACCAAAGTTTCCTAAACACTCGCCTTAGTTTAATAACATGTCGGTGTTTTCAACATTTGAGTACATTTTGATTGATTGATATTTTACAAATAACAAGATTTCAAAAATCTAATTATTGTTGACTTATCGTCATAACTGTCAATAAATGTTAGTTTTCCATGGCAAATTTAAGAAACATCGAGATATACAGATTAGAATTGATTTTTGTGAAACTTTACAAGAAAGGAAAGCCTTAAATCCTAATTTTTCAACATATATCCGTTTTATTGATGAGCTCTCATTTACGCGAAAAAGGATTTTTAATTTACCTAATGCAAACTAATTAATAATAATAATAACTTTATCATTACTTTATACCAGCATCGGTTATTAATTCATAATTGTCAAATCAAAATATTCCGAAAACGGTACACAGTATTGAGTTTTACTAAGAGTATCTTTTTGGTGTAAAATTAAATGATGTTTAAGTTCACTTGAAATTTTAATTAATAAATTTAACTGTAAAAAAATTATGTTCAATACTACTTGGTACGAACCGTGTAACTAGCGCCCTCTATGAGAGTCTGATATAAAAACAAATTCATGGGATGTATCAGCTTTTAAAACATATTCGTATAAAATTTCATTACAATGTTTCCAGTAGTTTTGGCATAATCGTAATAAATGTGTATAATTTTTTTTCTTTAACGCCCTTTATCTTAAATTCGAATGGCGTTACGAAAAATTTTTACCAAGCATACCCAATTATTTTTTAGTTTTCTACCTATCCTTGAGACGGGGACACCTTTTTTTAAAACGCCCTGTATATATACAATTGTTGTTCGGAAGATATGCACATTTATATAAATTAATTATCAATTTCAACCCGAAGGACGGTAACCTTTAAAAAGTTTTCACGTAAAATTACTGCTGGGAATTTCCCAGTTATATTTACAACACCACTTTCTTGTCTAATTTTGCTAAAGATAACAACCGCAAATAATTATCAGTTTTGTCGCATTTATTAAATAAATAAAAATCGTGTAGCGGTAATAAAAACTATATAGTGCTTTTTACTGCACTTTATTTATCAAAAGCATATCATAATAATTAGTATCAATACAAGATAATAACCGTATGTTTAGATAATCTTTTATTTAATATTGCAGTCAATAATTTGTCAATCACTTTACACGTTCTACGTTTGGTTTTGATTTTTTATATAATTAGTTTAATTTTTATTTATCATTAAACACAATATAATTTAGAGATCAACAAAAAAAATTATTTTTTACATTTAATAGGATTACTATTAAAAAAAAGCAAAGAGCAAAAGTAGATGGGTATAAAAATTTTAAATTAAATTAATATTTATATTTGTTAATACAATAATTTTTTACATACATACATAAAGTCACGCCTTTTTCCCATAGGGGTAGGCAAAGACCACTTGCTACGGTTCTTACACACATCTTTTGCTTCCTCTACTTTTATCAGTGCTCTCATACATGATCGTCGGTTGTTGGTACTCTTGACCTGGCCTTTCTTCAAAACAATGTTGATCTGATCGAGATATGTTCTCCGAGGTCGACCACTACCGACTTGTCCATTCAAACTCGCCTTTTGTTTCGTCAATCTTCTTTTATCCATCCTTTCTACGTGTCCAAACCATCCAAGCATTTCTTTATCTATCTTTGTAACCACATCTTCTTTTACACCACAGCGTTCTTTTATCTCACCATTCTTTACTTTATCCAACAAAGTCACTCCCGCTGTACTTCTCAGACTACTCATATCCGCAGCATTTATCCTATTTCCATGATTTTTCTGCCAAACCCAACATTCACTACCATACATAAGTGTAGGAACCAACACACCTCTATGCACCGCCAGACTTGCCTTTTTTAACACTTTCTGTCTTTTCATAAAGATAAGCAGTGCCCCATTCATTTGTTTTCCTGCCAACACCCTTCGCTCATTGTCACTGTCATACTTTCCATCTCTCATAAATTTTGAACCTAAGTACACAAATTCATTTACTTGTTCCACTCTTTCTCCTTTAATCGAAACTCCACAGTTTGTCATGCTGTCTTCTCTTTCAAAAATCATTACTTTCGTTTTGCTTACATTTATTTTTATCCCTTTGGTTTTCAGGGCATCATGCATAACATTAACCATCCCTGCAACTCCTCTTCAGATAACGCTAATATGACTTGATTATCGGCGTAAAGAAGGCATTTAACGATCAAATCATTCATTTTTAATCCATGCGCACTCTCTTTTAAATCTTTTGAACAATTGTCCATGTGTAAGTTAAACAGCTATGGCGAAGCCACACATCCTTGTCTCACACCTTTTTCGATGTTAAACCAGTCCGTGCAAGCTCCGTTTATCTTGACACAAGTTGTGGAATCTTGGTAAAGTGATTTTAGTGCTTGTATTAAACTACTACTTACCCCATACATAGACAATATTGACCACAATTTACTCGTCACCACTAAGTCATAGGCCTTTTCCAAGTGTATAAAAGCGCAATAGACCTTTTGACTTCTAGCCAAGAATATTTCGACTATACCTCGTAATGAAAAGACCTGATCCATACTTCTTCTTTCTCTTCTAAATCCTGCTTGCACATCCCATATCATCTTCTCAGTTTCATTCGTTACTCATTTAATCGATATCTTTGCATACAGTTTGCCGACTATGCTAAGTAAACTAAAACCTCGGTAGTTCTTACAGTCCTGTTGCGAACCTTTTCCCCTGTAAAGCGGCACGATAACGGCCTTGCACCAGTCGTCTGGTACGCTACCACAAAGGTTAAAAAGGTGGTACAGTAGACTAGCTACCACGTTTTGTTCAGCCTTCAGCATTTTAACTGTTATCCTGTCGTACCCAGCAGCTTTACTGTTCAACGCTTCCACAATTTCTGTCGTAATAATTTCACTTTCATTGCAACTGTCACTTATGTCTCCGAATGGGGCCTGTACTTGTGTATCCTCTTTTTTAAATAAACTTTTGAAGTATAAAATACAGGTGATATCAGAAGTATAATAAAATAATAATATTAAAATAAATACATCTAATTTAAAACATTCTTATTAAATTTATATAATTTTTATTTGACAATTAGCACTGTAGATTGTAATTTTATTATTTATAAATTTAATTACTTTGGAAACCTAAGTCGTTAAGAAACTGTGGATAAATTTTAATTTTGCCTTACCTTTGTACCTACTTATTTTACCATTACCTTGTTCCAAAAATGAAGATTAATTGAGTGCTTGCATCAAATATCACTTTTTTACTCAACAACAAACAATTTTTGTTAACACCGCATTTAACCAACAATAATCACTTAAAATCACTATAATTCTTACTTTACATGAAATTAAAAAAAATATTACAATAATTATTAATTTTTTTCACTGCAGAAAATAATTTTAATATTTTTTACAAAAATCAGCAATATAACTAACTGAACAATGATATAAAATATCAGTGGCTGGTTGCGACCCGAGAGGTCCACACGACTAACTTCCCAGTGGAAAGAATAAAAAAATACCACATGTTTTGTTGTTATAATTATTATAAAAACGATTTCAAATTGTTTACAACAAATTATAATTGTCATTAACAATATTCTGTTTATGTCAACCGTATTATTTCAAACTTTTTTTTATCATTTCATAAGCGGGAGCTATTTTCAATTGTTTATAACAATTAAAAATTATTTTTAATTATTATGATCGACACTAGAGTATACAGAGGCTTAGAGTGTGGGTCAGACCACTACTTTTTATCTGCAAAAATTGGAATATACTTTAACACGAATAACAAACGTACAACGGACATAAAAGACAAAGCTGACCACATTACATATAATCTAAATGGGCTCCATGAATACAGTACAAAAACTCTCTATAAAAACAGACTAAACCAGAAGCTAAAACCGGAATATTTGACGCTAGATACTGATCATCTGTACGAACATATTATAGAAGCCTTACGCTCTGCAGCACAAGAAGCTCTCGGAATAGAGGAAACAACACCCAAACATCACATGGAATAATAGCTTAGAGAGTCAGAAGAACAAAAAACAAACGGCGTACAAGAAATGGCTAACTAGTAAAGATATTAATGATAAAATAAACTACAAGAGAGAACAGGCATTATTTAAACGAATGTCACAAGGCAACAAGAACGAGACATGGGAAACAAAATGTAGGGAAGTCAACTCTTACCTTGGTGGGACTAAATCTTCCGAAGCGTGGAAACTAATCAGATCGCTAAAAACTAATTCAGTTAATAAAACTAATATTCATCTAATTCAGATAGATAAATGGAAAGAACACTATTCCAAAGAACTTAAAGAGAACAGAGAACAATATTTAACTACTTCTCCAAAAGTTTACCAAGTCCAGGGTCAGTACATTCATTTAAATAAAATATGATACAGAAAGCCGTAACCTCCATGAAGAATAAAAAAGCTAGTGGACCAGAGAACATACCTGCAGAGCTATTGAAAAATGGAACACGGACGTTAATTCTATTCCTCAAAGAACTCTTTACACGATATTTAAATGGGGAACCAATTCCGTTAAGCTGGAGAGAAGCCTGGATAACACCAATCCCCAAAAAAGGCAGAAAGGATGACTGTTCTAACTACAGATGTAGTAGTAGTAGTGTCTCGGTAACAAGCACCCTAAGCCGACTATATGGAAGAATCTTAAAAAACTTACTAGAACAAGAATACGAAGCAAACGAAATCGAACAACAAGCAGGGTTTCGGGCCGGCCGCTCATGCATAGACCATATTTTTAGCATTGTTCAAATGAGTGAGAAAAGAGTGGCAACTAATAGGGAAGTCCATTTACTTTTTGTAGACCTTACAAAAGCGTACGATACTGTCCCGATAACAAAACTGTGGCAAGTCTTAGAAAAATCAACGATCAATAACACTGTAATAATAGCTATTAAACAGTTATATCAGGAATTAACATCCAAAATTAAGTTAGGAAATAATCTATCTGAAAGTTTCACCGTCACTTAGGGTCTAAGACAAGGTTGTAGTTTATTCCCCACACTATTTAAAATATATTTAAACGAAGTGTTAAAGAAGTGGAGACGAGCGAGCCATGGAATGGGGATACAGTTAAATAATGACACTACTCTGTATAATCTGCACTTCGCGGATGATCAGGTCGTCGCGGCCCAAGATAAAGAAGACCTGGAGTTTATGGGAAAACGACTTCTTGGAAAACGACTTCTTAGAGAATACGAAGAATGGGGATTAACGGTTAATATGAGCAAGACGAAATATTTGTGTATTGGGGCAGAAACAACAGATCTGGATCTGGACAATGTAAAAATAGGAATATGTAAGGAAAACAACTATTTAGATACAAAAATCACATGTAAAGGTCGTACTGAGGAGGAAATAGAACAACGGATATTAAAAGGAAAGAAAGTTATAGGATGCCTAAACTCGCTGTTGTGGGCAAAAAATATATCTAGGGAAAAAAAACATATGATATATAATACTATCTTTCAAAGTACTGTTCTATATGGCTGTGAAACGTGGCAACTTAATAAAACATTAAAACGCCGATTGCTAGCCCTGGAGATGGATTTCTGGCGAAGATCTGCTGGCATATCACGTCTCGATAGGGTTACAAATGACCGAATTCGACAAATTGTAAAGACCGACACAACTATAATAGATGAAATCCAAAGAAGACAACTTATATGGTACGGCCATGTTGAACGTATGACAGATGAAAGGCTACCCAAACTAGTGCTTAAATGGACCCCAACAGAACGAAGGAAAAGAGGAAGACCAAAACGAACATGGATAGGGGGCATTCAGAAAGCGATGTCCGAAAGAAATCTAGCCCCAGGAGATTGGACTGACCGAAGAGGCTGGCAACTGGGAACCGGAATGCGAAAGACGCTATAAACCGGATTAATTAATTAATTAATTATGATCAATAATCATATGTTAATAACAATATTTAATTGTTATAAGCAATGCTTGATTATTACTAACAATAATTTTTTCAAAACTATTTCTTTTTATGTAATATTGTTATCATATTTTTTATACAAATATTCCTAACATGCAATCATCATTATTAAAAACATCTTAAAATTCTGTATTAAAAATAGTATATAAATAGTTTATAAATTGCAAAAAAAAATTCAGTTTTCTGATTATCCATAAAAAACAGTTTAACCGATTTTGCTGAAAATCTATTTAGTTCTAAGTTGCGTAATAATGCGTCGAATATAATTGGTCCCACGTCGATATCATTTTTTGTTCTTAAAATAATCAAGACGAAAAATAATTCCGAACATACGCACATAAGTACATACACACACAAAGACGTCCACTTAAAAACTATTGTATTCGACTCTGGGGAACTTGAAATGTGAAGATAGGTCAAAATTCGGGATTCGCAAAATCGGACCCATTACTATAACTTCTCACTGGGAAGTTAATAAAAATAATTGCTTTAGGAACAAATATCTTTCCTCCCTTATCTCCATTTTAGGCGAGTCGCCTGTTCCAACTTCCTTTCCATGCCTGTTGAGGTGTCAAATTGTCACTTTATCTTTGTGTTGGTTCCATTTATTTTTTCTACCCAGTAGCGAGCGATTCATATCCTCCACCTCGCACGTTCTCCTAATATTCTCGTTTCGTTCTCTGTCCAGCAGTGTTTTTTCGGCCATCCTTTGTAGTATTTTCATTTCAGTTGTCTCCAACATTTGCCTGGTTTTTGCTGTTTCGGGTCGTGTTTTAGCTATGTGCGTCATTATAGGTCTAGGTTAGGTTAGGTTAGGTTTTATGGGAGTGGGGCATGGTCGCCCCTCCACCGCGACCCTTAGTAGGTCTATTGTGGCTCACCCCTAGAGGCTACAGTTCACCGTACAATCCAGCCCTTCTTACGAAGTTCATGGTTGTATGGGGTGAGATTTTTTTAAAATCGGTAGGTTCTAGGTTAGTGTAACCAAATATGTTGAACCTTATTCTTCCCAGGCCGGGGCATGAACATAGTATATGTTCAGCAGTTTCGTCTTCCACGCAGCAGAACCGACAGTCCGTTTGTTGGTTCAGATCTATCTTTCTGAGGTGGTATCTCAGATCACACAGTGTCCCGTAAGCAGTCCTGTTAGAATACGCAGGTCATTTCTGCTCCATTCTAGTATCTGCTTAGTTGTGTTTCTCGAGGGTTGTAACGGTAAAAATGCCTTCGAGTGGGTTAGCCCTGGTAAGTCGGACCAGTACGTGAGTATTTTCCTCTCCGCCCAGTCCGAAATAATTGTTTTGGCGGCACTTGTGGTGACTCCAAAAACCTGTTCTGGTCTAGTGAACGCAGATTCGGCCCCCTGTTTTGCAAGGGTGTCGGCTTTTTCGTTTCCTTCCACCCCCTGGTGCCCAGGTACCCACAGTAGGGTCACCCTGATGTTCGCACCAAGGTACTCTAAGGATTCGATGCAATTCCATACAAGTTTAGAATTTATCTTGTTGGAGCTCAGTGCTTTTAAAGCGGCCTGGCTGTCTGATATTATATTTATGTTTTTGTTTGCTAGAGGTCTGTTGGTCAACTCTCTTGCACACAATTCGATAGCGAATATTTCAGCCTGAAAGATTGTGGCATACCTGCCAAGACTGGTAGATATTTCAATCTTTGGTTTCTTGCTGAAAACACCCGCCCCAACTCCATCTGGGGTTTTTGAGCCGTCTGTGTACATTACGTATTCAGTCTCTGGGAAGAGGATTTGTCCCCTCATCCATTCGTCTCTCTCCGGAAAGAGGACTTTGAACGACTTTCCTACGTGTATTTTTGTGGCTAGCAAGTCAGGAACCATCCCGAGAATTTGGTGGTTTTTTGTTTCACTCAGTATCTCGGAGTGATCTCCGAGTTGCTCTTCATTTATTTGCTTTTCCAAAGACAGGAATTTATAGGAAGCTATCCTGGCCTCCCTCTCTAAGAGAATATCTAGGGGAGGGAGATGTAGGAGGTGTTCCATCGCTGCCGTTGGTGTGCTGGACATAGCTCCAGTTATGGCCAGGCATGCCAGCCGCTGAAGGCCAGCAAGCTTTGCTCTAGCTGTCTGTTGTAACCCTTTGGTCCACCAGACTACTGAACCATACGTGACCATAGATATTATCATTGTTTGATAAATCCAGTAAATCTGTTTGGGGTTCATTCCCCAAGATTTGCCACATACTCTTCTGAGATTCCAGAGAGAAAACCTGGCTTTGTTTATTGTTTTTTCCAAGTGGGCGTTCCAGGTGAGTCTTTTATCCAGAACTACACCCAGGTATTTCACTTCCGTCGCAAATGGAATGCTCTCTCCGTATAGGACGGGCCCGAAGCTTATCTAGCTTTTTCCTTTTCGTAAAAGGAATAATTACAGTTTTTCGGGGGTTTACAGACATCTGTTCCCTTTCGCACCATCTGTATACTGTGTTAAGAGCTTCTTGAAGGACGTTTGAAATCGTCGCTTCAAATTTACCTCTAACTATTATAACCAGATCATCCGCATAGCATTGAAAATTTACTCCCTGCATGAAAAGCTCGCTCAGCAGAGAGTCGACTAGAAGTGACTACATTAGGGGGGAAAGTACCCCGCCTTGTGGACACCCCTTCGCCGCCCTGAACCTAACCGACTCTCCATGCAGTGATGATATTATATATCTGTTTTCAATCATGTTTTTGATCCAGTTACAGATTTTACCGTCTATCCCTCTATCCCTAATTGATGTATAGAGTGACTGTGGTAAGGCGTTATTAAACGCTCCTTTTATATCTAGAAAAGCTGCCAGCGCAATTTCCTTATGTTTAAGGGAATGGCCGATCTTTCCTACTAGATTGTTTAGAGCTAAATCCGTAGATTTGCCTGTTTGGTAGGCATATTGGTGGGGGTTTAAGGGATGTTCCCTAAGATTCCCCTCTCTAATATGTCTATCAATAATTCTTTCCAGAGTTTTCATTAAGAATGAGGTAAGGCTGATCGGCCGGAAGGATTTGGGTAGGGAATGATTCACCGTACCCGTTTTACGTATGTATACAACTCTCGCCGTTGACCAGCCCAGCGGAATATAACTCCACGCCAAACTCGCTCTGAATAGTTTAACCAAAAGAAGTAGTAAAATTTCGCTGCCCTTCTGAATGAGGGCAGGGAAAACACCATCCTCCCCTGGAGACTTGAATGGGGAGAAATAATTCACCGCCCATTGTACAGATGTTGGGGTGACCACTTTTGAAACCTTTCTCCAGTCCTCCCTTTTGGGTCGTGATGTCGATCCCATTGAGAGTGGAATTTGCTCCTGGTCCCTCAGAAGCAGACTGCCGGGAAAGTGGGTCTGCAAGAAAGTCTCTAACGTTTGCCTACCAGAGTCCGTAAAAGAGCCATCTGGTCGTTTTATCGATCCAATCTCTTGCGTCGGATCTCTGGCGAGAGCCTTGTGGATTCTTGTGCTGGCAGGTAGATCTGATATACTCTGACAGAACCTCCTCCAGGATTCTCTTTTGGCTTTCCTTATTTCTTTGTTATAAGTCGTTAGAGCTGTACGATAGATTTCCCAGCAACCTGTTTCTTTAGCTCGATTGAAGAGACGTCGAACTTCTTTTCTTTGCTTGTCTAAGCTTCTGCTCCACCATGGTGTACCTCTATGGTCCCTCTTCTCCTTTAATGGGCAGTTTTCCTTATAGGCCGTTAGAAGGGCGGATGTATGCTCATTCGCCGCTTCTATTTCAGCTCTATTATGTATAGTGCTATTACCGTTACCTAGGTGCTGTTGGAGGGATTCACAATAGCCTTTCCAATCTGTGTATTGGAAGTCCAGGGTTCCTGGATTAGTGCCACATCGAGTTGCTCCTTGGCGAACCTCCTGCTGAGGACATATGAAGCCGCTCTAGCATGTTGGATGTTCGCCTGGAGAAATTGGATGTGGTTAGCCATTTCTACTTAAAGGTAGAGTGGGGAGGTTTACTTTCCTTCCCCGTATTGTTTCCTGGTGTAGGTCGTTTTGTCGGCGCTTTACCATGAAGGGGTTTTTTCCCTTTTCCTGCTTTTTTGCTGGTTTTGGCCGGCCTCTTCAGTCCCGCTGTCGCTGCCGAGGTAGATTTACCTCCCTCTTTGGTTCTAACGGTTACCTCCGAAGACTTTGGAATTTTCACTGATGATGGATCTTTCTTGGCTTCCTTGGACCGGAATTGCACCTGTCCAAAGCCAAAATATGGGCGGAAATTTAGCCGCTTCAAATCTTTAATGGATACCTCATCCATTGAGAACGTCCACATTTGACCAGGTTCTGCGTTTTCCCTGTGTAGAATGGTCCACTCCTGGGTATGCAGGGTACGGTTCATCTTCCGCAGACGGTTGGTTACCTGTTCTCCCGTCAGTCTGGGTAGTCCCTCATCGTCTGGGATGAAAGCCACACAGATGCGGGGTTTCGGTATGTCTTCCTTCTGAACTAATTTCAGCTGGGCGTTTTCCCAGAGTTGAAGGTAGCATATCACTTCCTCCATCCACTTGACCGTCTCAGCATCCGTACAGGACAGAAGGAGGATTCCAGGTCGAATGGTGCAGCTCTGGAATCGCACTTGTGGACCATCGTCCATTATAGGTCTAATAGCACTATATATTCTGGACTTCGTTTATACTCTTATAAGCTTATTTCGCCAGATTGTGTTGTTGAGACATGCTGCTATTCTAGCCGATTTGTTGGTCTGCTCGCTTACTTCGGCATCAACGTCCTCATATCCGGATATCTCTACGCCCAGGTACTTGAATTTTGTTTCTTGGTGAATGATTTTTCCGTCGACAGCCAACTTGCATCTTAACGGGATTTTTAACTTCCCAGTGGAAGTTATAGTAATGAGTCCGATTTTGCGAATCCCGAATTTTGACATATCTCCACATTTCAAGGTCCTCAAAGTCGAATACAATAGTTTTTAAGTGGACGTCTCTGTGTGTATGTACGTATACAGTGTGGAACAGACAAATGGAATAAATTCGATAACGAATAAATGAGAGCGTTTTGGGAAAAACGATTGGACACGTCGATTTTTATGTTTAGATGTGCATTTTTTCAAAAAAAAATAATTATATAGGGTGTGTCATGTGACAGTGGCCGATAACAACTTTCTTATTTTAAACACAACCCCCTGTATATTATTTATTTTTTGGATTCTTTAAAAAATTCTAGACATACATGTACAATGTCCCATACCTATCATTTCCCATTTAGCTCTTAATATTGAGAAAATAAAAAAAACCATTAATGCGTTCCTTTTTACTGATATGAAATAAAAAAAATACAAAAACAGTTTTGTTTATTTTCGTATAAAACTCATAGCCTTAGCAACTTGTTGTCTGTCTGCATGACAGTAGTGATCAGTGTCAGTGCTATTGTCGTTTGAATTTCGTTAACTGTACGTAATAATATCAGAAAAATAGTTCATTTAACAGAAATGCACGAAATAACCATTCTACAAATGATTGGTTATGGAGATAACACACGGACACAAATGGAAGTTTCTCGCTTATTTCACGAAAAATTTCCAAATTTGCCGCCTATATCCCAAGGTACAATTAGCAAAATAGAAAAACAGTTTCGCGAGCTTGGTCATGTAAGACAGACAAAAAAATAGTTGCCAATGAACTAAGCGATGATGCGAAATTGGATGTTATGCTTGAGTTTCAAGAAAACCCACATAATTCTGGTCGAAAAGCAGCATCACTGTTCAACATTAGCCACACATCAATTTTTCGAATATTAAAGGAAGGTAAAATGCATCCCTATAAAATGATGCCAACTCAGGAGCTTATGGAAGACGATTTCGACAGGAGAACGTATTTTTGTGAACAAATGATGGAAACATAACAATGTGATCTAATTAGAAGATGTTTTGTTTTCTGATGAGAGCACATTTTCACTTCACGGTCATGTTAATCGTCAAAATTGCCGCTATTGGTCTAATGAGAATCCTCACTGGATGATAGAGGAACATACGCAATATCCTGAAAAAGTTAATGTTTGGGCAGGAATTGTTGGAAATCATATCGTAGGTCCCTTTTTCATTGATGGCAACTTGAATGGAGATAAATATTTAGAACTGATCCAAAATAATGTCGTGCCAACTTTGACAAACTTATATCCTGATCCAGCAAACCCTCAAGTTCCTGCCAATATACTATGGTTTCGGCAAGATGAAGCACCGCCCCATTACCAAATCAATGTCCGGCAGTACCTGAACCAAAATTTTCCAAATCGGTGGATAGGAAGGCGCGGATCGATAGAATGGCCAGCACAATCTCCCGATCTGACGCCATTAGACTTTTTTTTGTGGGGATGTCAAAAGTATTGTATACAAAACTAAACCACTCAACTTACATGACTTAAAAAGACGAATCACGCTTGCGATTAGATCAGTCACGCCTGAGATGTTGAGTAATGTTAGAAGACATTTCTATACCAGATTAGCATGTTGCCAAGACGTTCGCGGCGAACATTTTGAACATCTCTTACATTGAAATTAATATTTTTTTGTTTTTTTTACATAACTTGTGAAATAAAATAATTTTCTTTTTTTAATGTTAATTTTTGTAATACATCTGAAAACACTTAATATTTCCGAAACAGTTGAAGATAGGTGTGGGACATTGTACATGAATTATGTCTAGAATTTTCTGAAGAATCCAAAAACTAAATAATATACAGTGAGTTGTGTTTAAAATAAGAAAGTTGGTATTGGTCACTGTCACATGACACACCCCATATAATTATTTTTTTATGGAAAAAATGCGCATCTAAAAATACAAATCGACTTGTCCAAGCGTTTTTCCCAACACGCTCTCATTTATTCGTTATCGAATTTATTCCATTTGGCTGTTTCACACTGTATGTGTATGTTCGTATGTGCGTTTACAATTAGTATTCGTCTCGATTATCTCGAGAAGAAAAAATGATATCGACGTGGGACCAATAGCATTCGACGCATAATGACGCAACTTAGAACCATGGACGTATTATCACTGATGGACTTACTTGTTTACATTATAATGTGAAGCCAAGAAATTCAGAGAAATGGTCACATTCTGTACACCTGCTATTGAATTAGATGTTGTCACGTCTTGTCATAAATAAATCCTAATTTCAGTCTAATATCATAACTTCGTTTGGAAGATTTTACCAATCCAATTAAATGTCACTTCGTATTATATTCAGACAGTTTTTAAAATGAATCGGATTAACTCAATAAAATAAAAATTAGTAGTAATTTAGTAAGGTGGTATTAGTTCTGTTGAAGTAACAGAGCAAACATAGGTTATGTACAACTGGCACCACCGCTTCAAATCAGGCTCGTTTGACATTCGTTTCGAGCAAGTTCTTTGTTTACCAAAATTCGTATGAGTGTTTAATAGTGTTTTTTAGAGTTATTTTGTGATATAAGTTTATACATAGACTATAAATGGTGATGCAGTGCTGGATATGTAAGAAAACTAAGTTTTCACACCCAGATCTAATATTCCATTCGTAAGTACTATTTGTTTACATTATCAAATCTGAGTAACATAGGCGTAACAATGGGTTTCTTTTTCATTTCATGATCATAATAGTATTCCAATTTTTTATATGATTAATTTATGTCTCTTGTTTAGGTTTCCAGTTGATAGCCATACTAGAGCTATCTGGTTATCAAAGTTAAGGGGAAAAAAGTAAGAGGAATCAATCTCCAAGAAAGCCACAATTTGTTCAACTCATTTTAGGATTGAGGATTTTTTAATTAAACCAAGTGGCATTAAGTATTTGAAACATGGTGCTCCTTCTTTTTTTTTTGAGATGGAAATGTTGAATTTAAACCCCCGAGGTAATATATACTTTTTAGATCCTACTACTAATTCATGTAAAAAACAATTTTATTAATAATTGTTTTATGTTTTCTTACAGTTTTCATGACATGTATTGCATACAGATTAATTTGTTCTTGCAATATTGTATTTTTATCGATTTATTTGTTTATTTGTTTATTTGTCATTATGTGTCTAGAAAATCTATATATTCCATATTTTGCAGAGTAAAAGCTTCGCGCAAAAGATTGTTCTCAAACGCATCATCAAGTGTCACAGCTTCAGATTCTAATTTTGAAATGGTTGTTGATGCTCCAGGGCCATTAATGAAAAGGGGATTTGAAAAAAATTAATAACAAAAATCATTCAACATGAAGAATATAAACTTGTTTTTTGGAAAATGTGGAAATTTTAAAAAGTTATTACCCACTTCATATATAAGTATGGATAGGAAAAGACTTGATATATAATATGTTTTTCAGATCAAGAATAACATTGCCATCTTATGACTTTTCTACTGACACAGCTTCATTTAATAGTTCTGGGAATATTGATTCTCACTCCAGTACTACTAAGTCAGCATCCGAAACTAAGTTAGTTGAAACACTCATCACTGAAGACATTGGTGATAGTTCTGCTGAACTCATAATGGCCCCAAAAATGTTATGGAAAAAGGAATAAGTATAATTCATTTAATTCATTACATTCAGCGGTTTTTACTGTTAATTTTTTTTGTTCAGGAATGTCCTAAGGTACATTGAATTTATTAAGACTACAGAAATTCAATTGCAATTCATTTAAAAAAAAAACAAAAAGTAATAAACAATCCATTCAAATTCTGTACTTAGTGTTTAATTGTAAGTGTCCATTAAATATAATCCATAAAAATTCTCAAATATGTTATGTGCAGGACTTTATGGACACATTGTATAACATAAGGGGTGATCAACTCTTTGGATAGGTTAAGTTTAAAGTTTAAATAACAATACCTAATACCTGAATATTAACCTTTAAAAGGTGACATGTTGCATTATTAAAATAATACATGGGTTAGGTTAAGTTAGGTTTCATGTGAGTGGGGCGTGGTCGCCCCTCCACCGCGACCCTTAGTAGGTCTATTGTGGCTCACCCCTAGAGGCTACAGTTCACCGCACATTCCAGCCCTTCTTACAAAGTTCATTGTTGTATAGGGTGAGATTTTTTTAAAATCGGTAGGTTCTAGGTTGGTGTAACCAAATATGTTGAACCTTATTCTTTCCAGACCGGGGCATGAACATAGTATATGTTCAGCAGTTTCGTCTTCCACGCAGCAAAACCGACAGTCCGTTTGTTAGTTCAGACCTTTCATTCTGAGGTGGTATCTTAGACGACTGTGTCCCGTAAGCAGTCCTGTTAGAATACGCAGGTCATTTCTGCTCCATTCTAGGATCTGTTTAGTTGTGTTTCTCGAGGGTTGTAACGGTAAAAACGCCTTCGAGTGGGTTAGCCCTGGTATGTCTGACCAGTACGTGAGTATTTTCCTCTCCGCGCAGTCCAAAATAATTGTTTTGGCGGCACTTGTGGTGACTCCAAAAACCGGTTCTGGTCCAGTGAACTCAGATTCGGCCCCCTGTTTTGCAAGGGTGTCGGCTTTTTATTTTCCTTCCACCTCTCTTGCACACAATTCGATAGCGAATATTTCAGCCTGAAAGATTGTGGCATACCTGCCAAGACTGGTAGATATTTCAATCTTTGGTTTCCTGCTGAAAACACCGGCCCCAACTCCATCTGGGGTTTTTGAGCCGTCTGTGTACATTACGTATTCAGTCTTTGGGAAGAGGATTTGTCCCCTCATCCATTCGTCTCTCTTCGGAAAGAGGACTTTGAACGACTTTTCTACGTGTATTTTTGTGGCTAGCAAGTCAGGAACCATCCCGAGAATTTGGTGGTTTTTTGTTTCACTCAGTATCCCGGAGTGATCCCCGAGTTGCTCTCCATTTATTTGCTTTCCCAAAGACAGGAATCTATGGGAAACTATCCTGGCCTCCCTCTTTAAGAGAATATCTAGGGGAGGA
The DNA here is from genome assembly GCA_950111635.1 of Agelastica alni. Classification (NCBI taxonomy): domain Eukaryota; kingdom Metazoa; phylum Arthropoda; class Insecta; order Coleoptera; family Chrysomelidae; genus Agelastica; species Agelastica alni. The sequence goes on along the minus strand of OX467718.1, from coordinate 26,646,127 downwards.
AGATGTAGGAGGTGTTTGCTCTAGCTGTCTGTTGTAACCCTTTGGTTCACCAGACTACTGAACCATACGTGAACATAGATATTATCATTGTTTGATAAATCCAGTAAATCTGTTTGGGGTTCATTCCCCAAGATTTGCCACATACTCTTCTAAGATTCCAGAGAGAAAACCTGGCTTTGTTTATTGTTTTTTCCAAGTGGGCGTTCCAGGTGAGTCTTTTATCCAGAACTACACCCAGGTATTTCACTTCCGTCGCAAATGGAATGCTCTCTCCGTATAGGACAGGCTGCCGAAGCTTATCTAGCTTTTTCCTTTTTGTAAAAGGAATAATTACAGTTTTTTGGGGGTTTACAGACATCTGAAAAAAAAATAATACATTGTTTTGTTTTTATTTGTCGATCAGTTTCGTCCTGTGATATTACATTTGAAACTAAAATACAAAATTTTTGAGTTGTAATACTGATAGAATATATTTCTGTTTTCTACCAGTTTATAATTATGTTATGTACCTCAATGAGAAAATACTTGTATGGCTTGTACTTGTAAAATATAAAATGAAAATATATTTATGTAAATACTTTTTAAAATTATTTTTTAATAGTAGATAATAATATCTAACTTATCCCTTATCTGTACTCACTTATGAACGTAATACAAATTTGGGGCGTTATTTTAAATTTGCACAAGGGCGCCAAAAGTGCTAGGCGCGGGCCTGGATAGCTGTTCAGACAAAAATCATCTATTTCGTTTGTCACATTGAGGACCTGTATTTAAAAATCGCAATTCTGTTTTACTCACTGTATCTACAAAATTAATAAAGTAACCTTGTTATAAAATTTTGTTTTATTACATCATATTATCTTTCTCCATTACCATTTAAGTAACCTATAAAGAACAATAAAGTTATCACAGGGGTTTAATATCATGTTATTTCCTCAACTTAGAATACTTCAACTGTTAAAAGTTTGATATTTTATGAGGGTTGCCATAATAACTGAATTTATTTTTTTTATTTAACTTTACACCTCTATAGCTACTTATTCAATGAATACTTTATATTTGAATGTGTATTCAGTTTTTAGTCGTCCACTGGTGATTTCATTGACTACGGAATAAAACATCTCGATTTATTAATTACGTACGCCACTGTCGCCTCCGAAACAATCACAGTCTATCGTTTCCAACACTGAACCCGTCTGCCGACGAACTCCAAGCCTTCAAAACAATGTGCGATGAAGGTATAGGCGTGCGGTGTCCATCTAAGTACCTAATACGTCCATGCTTAGAACTGATTGGATTTTCAGCAAAAACGGTCGAGTTGTTTTTTATGAACAAATAAAAAACTGAGAAAAATGGTAAAGTTTCGGAATTATTTTTTGTCTCGATTATCTCGAGAACAAAAAATTATATCGACGTGGGACCATCTGCATTCGACGCATAATTACGCAACTTGGAATTGATTGTATTTTCAGCAAAATCAGTCAAGCTGTTTTTTATGGAGAATAAAAAAACTAAGCGAATTTCACATTAAACGTTAAAAGAGATATATAACAATAAATATACAGAAACAATTTTAATTAAATATAATTAAAAAAAAATATTAAAACAAACTGTGGCAAAAGGTGCTGAACCAATGCCTCCCCTTCTCCAACAACAAAAAAAACAAAAAAAAAACTAAGAAAAATGGTAAAGTTTCGGAATTATTTTTCGTCTCTATTATCTCGAGAACAAAAAATGATATCGACGTGGGACTACCTGAATTCGACGCATAATTACGCAACTTAGAATTGATTGTATTTTCAGCAAAATCAGTCTGGCTGTTTTTTATGGAGAATAAAAAAACTAAGCGAATTTCACATTAAACGCTAAAATAGATATGTAACAATAAATATACAAAAACAATTTTAATTAAAAATAATTAAAAAAAAATAATAAAACAAACTGTGGCAAAAGGTCCTAAACCAATGCCTCCCCTTCTCCAACAAAAAAAAAAACAAAAAAAAAAAAAATAAGAAAAATGGTAAAGTTTCGGAATTATTTTTCGTCTCTATTATCTCGAGAACAAAAAATTATATCGACGTGGGACTACCTGAATTCGACGCATAATTACGCAACTTGGAATTGATCGAATTTTCAGCAAAATCGGTTGAGCTGTTTTTTATGGAGAATCAAAAAGCTAAAAAAATGGTAGTAAACTACCTGAATTATGCAATTTATAAATTATAATATTTTTAACATAGAATTTTCAGATCTTTTGGATAATATGATTATTGCATGTTGGAAATATTTGTATAAAAAATATAATGACAGTATTTCATAAAAAAAAAATAGTTTTAGTAAACAAAAATAGGATTTGGAGAATTTTAAACTTGTGTCAGTATTAAAAGAATAGCATCTTTAAAAAATTATTGTTAGTAATAATCAACCATTGTTTATAACAATTGAATATTGTTAATATCAAATAATTATTAGTCATGATTATTAAAAAAAAAATTTCAAATGTTATATATAATTGAAAATAGCTCCCGCTTATAAAATGATAAGAAAAATTTTGAAAGAATACGGTTAACAAACTGAATATTGTCAATGATAATTATAATTTGTTACAAACAGTTTGAAATTGTATTATATAATAATTTTAATAATATTAATTATTACAACAAAACATGTGATATTTTTTCATTTTTGCCACTGGGAAGTTAGTCGTGTGGACCTCTCGGGTCGCACCCATACCACTGATATTTGATGTTGTCATGCATTTTGTTTTACCTGTCGATATGTTCATATTAAGTGATTTTGCTGTTTGGCTAAATACTTGTAATAGTTTTTGTACATTCTCTTCGCAACAAATGTTTTACATAAATACAGAGCGTTTACTCAAATATTAATATTAATGTTAATCTTTTAAAAGGTTTTTTCGACTAACCCATAAATATTACTATTAATCCTTTGAAAGGTTTTGGGACTAACCCACGAAGGAAGCATATTATAAAAAATTTGAACAATTAAGTTTATACTTACTTTGGATGGTTATGTGGCAGTATTTTAATATATTTTAATTATTAGTAACTAAGCTACAAATGATTTCGTAATGCTCTACTTTTGTGATAAATAAAAAAAAAATTCGAATTTTATTCGTTAATATCATTAAAAGTAGGTTATAGGTATATTAAAAAGTGGTATAAAAAAACACCCTGTATATATCTGCTTATAATTCTTAACATTTTTAACACGCTTATATTACTCTCACCTGTATGTTTGTTTGTAACTCACTCTCTGACCACGATTTTGCCCTATTTTAAGCGATCAGATTTAATTTAAACTTCGCACACTTGTCAAAGACCGACGACAATATAATAATTCGATTAAAATATCCAATTATCCTGATTAGTTTCGCCAGGATTCATAAATTTTTTCAGGGATCCTTTGCATGGGAGTAAGAGAGATAGAACTAGTGCATGAACTACGCGAGCGCGCAGTTCCAATGTCATATTATAATTCAACCAATCCAATATACTGGTGAAAAACGTGCCAAAGGATGAATGGCAAGAGGATGAGTAAAACAAATCGAACTAAAAAACGGAAAACAAATTATAGTTTAAAAAAACTAAAAAACGCGCTATTAGAGTTAAACTAAAAACTAAAAAATAATTCTTAACATAAGAATAAAATTACTGACGAAGAAATTATTGTCAATGTTCTAAAAGCGTGGGGTGCTTTGTTTGATATTTTTAAACTAACTCTGCGTTTCGGGATGAAAGCACCCCACGCTTTTAGAACAGTGACATTAATTTTCTCGTCAGTAATTTTATTCTTATGTTAAGAATTATTTTTACTTTTTATTTAATAACTCTACAAGCGTGTTTTTTAGTTTTTTTAAATTATAATTTATTTTTATTTACTTTCCTCCTAAATTTAATTGATTTCGAAATATTAACGTTTAAAAAGTGACATTTTAATGAGTTTCAAATCCAACAAAGACACGAATTCTGCTATTAATCAGTTTGCATAAAAAAAATCGTTGTTGGGGTATCTTACATCTTGTTTATTGTTAACTGTCAAATAGTCCATTGAGCGCCTAATAATTTTATTTTAAGTGTGACCTTGGCTCGTAATTTAGACGAAAGATTTGAAGCAGTTTTGATATTTGGAGAAGCTGAAAGAAATTTTTATCCAGCAATCCGTATGTTTAATAATAGATTTTCCAAAAAACTTATTTCTATGTCATATTTGCGAAAACTTGTAAATAAGCTCCAAGCAACCGGTACGCTGACAGATGCTCTAAGATCAGGAAGACTGCCTCATTCAGAAAAAAAAAGAAAGCAATTGTTACTAAAATGGTAATAAATCCGACTCAGCCGACGTCTTCAGTTGCTGAATCCTGCTAAGTAAATTCTAAGGTTTCATCCTTATAAAATGAAAATTCTACATGCTCTCACGGATGATGATCCAAACCGGAGTGTTGAATTTTGTGAGTGGTTAATAAGAACAATTGAGGGAGAACGGAGCTTTTTTTTTACTGAAAATAATCGCAAAAAGGGTAGACCTATCGTGACCTATAGCTGCGACTATAAGAACAGAGAGGAATTATAGAAAAGATATGATTGTGGACCTGCTTTTTAAAAAGTTACAGGTCATAGTTTTCTGGAAAAACTGATTTTGGAAGCTTGTTCCATTCCGTAGCAGCCCTGTAAAAGAAGGCTTCCTAATACGTGTATGTTTCTCAGACGGACGCACGTTTTTTCTTAATGAAAAAGTCAATAAACATAACATACTATACTGGAGCGATACTAATCCGCATATTTTTAGAGAGTGACATGCCCAGTTTCCAGAAAAAGTGAATGTTTGGGACTGCGATTTTGAACAATTACGTTGTTGGACCAATTTTCATCAGAGAAAATCTTACAGGTAATCTTTACAGAATTCTTTTAAAAACGTTTAAAATTTGCCATACGACATCGTATTTCACCTTCAACGAAGAAATATTTGAACAGATCCGGTGAAGTCTCAATGGGCAGAACTTTAATAATTTTGAAAAAACACTTAAAATTAAGAGAATATGGGTACTTAAAAACACAAGGCTGGTTCTTTACAAAAATAAGAAAAATGAATCTCCGGAACGTGACCAATTTCTGAACAGCCTTCAAATATGCCCCGCCCACCAAAACGGATACAACCTGCGATCGCGACATACAAATGTCTGCCTTAAAAAAGCAGACAATTATATCTCCAGAAGATGCCATCCACTAGAGATGGCGAAACGTCGAGTAAAAATTCACACCTACGACGGCCAAAGTACCCGAAAAACCATTCACCAACAAACGATGGCCGCGAAAGCCTTTCACAATATAAAACAAAATTGAACCTTGAATAAGACAAATTGTATTAAACAATCAGGAAGAGTTTTAAAATCGTAAAATCATACTTCATCAGGACGGGGCACCCCCTCGTTTCTATCGCATGGCCAAAGAGTTTCTCGATGCAAACTTTCCTGTGCGATGGATAGGTCGCCACCAAGATATCCAGATCTTACACCTTTAGATTTTTTTCTTTGTGGGTATCTGAAGTCAAAAATCTACGCCACTGAATGCTAAACAATAAAAAAGTTAGAACGCAGAATGAGAGAAGTATATAAAGAAATAGATGAACATACTTTAATCAACGTAAGGAAAGCTATTTAAAATAGGGCACTTTATTGTCAAGATTTAGGAGGTGGCCACTTTGAACACATCTATTAAAATAATTTTAGGAATAAATAAATAATTTTTTTTACCGACTAATTTGTGTTGAGTGTGAATTTAAAAAACACTATATTCGTAAGCTTCGAGATTTTCCGGTAAGCGGTACTGTTTATCCTTAAAAAACTTTATTTACCTCTTTTATTATTTAAATGCATTAAGAGGAAAACCTTAAAGCTTATATTCGTAATCTTAAAACAAAGCGTATTGAAGAGATGGAAGGAATACTTCGAAAGTTTATTTGAGAAAGAGGATACACAAGTACAGGCCGAATTCGAAGACATGAGTGAAAGTTGCAATGAAAGTAAAATTACTACGACAGAAATTGTGGAAGCGTTGAACAGTATGAAATTGGGTAAAGCTGCTGGGTACGACAGGATAACAGTTGAAATGCTGAAGGCTGGACAAAACGTGGTAGCTACTACTGTACCGCCTTTTTAACCTTTGTTGGAGGAGTGGTAGGGTACCAGACGACTGGTGCAAAGCCGTTATCGTGCCGCTTTAAAAGGAAAAAGGTTCGCAGCAGGACTGTAAGAACTACCGAGGTATTAGTTTACTCAGCATAGTCGGCAAACTGTATGCAAAGATATTGATTAAAAGAGTAACGAATGAAACTGAGAATATGATATGGGATGTGCAAGCAGGATTTAGAAAAGGAAGAAGATGTATGGATCAGGTCTTTTCATTACGAGGTATAGTCGAAAGATTCGTGGCTAGAAGTCGGAAGGTCTATTGCACTTTTATAGACTTGGAAAAGGCCTATGACAGAGTGGTAAGGAGTGAACTGTAGTCGACATTGTCTATATGAGTGGTAGTTTAATACGAGCAGCACTGACGAGAATTCCACTGCTTGTGTCAGAATAAACGGAGCTTGCACGGACTGGTTTAACATCGAAGCAGGTTTGAGACAGGGATGTATGGCTTCGCCATGGCTGTTTAACTTATACAAAGACAATTGTTTAAAATATTTGAAAAAGAGTGCGTATGGATTAAAAATGAATGATTTTATCGTCAAATGCCTTTTTTACGCCGATGATCAAGTCATATTAGCGTCATCTGAAGAGGAGTTGCAGGCGATGATTAATGTTATGCATGATACCCTGAAAATCAAAGGGATATAAATAAATGTAAGCAAAACGAAAGTAATGGTTTTTAAAAGAGAAGAAAGCATGACAAACTGTGGGAGAAAGAGTGGAACAAGTAAATGAATTTGTGTACTTGGGTTCAAAGTTTACGAGAGATGGAAAGTATGACAGTGACATTAAGCGAAGTGCGTTGGCAGGCAAACAAATGAATGGTGCACTTCATAGCTTTATAAACACCCAGAAAGTGTCAAAAAAGGCACGTTTGGCTGTGCATAGGGGAGTGTTGGTTCCTACACTTATCAGTATGGTAGTGAATGTTGCGTTTGGCAGAAGCATGAAAATAGGATAAAGGCTGCGGAGATGAGTGGTCTGAGAAGTATAGCCGGAGTGACGACTCGGTTGGCAAAAGTAAAAAATAGTGAGATAAGAGAACGCTGTGGTGTAAAAGAAGATGTGTTTAAATAAAAGATAAAGGAATGCTTAGATGGTTTGGACACGTGGAAAAGATGGATGAAGGAAAAATGACAAAACAAAATAATAAGGTTGACCTTTGCGAACATATCCCAATCAGATTAACAATGTTTTGAAAATAGGCCAGGTCAAGAGTACCAACAACCGACGAGCATGTATGAGAGCACTGATGAAAGTAAAGGAAGCAAAAGATGTGTGTAAAAACCGTAGCGGAAGTGGAAGGAAGTGGTCTCTGCCTACTCCCACGAAAAAAAGTCGTGACTATATGTATGTATGTATGGTGCACTTAAAACTTCCTGACATTTTTTCAGTTTATCGTCCACGAAAAGTATTATCATATCATTCTTCCTTATACAAAAAACACATTTCAATTTATTACTGGTCATTGTAGCAAAATTAAAAGTTAACATTAAAAACAACTAGAGCACAAACATATGACTTTAGACTGACGCCATGTTGTCAACTTGCGGTTTGCGCCACTGTCGCTGTCTATCTTTCTTGCACTTTAAACTGTCTCTCTCTGACTACTAGCATCATACTGCCATGCTTTTTATGACTTTTTCGGGCTTTTTTAAAGTTAAACAATTGAATTAATGTCTGGCAAATTAATTTTAGGTTTATTTTTCTTTAAATAACATAATATTTAAATTAAATTACAGACACAAAAATACGCGTATGGCACATAGTTAGCAGTAATAAAAGTGTCTGGCAATAAAAAATATACGTCTGGTAAATTTAAATGAAGCAAAAAAATTAAAAATTACGCTTCTTAATTTTTTTTTAAATTTAGGATTCTTACCTGTACAGATAAGGTGCGCACTTATGAACGCAGCCGCTACCGCCAGCCAGGTGGCTCAGACTCCACCCGAAAGAGCTAGAAGGACAATATAAAAAAAAATCAGCTGACCTGAAATTCTTGTTTTCCAAACGTTCCTAGCTCCTATACTATAAGAGAGATAAGCTTTCCTTTTTTTGTCGCAGGAATAACAAAGACAAAACAAATCTGACCAAAAAAAATTGTTTTACTGTATATTACAAAAAAAAAATTTTCACGATAATGGTTTTATTATAAGTACAAAGTGACTAGTGTAACAAAAAAAAAAAAATAAATATTTACTACAAAAAAATCCTTTAAAAAATTATTTAAAATAGAGTGTTTGAAATTTAAATTCATGCGCTACCAGATGGCATATTTCCTTTGGGTTTATCCCATTTAAATGGCTTTGTAACACAAAATGCGACCATTTTTTCGATGAGATTAACATAAGCTTCATAAAATATCCAGTGAAATTTTCGCGGTAAAATGCTTATTTTAAATTAAAATATTCACCGTCAAAATTGTATAAAATGGTATTAAGAATTCATGTAAACAAGCTTAAAACATTTTAAAATTAAATAAATATCCAGGATGCGATTTTAAAATTAAAAAATGGTTGTTCTTTCATCAATTATTTTATTCTTTATTTTTATTGTACAAATCTATTCTTTTTAGAAAATTCCAAAAAAGAGTTTCGCCTACAAAAAAACATAAACTAAACCTCGTTTACTGCGCTAAACCGAGTTAACTCGGATATTAAAAAAATGTTTTTGTCAATATTTGTCTCTGTACCGAATTGTACACAATTTTACCGCTTCACTTAATAAAATAGTTAATACTTGGAAATATACAAAAAAAAACAGAAAGTTATTGACAGCAACGTCAGCTGTCATTGTCAAATAATATTAAAATTTTGTGGTGAATGGTTTTTCGGGGGGTTTTTCTGAGGCTGTCGTGGGTCAAAAATAATTCTTGACGTTTCGCCATCACGAGTGAATAGCATCTTCTGAAGATGTACTTTCGTGGGCTTATTAAGGTTTGTATGTCACGATCGCAGGTTATATACGTTTTGGAGTGCGGAGCGTATGTCAGGGCTGTTCAAAAATTGGTTACGTTCCGGAGTTTCCTGATTTGACATTTGCAATGTTGTCAAATTTTCTGTTTCTCTGATATTATTAGTGACTTTGGTTTTTTAAATACATCACCCTGTATATTCATTCATTATTGGAATCTCCTCTTCAATACGAGTTCAGCCATATGTAACAGTTATGATTTTATGTACTCTAAAAGGGCTTGTCAAGGTCTAAACAATCATGGAGAAATGTGGTAGACGCATTCCACCATCGATTAGGTTACTGTCAACTTGCAAATGGAGCACATTTTGAAAACTAGATTAAGTAATCATTATGTTAAAAATGTTGTAATCTTTTAAGTGTTACGTTGCCACGTCTTTTTTCGTTCTCTATAGAGTACTCTGCCAGCGGTCTCTCTACTGGCAAATTATGCCCGAGCTCAGCCGTAGAGGGTAGAAGAAAAAAAAGAAAATAAAAGTGAGCCGCGCCACCGACATAGACGGTTCAAGCCGGAAACCCCTAGGTCTTATAGGCACTAGCAGAGCCACACGATAAACAACTGAGATTATGGTGAACTAAATAAATAAAATTATAGCTAAAATATATTAGATACTTTACTCCTACAATAAATCAAAGTACACAGTTCGATAATAAAATTATAACAAATATAGTCAAAATTAACAGCCAACAATAAATCAAAGTACACAGTTCAATAATAAACTTATAACAAATATAGTCAAAATTAGCAGCTAACAATAAATCAAGGTACACAGTTCAATAATAAACTTATAACAAATATAATCAAAATCAACAGCTTACAATAAATCGAAAATCCAAAGTTTACGATTCCATAAAATAACCAAAACAAAGGTAAGAGTAACAAACTTTATCAAGTTACTAAAAAAAACGTATACAAGTCAACTTTTTAATAATACTTAATCAAACGTTTACATACGGCTGCTAATTTACTCACGTTTTTACCATTTACATAAAGATTTACACTGTTAAAACAATCGAGCTTATTTAAAAATATTTTTTTTTACAATGGTTGTCCTTTAAAATATCAAAATTGTAGGATATTTACAAATAAGTATAAAGAAAATATATTTACTTGGACACAAAGAACTATTGAGAAGATTACTTTAATCAAAGTTCAGCCTTGGCATATTATCCAATGCAATAAATAGTTTTCAACAGTGTACCATATTAATAAATTAAAACAAAACTTAATCGTGGTGTCAAAAAAAATCACGTCGTTTAAATATTCTAAAATAAATCACTTGTAACCTTTGGGTATACGAATTCACTACTCCTGTGGCCGGCACCTGCTAATTAACAATGGCTTCCCTCCATCAAATCTCGCTTGCGGTTATTTTAACTCGACACCAAAATCCAAAATATCAACAACAAACGTAAGATAGAATGGAAAGTTAAAAATTAAATGGCTTCTCTTTAAAATCCAATTGAGATGGCCCAAATACAGCCAGATATGAAAGAAAAACCGTAGAGGTTTTGCACACGTGTTATTATCAAATCGTCCTAAAAATTCTCACCACACCACTCCCAAGACTGCCACCAAACGACTGACAAGACTGCCACCAAACGACTCACTCCTTCCCAGGCCGGATATCATGAAAAATTACACGGAATAAAAGTCAACCAACAATCTTCGCAAGTCCATGCTCCACACCAATAATCGCCTCGTCCGTGTTGATATCCAGCCCCATCCACACAGAAATGCAAATCAAACAATAATATAACCGACAACACACAACAATCGAGGCCAAAAACCAAACCAAAATCTAATAACAAAACCCCCACTCAATCTCCATCGATTAACGAAAAATGCCACAGCCATTAACAATCGAATCCTATCACTACAAGGTATGCAACACTATTTACAACGAATAATATATTTAAGTTACAACAAAATACGGTACCTGAGAAATCAGAGACACAATTATAATGGAACTGTAGAAGGGAAAAAATAGGCACGTGACAACGTTTAATGTAGTTGAAAATTGTTTGTATCAAAAAATTATTAATACAATTACGCATTGCTACACTTCCGTTTTATTTATTTAAGACCTTTTAGACTACATAAGATCATGAGTGACACATGTGGCTAAACTTGTATTGAAGAGGAGATTGACTGAATATACAGGGTGATGTATTTAAAAAACCATGACTAATAATATCAGAGAAACGGAAAATCTGACAACATTGAAAATGTCAAATCTGGAATCTTCGTATCTCAAAGTAGGCTTATCCCAAATTTTGTACAATTCGGACTTTCTTTACGAATTTTTTTTCTGTTTGCATCCCTTTTCTTTAAACAGATATAACACTGACAAGTTTTTCTTTCTTTTTTGTTGGTGGTATGAAAGCTGAAAAATGTCGTGCGGATAATCTCAGTGGTGTTGGGACAACAGATGAACGTCCACTTCTTAAAGTGGTTTTTACTTTATATTTTTCAATGACAAGTTTTATTACTTCCAGGCGAAAATCAGAAGATAAAAAAAGATTTTTTTATAGTATTTTTGCCTTTTTTTCTGTGTACGAAATATGAAAAAACACGATCAACACAAACCATAATAAGGTTATAATCCAACACAAGTTGTGGTTTTTCGGTTTTTCCCCTACGCGTATCTATCTCTACCATTGATATAGTATGAATGGTAGGTATGAAGGAAACATCTTCCTCGTCCTTCCATTTCATCACAAATACCTTCTCTCTCTGAAAACCAATTATTTCACCGCTTTTCAATTTTTTGTTCTTTAATCCTTTGGGCACTTCTTTCAGTGATACTCGTAACGTTCCATAAACATCAGTCTTTTTTCCTATCAAAAGATCCGCTAATTGAGGGGATTTATAGAAATTGTCCATTGTCAAGCAATAGTAGTAGTAGTTGGGCCCTTAACTTCCTGTGACTGGTTACACAGGGAAGCAGCAAAATCTAAATCAGTACATATGTTGCAATTTATTGGATACATCCCCAAGCAGCTAAATTCAGATACTGCTAGTTCTACTCTACAAATTCTGGAGAAGGAAGTGGTAACTAACCCGGAAATATCCTTAAGAGATATTTTTATTTTGGATACTTTCTTATCCATAACCCACATGCCTTGTTGTGGGTTAAATGGTTTCATTATGGACCTTTCCAAAGGTTGAAGCTTATGGAAAGTAAAGGCGGTAAGCTTACCATGTGGATGTGATATTGTTTGGTATACACAATTACATTATTATCCTTGTGACTTGCATAGCCATCTGTAATTAATAATGTAGGGTTATTCTTATTAGCGTTTACCATTTAAACAAGAACGTGCTACCATTTAAGGAATCCTTCTTTGGTGATCCGTCCACTTTTTTGTCTATCAAAAATTCTTGCTGGCAAAGCATCTTTTTTAAAATCGTTATCAATTTTTGCTGGCAATAAATTTTTTTTCCTGCACTTCTCTTTTCTTTGTCAAAGCAGTAATTAATTTTTAGCTGCTCGACAAACTGGTAGATAAGTTTCAAAAATTTTGCTTCATTTAAAGGTATCAGCTGAGTGTCTAATACCTTTACGTTATTATGCAATACTGCTACTTGATCATCATTTAATCTTCTTTAAATAGTGTTACGATTGTCCGTACAAGACTTGATTGTTATCTTTCCCTTTTTCATAATTATTTGTGTTTGATCCCCCAGGGTACTTTTTGGAATATGAAATGCAGTGCTAGCCTCCCTTATAGTCATTTGTTTGGAAATGTTTTCTTCAGCTGCCTTCATAGCCGCCTCATTCCACATGCCACGAATTTTTGCCGTCATTTTATTAAATAAATATAAAACATTATTTTAGCTTTGTTCGATACCACCCGCTTTAACCTTGTCCAATGTCATTCGAAATACATACAACATGAAAATGGCGACTAAATAAATATAATAAAAAATTAGGAGTAATTATTATTTCCACATAACTACCAAAGTATTTAGCAAATATGTGTACTAGGGTGCCTTAAAAAAATATTTTTTTTAACTTTTACCCTTTTAAAAGTTTCTTTTTGACATAAAAAAAATTCTCACCAAACATGGGCCCTATAGCTCAACTCTAAGGGGTCGCTATTTTTATTTTAGTGTCTCATTAAATTAACAAGGGAAAAATTATTTTTTTAATAAAATAAAATTTATACATAATTAACGCAATTTTTTACAAAAAACCATTTTGTATTCTTAAAGTTGAGTCTTTAAGCTTTACAAAACTCCATAACAAAGTATGATTATTTTCACTACAAGACTAGTTACAGCCATTTAAAAATTATCAAATTTTTAAATTTGGAGAAATAGCTTGCAATAATTTTTTTAGTGCATAATATTTTAACATTTTCACCCAAATTATTAGTCAGTATTTTTATTTATTACATATTTTAAAAATGGTAGTTAGTACGTAGTGTAGGTGGCAGCACTCATGATAATAATAAGATAAATAAATTATATGTATAATTACAAGTAATCATAGATTATAACTTTATATTATTATTCAACAAAAAAATTTAACATGTCCACTTTAGTGATTACTTTTTTATTAATGATAATTGGAGAACAATATATCAGTTAAAAAAAATACGTCTTTTTGAGACGCCAGCAATTTGGTTTTTTCTGCACTAGCGAGTGTTGCTTTAGTAAAATTTGGGAATTTTTGCCTGTGATATTGATCTAATTGAAATAAAAATTGTTTTTTCTCTTCGTTCCTCGTTAAGCAACGATTGTAAGCAATAATAAGAGCTTCACCTCGCTCCGCTAAATCATTGACGACTTTCAAAAATTTTTTACTTTTAACGAAATCTGGATTCGGGAAATAAGATTCAACGTGAAGGAGAGTGAACTGGATACATTAATTTAAAAAGATCTAAGTAATTTCGTTAGTGTAAAGTCTCTTTTTCTTTTTAGACAGCTTCAATTGTCGTATGGGTTCCTTAATGTTCATGCAGATTTGTGAGAAACGAAAAAAACTAAAAAAATTATTGTAAGCTATTTCTCCAAATTTTAAAATTTAATAATTTTTAATGGGCTGTAACTAGTCTTGTAGTAAAGATAATCATACTTTGTTTAAGAGTTTTGTAAAGCTTAAAGACTCAACTTTAAAAATACAAAATGGTTTTTTGTAAAAAATTGCGTTCATTATGTGGTAATTCAATTTTAATAAAAAAAGAATTTTTTCCCTGTTAATTAAAAGAGAAACTAAAAAAAATAGCAACCCCTTAGAGTGGAGCTATAGGGCCTATGTTTGGTGAGGATTTTTTTTGTCAATTAGAAACTTTTGAAAGGGTAAGAGTTGAAAAAAATATTTTTTTAAGGCACCCTAGTGTCTATATATATATATATATATATATATATATATATATATATATATATATATATATATATATATATATATATATATATATATATATTCATGCCTTTTTCCGTAGGGGTAGGCAAAGACCAATTCCTTCCACTTGCTACAGTTCTTACCCACATCTTATGCTTCCTCTACTTTCATCAGTGCTCTCATACATGCTCGTCGGTTTTTGGTACTCTTTACCTGGCCTTTCTTCAAAACAATGTCGATCTGATCGAGATATGTTCACCAAGGTCGACATCATTTACTTGTTACTATTGCGGTAATAATGTGTAAAATCAATTTTAATAAAAAAAGAACTTTTACCTTGTTAATTAAATGAGAATCTTAAATAAAAATAGCGACCCCTTAGAGTTGAGCTATATGGCCCATGTTTGGTGGATTTTTTTTATGTCAAATAGAAACTTTTGAATGGGTAAGAGTTGAAAATAAAAATTACACTTTTTTTAAGCACCCTAATGTGTTATACACCCAATGCATAAGTAATTGAATTATATCAAAAAAAAATTATTGTTGTTTAATGATTTCTTACCTAATTCACTGACAATTATCAATATAGATCAAGATCGACTAACACATTATCAAATTATTAGAGATACAAGGGAGGCAGATTTGAAAATTTAGGGGAAAAGTAAAGATATCTTCTATTAAAATAACTTTTATAGCTTTTCATTAATAGATATATGCCCAGTCAATTTTAAAAATAGTTTTGCTTTAAGATTGCGCACTTGCAAAGCGTTTGTTAAATATATTTGTTTACGGCGGCATCACGTAAAATTATTCTTTAAGCATTAAACGTAAATAAATAATTACATTTAGAAAAAAAACCTTTATAGTAAATATTTCTAATGCACTCCTGAACAATTTTTATCATTTTTGGAGGCTACAAAGGTAAGGCGTCTTTCTTACAATTTAACAGAAAAGAAGGGGTTTCTGTGTACTGTGATATAAAAGATATAAATAGTTAAAAAAAATTTAATTATTACAAGCCAATTCTAAAACGTTTTCGGCGTCAAGCCATCATCAGGAGAAATTTCTGAAAGTGAGTAAAAGTAATTCAGTATATTGATATTTTAAAATTATAATTATATTAAATAGTTTAACGGTATTTAGCTGAGAATTGTTACAATTGTGCAATTGTTTAATTTAAAAATTGTAATAGGTTATGAATGGGACGTTCAGTTAGGCCATGAATGGGATACTGCCACAGATCACGTTGACCCAACAAAAAAATTTCCATCAGATTCAGCACAATCCGAAGCAGTTCCATGTGGTGGAAATCAGTACTTTCAACTGTACAATTCCTCTTTGAGAAATTTCTTGATTTTTTAAACTACTGAGTACGGCCCTGACGCCGACAAAAAATCATCCAAAAAACACGTGCAGTTTTTGTAATCTACTATAATGTTTTGATCTCGCCCTCATCACGTGAAAATTAGTAATCGGCTAGAAACAAAGGGTTCCGTGCAATTTAAAAATCAGTTAAAAAACACGTGCATTTATTATCCCTCCAGGTTATTCCGAAATCATTGCGCGCAATCGTAGCAATCAGCTATACGATCGCGTGATAACGATGGTTACGATTTTTGACCAATAAAAAGCAAAAAAGAAGCTGCATTCGAACCAGCTTCCGGCTTCTCGTTCTCTGTCCCATTCCGACCGTCAAAGAATGCACAACACCCGCCACTAAGAGCACGGCTTTCAAACACCACGTGGTAAAATGCACATTAGTATAATCAGATAAAATAAATGAAATTCAAAGCTAACAACCAGTAAAATTATTTTAAATATACAGGAGGCTTAAAACTGTAAGCTTCATGTATTAAATTACACAATATTTTCTCGATGACAAGTGTGTTGTTTTATTTACTGTGAAACCCTTTAGCGTATAGAAGGTAAAAAACCAATCGAGCCAGCTTAACTGAATTATCAAAGGAATCCACCAACTACGTTACGAAAGACGTCGTCGAATAGCAAGAGTGAGTCCAGGTAACAGAGGTTCCGATGGTGAAGCTGCCCACACCTCAAAGCATTTCTCCAGCTTGTCGCTTTTCCTTGCTGCTACTTCTCGTCGTCGGCGGCGCCGGCGCGCACCGTGTACAAGCGACATTCAAACAGCAGTTATACCCGAAGCTATAAGGCCTTTTCCAGAAGCTCCAAAACAAAAAAAACACAAAAAATATAGGACGGAAAAGGGGAAGTACAAGAGTCTTAACTGACACTGGTGAAAAAAGAATACTTGGAGAAGCACATAACGAAAAGTTACGGAAGCTGAATATAACAAAGTAACTAAACAGTGAGTAAAATTTCGACGAAACTAGCAGCAGCGACTCCGAGGATGAGAACATGTAGTTTATTGATACATTGATATAAATAACAAAGTAACTAAACAGTGAGTAAAATTTCGACGAAACTAGCAGCAGCGACTCCGAGGATGAGAACATGTAGTTTATTGATACATTGATATATCT
The DNA here is from genome assembly GCA_950111635.1 of Agelastica alni. NCBI lineage: Eukaryota > Metazoa > Arthropoda > Insecta > Coleoptera > Chrysomelidae > Agelastica > Agelastica alni. Next base: position 26,629,091 of record OX467718.1, on the reverse strand, counting down.
GAATGTTTTAATACTAATAAAGATTTCAGTATTTAAGAATCATCAGTTTTGGAAGAAAATGACTTTGTTCTTGTTGACTGTTCCACAAATGAAAATAAACTATGCTATATAGGACGCATTCAATCAAAATTAAAAAACCAAGAAATGCAAATTAAATTTTTAAGAAGATTCGACGTAATTCAAATAGGTTTTATTATCCACTAAAAGAAGATGTTAGTTGTAACGTCAACTTTGCCGTTTTTAATTTTCAATGCCGGCCCTGGTCGCCCTTCAATATATATTTAAGTAGTGGGAAATGATTTATTTAAAACTGCGTTTGTAGATTTTTGAAGGTAGTGTCATTACTAAATCGAAGTGAGCAAGTTCAGATAAAAATGCCATTCAAATTTTATTTATTTTTTGTCTTCTTCTTCTTCTTTCTTTAATGTAAGCAATTTGCTTGTTTTTCTTCGTATCCTCTGCCGTTCAATTATAAGAAAGGTTATCGCTCCATCTCTTGCGGGGTCTTCCAACGCTTCGGCGCCCTAAGGGCGACTTGTCTCTAGTTATTTTGACCATTCTGTCGTAATTCATCCGGTCTATGTGTTCGTTCCACTCTCTCTTTCTTCCCAGTATCCATTTATTTACATTGTCTATTTTACATGTTCTTCTAATGTCTTCGCTTCTTTCCCTGTCAAAAAGTGTTTTTCCAGCGATCCTGCGCACTATTTCCATTTCGGTGGTTTCTAATATTCTCTTTGTGTTCGATGTATCTGATCTAGTTTTCGCTGTGTATGTTAATATAGGTTGCATTTCGTCTTTGCTGCAGATATCTTCATTTTTATACTTTATGCCGTTGTGCTGAATTTGAATAGTAATCTCTGTAGGTCATCTTAGTTTTCTGCAATCAGAACAGCATAATCGGCATAGCATAGGATTTTGACGTATTTGTTCCCCATTTTATACCCTTTCAGGTTACGAATGCTTTTTATTATTTCGTCCATAACGATGTTGAACAATAAGGGGCTAAGGGAATCTTCTGGTCGAATACCACTATTTACAGAAATTTCTTCGGTTGTTGTGCCATTAATTTTGGCTTGTATTTTGTTTCTCTGGTAAATATTTTCGATGGTTTTTATGATGTTGTATGGGATTTGCCTGTTGTATAGAAGATGTACCACGTCTTCCAGTTGTATTTGGTCAAACGCCTTTTTCAGGTCTATAAAACACACGATGGCTGGAGGCCATAAAAGTCATTTTTTATTTTTCTCGAGAAGGATTTCCAATAGGGTTCTTTTATATGCCTTACTAGTGTGTAGGTGGCATTTCGTACCCTCTTATAATCATTATAGGCTTCAGGCGTTATATTTGTCATGTATTTTAAATAAGCCTTTCTTTTTTTAATGCATTGTTCTTTGACTTCGTTGCAGAGCTATGGGGTTTTATTGGGGCCGTGTTTTTGTTGTTTTATATTTCGGGTGCCAAGAGCTTCTGTTGCAGCTTCTATAATATTTCGTTTTAGTTTATTTTAACTTTTATTAACTTCTTCGGCTTCGCTTATTGGGTTCTTGTCAACTTTTTCCTGTAATCGTTTTTGATACAGTTCTACTATACTAATATCCCAAAGTGATTCAACACATATTTTTTGTGTTTGTGTGCCTGGTTCTAATTTTTCCTTATTTTTTACTTTCGTCCCTATTTTAATTTTTCCTAGTAGTAAGCTGTGATTACTGCCCACATCAGCCGAATTTAGGGTTCTTATATCCTGTATTTGTGTCGGGTGTACAGACCTGTTAGTTACGATGTAGTCAATTGTCAATTGTTGTTATCGGGTATTTCTGAACGTGTACTTGTAGTTTATTATGTGATCAAAGAAGGTGTTATTATTTCTTAGATCATTAAGTGAGCAAACATTTATCATAAGCTGTTCATTATCATTCAGCACCTCTTCATTAAATCGATGTTTTACTCCTGGAACTATTTCATTGCCTATGCGAGCATTAAAATCCCCTAGTACTATTATTGGTTGATTCTGCGGTAGCATTTCGATAGTATTTTGTAACCGGTCGTAAAAGTCTTCCCGCTCTTGTTTTGGCTTTTTGTTTTCAGACGCGTATATGGACATAACAATGAACTGGTTTAGTTTAAGAACTATTATACGTGAGGATATATACTGACATTCCTCAAAATGTTCTTCAGATCTTTTATGTATTGCCACTGCTACTCCTTCATTTGCTCGTTCATTTTTGTCTACTCCGCTATATATGATTATGTAATCACCATATAGCCTTTGACCCCTTCCTTTCTTCTTTGTCTGTTGTAGTGCACAAATGTCGATATTGTTGTCCCCTAGTTCCTTAGTGACTTCTTGTTCTTTATTGTTAAGCGTTTTTATGTTCCAGGTGGCGAAGAGAAGTACATTTCTCTTTTTCCAAATCGTTCTCCTTTTTTGTGCATGGTTCGTCATATTTACATCCATCCTTGTCCGAGGCAGAGTTTCGGTTTTGTGAGCCTGTTGCTGTTTTTATCTTGGGCAGGGAGCTGGGCTGACCCATGAACCCTCCTCCTTTTTCCTGGCTTGGGACCGGCAACATAATCACAAGGCTACTCGGTTCACCCCGCGATCATGCTGGCGGAGGTATTTTTTTTTAAGTTTAAAAGTGAAAAATTAAATGGTAAGATTTTAATTTTTATATGTAATATCATTTATCAATGAATCTCACATTAATGACTTGGCAAATTTATTTATTTTGTAAAATATTTTAAGCTGTTGTTGTTAATGATTGGATTTTATAGCAAAAAAAACACTTGATGTGGATCAATTATTTTCAGTGATTGGCCTTTTATGCTTTATGAAAACTTTTATGCTTTATGGAAACTATTATGCTTTATGGAAACTTTTATGTTATATGGATTCCTTTTTTGGAACTTCTTTTGGAGAGTTTTTTTTCATTAGAGTACTATTAGACATTTTTCGGAAGGTTATTCCGAAGATTTTCCTTTTCATCCTGCTTTTTTTGCTTAATCTGGAGGAGATTTTCTTTGTAAACTGTTAGCCGACTTTGTTATCACTGACTGCCACACCACACCCCGTAGAATTTAAAGCTTCGATTTATAAGTTAGTATTTGTTCTGTAAAAAGGAACGTTAGTATAAGTTTATAGTAATACTTTATCCTACAATCACTGAGAAATATTTCGCTGCAACTCAACGTTTTTTTTTTTTTCTTTACTTTTATTTATGAACTGTTAAATTATTTTACTTTCAAAAAGTACATGTTTATTTTTTTTCCAGCAACTGTAAAAACCATTTTTTGTATTTAATTTTAATAAACCTGTTAAACGTTTTAGTTGCTCTCTTTTTATTAATGGTTTCCAAAAGATAAAAGTGTAGTTTGTACAAATACGTTCATATTTACATACATAAATAAAGTCACGCCTTTTTCCCATAGGGGTAGGCAAAGACCACTTCCTTCCACTTCCGGTACGGTTCTTACACAAATCTTTTGCTTCCTCTACTTTCATCAGTGCTCTCATACATGATCGTCGGTTGTTGGTACTCTTGACCTGGCCTTTCTTCTACCGACTTTTCCATTCACACTCGCCATATAAATTTGTTTCGTCAATCTTCCTTCATTCATCCTTTCTACGGGTCCAAACCATCTAAGCATTTCTTTATCTATCTTTGTAACCACATCTTCTTTTACACCACAGCGTTCTCTTATTTCACTATTATTTACTTTATCCAACCTAGTCACTCTATACTTCTCAGACTACTCATCTCCACAGCATTAATCCTATTTTCATGCTTCTTTTGTCAAACCCAACATTCACTACCATACATAAGTGTAGGAACCAACACACAGCCAGACGTGCCTTTTTTGACACTTTCTGGCTATTTATAAAACTATGCAGTGCCCCATTTATTTATTTTCCGGCCAACACCGCTCAATGTCACTGTCATACTTTCCATCTCTAGTAAACTTTGAACCCAAGTACACAAATTTATTTACTTGTTCCACTCTTTATCCCTCAATTGAAACTCCACAGTTTGTTATCCTTTCTTCTCTTGCAAAAACCATTACTTTCGTTTTGCTCACTTTTATTTTAATCCCTTTGATTTTCAGGGCATTATGCATAACATTAACCATCGCCTGCAACTCCTCTTCAGATAACGATAATATGACTTAATCATCGGCGTAAAGAAGGCATTTGACGATCAAATCATTTATTTTTAATCCATATGCACTCTTTTTTAGATCTTTCAAACAATTGTCTATAAATTAGTTAAACTTAATTTGATGGTACTAAATTAAAATAAATTATTGGGTTTGTTTGGGGTAATTTTTTTAGTGATTTTTAAATCTAGCCACGAGCTCTGAGTGAGATAATTTAGTTGAAAGTAACGTCACAAATTGACTTTAGGGGCTTTTAAAAAAATAATTTTAAACGTAACAAATTTTTAGAAAAATACATAAATTATCGTAACATAGTGATGTTGAAAGACAAAGTGTAAAAAAAAAATCTTAAATCTCTGAACCACAATTGCGGAACCAAAAAAATCGCAAGGAATAATCTATTTTTTCATTTCTTTTGAGAATTATAAGAAAAAGTTTGGAAAAATCTTTTAACTAAACCTATATTCAAGGTCCAAACTACTACCTACAATTAAACTTTTGTATTCTTAGTTTAGTAAAGTAATAAAGTTTTGTTCGTATATTTGATAATATTTGGTAAAAGTTGATTTTTTTTAAACGTCCCATTCAAAATCCTGTTGTATTGAACGGGACAAATTACGCTTTTGGTAAAAAAAATATTTTTGTTAGAAATAAACTTTTGTGTTTTTTTACCTTTTACGTTGTTTTAAAATCTATAACAAATAATCCAGTAATAAAAAAATCCTTCAAAAGTGAAAAAATAATGTTTTGGTTAGGGGTTAAAGAAAAGTTTTCCATTCATACCACTCTTCCCCAGCCTGATTTAGTTAAAAGTAGATAGATTTGTCACCAGGCATTATTAAGAAAATTATCTGCCTAAGGTCTCCCAACCAAATTGCGCCAATGGTTTATGAGCTTCATGCAAGATCGCTCCTTACATGTGGCAGTTGACGGTATTTCTTCTAATGCGTTAAAAACCAATGCCGGGGTCCCCCAGGGTTCCAACCTCTCCCCCACCCTATTTCTTTTACACATCAACGAACTCTTGAAAACCACCACGAACCCCATTTACAGTTTTGCAGACGACAGCACACTTGTCTTAACTTTCACATCATATCGATCACTTTCGTTGTATGATACAAATAGACTTAGGCAGGAACAGGTTGACTCCATCGATAGAGATCTTGATGCAATCGTCGAGTGGGGAACCAACAATCTTGTTTAGTTCAACGCCCAGAAAATAACAAAGCGCTACGTTTTCCAAGAAAGTGAATAACTCAAATCATTCCATCACAATGTCCGGAAATACCCTTGAATCAAGTCCCTTCATCTCGATTTTGGTAGTCAAGGTGTCTAATAATATGTCTTGGCATGACCATGTTGTTAACATCGCAAAGTCAGCAAGCCAGAGGATGGGTTTTCTGTAGAAACCTAAAAAGTTTTACTCCTGTTCAACTGTTGACGACGTACAAGGCTTAAATCCGACCTATACTGAAGTATTGTTTGCACATTTGGGGTTCAGCACCAATGCATTCTCTTCGTCTTCTAGATTACATTTAAAATGGGGCCATTTGGTTGATAAACAGCTCAACTCTCACAGATACCCTACACCCACTAGAACATAGAAGAAGAGTTTCAGACCAGACATTACTTTACAGATATTTTCATGGCAGATGTTTCAGAGAAATAAAAACTCTTATAACACCACTGGCCACATTCGGCCGATGAACTCGGCACGCTAATTAGTTTTAACCACGACACGACACGATATGTCTATCCTATTTGCGACTATTTTCAGTAAAAAAAAGTGATATGCACTAAAATATTTTGATGTTTTATATATTTAAATTTTTTTGAAATACATGTATAGTACAATACACATTGCTATGATAAGGCTAAATTATTGTCTATAATATTCCTAAAATATAATTTGTTAAAATAAAAAATATAATACATAATAATTGTTAGTTGCCGAGAGATGGCACAAACTTCTGTTGTTCATTGAGCTGTTTGCCAACATGAACAGTGTCGCATTCATTTGTATTGATACAAAGTGGACGTGTATTGCGTGATAAAAAGTATGCAAATTGTGTTGACAGTTTTCTAGAAGAAAAATTTTTCTAAGACGCTAAATATTTTACAGAAAATAGACTTATCCTAAGTGAATACACTCTTTTAAGATGTTTGTGATTTATATTTTGGTTTCAAAAAATTTAATAAATTCATAACACATTACATAACACATTTCTTGCTCATACAATAGCTCTGCCAATTTTTTTAAACTAGGAAACAAACGTTTGGCTTCGTCGGAAGTTCGTCAGTAAAATAAAAACCAGATTTAACACTCCCAAGCATATTTTTATAAAGTTAATTGAAAAAAAATATATTATACCAGAGCAGAATTTTCAGATGATTTACGACACAAAATGAAAAATGAATGACAAAGAGGCACTTCAAGGATGTTTTATGGTTACAAAATTATTTGCAAATATTTGTAAAATTTAAACAGTTTTATACAGTTTAAAATCAAGCCAATCAAAACAGAAAAGAACTGTAAAACTGACTTGGGATAAATCACTATTGAAAATAGATAATATAACACCTCCGTCCTCTAAAAAAATAATCAAAATAAGTCAAAAAAAATACAGACCTTATTACTGGTAAACATATCGTGATTTTTAAAAAAATGGCTTTAATTTAACAAACTAACCTGTATAGCCAACAATCCCTAATTTTATTACCACTTCGTGCAATGGACGGATAACGCCAGGCGTGCTTTTAATCAACTTGTAAAAGCCTCCCTCTAAGCATATCCTGTGTCGGGTTGACCCATTTTTTTTTACGTGGTCGCTTTCAATGCAGCAATACATTTTCTTCCTAGGCTAAAAAGAAATACGTTCTTTACTGGAAAGTTACTATTTCATCATGTTCACTGACCTTCAACCGCTGACTTATGTTTTTTTTTTTTTATGAAAATAGTCGCAAAAAGGGTAGACCTATCGTGTGGGCCGCGGACGGCCCGCACTGCGACTATTAGAAGGGAAAGGGATTATAGAAAGGAGATGATTGTGGACACGCTTTTTAAAAAGTTGCAGGTCATAGTTCTCTGGAAAAACTGATTTTGGAAGCTTATTCCATTCCGTAGCAGCCCTGTAAAAGAAGGATTCTTGATGAAGATTGGTCCTTGTAGTGTCAATCTTGAGAGTAAATGGGTGAGACTGATCAGCGTGCCGAGTTCTTCGGCCGAATGTGGCCAATGGTGGTACAAGAGTTTTTATTTCTCTGGAGCATCTGCCATGGAAATATTTGTAAAGTAATGACTGGTCTGCAATTCTTCTTCTATGTTCTAGAGGGTGAAGGGTATCTGTGAGAGTTGAGCTATTTATCAAGCGAATAGCTCTTTTCTGAATGGAATCTAGAAGACGAAGAGAATGCATTGGTGCTGAACCCCAAATGTGCGAGCAATACTCCAGTAGAGGTCGGATTTGAGCCTTGTACGTCGTCAACAGTTGATTAGGAGTAAAAAACTTTCTGGCTTTCCACAGAAAACCTAGCCTCTGGCTTGCCGACTTTGCAATGTTAGCAACATGGTCATGTCAAGACATTTTATTGGGCACCGTGACTCCTAAAATCGAGATGAAGGGACTTGGTTTAAGGGTATTTCCGGTTATTGTGATGGGATGATTTGAGGAATTCACTTTCTTGGAAAACGTGGCACTTTGTGTTTTTTGGGCGTTGAACTGAACAAGATTGTTGGTTCCCCACTCGACGATTGCTTTAAGATCTCTATTGATGGAATCAGCCTGTTCTTGCCTGAGTTTATTTGTATCATTCACCGAAAGTAATCGATAGGATGTGAAAGTTGAGACAAGTGTGCTATCGTCTGCGAAAGTGTGAAAGTGTTTTAACAAAACAGTGAACGGGCTTTGCCACTTTAGCAGCGCCATGTGTTATTTTAATATGGACATAAAAACAGTACATCTCCGAGACAGGCTACGCGTCTGCTAATATTGATCTCGAGAAGTAAAATCTACAACCGTCTCGTCCTGTAGACAGTATAGATCAATCTTATTATTGCCAATAATGTAATAACTATCATTGCTTACACTACTTAAACCAAACATAAATAGAAAGAACCTAATTTCACTACATCAGTTCAGATTAAGAGACCTGCATTCCAAATTGTATCAGATTCACAGAATAACAGAAACGAGACAAAAAAATATTGCGCTGCAATATTCTTTGATCAAGTATGGCACAAAGGCCTAATGAGGGCAACTAAGGTTGCATCCACCCAATGAATATGCCCATATACATAAAAGAAAAATACTTATTTAGGAATTAAAGAAAATGAAGATTACTCTCACTTTAAGTAAAGAAATTTAGGCGTATCGCAGGCAGAGAAGTATATTAAGTCAGGTCCTGCACCTTCTATTTATAAACGATACCCTGTACCAGAAAATATTACAATTGCCACTCTTACAAATCAACAAAAGTAATGGAATTAAAAATAGAAGAAAATATAGAGAAAAAAGAAGAAAGCATGACAAACTGTGGCGTTTTAACAACAGCACAAACCAATGAAGAAAAACTACAAACAACAATGGACCAGATCTGCGAATTGACAAGAACTCTGGGAATAAAACAAAGTCAATTTATATCTACTTCACCAATAAAGTAACTTAATATGCCCATCTAAGTAAACCACAATCAAGTGGCTTATAAAAATACAGGAAAGTACCTAACCTAACATAGACTTAATGTCCTCTGAAACAAGCATAACAACAATATTTAGTCACTTCTGGTTTGACCGGAAATTAACCCAACTTTTGAAATTTTAATAACACACTATATTTTTAATATAAAATTTAAATTCTACCTAAAACCTACTTTTTAATGAGGTATTACAATATCGCTGTTTAATAACAATAAATAAATAAAATTTAAATAACATCAAAATACTATTATTTAACTTCAGTTATAAAATAAAAAAATCTGTAAAAACTTAAAAAACAGAAGAGCCCCAGGACCGGGTAATAAATAAACTTTTAAAATATGGCTCAGATAAACTATACGGGCTATTAAGAAATTTATTCCAAAGGTGACTCAACAGGCACGAAGTACCCATAGAATGTAAGACAGACAGACCTATCGACGATATACCAAAAAGGCGACAGGAGTAACTGCCACAACTATCGGGGAAAAGCCGTTACAAGCGCTTTAAGTAGAGTTTATGGGAAAATCTTAAAGAACAGGATAGAAAAAGAATATGCCGATATGGAGGCAGAAGAACAAGCAGGCTTTAGAGCAGGAAAATCCACAGCCGACCACCTGTTTACGCGAACTCAAATTTTAGAAAAGAAAGCATCCCGAAATCAAAAAGTTCAACTTCTGTACGTAGATCTGAAATAAGCATACGACATTATACCTTTAGTAAAACTTTGGGAGGCTCTTTAACATAGCAACATAAACATGGAAATAATAAAACCTGTAAAGTCTTTATACGCGGGCTCCACATCCAAAGTTAAAACCAACGAAGGATTAACATCTGGATTCACAGTAACCAAGGGTCTTAAACAGGGGGTTAAACAGGCTGCATATTTTCGACTCTATTAAAAATTTACTTGGAACACGCGCTGAAGACATTGAAACGGAAATGCAATAGCATAGGAATGCGAGTGAATTACGACACGACAGTGTATACAATATATATATACCGAGTATATGTGCATAGGAGGACCAAACATAAAAGAGGTTTTGATCTATTGTTTTCGATAGAACCCGTTTTTTAATATTAAACAGAATGTTCAAAAATCATTGTCACTTTTTTATAATTTCAGACAAAGATAACTTTGTTATTTCAAATAAAACAACCTGTATTTTTTTGGTCTGAACAATATTAAATTCTATTATTTTTCATTTCGTATTGGGGTTCCCTATACCTACTAAATAGTTTTCCAGATATTGGCTTTATCAAATAGTAGTTCTTATTTCAATGCATTCTTTGACTTAAAATAGCTTTGAAACGACATTTATTCAACTTGTTGAAAGAATTCTTATTACCAGTTATTGTATTTTACGTTATTCAAAACATTCACTGAATTATTACCGTCGAAAATAAAAACTTATCCCATTCAAGAGCTGATAGATATGATTTTAGCGATTGGTGAGTGTTTAGAGAATTGCCTTATGGCGTCGAGGGTGTATGCCCAAAAATATCCAGACCGGAATAATCCAAAAAAGTTGGTTATCAAACGATTGCTACATGAATTTCGTAGGAAAAGTGTAGCTTATCATTGGAAATGAGGCATATGAATTTCTTATTTTGGGATCAATTATAGAAAACCCCCAATAAGGACTGTTTTTCAAAGAGTGACGCCTCAAATATAATTAAGTGTCTTTCAAAAAAAGAGTGGCTCTTTGTATTCAACAGGATGGTCGACATTTTGAGCATCTACTTTAAATTAAATACATTTGTGTTTAATATTTTGTTGTAGTTTCAGTTAAATAATAAAAAAAAGTTGTATAGTCTGTTTAATAAACTACTGACAGAATACGAAAAGTAAATATTTTCGATGAAGTGAAGTATAACAACTGCCATTGAGAATTCTGTGAGCAAAACAAATAAATGTCGTTTCAAAGCTATCTTGATTCAAAGAATGCATTGATATAAGAACTACTATTTGAAGAAGCCAATATCTGAAAAACTATTTATTTAGGTTAGGTATAGGGAATCCCAATATGAAATGAAAGATAATTAAATTTTATATTGTTTAAACCAAAAAAATATAGGGTGTTTCATTTGAAATAACAAATTTATCTTTTTCCGAAATTATTAAAAATTGGCAATGATTTTTGAATATTCTGTATAATATTGAGAAAACGGGTTTAATTGAAATCAATAGCCCAAAACTTCTTTTATGTTTGGTCAAAATTCGAAAGGATGATTTCTATATATTTTATTATTAGTTTCCAATTGTACCTAGCATTTAAAAAAAAAATTACTCGAGAACGGTTATAGTTAGCTACATAGTACCTTTTATGAAATCCTTTTATTTTTTCCTGAACTATTTAAAAGTGTAACAAAATACAAAGTGTTCCATTTAAAAAAACACAATTTAATGTGTCACATTTTTTAAGCCACTCTGTAGACTCCAAAATAATTCTATTTTGCAGCCTTAATCAATATACATATAATAAAATGGGAAAATTTCTAAAAAAATTATTGGTTTGGTTTACAGCGACCGTGTCGTATGGGGTGCCCCACCCTGTATATATATATATATATATATATATATATATATATATATATATATATATATATATATATATATATATATATATATATATATATTTATATAAAAAATACTTTCATCATGCTGCTTCTTTTTACGCGTAAACCACATTTTTTAATTAAATATTTAGTTATGTCAACATTTTTCGTAATGATTTTTTTGGTATACATTTTTCTGGAAAGGACGTAAAGTGTCAATTAAGACTTTTGTCACCCCAATGTCAACGGTGCTGACGAAGAGTTTTGATTTTGGTCTCTGCGGAACGAATAAAGAGCATTTTTTTTGCATTTAATTAAACAGGATAATTTTATGAAAAATATTTATTTTAACAAAAAGAACTCTAAATTCAAGTTATTTTCTTAATTTATTTTTTTTCACGTTTTAGACGTTGAAGTTTCTGTATTAACCTGAACTGAAAGCAAACAATTTAACTATTAAATAAATAAATTTTTTGGGAAAAGAAATATTTTCCTCTTTTTTACATTGAATACATAAAATTTAAATTATCGTAAAAATGTTAATTTTTAGCAAAAATACTTAAAGTTTACTTGGTTAATTTAATCTTTTTAGTTACATATACTTCTTTTTTCTTGAATTTTTCTTGTTTTTTCGTGCAGAAAGAGATTGTGTTCATATAAACAATTATCTACACTGCATGTTTGCTCTAATTCGCAATCTGGTGGTTGCTATTATAGCACTTAAAACAAAGTTTTTATGTTTCATAAATTACTTTTTGATTACATATTCTACTTTGAAAAACTTAAACTATGATTCTTAATTTTTTTATTTTTATGCAGCAAATAGGTCACTTTTTTCTTTTTAAACTTATTAACGTTTGCATCAAGCTTATTACTTTTAAAATAATAAAAATATTTATTTTTCTTTATGATGGGCACTGAAACTTAACTTCATCCGCTTTCTATCCATTGAGCCAAAGAAAAAAATTAGCAAATGTAGTAGTGCAGTCACCTTAGCGTAAGATCTATTTAAGAGGCGCACCCTCTGGCCAATTTTTTTATAGGTTGTTTGGACCTACAAGAATATTGTCCTGAGTTTTTTCGGCCATTGCCTGGGTACATTTTAGCAATACAAGTTATTGATTAAAAAATGGATATTTTTAAGATAATTTTTTTGGAACGCGTCCTATCGAAAAAAGTTTACAATAAAATGAGCTCATCATAAGGTCCTCCTTAAAAAGAAGGTCCCAGAAAAAGTGCTAACATTGTTAGTTAAGCGGTTATTGGAAAATGAAAATTCTACATTTCTTTTTTACAACCGCAATCGGGTGTTTATCAACATATCGGTTTGAAACTCGTATATTATGTACAGAAGCCAAACCCCAAGAGAATCGTGCAAGATTTATCGATCTGCAAGATATAGTTAAGCAACAATCTGCGATCATCGATAAATCTTTGCCCTTTAATAAAATTTTAGATTTTTGCTTACAAACAATTAACAATTCCGACCAAAATTTCAAAGATATCTGAAAAATTCTTGGACCATCTAACGCGTTTTTGGATTTGCAATATTTTGATTACGACTCGAGATATGAATTTGTTTACGTTTGTTTAATTTTCCATTGTTCTAATAAATATTTCTGCAAAATTCGAATTCCTCAGCAATCCCTACGCTTCCGGCCTTGGGATTCAATAAAATTATTCCCTTTACGAGCAATTATGCCATCACAGTTATCAATGTATTTCGATGTATTGGAAATAATATCGTGCACGTGCGATAAAAGTAGAGACGGGTCGTTACTTGTGGAACGTTATTTTGGAACGATATTTTTTGCGCTTCTTAAATAAAATTTTGTAAAATATGGCCTAAGGTAACTGGACTATAGTTATACTTATGATTTCTGCTTTTTTCTTTTCACATTTTATCCCAATAATTGGTGGTAGTTTAATTTCCAATTGTTTTTACAGATAAATTTGTGATATATCCAATACCCACCTACCTCTTATTGATTTCATAGTTGCACCCAAATTTTAAACTGCATTAGCATATTATTCAATAAAACTTTCCAAACTTTTTTCGGAGGAAGATAAAGTTTTGTTGGCAACGTCTATTAGAGCTTTAATGGTCGTCTAAATCGCATATTGAGTGATTTCATAATTATGCTGACATTTTCTTAGACAAGTTTGTTATTAGTCTAGGTTATATCTCTTAACCGAATGGATTTAATTTTTTATTTGTGAGTAAATATCTTTTCATTATACCTACCTAAAAACACTATATTTACATTCCTATTTAGCACACCGAAAGTAGGCTTTTACGTTGCACTAGTGTCATCTGCTGCCTACCTGTATATCAAAATAAAATAATATCTTATTGACAGTTCTCCAAAAATCGCAAATTTTTCTGTTTATTTTCTTAGCAACGGAGTAAATAACGCTTGTTTTTTGACAATTTTTTGATATTTTAAGTGATAATATCTTAACAATTTGTGGTTTTGAGGTAAAAATAATGAAAAATATCGTTCATTACACGCCCAAAAATGCTTTTTCCGTGCTTGCACGACTTTCCGTGTTCGACTGCGCCTCCCACGGAAATTGGTCGCGCGCGCGCACGAAAAAAGCCTATTTTCTCGACTCCTAATGAAATATACTATTTTATTGTTTTTATTTTACTGGTTTAAGATCATTTGATCTATTAATTCCGGGCTAGCCGTCGCGTCGTAGCATTTCCAGTGATTTGGGCTGCGAGTTTTCTCTCCATATCTTTGGTGGTCTTCTTGGTGGACGATTTTCTGATGGTTTTTTTTACCTCCACGTAGGGTTGTAAATCTTCGATCATTCTTTTGACACGGTTACACCATTTCCTTTTATCATTTTATGTATGCCGCATTGCTTTCTTATGATTATGTTTCTCATGCATTCGCTTTTGGTTGTGCCTACTTAATTTCGACCACACATAATATGCTTTCGATTTTGTTAGTGTCTTCCCATGTTTCTATTGCGTACGTCATGACAGGTCTCACGCAAGCTTTGTAGATTTTAATTTTACTGTCCATGCGCATTTATTGGTTAGCCCATACAATTTTTCTTTGATAACCTAATGTATATTTTATATAGGCGTAGGTTGTAAAACTGCCCTACTTGCTATATAAGTTTATATAGACACGCGGTCCTATCGCCAATACAATTAAACCTGTATAGCGAAACCATTTTTAAAAAAACCTTGCAAGAAGAATCGGTAGGGATAGTTATTAACGGAGAGGTTATAAATAATATGCGATATGCTGATGACATCGTCTTGTTAACAAGCAATCAAAGAGACATACAACATCTTCTAGAGAAATTAAATGATCGATGTAACTAATATGGTCTAAAGATAAATCTTAAGAAAACCAAGTTAATGGTAGTTACAAAGTTCCCCCAAAATCACAACCACATAAACGTGTCAGTAGCAGACATCTTAGTAGAGAATGTGTAGTCAAACAAATACCTGGGAGCCTGGATAGAACAATCGAATGACCAAACAAGAGAAATAAGAACAAGAATAGGTCAACATTTACGAAAATAAAAAAGTTGTTCACCAGTCGAGATATCAAGATTGGACTTAGAATGAGGATGCTGCGTTGTTACGTGTTTTCCGCGCTTTTCTATGAAAAGGAGGCATGAACTCTTAAGAAGAATCACACGGACAAACTACAAGCCTTTGAGATGTGGTGCTACCGTAGAATGTGGCGTATCCCCTGGACAAAAAAGATATCTAATGTGAAAGTCCCAAGTCAGATGAATAGGAAATGTAAAGTCATTAACACCATAAAAAAGAGAAAGCTTTAATATCTAGTTCATATACTGAGAGGACCCAAATACGCACTTTTCCAGCTGATTATTCAGGAAAAGATTGGTGAAAGGAGGAATATTGGAAGACGCCGCGTGTCTCGGCTTAGAAACCTAAGGGACTAGTTTAATTGTAGCAATGTTGAATTTTTCTGAGCTGCAGTCAATAAGGTCTGGATAGCTGTGATGATAGCAAACCTCCGATAGGAGATACACTATAAGAAAAAGAAGACACGCGGTAGCGTGTCAAGCCAAGTTCAAGCTAACAGAGCGTTACCGTGTGTAATATTACACGAACCATTTAGAGCCAGTTTTGACCCCATCATAACTCAAACATTATTTCACATAAACATGTCAAATTTGGCTCATATATTAAGACCTGCGAGAAATTTTATAAACCCACCTTAAACAGTTATTTAGATATTAACGTCCAAAAATCGTCATTTTTATCACTAACTGACCTATAGATTAAAACTCTAACCCAATTCCATATAACCTAGAATGTTCAAATTTGGCATCCAGATAGGTAGTTGGGTAAATACAAAGGAATAAATCAGAAACTAGTAAATTTTTATCATTTTATTATAATTTTTCAATTAATTGATTCTATTAGGAACACTTACTCATAGTGCCTATAATGTAAGAATCTGCAATCAAAATTGATGACAGCTGGGTCTTTATGTGGATTTTAAGGTCTTTACGTGAATATATAACGAGTGAAATACCACTCTTAATTTTTTTTTAATCCAAACATATATCAGTTTTAGTACTTGATAACTACTTATAACTGTTAACTACGATTAATTTTTATTTCAATATTTAGCGCACATTAATATTGTAAGATGCGGTGGCCGTGGAGCAGCGGGATGGGGAGCGGTGTGATATTTAGTAAAGGGCAGGCTTACGTTGGACTCTCCAGAGTTAAAACCTTAAATGGAGTACATCTTATTACATTAAATACAAGTCAAATTAAGGCACAAAAGAGCTCTATTTTAAAGTACAACCGCCTGCGCACGTTATACCGGCCCGACTTAGCCAAATTAAGTATTTTAGAAAAAGGGTTAAAAAATTCCGGATACTAAATTGGCAATTTACTCGAAAATTTCAAAGGTACAAGAAAATATAGAAAATAACACAAAAGAGACAATTATACCCCGTAAACGTAGGAAAATACATTAGGATAACAAATACTATTTGGTATTAATTTTATTATGAATAAGTATCTACTAATGATTTCTGTGCCAAGTTCAATATTACAATATACGCCTTGGTTGTTGTCTTCAACGACAAAAGAAGTGAGATCTAAATTGGTGCCAAGTTCAATGGTCAGTCCTGAAATTTATTTAAAACAACATAAAATATTTTATAAAAACTTAAAATATCATTTCTTCTCATAACTTAGGATAATATATTGAAGCCTAAGGTCTTCCGTGGCTAGTTCATATATACGAATTAATATTAAGTACCTACTAAAACAGTCATGGAAAAGCCCCATGTTTGATGGCCAGTTTCTAACAGCAAGCCAAAATTTTGGAAGAATAAAATAAAAACTTACAGCTTTAGAACTTGCGAAGCCTATAATATAATTCGTATATTGGAACTAGCCAAGTCAGACAATAGGCTTCAATATATTATCCCAAGTTATTAGAAGAAATGATATTTTAAGTGGCTACAAAATATTTTATGTTGTTATAAATAAATTTCAGGACTGACTATTGAACTTGTTGAATGTAACAAACCATTTTTCATGTTTTTTTTGCTTAATAATTATAAAATATACTTAAAGGTACTATTCGCTACTCAGGTAAATCTGAATTGTAATTGGTCTATCACCTGTTAATTATCATAAAGGAAACTGACATTAAAAAATAAATATATATAATAAAAAGATATTTTTTATTTTCCCATATTAGAATACATACAATAAACGAACAGTTTTTCAAAAAAATTCTGAAACAGTGTAAGGCGTGGTCGTGGATGAGTCATTACCACAAAGATGGGTACAAAGAAAAAAAATAGATTTCATCTCTAAACTTACCGATGCTGCATCCTATACCTTGTGGGAATTCAAAATACAAATTCTCTTCGAGGCAAAACAATTAACGTCCATCGTAGATGGCACATCAACACTGAAAGAATGCCACACATATACAAAGAAGATTTTAATATGGAAATGCAAAGATGCAAGTGCAAAACACATTATCTTAAGAACAATAAACTTAGTAATGAAGAGCCATGTTATGACTTCAAAAACTCCAAAAGAAATATTTGAAGGTCTACAGAAGGTGTATAAAAAAGATACCGAACTGGCAAAGAATCAAATAACACAATTCTATAGTTTCATTTATGACTCTACTCCATCAGGAGACAGAACCTTAAAAAATCTTAAATCTCGATTGCTAAAAGAAGAGGATCAACTAAAAGAAAACTATAATCAGGACACAAAAGTAGCATTCAAAGCAACATACAATACCAAAAAGAATATAGGCTAGTGCAATTTCTGTGGCAAAGAAGGATATTGGGTTCAATAATGCAGAAAGAAATTAAAAAATAAAACAGAGGAATCATCATTCAAGCAATGCAAGAGGTGTTATAAGACTAGACACACAGAATCTGAATGCTGGCAAGGAAAAACTTTCTCAACATGTAAATACTGCAAGAAAGACAACCATCCTGAAGAAAAATGCAGATATAAAGAAGATCATAAAAATAAAAGATAAGATAGAAGTAACATGAATAACAGAGCGAGTTACTTAACAGAATCATACCTAACCAAAGAAGAAGTCCATTTGGATAACAAATTTGTGTGTGACAGAGGAGCTACTGGTCATAAGATTTGTGAAAAATATTTACTAACAAATATCAAAGAGACTGGAGAAATAAAAATAGGCTGTGCCAATAGGGTATCTGGATTAACTTCTAATCTGACAGGAAATGTTGAAGGCACTAATGTAACCTTGACAAATGTTGCATATGTACCAAACATGACAAGAAACCTTCTATCTGCGAATAAAATTACAAATAAAGGTGAAACAGCAGTATTCACAGAAAATGAAGTAAAGATAATACATGGAGAGGTTACATATAAAAGAAAAAGATATTGTTATGCTGGGTGAGAAGACAGAAAATGGTCTATACATTATAGACTTTGAAAATCAAAGAAAAGAAGAAGAAAAAGCAAATATAACTGTAGAAAGTCTGATGTATTTTAATGATATGGAAGAAAAAAACAACTAAGAGGAACAATAAAAAGAAACCAGCAATGAAGAACAAGAAAACATCGAACATCTTAAAAATGAACAAGATGCAGAGAACCAAGAAATTCCAGGAGAAAACCATCAACAAGAAAAAAAGACTACTCCGAAGCAGAGAACAATTTAGGAGACCTAAAAGATATAAAGACTATGAACGTGAAGATAACACTAAAGAATCCGACTAGGAAGTTCTTTTCACTTATGCTGAGTGAATGAAGTGACCTGAAAGAGAAAAATTAAGAAAAACCATGGAAGAAGAAAAGAACAGCCTGAAATTGAACAATACCTGGAGAAGAGTCAAGAAAGAAAAAATACAAGGAAACAAAATAATAACAAGCAGATGGTTACTCAAACTGAAAGATAATGAAACGCTATAAAGCTCGTCTTGTTGCAAGAGAGTGTGAGCAGAAAAATGACCTGGACTTTGAAGAAATCTACAGCCCAGCAGTGAAAACAAACTCCCTGAGAATACTCCAGGCTATTGCTGCTAAGAGGGGATATCATCTTCAGACATTCGATGTCAAAACCGCTTTTCTTTATGGACAATTAGATGGACCCATTTACATGAAGCTACCCGAAGAATGTGAGGAATATAAAGAAATTGTGTTTATATCTAAGGCCTTGTATGGTTTAAGACAAGCTCCATTAAAATGGAATTTAAGATTAACCAACTTTCTCAAAGAACATGGAATGATTCAACCCAAAAATAATCAATGCATTTTTAAGAGTATACAAAATGATATGTATTTTGCAATTCATGTCGACGATGGATGTATCATAGGACAAGATATCAACAAAGTGAGAAAAATACTGGAAAAGCTAAAGAATGAATTCCAAATGACAAACATTCCGAATCCTGAACCATACTTGGGAATACAAATAAAGAATACAAAAGGAGGAATATACATTCATCAAGAAAACTAAATCAGAAAATTCCCTTAAAAAATATGACTTGGAAAACTACAGAAGTACATCTACTCCACTTATGCCTGGAAACAAAAAAGATTTGAGAGAAGACAACAACAAAATAAAAAATTTCAAGTATCGCAATGTAGTTGGAAGTCTACTGTACTTGTCAACCAAATCAAGACCTAATTTGGCATACAGTGTCAATTTTGAAAATAGAAGTGTAGAAGACCCAAAAGAAGTGAAAAACGAGAGCGCCATAAAACTCGTAAAAACTGGTCAATTCAACAGAAGAAGTGTTTCTATTCAATATGGAACTATGCTAAAGAACTTTATTTTTGTTTATACTCGATATCTTCATAAACATTTTTTTATGTTAAAAAATGCAAATTTTAAGGGAGTGTGTTGAATGTAACAAACCATTTTCTATGTTTTTTTTGCTTAATAATTATAAAATATACTTAAAGGTACTATTCGCTACTCAGGTAAATCTGAATTGTAATTGGTCTATCACCTGTCAATTATCATAAAAGAAACTGACATTAAAAAATAAATAAGATTGACAAGTAGTAAAAATATATTTTTTATTTTCTCAAAAATATTAGAATACATTAAATACAAAATAAACGAACATAAATTAACAACCATTTAGGTCTCACTTCTTTTGTCGCTGAAGACAACAAACCAAGGCGTATTATAATATTGAACTTGGCTCTTATTTCACATTTATGTTTTTAATGGGATTTTTAATTACAAGTTTTCATTTAATTGGTTCTTAAGCTATGGTACATAATAAAAATTTTTAAAATGTAATTCAATTCAGGGGGTTTTCATCAATAAATTTTAAGTTTGGACATACTCCACTTTTTATCAGTGTATCATTTTTGGCTGAATTATTTAACTTTTTTTTCTCGAAAATTGAATATGGTAACATGTTTATATACAGTGGTAATATCCCTAGGACATTGATAATAGACGAGATAATTTTATGACAATCAAAAGCTCGTTCCTTGGTAACAGCTCGAAGCATTCGGCAACGAGCTTGTGAATTTGTAATAAAATTATAAGGCATTTGTCAATATCCAAAAGGTATTCGGCGGAAAATTTCTTGACAAAAATATTTATAACTCAACGCAACAAAACATTCATTTATTTATTAAAAGTACAGTTAGTGAAAGTACAATCATTAAAATTTAACTTAACATTAGATTCGTTGCTGTTCTTTACTAAAGAAGAACTATTAAATACATAAATACAAACATTTAATCACGCCTTTTTTTCGCTACGGTTCTTAGCATTCTCTTATCTCACTATTCTTTACTTTATCCAACCGAGTCACTCCGACTATACATCTCAGACTACTCATCTCCGCAGCATTAATCCTATTTTCATGCTTCTTCTGCCAAACTCAACATTCACTACTTTACATAAGTGTAGGAACCAACACTCCTCTATGCACAGCCAGACGTGCCTTTTTTGACACTTTCTGGATGTTTATAAAGTTATGCAGTGCCCCATTCCTGCCAACACCCTTTGCTTAATGTCACTGTCATCCTTTTCATCTCTCATAATCTACAGCAGCTCCTTTTAACCCAATTTACCATTTGCCTGTCATCATTTTTTAAAGTTCTTTTTTTCTACAAATTCATCATACATTTTTGGTAGATAGCCGATGTTCGATCGATTAAACATAAACTTTAGGTACCTATATTGGCAGTAAATTTTCTTAAAAAATTAATATAATAAAAATAACATGAAAACTAAATAATATATTAACAAAAAAATTAATAAATTATTGATTTATATTAAAAATTATTTGGTTTCAAAGAAAAACTGGTTACCAATAAAAATAAATACATTTTATAAAACAAATTTATAATTTTAAAAATTAAAAGGAAGTCTTTCACAACCAGAGTCACAAAATAATTTACTTCCGGATTTTAGTTGTCATTTCGCAGTAAGCCTTTGATGTTCTTAAGAGGTTTTCTTATATTTTATAAAAAGTTATATCCATTATATCTGTCATATACAGTGTGGAACAGCCAAATGGAATAAATTTGATAACGAATAAATGAGAGCGTGTTGAGAAAAACGCTTGGACACGTCGATTTGTAATTTTAGATGGGCATTTTTTTCAAAAAAAAAAATTATATAGGGTGTCTCATGTGGCAGTGGCCAATACCAACTTTCTTATTTTAAATACAACACCCCGTATATTTTTTTTTTGGATTTTTTAGAAAATTCTAGACATAATTTATGCACACCTATCTTCAACTTTTTCGGAAATATTAAGTGTTTTTAGATGTATTACAAAAATTAACATTAAAAAAAGAAAAATATTTTATTTTACAAATTCGCTACATTACACTCAATACTTATTTTTCATTAAGCTCTTAATATTGAGAAAATAAGCAAAAACCATTAATGCGTTCCTTTTTACTGATATGAAATAAAAAAATACAAAAACAGTTTTGTTTATTATCTTATAAAACTTATATTCTTAGCAACTTGTTGTCTGTCTGCATAATGAGAGAGGAACATACGCAATATCCTAAAAAAGTTTATGTTTGGGCAGGAATTGTTGGAAATCATATCGTAGGTCCCTTTTTCATTGATGGCAACTTGAATGGAGACAAATATTTAGAACTGCTCCAAAATAATGTCGTGCCAACTTTGACAAACTTATATCCTGATCCAGCAAACCCACAAGTTCCTGCCAATATACTATGGTTTCAGCAAGATAGAGCACCGCCCCATTACCAAATCAATGTCCGGCAGTGCCTGAACCAAAATTTTCCAAATCGGTGGATAGGAAGGCGCGGATCGATAGAATGGCCAGCACAATCTCCTGATTTGACGCCATTAGACTTCTTTTTGTGGGGATATGTCAAAAGTATTGTATACAAAACTAAACCACTCAACTTACATGACTTAAAAAGACGAATCACGCTTGCGATTAGATCAGTCACGCCTGAGATGTTGAGTAACGTTAGAAGACATTTCTATACCAGATTAGCATGTTGCCAAGACGTTCGCGGCGGACATTTTGAACATCTCTTCCATTGAAATTAATGTTTTTTTGTTTTTTTTTTACATTATTTGTGAAATAAAATAATTTTCTTTTTTTAATGTTAATTTTTGTAATACATCTGAAAACACTTAATATTTCCGAAACAGTTGAAGATAGGTATGGGACATTGTACATGAATTATGTCTAGAATTTTCTGAAAAATCCAAAAAGTAAATAATATACAGGGGGTTGTATATAAAATAAGAAAGTTGGTATTGGCTACTGTCACATGACACACCCTATATAATTATTTTTTTTGAAAAAAATGCGCATCTAAAAATACAAATCAACGTGTCCAAGCGTTTTTCCCAACACGCTCTTATTTATTCGTTATCGAATTTATTCCATTTGGCTGTTCCACACTGTATAGAATTTTTTGGTATGCATTTTTCGGGCCCGGAAATTAAAAAATAAATGGGTAAAGAAAGAGATTGTGGTTTTTTTTTGTATCAGATATAACCGTTGTAATTGTTATTGAAAAATTAAGTATTCATAGTTAAATTGTATTATTATTGTGATCTGGGCGAGCTTATGCATTAGGTTAAATTGTAGTATTTGTTAATATAGCAGCAAAGTTAAGAAAGTATGCCATTAAAAACATAAATTGTAAAAAACACCAAGTCTCGCAACTTAGTTCTTTTACCGTAAAACGTTGGGAGATCCGTGTACATACTACCAATTCGCTTAATTTATTCAGTCCCTAATTAAGGGTCCTTCTGTCTTAAGTTATTACTTAATTAGCTAACCTAACATCTTATATTGACCATATCAATATAAAAAATCACAATGTATCTCACAAGTAATACATATTATATTAAATTAGATTGTTTAGTGCAATGGCTAAGTCAATTTATATATCCATGTAAGTGCACTTTTAGTGTCACCGGCTCCCCGCCTGAAAATCAATGTGTCTACAATTGTCATTTTGATCTATAAAACTGTATATAAAAGCCTTCACATTTCATTTGGTTTTGGGTGTATTTGATGTTAATGAGAATTACTAACTTAATGTGTATGTATCTTTTTTTTTTGGTGCAATTTTTATAATACCAAGTTTGAAACACTTTACTATCGTAGCATAAGCGCTATATTAATTCCAGTAAAAGATTATTATTGTTACGAAATTACTTCTTTTTTGGGTTTGGTGATTTTAAACTCTCGATACAGTAACAAAACAATTTTTATTTCAATACTTTTACACAATAAATTCTTCTTTTACAAATCACATAGATATTCAACTAATTACAACTTTTACAACTAATTAAATTTCATAACTCAAAAACACTTTTAAAACTTAAAAACTGTCCACTTCCCGGCCGCTGTCCTTTTTATACCTTTATACCTTTTTATAATCATAATTCGACCTTTTTCTCGAGAGTCTTTTTTATTTAACTAATTACAACTTATACAACTAATTAAATTTCATAATTTATAAACAATATTAAAACTAAAAAACTGTCCTCTTCCCGGCCACTGTACTTTTTATATCTCTAAATCATAATTCGACCTTTTTCTGGAACGTCCGGAACAATTTTTCTACCTTTTGGAAGCCGCTAGACGCTGCGTTCGAGATCGCGGAGAACGGCATAACAAATCGCTCATTAATATGCACCCTAGTTGTTACCGACTCTCGGATGCCGACAAATAAACAGGGCCGCACTGTAACGTTAATAATAGTAAAAAAAGATTTGTTTAATATTTGATCTAAAACAGTAATATCTTCGAGAAATTTACACTTTCTTAAAATGTTCCTTTCTGATTGACTTTTAGCTTTAATATCGTTTAGATGTTAACTTACCTTTCGTATCTACTATTATAAATGGAGTATTTATTGACAACTACCATTTTGTTTTTTATTTTAACAGTAGGTTAAAGCTCTTATGCAGGAAAGAATCACCCGAGTAAAGGATATTTAATTTCTTACTCATGTGAAACATTCCCTACAGAGGAATCAGTCAGACAGAAGATTGCTTTTGAGATGAAACTCTGGTATTAAATTCTACAAGTTAGATTTTCGCTATTTCACTGCCCGCAATTTCTAATTAGTTTCTCGGGTAAATTAAGAGTGTTATTTAACATAATTTTGTGCGAATAGTGAGTTAATGTATGTTGTGTCTGTCATTAAACTTTTCATATGCCTCAGAAAACTAAATCATGTTAATGTAATTATCACTATAATTTTTTTAATTGTCATTTTTGTTTTTGTTTTTATTACCATGACTCTTTGAATTTTCAATATGTACGGGGAAGTAGAGGTCGACCTCGGAGAACATATCTCGATCAGATCAACATTGTTTTAAAGAAAGGCCAGGTTAAGAGTACCAACAACCGACGAGAAAACAGGAAAAAGGCGTGACTTTATGTATGTATGTATGTACGGAAATATATATTTTTTATTTTTTTATGAAAATAGTCGCAAAAAGGGTAGACCTATCGTGTGGGCCGCGGAAGGGATTATAGAAAGGAAATGATTGTGGAAACGCTTTTTGAAAAGTTGCAGGTCATATTTCTCTGGAAAAACTGATTTTGGAAGTTTATTCCATTCCGTAGCAGCCCTGTAAAAGAAGGATTCTTGATGAAGATTGGTCCTTGTAGTGTCAAGCTTGAGAGTAAATGTGTGAGACTGATCAGCGTGCCGAGTTCTTCGGCCGAATGTGGCCAATGGTGGTACAAGAGTTTTTATTTCTCTGGAGCATCTGCCATGGAAATATCTGTAGAGCAATGACTGGTCTGCAACTCTTCTTCTATGTTCTAGAGGGTGACGGGTATCTATGAGAGTTGTGCTGTTTATCAAGGGAATGGCTCTTTTCTGAATGGAATCTAGAAGACGAAGAAAATGCCTTGGTGCCAAAGTCCAAATGTGCGAGCAATACTCCAGTAGAGGTCGGATTTGAGCCTTGTACGTCGTCAACAGTTGATCAGGAGTAAAAAACTTTCTGGCTTTCCACAGAAAACCTAGCCTCTAGCTTGCCGACTTTGCGATGTAAGCAACATGGTCATGCTAAGACATATTATTGGACACCGTGACTCCCAAAATCGAGATGGAGGGACTTGGTTCAAGGGTATTACCGGACATTGAGATGGGATGATTTGAGGAATTTACTTTCTTGAAAAACGTGGCACTTTGTGTTTTTTGGGCGTTGAACTGAACAAGATTGTTGGTTCCCCACTCGACGATTGCTTTAAGATCTATGAAATGATATATGGAAAGTTTATTGAGTGCCCATATTAGTCCATATCATGGTTACCGCGCTTGTTGATCGATATAATTTGGATTTCGGCAACTTCATTGTTGGCTTTTTATTTTGTGTCATACGTTTGGTTTTAAGTAGGGAATGTTATTATAAGTAATTTTGATGTCAAAAATGTCCTTTCGAGTATTGAAAGCATTGCACAAAATAATGTCAAGCAAGCCTTCATTGCTCAACAAGTTTAAGCTCTCGAAAAATAAACGTATTTAAATAAATTTTACAAATTGGTTAACAATTCTAATAAATATCTACAAAAAATAAATGTTACTGATACTGATACTAACAGAAAAGCCAGTGTACTTATTAACTTACTTACAGTGTACTACAGTTAGTGAGATTGACACTGTAAATGACTCCTCGTCTTAAGGCTCCATAGACGAAGAGAAAGTGTTTAGAAATTTTGACAAAGAGGCAAAATTAATTGTTCAAAGTGAAACGTCGCAAAAAAATCTGGTGATCGATAGCTGTTGGTTTACAGTGCATACAAAAAGTGACAAAAAAAAATAAAGATTTGTTATCTACCTCAGAAGACAATAACTAAATAGTTAACTTTAAAGGTCTTAAATTAAAACTCAAGCCACCAACTTTAGCTAACTACTTTCGGCTGGGGATGAAGAAAAATAGTGTACGACCCACAGCCAGATTGTTGGATGCCTTGATGTATGTGATATTAAAGACTCGGTTTTTATATCACATTCGCCAGGAAATCCAGATTTCTGGTCTGGTGTTGTAATATACTAATTTTAACAAATTAAGAATAAAAATTTATCAATATTGTGACTTTCTGATGATACGAACAGTATAATTGTACTTTAATTCACAAATCTGCAGTATTATGTTGTGTTTTTTTTTAAATATTAACTACCCAGTGGGAATTTATAGTAATGGGTCCGATTTTGCAAATCCCAAATTTTAACTTATCTCCACATTTCAAGGTCCCAGAGTCAAATACAATAGCTTTTAAGGGGACGTCTGTATGTGTGTGTATGTATGTGGGACCAATTGGATTCGACGCTTAGTTACGCAACTTAGAACTACTCATAATAAGATTTTCAGCAAAATTGGTCGAGCTGTTTTTTATGGAGAATAAAAATCTGAAAAAAATAGTAAACTAACTAAATTTTGCAATTTATAAATTATACTATTTTTAATACAGAATTTTAAGATCTTTTGAATAATAAAATTATTGTATCTTAGGATTTTTTTTTTTTATTAAAATAGTCGCAAAAAGGGTGGACCTATCGTGTGGGACGCGGACGGCCCGCACTGCGACTATTGGAAGGAGAAGGGATTATAGAAAGGAAATGATTGTGGACACGCTTTTTAAAAAGTTGCAGGTCATAGTTCTCTGAAAAAACTGATTTTGGAAGCTTATTCCATTCCGTAGCAGCCCTGTAAAAAAAGGATTCTTGGTGAAGATTGGTCCTTGTAGTGTCAATCTTGAGAGTAAATGGGTGAGACTGATCAGCGTGCCGAGTTCTTCGGCCAAATGTGGCCAATGGTGGTACAAAAGTTTTTATTTCTCTGGAGCATCTGCCATGGAAATATCTGTAGAGCAATGACTGGTCTGTAACTCTTCTTCTATGTTTTAGAGGGTGAAGGGTATCTGTGAGAGTTGAGCTGTTTATCAAACGAATGGCTCTTTTTTGAATGGAATCTAGAAGACGTAGAGAATGCCTTGGTGCTAAACCCCAAATGTGCGAGCAATACTCCAGTAGAGGTTAGGTTTGAGCCTGGTACGTCGTCAACAGTTGATCAGAAGTAAAAAACTTTCTGGCTTTCCACAGAAAACCTAGCCTCTGGCTTGCCGACTTTGCGATGTTAGCAACATAGTCATGCCAAGACATTTTTGGACACCGTGACTCCCAAAATCGAGATGAAGGGACTTGGTTCAAGGGTATTTTCGGACATTGTAATGGGATGATTTGAGGAATTCACTTTCTTGAAAAACGTGGCACTTTGTGTTTTTGGTCGTTGAACTGAACAAGATTGTTGGTTCCCCACTCGACGATTGCTTTAAGATCTCTATTGATGGAATCAGCCTGTTCCTGCCTGGGTCTATTTGTATCATTCACCGAAAGTGATCGATAGGATGTGAAAGTTGAGACAAGTGTGCTATCGTCTGCGAAACTGTAAATGGGGTTCGTGGTGGTTTTCAAGAGGTCGTTGATGTGTAAAAGAAATAAGGTGGGGGACAAGATAAAACCCTGGGGGACCGCAGCATTAGTTTTAAACGCATCAGAAGAAATACAGTCAACTGCCACATGTAAGTAGCGATCTTGAATGAAGCTCAAGAGCCATTGGCGCAGTTTGGTTGGGAGACCGTAGGCAGATAATTTACTTAACAATACCTGGTGTCAAACGCGGTCAAAGGCTTTAGATATATCCAAGGCTATTGCACGGGATTCACCAAACTTTTTAATAGTGTTTGTCCAGAGCTGAGTGACATAAGCCAGCAAATCTCCAGTAGACCGAAGTTGTCGAAATCCATATTGTCTGTCATGGATTATCTCAAATTTCTCCAGATATTTGATAAGTTCTGTGTTAATCGCTTTTTTCATAACTTTGGATATGACTGACAGCAATGCAATAGGGCGATAATTTGCAGGAATAGTCTTCTTTCCTTTTTTCGGAATCGGTTCGAATTTAGCGTTTTTCCACATGGACGGAAATACTCCTTTGCTGTATGATAACTTGAAGAGTCTGCAGAGAACTGGGGTGAGCTCTTGAGCACAGGTCTTTAGTACAATTGTCGGTATTCCATCTGGTCCTACTGCTTTATTAGAGTCAAGATTTCGTAGGATGTTCCTGATAGGGCGATGGCGAATAGTGACCTCAGGCATTGATGCGTTTATTCTAGGTATCGTTGGGGGTTGTTTTCCATTGGTAACGAGGGTTGAGTTAGAGCTGAACATTTAGGCCAGCAGATTCGCTTTTTCTTTGGAAGATACGGCTGTCGTGCCGTCGGAACTCTCGAGTGGGTGGTAAAGAAGAAGTTGTGAAATTCTTATTTATGGCTTTAGCCAAAGACCAGAAGGTCTTTGATCCAGGAGGGGCAGTGACAAGCTTGTTGCATATTCTCGTGTCGTAGGATTCTTTGGCAAGATCGATCGTTCTTTTGCAGGCGTTCCTCGCGTGGACAAAGGCTTCTCGGTTGGCAATTGTCGGGACTTCGCACCAGAGTCGATGTGCTTGATTTTTATAACGCACCGCACGGTTGCATTCTTGGTTGAACCAGAGTTTGGGGTTGAAGATCCATCTTGTACCATGAGGAATGTATGAGTCCATACCTAGCCTTATGATCTCGGTTACAGATTGCCACGTCTTTTAGTTCTCTAAAGAGTACTCTGCCAGTGGTCTCTCTACTGGCAAATTATGCCCGAGCTCAGCCGTAGAGGGTAGAAGAAAAAATATAAAATTGAGCCGCGCCACCGACTTAGACGGTACAAGCCGGAAACCCCTAGGTCTAGTAGGCACTAGCAGAGCTACACGATAAAAAACAAACAATTATGGTGAACTAGATAAATAAAACTATATTTACAATTTCTGCAATATATTAATTAAGTAAAAATGATGTTCTGATTTTTTACAACAAATTCTGTATTTTTGTAAAGTGGATTAAACGAATTTAATACACTTTTCTTAAAATATTATTTAAATTAATTACAACAATCTTTCAGACAATAATAAAAACCTAATGAGGTACAAAAGAGAATTAAAAACAACAAAAAAAAAGAAATGTTCACAATATTTAAAATTTCAAAAATAATTGGTTTTATATAGAATTCCTGATAGCAAAAGATGAACACAAAAAAAATACAAAATAAATGGACTTGCAACAAAAATAATAAGTTGAAACCCTCACAATAACCACATAAATTATATTCAGTAATGTATAAATTCAGATTCAACTTGGAGCAGGTACAAATTTAATGAAACATAATAACTGATAAGTTGATAAAATTAAACTCAATACTATGTAACCAATTGAAAACCTTATTAAGACGCCACTGTTACATCGATGATTCAAGAACAGAAACACCAAGTAGTATTTTTAAAGATTTACACTGTTAAAACACTCGAGCTCATTTCAAAAATAATTCTTTTTACGATGGCTCTCCTTCAAAATAGCAATATTGTAGGATATTTACAAATAAGTATGAATAAACGTTTTTTTTACGTGGACACAAAGAACTATTGAGAATATTACTTTAATCAAAGTTCAGACTCGGCATAATATCCAATGCAATAAATAGTTTTCAACAGTGTACCATATTAATAAATTAAAACAAAACTTAATCGTGGTGTCGGAAATAAGTCACGTCGTTTAAATATACTAAAATAAATCACTTGTAACCTTTGGATACACGAATTCACGGATCCTGTGGCCTACTCCTGGCCGGATTGAATTATGGAACAGTATCTGCTACTTAACAATGGCTTCACTTCATCAAATCCCGCACGCGGTCATTTTAACTCGACCCCAATAACCAAAATATCCACCACAAAGGCACGACAGAAAGGTCAAGTTAAAAATTAAATGGTTATTCTTCAAAATCCAATTAAGATGGCCCAAATACAGCCAGATATGAAAGAAAAAACCGTAGAAGTTCTGCTCACGTGTTAATATCAAATCGTTCCAAAAACTCTCACCCGACTTCCACGACTGACACCAAGCGACTCTTGTCCACTCCTCACTCCCAGGCCGGATATCAGAAAAATGACACGGAACCCACGTCAGCCAACCTTTGCAAATCTATGTTCCTAACTCATAATCGCGTTCGTGCGTGTTGATAGCCAGCCCATCCACACAGAGAAGCAAACCAAACAATAATATAGCTGACAACACACGAAAATCGAGGCCAATAATCAAGGCAAAATCTAATACAAAGACTCCCACTCCAATTAACAAAATGTCACAGTCATTAATAATTACAATTACAAAATACGGTATGCAAAACTATTTACGAACACCAGACTATCAGAGACACAATTAATAAGGAAACGGTAGATGGGAAAAAAATAGGCACGTGACAAGACTCTGCACATGTTGATGGGTCTTGTGAGCGAAAGCAGACATCTTTCCATGGGTATGATAGGTAAAAGTCCCTTAGTTCATTCCATTTAGCTGATCTATAATGCCAGACAATGATTTTGGGCGGGGTTGTTTGTTTGGACGTGGCTGAGATGAGTTTATGATCAGATTTACCGAGCGGAGCGGTTATAGAGACTCGGTACTGATCGGGATGTGTCGTGAAGAAGAGATCGAGAATGTTGGTTTGGTGATTGGGGTTATCGGGTATGCGGGTAGATTCTTCAACTAGCTCGGTCACGTTGTGGCTTATCGCAAAGTTCTCAGCTTTTAGACCGGCGTTGTCGGTGTGGTTGGATCTCAGCCAGTTCTTGTTGTAAACATTGAAATAATCCAAAAATATAACCTCTGTGTTGGGGTCGTTAGTTTGCAACAGCTCCAGCATGTCGGAAAGATGCTGAAAGAGGTTGACGTAAGGAGGGTTCGTAGGAGAAAGATACAGGCAGCAGAGAAATTTTGTTGATTTTTGTAAGGTTAACTTGAACCACATAACCTCTAGGCCGTCCTTTGGTTCTAAGCTCTCCTGTCTACAACAGGAAATATCACTGCGAGTGTAAACACAAAGGCCGGTCTTAAATTTGAATCTTGTTCCGAGTTCGAACCCGGGACACAAAAGATGCGTATTGTTGGAGGAGGGTTTAATTTGTGTCTCTGTCAGAGCCAGTAAATGAGGCCTGTTACTTTGCAGGTGGTGGTGTACTGAATTAATGTTAGAGTTCAGGCCTCGAATGTTGCAGAAATCAATTCTAAAGTTGCCTTTTGGGGAATTATCAGCAACTGCAGTTGGAACATGTATTTTTGTTGGACTTTTCATGATTTGGTTTAATGGTTTGATTTAAAAGAAAAATATGAAGAAAGAAAGAAAGAAAAAAAAAAAAAAGGCAGAAGTAAGAGGAAGAAAAAAAAAATAAATAAAAAGGGGAGCAGGTATGTGGACTAGCTTCTACAGAAATTCCTGCATCCAGGACGGTCAGTTGACCTCGATGGACTGTGGCCTCAGCAATGCCCCCCGAATACACGAGCTCGGATCCCCTCCAGTCACGAACTGGCAGAACAATAGTATCGGGATTATACACCAATTGATGTGGCAGCCTCCCAGAGCGTTACCAATGGGTTGGGGCCACTGTACTACTTGGCGGCCAGCCTGCGGAACTGTTTCAATGCTGTACCCTCAGCCCCAGAGAGTCCTGACATGCCTGGATGCTTCCATTCGAATATAAACCAGAAAACATTTTACCCGAGCGACCGGAAACTCTGACCAAGTGCCGAAACATGACTAGTCATTTCACGGCACCTATAATCAGAGCGGTGGTGTTTCACCGGGCGATGGAGGGTGAACCATCTACCACCTAAAAGGTTAGGTATTATATGAGTGGAGCGTGGTCGCCCCTCCACTGCGACCTTTAGTAGGTAATGTATGTTAGAAATATTTGTATGAAAAATATGATGACAATATTTCATAAAAGAAATAGTTTTAGAAAACAAAAATAGGAATTGAAGAATTTTAAACTTGTGTCAGTATTGAGGGAATAGCATTGAAGACGCTATAACAGTGAAAAATTATTGTAAGTAATAATCAAGCACTGTTTATAATAGTTATATATTATTACTAACAAATGATTATTGATCATGGTATTATAAAAAAAATTAAGTGTTATTTATTTATTTTAGTAACACATTTATTTTTAGTAATAATTGTGAAATTGTTGAGATGACAACCACGATGACATTATTGTTATTATTATATTTTATTATCTGTCAGAATAAACATTGCTTTCCTTCTGGTTTAGACTAGCTTATATCAGGTTATGGGTCTTTTGCCGATTTAAATCGCTGATTTGAAGGCGAAATTTTCATCAGGGAATCGGCACAAATTAAGTGTGAGTCGTAGGACAATTTGAATATTGCTACTTTCAATACAGGAGGTGTATCTATCGAGAAACTTCTTGGTCACGAAAATTACAACACATGGCTGAAGACGATTCAAGCTGTTTTGGAGCTGGAGGATCTATGGACTGGCGTTGTGGATGTACAAGTTAATAGTGATGGAAAAGTAACATCTCGAGTTGATGAAGCGAAAGACAGAAAAGCACGAGCGAAGATCAGAAATATTTATAACCCACTGGGTAGATTGCAGTTCTCTCTAGATGTTTAAAAAAAGCATTTAATATAGTACATACAACACGTACCAAAATGTATAGTTAAAATATTTAAAACTTGTAATTGGTTGCAAAAAGTATTAAATAAACATAGTTCACAAAGTAAAAATAAATAAAGCTGTAATAAGAAGGAGTAAAATGTATTTTTATCAAAGTCAAACATGCCAATTTTCTTAATTAAATGTATTCTTAGAATTTAAAAAATAATAAAAACGAATTGAGCTTTTATGCTAAATATGTTCACGAAAAAATTTTAATTAAAACTTTAAGACACGACTAACAAACGGTCTGTCGGTTTTGCTGCGTGGAAGACGAAACTGCTGAACATATACTATGTTCATGCCCCGGCCTGGAAATAAAAAGGTTCATCATATTTGGTTACACCAACATAAAACCTACCGATTTCAAACAAATTTCACACCCTATACAACAATAAAATTAGTAATAAGAGCTGGATTGTGTAGTGAACTTTAATCTCTAGGGGTGAGCCACAATAGACCTACTAAAGGTCGCAGTGGAGGGGCGACCACGCCCCACTCACATGATACTTAACCTAACCTAACCTTACCTAAGACTCGACTAATAACAATTTAATATTTATAATTTTTATGGTTGACACAAAGTTTACTGTAATAACAACTTCGCAAGCAAAATATAAGCTCATTTCACCAATATACGACGGTATCGGATTAGTCACCAAGGCATCGACTTAACGGGCGCACTGTGTTAAAAGGTACTTTCGCCTAAAATTTAAACTCAAAATTTTTTTTATTGGTTTTATTTTTATTTTTGACTGTATTGTAAACAAAAATCATTAGTGTAGCTCTCAATATTTTTTTTAATTAGAAATGGGCACATATTTAATTATGATAAAAGTTGTAACGTGTCTATTTTTTTCCTTCTACAGTTCCATTATAATTGGGTCTCTGATAGTTTTGTATTCCTCAGGTACTCGTAAATAGTTTCGCTTACCGTATTTTGTTGTAATTTAAATATAACATTCGTTGTAAATAGTGTTGCATACCTTGTAGTGATAGGATTTGATTGTTAATGGCTGTGACATTTTTGTTTATCGATGGAGATTGAGTGGGGGTTTTCGTTATTAGATTTTGCTTTGGTTTTTGGCCTCGATTGTTGTGTGTTGTCGGTTATATTATTGTTTGGTTTGCATTTCTGTGTGGATGGGGCTGGCTATCAACACGGACGAGCGCAATTCTGAGTGTGGAACATAGATTTGCGAATATTGTTGGTTGACGTCAGTTCCGTGTCATTTTTCTTAATATCCGGCCTGGGAAGTAGTCAGTCGTTTGGTGGCAGTCTTGGGAGTGGTGTGGTGAGAGTTTTTGGGGCGATTTGATATTAACAAGTGTGCGGAGCCTCTACGGTTTTCTTTCATATCTGGCTGTATTTGGGCCATCTAAATTGGATTTTGAAGAAAAACCATTTAATTTTTAACTTGACCATTCTATCTTACCTTTGTTGTTGATATTTTGGATTTTGGTGTCGAGTTAAAATAACCGCATGCGGGATTTATTTGAATGAAGCCATTGTTAATTAGCAGGTGCCGTTCCATAATCAAACCGGCCACAGGAGTAGTGAATTCGTATACCCAAAGGTTACAAGTGATTTATTTTTAAATATTTTACGACGTGACTTATTTTTGACACCACGATTAAGTTTTGTTTTAATTTATTAATATGGTACATTGTTGAAAACTATTTATTGCATTGGATAATATGCCAAGGCTGAACTTTGATTAAGTATTATTAAAAAGTTGACTTGTATACGTTTTTTTTGGTAACTTGGTAAAGTTTTTTAATCTTACTTTTGTTTTGGTTATTTTATGGAATCGTAAACTTTGGATTTTTGATTTATTGTTAGCTGTTGATTTTGACTATATTTGTTATAAGTTTATTATTGAACTGTGTACTTTGATTTATTGTAGGAGTAAAGTATCTAATATATTTTAGCTATAATTTTATTTATTTAGTTCACCATAATCTCAGTTGTTTATCGTGTGGCTCTGCTAGTGCCTATAAGACCTAGGGGTTTCCGGCTTGAACCGTCTAAGTCGGTGGCGCGGCTCACTTTTATATATATATATATATATATATATATATATATATATATATATATATATATATATATATATATATATATATATATTTTTTTTTTTTCTTCTACCCTCTCTACCCTCTACGGCTGAGCTCGGGCATAATTTGCCAGTAGAAAGACCGCTGGCAGAGTACTCTATAGAGAACGAAAAAAAGACGTGGCAAAGTGAATTCAACAAAAATAAAATATCGGCAAAAATTTAATAAATATGTTTAATCATGTAGTACTTACGGTACTATCAAGCATCAGATTTATAGTCATCATAATCGGAATCACTGTCGTCGCTATTCTCATTCGGATTGTAAATGATAACAGGATTAACTGATTCGATGCGGTTTGCACGGACCTATTAAAATATGAAATAATTGCGAAGTAAATATTTGTAACTAATATAAATTGTTTAAAGTTGCCAAGTGACTTGTTTAAACCAAAAAATAACAAGTCAGAGGGTTTCAATAAATATTGTAAAAAAAATAAAATATAATCTTTCACGTAAAAGGCTTTATTTCAATTATAAAGTTTAACAGAACCCACCATTCCTCTAGTAAATCTTTACATTTTGTGATACATTTTGCGCAAATTTTAGGACTGGCAGTATTAAGTGCTCGTTGCCAGATTTTCAAAACAGCCTTTAGTGTAACCGATACATCAAATGTGATTGTCTTAATAAGTTTTTCATATTCCCCAAATATACTCAATGGGATTAAATTAGCAATATTAAGGCGTAAGTCTTGGCACACGATGTCCATAACTGAGTATAATTTGATCCACTTTGTAATTTTTTTCTCTTTCGTGGCTTATAGCTATCGATTATAATTCCGGCTTGAAGCAATACTGTGGAAATAAAATATTTTCGTTTTTAACCATTTCTTAATTTTTTGTACCTTTCAGGAGTTTGTTGGTTGCTTATTTAAAATTTTCGAATGGTTCGGAGTATTATCTAATACAATGACAAATGGTTTATGTGACGATGGTGATAGTTTTTCTTTTAACCTTTGCACAAACATCTCTGTATCCATATTATCATAATAATTAGCCGATATTGATTTTGACGAAAATAAAAGATTTGCCCCATCAACAAAACCATGCTTTTTACCTGCGTGTACAATAATGTGTCTTTTTCCATCACCGTCGGTGTGTTTTTATGGATTTTATATTATCGTCCTGCCTTTTTCTTTGTTCCACCTTTAACAAAAATCCAAGTTTTGTCCAGATAAACAAGTGAAGAGCATTCTTGTTTACAGTGAGTATAATTTCCTAAAAATTCAATTCTTTTGTGCACGACTTACGTTTTTTTACACAAAGCCTTTCGGTTGTCTTCATTTTTAAACTAAGTTGTTTTAAAATTCTCCATATACATCCATTTATTTTACTTTTTTTAATAAAGCTAAAAAGACATGTCAAATTTGTAAGCTTCGGGAAAATCAACAGTCTTTGAATATCGGTGGGGTTTATATTTTTTAACTTTTTAATCTCTATTTTTATTTTTTAAACTTTTTTAAACCAAGGTTAATTTTTTTCACCAATATCCATCGCATCACACACACGTTTACGTATAGATAAAACTGGTAGCAGCGGACCTCCATTGTCCTTTTTTGCAGTAAAATAAGCAAGTACATTCAATATTAATGCATCTACATCTAAAACACGTCGCGGCATTTTTGCGGTTTATTAAGTATACATACACTTGAAATAACAAATAACAAATTTTAATGTAGGTACTAACTACAATGATAACCCAAGATTACTAATAATTTTTTTTAAAATTTAACAGAAAATCCAACTAAAATGAATCAACAAGCCAAATTAAAGCTTAATAGCTTAATTAATTGGTGAATTTTTTTTGAAAACTAACCTACCTCTCTTATAATGTACAATAAATAAAGTCACCAAGAACAGATATCCAAACAAGAAGTCCCTTATAAAGTAAAATTCGTCACCTATAAAATTTGTTTAAAAATATAAGGGAAATTTACTTTCGTACTTCTTAAATGTACAGTTGAATACTGGTTATCGAGTTTCTAACGATTATCCGTTACCACCGTATATTCGTGAAATATGCTATAGTCCCATTACCACAGGTTTTAATTTTTAATAATTTGCTTTTTTATTCGTTCGATTGCTTCCATAAAGTATTTAATAATTTTAAAAATAGGTTAGATACATTTATAATCTTACTAGCTAGCCTAAAAAGTTGTAGCTCATAAATGTTAAAAACTATTCGCTTGCATAATTGCATGTTACTTGCTGACGAAGCGCAGCAATATTGTTAAAATTATTAATGTTTAAACCTAAACATTTATACAGTGCGTCCATAAAGTAACGCATAAATTTATTGTGTTTGTTTAAGGATAAACGTAGCTTCCACGGACTGGTTTAACATCGAAAAAATTGTAAGACAGGGATGTGTGTCTTCGCCATAGCTGTTTTACTTATACATAGACTATTGTTTAAAATATTTGAAAGGGAGTGCTTATGGATTAAGAATAAATAATTTGATCGTCAAATGCCTTCTTTACGCCGACGATCAAGTCATATAAGCGTCATCTGAAAAAAAGTTACAAGCGATGGTTAATGTTATGAAGAAGAGAAGAGAAGAGAAGAGAAGAAAGCATGATCAACTAAGAAGTTTTGATTGACAAAGAAGGAGTGGAACAAGTAAATGAATTTGTGAACTTGGGTTCAAAGTTCAAAGTTTACGAGAGATGGAAAGTATGACAGTGACATCAAGCAAAGGATGTTGGCAGGCAAAAAATGAATGG
This sequence comes from Agelastica alni, assembly GCA_950111635.1. NCBI lineage: Eukaryota > Metazoa > Arthropoda > Insecta > Coleoptera > Chrysomelidae > Agelastica > Agelastica alni. Next base: position 26,591,265 of record OX467718.1, on the reverse strand, counting down.
AGCACTACATAGCTATATGAACAGCCAGAAAGTGTCAAAAAAGACACGTCTGGCTGTGGTAGAGGTGTGTTGGTTCCTACACTTATGTATGGTAGTAAATCTTGGGTTTGGCAGACGAAGCATAAATATAGGATTAATGCTGCGGAGATAAGTAGTCTAAGAATTATAGCCGGAGTGACTCGGTTTTATAAAGTAAAAAATAGTAAGATAAGAGAACGCTGTGGTGTAAAAAAAGATGTGGTAACAAAGATAAATAAAGGAATTCTTACATGGTTAGGACACGTAAAAAGGATGGATAAAGAAAGATTGACAAAACAAATTTATAAGGCAAGTGTGAATGGACAAGTTAGTAGAGGTCGACCTCGGCGAATATTTTTCGATCAGATCAACATTGTTTTGAAGAAAGGCCAGGTCAAGAGTACCAACAAAAGACGAGCTTGTTTAAGAGCACTGATGAAAGTAAAGAAAGCAAAAAATGTGTGTAAGAATCGTAGCAAGTGGAAGGAAGGGGTCTCTGCTTACCCCCACGGGAAAAAGGCGTGACTATACTATATGTATGTATGTATGTTATATTATTATTGGCTTAATAAACAGTAAATTAAAAAAATTCAGAAACAGGTTTATTTTTACTTTTAATTTACTATTTTTTAAAATAATAATTTATCATACAGGGCAAATAACCTTTGAATAACGACGTGAGCAACAGTCTTTTTTTAAATGAAATTTTTCCCTTTTTCCAATTTGCGGATTTACCTTGCTAAACTAATGCATCAAAAGTTAATTAAAATTGGTGCAGGTTTAAAAATACGCAAAATTTGTTTGTTATTTTAACATTTTATCCATCCACTTCATAAATAATCCTAGCCGCTCGTGTAAACAGAAAAAGTATTTCTTGCTGTATGTTTTTTTAATTTAACGTTAAAACCTGTCACAAATGCAATTGTTAATTTAATTTATCAAACCGTATTTAACAAACTAATTTTTTTTTATTTAAAAAAAAATAAATTGCATCAACTGTAACGAAGTTACTATTAATATGAGACATACGGTTAAGTAGTGGTCTGATTTATGATTAATATGTTTATGAATGGGAACGTAGGCCGTTGTTTATTTAATTAATTAAAATAATACGTTTGTGAAAACGGGTCTTCGTTGTAATTCACAAACGTCTCTGCGCACACCGTTTTGTGCATGTGCACCCCACTTATTGGGAAGAGTGGTGGAACCGAGAGTCAAGCTCGCGGAGAGAATCACCTGGAATGTTAGTAGCTGTTCAGCGAAGGACCAGCCCACCACGAAAGACCCGAAGGATCAGCCCGAGACCGACTACTGAGGAAAGGACAAACCAGTCAAGAAGAGGAACCGAAGGAGCCGCTGCGACACTGGATTGACCGAAAAGGAAACTGAGTGTAAGGGTATTACTAATATTATTTTCAGGTGTATTTTTATATTTTTTTTTATTTAGTATATTGGTAGGAACCCCGTCCGGTTTTTTCAATACGCCTCCGATATCCGCTGGGATAAAGCCCCGATATTTGAGGACGTCGTTGACAAGACACCCGTGTGGTTTATCCGCGGGAAACAGGGAACCGTTGCTACCAATTTTTTTTTTTTATATGTTCTGGTTCCCACGAAAAGGGATATCCTGTAATGTTCAGAGAACATCGTGGGAACCAATGGAAAGAAGGTAGGAGTTGGTGTTCTTCTTAAATTTCTGGAGGTTGTATGCCTCGGAGAACACCTCCCTAGGCAATGAGTTCCAAAGCCTCGCAATTCGTTGGATGAATGAGTCTTTGGAAAGTGATGTTCTGCAGGTCTCCAAAGTTACCACGAAGGGGTGTGAAGACTGAACTTGACGGGTTAATCTCGAAGAGACTGCCAAAGAAGGAACGATTGTTGATATTTCAGAAGAGAGTCGCCCATGAAAATATCTATAAAATAGAGACAAATCGCCAACTTTTCTACGGTGTTCTAGACAAGTGAGCGAGTTTGTAAGCGTGGCATCACCGACGAGACGAATTGCCCTTTTTTGGACAGAATCCAATAGCTTCAGGATATGTTTAGGTGCCGCACTCCAAATATGGGAACAGTATTCCAGTACAGGTCGGATCTGTGCCTTATAGATCATAAGCAGCTGACTGGAGGTGAAATAGCTCTTGGCACGAAACAAAAAAGCAAGTTTTTGGGATGCACTTTTGGCAATGGACCTCACGTGATTTTCTCAGGAAAGGTTATTGCTGATAGTAATACCAAGCATCGATATGGATGACTTCAGTGGTATGGTTACTCCTGACAAAGTTATGTTAGGCACAGTGAGATCAGCTTTTCTAGAGAAAAGACATGCTTGTGTTTTGTTTGCATTGAATTCTACCAAGTTATTGGATCCCCATTCGAGAATTGTTGCTAAGTCCATATTTATATTGTTAACATTTCTTCCTCGTTCATTTCTGGTTTCACGGGCTGATATAGGGACCCTGGAAGAGAAAGCGGTATGGAGGGTACTATCATAGGCAAAGCTGTGTACGGGACATGAAGTTGCTTTCAACAGGTCGTTGATGTGAAGTAAAAATAGTGTTGGTGCTAGAATGGATCCTTGCGGAACACCAGCATTTATGAGTAGAGTGTCAGATGAAACTCCATCGACCACTACATGAAGAGACCTGTTTGAGAGAAAACTAGCAAGCAGAGAACACAATTGATTAAAAGGGTATTTAATAATAATTCTTTTCAGTTTGTTACCATTGGGAGCAGCGTGGTGACGCCGTATAACATTAATATTTTATTTTATTTCATATATTGGTAGGAACCCCTTCCGGTCTTTTCAATACGGCCTCCGATATCCGCTGGGATAGAGCCCCGGTATTTGAGGACGTCGTTGACGAGACACTCGTGAACGGGAAATCCGTTGCCACCGATTTATTAATACAAGGGTGTTTATTAATTTTATTTTCAGAATATTTTGTTGAAACGAAGGAGGGAATAGCCGGTGCCGTTATTTAATATTTAAATGTTTTCTTTAATATATATTGTGACCATTTGTTCTAGCATGTATGCATGAAGCTTTTGCGGTAGTAATTACATTCACGAGTTTGATGGGTGGCATTGCTTTATACACGAGTTTTTATTAGTTAGATGCACTTTTGCTTTTGCGTAGCTTAGTATAACCGTTGTAAATAATACCGTTCTCCGTTTGTTATCCGTATGTCTCAGAGGGGGTACACCTATCGTAGTGACTCGAACTCTGTAAAGTAGTATTATTTGTATCCTTGTTTTATTTATGAGTAGAGAGTTAGTAAAATCCGTTAGCAACGAAATCCAGGGAAGTATCAACAGTCTTACTCCTGTCACTTTGACAGATTGCTATCAGACCCCTGGAATTAACTTTCTCCACTGATAGTTGCCCGGTGCAAGTGGATCTACCACTATAATATAGGTGGCGTCCGAGATTGTAAATAAATACCCGAGCTAGAGCACCAAATAAGATAGTAGTGAGCGAGTCAAAAAAAAAGGCTTTACACGACCATAAAGCAACACATTAATATAATTACAAAAGTATAACAGTAACCCTATATTAAACTGTAAACGTTTATGGTTTTTAAAAACAGTAACACGTTACAGACATTTTTTATACTTAAGGCACTGGACAGTGTATTAGGTAAATTATACCTTTTCCTTGGTATTGCGTATTTAGTACAGTTTAACAATATATTTTTAATGGAGAGGACTGTATTGCAGGATTCACACATAGTTACCGGTTCCTGTTTCATTAGGTATTTGTGTGTAATTCTCGTATGGCCAAGTCGCAAGCGTGATGTTTTGACCTGACACTGGCGGTTTTCTGGATAACACAACCATTTTTGGAACGTGGGCTTCATTTCCCGTAATTTTTGTTCACACTGATTCCATTCACTTTGCCACAAACGTTATTTTGTTTAAAAGCTTTCTATGTCCGAACTTACAACACTGTTATTGAGGTGAGCACTATCGTCACTAATTGTCTGCTATTTCATTGCCATGAATTCCTATATGTGAAGGGATCCAGATGAATATTACTATTTTCTTTTTTTCGTTTGCTGAATAAAGTTCGTTCTTGATGTCCTATACTATTGGATGTTTGGGATATAAATGTTGAATTAAATCTAAGGAGTTAAGTGAGTCTGTAAGGATTATGAATTTATTGTATGAATCAATGGTGTTAATATATTTGAGAGCTTGAAATATTGCATATAGGTTAGGTAAGGTTAGGTTTTATGTGAGTGGGGCGTGGTCGCCCCTCCACCGCGACCCTTAGTAGGTCTATTGTGGCTCACCCCTAGAGGCTACAGTTCACCGCACAATCCAGCCCTTCTTACGAAGTTCATGGTTGTATAGGGTGAGATTTTTTTAAAATCGGTGGGTTCTAGGTTAGTGTAACCAAATATGTTGAACCTTATTCTTCCTAGGCCGGGGCATGAACATAGTATATCTTCAGCAGTTTCGTCTTCCACGCAGCAGAACCGACAGTCCGTTTGTTGGTTCAGATCTATCTTTCTGAGGTGGTATCTTAGACGACAGTGTCCCGTAAGCAGTCCTGTTAGAATACGCAGGTCATCTCTGCTCCATTCTAGGATCTGCTTAGTTGTGTTACTCGAGGATTGTAACGGTAAAAACGCCTTCGAGTAGGTTAGCCCTGGAATGTCGGACCAGTACGTGAGTATTTTCCTCTCCACCCAGTCCGAAATAATTGTTTTGGCGGCACTTGTGGTGACTCCAAAAACCGGTTCTGGTCCAGTGAACGCAGATTCGGCCCCCTGTTTTGCAAGGGTGTCGGCTTTTTCGTTTCCTTCCACCCCCTGGTGCCCAGGTACCCACAGTAGGGTCACCCTGTTGTTCGCACCAAGGTACTCTAAGGATTCGATGCAATTCCATACAAGTTTAGAATTTATTTTGTTGGAGCTCAGTGCTTTTAAAGCGGCCTGGCTGTCTGATATTATATTTATGTTTTTGTTTGCTAGAGGTCTGTTGGTCAACTCTCTTGCACACAATTCGATAGCGAATATTTCAGCCTGAAAGATTGTGGCATACCTGCCAAGACTGGTAGATATTTCAATCTTTGGTTTCCTGCTGAAAACACCGGCCCCAACTCCATCTGGGGTTTTTGAGCCGTCTGTGTACATTACGTATTTAGTCTCTGGGAAGAGGATTTGTCCCCTCATCCATTCGTCTTTCTCCGGAAAGAGGACTTTGAACGACTTTCCTACGTGTATTTTTGTGGCTAGCAAGTCAGAAACCATCCCGAGAATTTGGTGGTTTTTTGTTTCACTCAGTATCCCGGAGTGATCCCCGACTTGCTCTCCATTTATTTGCTTTTCCAAAGACAGGAATCTATAGGAAGCTATCCTGGCCTCCCTCTCTAAGAGAATATCTAGGGGAGGGAGATGTAGGAGGTTTTCCATCGCTGCCGTTGGTGTGCTGGACATAGCTCCAGTTATGGCCATGCATGCCAGCCGCTGAAGGCCAGCAAGCTTTGCTCTAGCTGTCTGTTGTAACCCCTTGGTCCACCAGACTACTGAACCATACGTGACCATAGATATTATCATTGTTTAATAAATCCAGTAAATCTGTTTGGGGTTCATTCCCCAAGATTTTCCACATACTCTTCTGAGATTCCAGAGAGAAAACCTGGCTTTGTTTATTGTTTTTTTCAAGTGGGCGTTCCAGTTGAGTCTTTAAATATTGCATATAGTTCGGCAGATATAATCGTATTGTCAATTGGAAGTTTAAATAGTAATTTTTCAGAGGAGGTTAATACTGCAGCACCTACGCCTTTCGGGGTTTTGAATGCATCTGTATAGATGAACAAACTAATATGATTTCAATTGTGATACATTTTTGGGATCAGCTTAGCAAGAGAAATCCGTTATTTGAGAAAAGAGGTGTTTATTTAAAAAACTAAGGCTGACGTCATCACTTTAAGATTATTCACCCTGTATGATGAATTATTCTTTAAAAAAAAAGTAAATCAATTATATTATAGCATATTTAACGAATATATAGTGGTAACGGATTATCGTTAGAAATTCAACAACCAGTTTTTAACTTAACATTTAGAAAGTACGAACGTAAATTTCCCCAATATTTTTAAATAAATTTCGTAGGTAACGAATTTTATTTTATAAGAGACTTGTATTGAAATTAAGGCTCAATATTTTTATTTGTTAACACGGTTTATTTTAAAACCAAATCTGTTCTTAATGTCTTTATTTATTGTACATAATAAGAAAGGTAGGTAAGTTATCCAAACAATTTTCACTAATTAACTAAGCTATTAGCCTTTAATTTTGCTGGTTAATTTATTTTTTTTAGATTTTTTGTAGGATTTCTATAAAAGTAATAAGTAATCCTGGGTTATCATTGTAGTGAGTACCCACATTAAAATCTTATAGCACCAATTGTAATTTCAAGAATTGTATGTATACCTAATAGACCGCGAAAATGCTGCGACGTGTTTTAGATGTAAATGCATTAATATTGAATGTACACGCTTTTATTACTGCGGAAAATGACAATGGAGGTCCGTTGCTACCAAGTTTATCTATATGTATGATGCAATGGGTATTGGTGAAACAAAATTAACCTCAGTTGTAAAGTGTAAAAAATGGAAATAATGAACAAAAAGTTAAAAAATATAAACTCCGCCGATATCCAAAGGCTGTTGACTTTCCCGAAGCTTACAAATTTAAAATTCGCGACCTTGTGTACAAAATGCGTAAAAAAACATGTCTCTTTAGGTTCAATATTAAAAAAAGTAAAAAGATGTATCTGAAATTTCTAGAACAAGTCTTTGGAGAATTTTTAAATATTTAAGTGGGTTTTAAGTTAAAAAATGAAGACAACCGAAAATCATTATGTAAAAAAGCTGGATTCGTGCACAAAAAAATTAAATTTTAAAGATATTTGTTTATCTGGACGAAACTTGGATTTTTGCTAAAGGCAAGTATCTCAGTATCAAACCTCCCTTAAAGTAATTTACGATAAAACTGTTGAGTCTCCACCTGTGCGTCATTAATTTGTGATGACATTGAACCTACACCCCTTAAATATAGTCCAGTCAACCTAGGCCATATTTTAATTCCTCAAACAACAGTTAAACACACTACTAGAAGATGTACCACTAGCCATAAGGCGGAACATGTGGTGTATGCAAGACGGGGCGCCGTCACATTTTTCTCTGCCAGTACGGCAATACCTGAATAAACATTTTCCTCACCGGTGGATTGGGCGTGGCAGTGAATTTGTTTGGCCACCTAGAAGTCCAGATTTAAACCCTCTAGACTTCTCAATATGGTCACAAATGAAGGACATGGTTTACAAAGATACAATTAATTCCATCGAAGAATTACGACAGAAAATTCAAGAAGCTGCTAATATTATTAAAAATAATCGACAAATGTTAATTAATATTCAAAGATCTTTAAAGAGACGCCTTACAAAGTGTATTAAAGTGGAAGGCGGGCATTTTGAGGGCATTTTGAGCATTTACTTTGAATTTTTCTTTGATTAATGTTACTGATTGTTATTTGTTGTCTTTAATGTTGTTACCCCGCATAATAGTAATTTAAAGAAAAAAATTCATTTTACAATAAACAAAATCCATTGAATTTTTAAAATGCAAATAACTCAAAAACCGATAGAGTTACATGAAATAAAAATGAGTATCTTTTTTATTTAAAATTGAATTGCCTTTTAGATTTTTTAGTCATTTTAATCATAACTCATAAGGCAAAAAAGATATGTAATTTTCTTAAGTAACAGGGTGTAATTAACGCCCTGTATAAATAGTGTTTAATTTAGCAGAAAATTCGTAATTTTTATGCCAAAAAACATAAAGTTGCCAATTTTCAAGACGATGCTGCTTAAAATCACCCTGTATAATGTCCATGGTTTTTAGCAATTCTTTCTAGCGCGTATGTTAGTCTACAAAAGCGCAGTAGACCATTTTACTTTTAGCCAAGAATTTTTCGACTATACTTCGTATTGAAAAGACCTGATCCATACTGATCTCCTTCCATTTCTAAATCCTGCTTGCACATCCCATATTATCTTTTTAGTTTTATTCGTCACTCTTAAAATCAATATCTTTGTATATAGTTTCCCGATGTTGTTGAGTAAACTAATGCCTCAGTAGTTCTTACAGTCCTGCTGCGAACCCAGTTTCTTGTAAATAAGCACGGTAACAGCCTTGCACCAGTCGTCCGGTACGCTACTGCTCCTCCAACAAAGGTTAAAAAGGCGGTACAGCAGACTAGCTACCACACCCTGTCCAGCCTTCAATATTTCAACCGTAATTCTGTCGTACCCTGCAGCCTTACTTAATTTCATACTGTTTAACGTTTTTACAATCTCTGCTGTACTAATTACACTTTTATTGCAATTTTTATTCATGTCTTTGAGGGGGTCTGTGCTTGTGTATCCTTTTGTTCGAATTAACTTTTAAAATATTTCTTTTATCTTTTTAAAACGCGTTCCTCTTCTTTTACCATACCATCATCTTGGTTTCTGATTCTTTTTAGTTGCGAGGTAGTATTTTTATCTCTGGATGTTCTTAAGGACATCCAGAAGAGTTAAATATTGTTTTAAAAATCATATGATAACCTAATAAATTTATTTGTTACCTTTTTTTGCCACTACCTTTTTTGCCACACCTTTTAACCTTTTATACTTATTCTTTGTCTTGTTTACATCCTCAATTCGTTGCATTTTGCGTTCTTTAATTGTCTTTTGTAGCCAATCTAACCAGACTTTCTTCCTCTCTGACTCTGCTTTTTTAATCTCTACACATATTTTCTGTAATCATTATTTTCTTCTTTTACTTGCATCAAACACTATAATAGTAACATCCCCGATTCATTTCTTGTATGGCCTTTATAATTCTCTAACCTCACATGCATTATCTAATCTATTAAATTTCTTGATTAATTTAATATCGAACTTATCTTTTACAACTTCTTTTCGCAAATTCTTAACTTTTATGAGCTCTAGTACACTGTTTGATTTCTGTACACGATGCCTTCACCGCTTAAAAAGACCCTTTATTCGGCTCGTTACTAAGAAGTGGTCTGTGTCAATGCCTACACCGCGGTATGCCCGAATATCCATCACTTTCTTTCTCAATCTTTTATCCACAATTACGAAATCAATTATACTTCTCTGGCATCTTTTTTGTCTTATGTACAAGTGGATCTTTTTGTGGTTAAACAATGTGTTTGTTACCACAAGATTTCTTCGTTTTTATTCACTCTGCTATCACCTTACATTTCCAGAACACTCTCATATTACTATTCTTTTATTCGCTACCTCCTGCCCCACCCACGTGCCACTCACTCCGTGTAAATGCTCAAAAGCTCAGTAAATTGACAATGTTCAATGTTGGAGGACGCACGTTTACTTTCGGGTAAGTTGCTGATGTGTGGTTAATACTTTGTTTTATTTGTTGAATTTTGATTTTAATATACTTTTTTGTTCTAAAAATATAAGTTTATCGCAAAGAAAATGCAAATATAACTCTGATGTATTTTGTTATATTTGTGGTGTTTATATGACAACCAACAAGATACGAGTTATCACAGACATTGTTAAAAAAGTTTATAATGAATATTTTGAATTACATATTAAAGACCTATAAATAAGCCGTGGGTTCCTTATAAGGTTAATAAATCTTGTGTTGAGTCTTTACGATTGTGGAAAAAAGGAGAACTTAACGGGTTAAATTTTGGTATCACTATGATTTGGATAAAGCCCAAGAATTATTTCGATGATTGCTACTTTTGCTGAGTAGACATTAAAGGTTTCAATCAAAATAAAACATGAAAATATCCAAATTTACAGACTACAAGATGTCCTGTCTTGACCTATTTATACTTCAAAAGAAGTTCGTATACCTTTGGAAACTATGATGTTGCCAAATTCACAACATTCATCACAGTCTACAAGTGAAAGTGAATATGAAGGTGGAACCTCTGCACTACAAATTTTACTATTACAGCATACAGAACACGAGAAAGTGAGATATTACCATATTTTAGTGAAAATGAAGAACTTGTTTACTGTAATATTATCTCATAGTTACTTCTAGACATGGGTTTAAAGGAATATAAATCCACTAATTGACGGCTTTCCATGAATAGCTGTAAAAACAGTTTAAAATGTGATTTACCGCACAAAGCAAATAAATTCGCTTCAATACCAATTGCCAATTCAAAAAAACTCAAAGAAAAATATCAAAATATTAAATTGGTTCCGCAAAATATTGATTACAATAAACATCAATGGCCGGTTTGCGTTGATTTAAAAATGTTAACTTTTTACTTGGTCAGCAAACTGGATATACAAAATACCCTTGCTATATTTCTATATGGGATAGTAGAGCGAATCAAGTTCACTGGGAACAAGATAAGTGGTTCTCTAGAGAATCCTTATTTATTGATTAAGCCAATTTAATAAATAAGCCATTGTTAAGTAGAAAAAAGATCATACTTCCGCCACTACATATTATATTAGGTGTGATAAAGCATTTCGTCAAAGCATTGGACAAGGAAGGAGAATGCTTTAAATACATTTGTAAGACATTTTCTAAGTATGGAAAAGTTGAAGGCTGAAATATTTAATGACACTTAAATCCGAAAATTGATGAAAGATTTAAACTTTATAAAAGTTATGACTGATTCTGAAAGTACAGCTTGGAGAAGTTTTGTGTTGGTGGTAGAAAGTTTTCTGGTAAACTATAAAGCACCAAATTATAGGGAAATTGTGCAAAAAATGATGGAAAGCTTTTAAATTTTAGGAGCAAATATAAGTACAAAGTTGCACTTTCTCCACAGACATCTGGATAGATTTTTTGAGAATCTGGAGAATTACATACATACATACATATAGTCACGCCTTTTTCCCGTAGGGGTAGGCAGAGACCACTTCCTTCCACTTCCGCTACGGTTTTTCCACACATCTTTTGCTTCCTCTACTTTTATTAGTGCTCTCATGCATGCTCGTCGCTTGTTGGTACTCTTGACCTGGCCTTTCTTTAAACCATTGTTGATCTGATCGAGATATGTTCGCCGAGGTCGACCTCTACCGGCTTGTCCATTCACAACCGGCTTATAAATATGTTTCGTCAATCTTTCTTTATCCATCCTTTCTACGTGTCTAAACCATCTAAGCATTCCTTTATTTATCTTTGTAACCACATCTTCTTTTACACGACAGCGTTTTCTTATCTCACTATTTTTTACTTTATCCAACCGAGTCCAGCCTTCAGCATTTTAACTGTTATCCGGTCGTAACCAGCAGCTTTACCCAATTTCATACTGTTTACCGTTTCCATAATTTTTGTCGCACTAATTTCACTTTCGTTGCAACTTTAACTCATGTCCCCAAATGGAGCCTGTACTTGTGTATCCTTTTTCTCAAATAAACTTTCAAAGTATTCCTTTCATCTCTTTAATACGGATTTCTCTTCTTTTACTGGAGAATTATAGTGAGGAAAAGGGAGAGCGCTTCTACCAGGATCTAAAAGTGATGGAAAAAAGTTATCACGGTAAATGGGACCGTCACATGATTGCAGATTACTGCTGGTCTTTAAAAAGAGATTCTCCAAAAAATATATAACAAAAATGCTACCAAAAGTCGTTTTTCTGTAGTTAAAAATAAATTTTATGATTTTTCTCTTACATCAAGGGCAGCAACAGCGCCGGATTAAGAGGGCCGGAGGCCTCGGGGCAACAAAGGAGTAGAGGCTCCCAATTATTTTTCAAATAAAATAAATAATTTTCTTTAGTTGAGTTTTTCAATGAATAATTAATTGTGAAAGTTGTGTTTACTATTCGAAATTTAATTTAATTTTTTTTTACAAAGTCTCTTTGTGGAGGCCCTGGGGCTGTAGCCCCGGACGCCCTTCCCTAAATTGGGCCCTGGGCAACAAAACATTTGTTGACCAGTGTTATTAATTTTATAGCTAACGCATTGGATACATTAGCCTTTTAAATAATTTTACGTAAATTATACAACAATATCTTATTTCTGTTTTAATTTTTAACAAACATATAAAAGGTTTATCTTCCTTTTAAAAAAAATTTATTTTCAAAGTTAAAGTAAAATAATTCCTATAAGTATAAAAAACTTTTAGTAATATTTTATGCATTAAGAATCCTGTTAAAATATGATTTACATCAATGCGAGGCTAATATATTTTAAGTTTCTATTTTCTTCTATAAAAGAGAATAAAGCAGTAAACAGCAGCTGTGCTATAAAATTGACATTTTTATCGGAATTATTTTACATATTTTACGAATATTGAAAAATTTTTAAAGCGAAAATATAATTAAAATGCAATATTATGCCGGAAAAATTCTAATACATTACAAACAAAATTAAATATTTAACCAAATAATACGAGTACATAAAATTAAAATAAAAAAATTATGTTAAATGCATGTATCATCATCATCATCATGTTGCCGTCACTGTCCACTGCTGGACATAAACCTCCTTAAAGTTCCTCCATGCCTCTTGGTTCTGAGCCGTCATTATCCAATTCCCAGCAATTCTCCTTATATCAACGCTCCAGCGTGCCTGACTCTGTAACGTTTGTTTTCTCGTGGTCGCCATTTCAAAATTCTTTTAGTCCATCTGTCGTTTATTGTTCTCGCCATATGACCTACCAATCTCTATTTTATTCAAGTTATGTGGTCAATAACGTCTTTGACTTTAGTTCTTTGTCTGATGGTATTATTGGGTATTTTGTCACTTTCAGTAATTCCAAGCATGGCTCCCTCCATAGCTCTTTGGCCTACTCTTAGCTCCTCTGTTTTGTTAATGTCAGAGTTTCTGCTCCATATGTTATTACCGGTAACACGCATTGTTCATGGACTTTTCTCTTTAGACATATGGGTATTTCACTCTTAAATACATACATACATACAAATAGTCACACCTTTTTCCCGTAGGGGTAGGCAGAGACCACTCTCTTCCACTTGTCACGGTTCTTATACACATCTTTTGCTTCCTTTACTTTCATCAGTGCTCTTATGCATGCTCGTCGGTTATTGGTACTCTTGACCTGGCCTTTCTTCAAAACAATGTTGATCTGATCGAGACCGATGTTCGTCGAGTTCGACCTCTACCAACTTGTCTATTCACACTTTGTTTTGTCAATCTTCCTTCATCCATCGTTGCTACGTGTCCTAACCATCTAAGCATTCCTTTTTCTATTTTTGTAACTTCATCTTCTTTTACACCACATCGTTCTCTTATCTCACTATTTTTTACTTTATCCAACAGTCACTACGGCTTTACTTCTCAGACTACTTGCCTCCGCAGCAATAATTCTATTTTTATGCTTATTCTGCAAAACTCAACTTTAACTACCATACATAAGTGTATAGAGAAGTATAACTGATTTTGTAATTGTGGATAAAAGATTAAAAAAAAAGTAATGGACACTCGGGCATACCGCAGTGCAGGTATTGACACAGACCACTTCTTAGTAATAAGCCGAATAAGAGGTCTCTTTAAGCGGTGGCGGCATCGTGTGCAGGAATCAAGTAGTGTACTAGACCGTATAAAAGTTGAGAATTTGGAAGGAAAAGGTATAAAAAAGGAGTTTGTTAGTAAATTGACAGTTTTTAGATGAATTATATGAGATTAAGGAATTGTGAAAGTCATTCAAGAAAGGAATCGTAGATATTGCTATTAAAGTATGTGGTGTAAGTAGAAGAAGAAAAGGATGCAAGTTATAGAAAATGTGCGTAGAGGTTCAAAAAGCAGTGTCAGAAAAGAAAAAAGCCTGGCTGGATTGGCTAGCTACAAAAGCCAATCAAAGGCAACGATTGAGGATGTAAACAAAGCAAAGAATGAGTATAAAAGGTGTGGCACCGTTCGTTTTATGTAATTTTTTTTTTTTAAGAAAATAGTCGCAAAAAGGGTAGACCTATCGTGTGGGCTGCGGACGGCCCGCACTGCGACTATTAGAAGGGGAAGGGATTATAGAAAGGAAATGATTGTGGACACGCTTTTTAAAAAGTTGCAGGTCATAGTTCTCTGAAAAAACTGATGAAGATTGTTCCTTGTAGTGTCAAGCTTGAGAGTAAATGTGTGAGACTAATCAGCGTGCCGAGTTCTTCGGCCAAATGTGGCCAATGGTGGTACAAGAGTTTTTATTTCTCTGGAGCATCTGCCATGGAAATATCTGTAGAGCAATGACTGGTCTGCAACTCTTCTTCTATGTTCTAGAGGGTGAAGGGTATCTGTGAGAGTTGAGCTGTTTATCAAGCGAATGGCTCTCTTCTGAATGGAATCTAGAAGACGAAGAGAATGCCTTGGTGCTGAACCCCAAATGTGCGAGCAATACTCCAGTAGAGGTCGGATTTGAGCCTTGTACGTTGTCAACAGTTGATCAGGAGTAAAAAACTTTCTGGCTTTCCACAGAAAACCTAGCCTCTGGCTTGCCGACTTTGCGATGTTAGCAACATGGTCATGCCAAGACATATTATTGGACACCGTGACTCCCATAATCGAGATGGGGGGACTTGGTTCAAGGGTATTTCCGGACATTGTGATGGGATGATTTGAGAAATTCACTTTCTTGGAAAACGTGGCACTTTGTGTTTTTTGGGCGTTGAACAAGATTGTTGGTTCCCCACTCGACGATTGCTTTAAGATCTCTATTGATGGAATCAACCTATTCCTGCCTAAATCTATTTGTATCATTCACCAAAAGTGATTGATAGGATGTGAAAGTTGAGACAAGTGTGCTATCGTCTGCGAAACTGTAAATGGGGTTCGTGGTGGTTTTCAAGAGGTCATTGATGTGTAAAAGAAGAAATAAGGTGGGGGACAGGATGGAACCCTGGGGGACCCCGGCATTGGTTTTAAACGCATCAGAAGAAATACCGTTAACTGCCACATGTAAGGAGCGATCTTGCATGAAGCTCAAGAGCCATTGGCGCAGTTTGGTTGGGAGACCGTAGGCAGATAATTTACTTAACAATTCCTGGTGCCAAACGCGGTCAAAGGCTTTAGATATATCCAAGGCTATTGCACGGGATTCACCAAACTTTTTAATAGTGTTTGTCCAGATCTGAGTGACATAAGCCAGCAAATCTCCAGTAGACCGAAGTTGTCGAAATCTTGAACACATCGGGTCAGTCTGTTCATATTATTTTATTGCATTAATCAAATCAATGTCTAGTTAAATATTACACTTTCTATATTATTTTGGACGGTATATAAAATTGCAGATATAATACATAAGCATTTTATTAAATATTACACACAGTTCAAGTTTTATTGTGTATTAATAAAAACGGGTTTTCCGATTGAAGATCTATGAGCGTCAGCTGGCAGTTGACAGTTAGATTTATAAGTTGGCAATTTTATATACGTTTTTAAGACGTTGTCAAATCTGATTATCATGGTGAAATGAACCGAAATAATATTTAAAATGGTTTAAAAATCAGCTGCTAAAAAGTCTCAATGAACTATCAGTAATTGTTATGGACAATGCCCCTTACCACAGTATGTTATTACACAAAATACCAAACATGTCCTGGCTCAAAGCGGATATTAAAGAATGACTAGCAAATCGAAATATTGATTTTTCACATACCATGCTTAAACATGAGCCTCTAAGATTGTGGATCAGTAATTTCATTATATTTTTTGTTTATATAATAGTTTTTAATTTTATAAAAAATCTCCCACCTTTTTTTTTACATTGCATTGTAATTAAATTTTAAAGTAGTTTTACTGATTTTGTCAAAAAAATTGAAACTGGTATATTTTTTAGAAACAAACCACCAATAAGATATTTGATAGACGACCTAGCTGAACAATTTGTACATAAAGTGTTGTGTCTCCCGCCATGTCACTGCATTTTTAATTCAAATGAATTGATTTAGGGCATTGCGAAGCAATATTATAATAAACATATTGGCCGTGATGAAAATGCAAAAAAAGACCGTTTAAATATATGATCTGAAGAACTTTAAACCGTTAACTCAGAGATCTGGAAAAACTCTCTTAATTATACAGAAAAAGAAATTGACAAATGGTATAAAAGTGAACGAATATTAGAAAGACATGAAATTACTTCCATTGTTATTGATATTGACGCTGGCAGTGATGTCAGTGAGTTTAAGTTAGAATCAGAAAAGAGAAATTACGTATTTATTCTGTTTTAGACATTTTGTTGTTGTAGCTTAGTTAAACTAATATAATATAGATTGTAATTTATTAATATTTTGCTTGAAATTAAAAAGCAGCTATAAGGTAAGTATTTCAGCCCCTAAATAGCATTCTACCTTCATTGTGAAGCATTTAAACCTGTATTATTTTTATTAATAAAATTTTGATCAGTTTTATTTCAATGTCCTAGACTTATTAATGGTAAAGTATGTTTATTAAATGATCAACAACATAACCTTATTATTTCCTCAATGTTCGTACTACTGTCAAAGTCTGGCAACGTTGTTCAAATGTGACCTCATACTTGCTCTATGACGTGCATGCACATTTATATTGTATAAGCTTTATACGTCTCTTTAATCTCGTAGTCGCCTATTGTGATGTTCTGTGTAAGCATTAAATTAGTCATTATTTGAGTTTTACTTACATTTTTTCGAAAACCGACATTTGATGAGCCCTGTACTATTTTTTCGATCATCTGTTTTGCAAAAATATCTATAAATACAAAAAAAGGCATAATTGATACATGCAAAGATTTAAAAAATAATGTACTAATCAAAAACATAACTTTATTTAATTAAAATAAAAAATATTCCCCAGATAAAAGAGTAATTAAATAAATTTTGGTGCTAACACATTCCTAAAATAACTCGGCTCTTCCTGATACAGAAAGATTTTCGAAAGCCTATCCGTTAAACAGAATAAATTGGGAAATTTAAAAACATATTACACACAGAGTTTTTAACGGTTTATTATCTTTGAGGCATTTTAACAAAGCTGAAACTGCATGGTGGTTAGAAGTTTAGACAGAAAATTTTCCCGATGAAAATTACCATACTTACGAACAACAAAGTTATTATTAAAAACAGTAAATTATATACTTTGACATAATCTCTCGATGAAAAAAAAATGTTGCGGACGAGAGGGCGAATAAGTCTTACTTATCTAGCAGATACCAGAACCCTGTTACTCTGTCATTAAAACATCGATTTACAGAATAATTTGTGAAACATTTTTACACAATTTTTTAGTTCAGAGCCCTTCAGTGGACTTTCCAAAGCCCACTTGAAATAAAAGGTTCGACACTGTAGTCCAGTCAATCTAGATATTAAAAGGGGGGTTTATCCACAAAAGGTCGGATGTTATATTTCTAAATTTTAATTGGTGTCTTGGCACTTTAATAGTGGGACACTAAGCGAATCCAACAAAATTTTTATCGGGAAAACTTTTGGGGGCCCAAAAACCCCGAAATTTTCGGACTTTTTTTAGTTTTTCGCTTACAACTCGTTAAAGAAGATTCCCGTAGAAAAAATTATAATTTTATAAATTAAATTGCAATAAATTCTGCGTCGAATGATGTATTAGAACATCAAAATCGGATCCGCCGTCTGGGAGCAATCGCTGGTTGAAAAGCAGCTATTTTTTCCAACTTTTTCGAATTTTTCATTTCCGGCACTTTGAAGAGCTGTAACTCCAAAACAGTTACTCCAATCGAACAAAGTCATGTGATAAAAGTTCTAGAGCATTAAATTCTGATTTTAAAATTGACCCAATATTTAGGTACATACCGATAATTTTTTCATTTTCCCTCAAAGTCAATAGGCTAATATCAAGTATTTTAACAGACAACGATTCTGCGCTATTTCTTAATCGTTTAAAACCTTATCTAGGTTCATCAACAACTGTTAGAATAAGCTAATGAGGTGGGAAGGGGTGCTTAGGCCAGCAACAATAAAAAATGTTTAAAAAATTTGTAATTTGTTATTAAAAATTATTTACAAGTTGGGAATAATACTAATATACTAAAATTCATAAGAAATGTTTAACAATGATTAAAAAAATGTTTATTTTCGCCTCAACCGTTCGTCAAAAAAACTTCTTTTTCTTCTACTTGTTAGAGATCTAGATGATCTGTTGATTCCGGACTTGCCTCTGTATTATTTCCTGAGATGTGGACTGCCAGCTGTCTCTCCATCTCTTTGGTGGTCTTCCGGGTGGACGGGTCCCTGCTAGTTTTCCCTCTAGCACAATGCGTGGTAGGCTATCGTCAGTGTTTCTTACGTGATCTCTTTTTGTTTTCCTGGCTATTGTTCTCAGTACTGACATTTCGGCGACTTGTAGCATCCTTTTGGTCTTGTTGGTATTCTCTTTCGCATCTATACCATATGTCATTATTGGCCTGACGCATGTCTTGTATATTTTAATCTTACTCTCCATTCGCATATAAGGATTAGCCCATACAGTTTCCCTTAGACATCCTGATATTATAGCTGATTTGTTAATTTGGTTTCTTAGGTCCTTTACCGGGTCTTGAGCGCTGGACATATCTATGCCTAGGTATCTAAATTGCATGACTCGCTTTATGGGTTTACTATCTATAACCAGCTTGCATCTCATTGCTTCCATAGCGATGGTCATGGTTTTTATTTTACCTATGGGATATATCCATTACGGTGATCACAAAAAATCGATATCAAAATTTTGTTCGTCTGGATCTCACAAAACGATTCCCCTTTCTAGATATTGACAGCCAAAATTTGAGCTCGATTAAACGACGTTAACCCGTGCCGCTCGTCGCTCAAAATTTAAAAAAATCCAAATTTTTGGCTAAAAAGCTGACATATGGAGCCATAACTCCAGAATGGTAAATAATAAAAACACGCTTAATATCTCAAAAGAAAGCTAATGTTGTTCTTCAAAATTTATATTCCATAATTAGTTGTTGTTATTTTAAGTCAAACCTAGTTATAACAGCTTTTAGCCCCAAAAACGTGACCTGGTACCACCAGGAGCAATAGGAGCATACTTCATATATTTTGCTATTAAGTTCTCAGTAGCACAGATGAACCATCAAAACACGCTAGGGTTGTAAATAAAAAAGTTAGGAAACAAAAATCAAAAGAGGTAGTTGATGGAGGATTGGTAAATTTACTTACCAAAGAAACGTTTACATTCTTTGACCTATTTAATATAAAAACAGATTTCCTAAGATAACATTCAAACACCTGGCCTCAAAATAATGACTTCCAAGAAGGATTGAAAATTGTTAACATTTTAAAAGTAGTTAATGATATGGCTGAGCGTGGTGTTAAATTAATAACCGACTTTAACGACCTTCTGACAGAAGATAAAGACCAAAAGCAATATGTCCTGCAAGTTGTAAGCATTATATCCTGACGTTTCAAAAACTACTTTAACAAAAGCTCTAGAATAGATTGGATAACTATGTAAAATTATCAACTCATGTAGGTACTACGTATTTATCTTTTCTGTGTCTGTTTTGTATGTATTATATACCTGATTTTCATAATTTAAAATAAAAAATGTCATTAGACTTATCAGTATTACTTGTTTTTTTTTATTGTATTCTTACTTTTAAACTTTAAACAAATATACAAAAAAAATAAAAAATTATCACTTAATAACAGAATATACGAAGTATGGGGCTAAAGGCTGTTACTCGGTATGACTTAAAATAACAACAATTATGTATAAAATATAAATTTTGAAGAATAACATTGGTGTAATGTATTAGGATCGCCATGTAATGTATTAGGAACCTTAAGGTTACGGGAAACCCTTGTTAGAATTAAAGAAGGAATACTATATTAAATTAATCGAACGTTACTACTAGATATTTATTTACGATTGTTGAACTTGACCGACCTAAGCAGTCCGCGTATTGACCGGTCATGTCAAAATATAAAAACACACAACTCGCTGCTAGACGACTCGTTGTTTAATAAATACAATTAATTTGTAAACAATGCGTGTTGACATTGACACGTTCGTTGGGTTCAAAGAAATTCTGATGAACGGTCAACTGAGTTCGTTGGGCCTTCATTAACCCCTTTTTCCATGTTTTCCTGGCTCAGGGCACTACATATTTTTTTTTTACCAAAAAAAAATGGAAAAAAAATGTTAAATCTGCGTCAGAAGATTATTATGTGTTTTAGTACGTTGATTATAATTATAATATTGCTTATTAATATAATGTTTACTAAATCTAATATGTACATCTTATAAGTATAATTGTGGCTATAATACATGTAGGTAGTAAGGTTAGCTAATCATTTTTACCTGTTCACTGGTATGATACAATTGAGACAAAAGTGATATGAGAAATGTTTGGCCGTTAGATGATCTGTACATTACGTTTACATGACATGATGTTTGCATGTTACTAACTTATACTAGCCTTAATCTAATTACAATAAATTACAAAATATACGACATAAAACACATATACAGTGCGCGAAAGTGTTTGTGCACTACCACTGTTTTTAAATGTCACTGTCGGTGTACCTTTTTAATCTATTTTTGTGAACCATTAATAATTTGTCTAGATTTGATCTTATTTCACAATTTACTCCAACACACCTCGTAACCTCGTATGGGCCGATATATTTAGCGTCTAATTTATGAGCGTTCTCGTTGCGCAATAGAACTAAGTCTCCCGGTTTAACTGCAAGTGCTGAGATTTGTCTCTTGCATCTGTTTACGTGACCATTTATTTTGCAACAAGAATTTCTGAGCTCTAGCGTGTGCTATATCAAAAGCTGTTTGTGGGGTGTCGGTGATTACAAATGGTTCTACTGTTTTAATCATTCTTTTGTTTAATTGACACTTGTGGCAAGTTTTTACGTAATTTGCTACGTCTTTGAACATTCCTTTTCACCTTAATGTGGTTCTAATTTTCTTTAATAGCCTTTTTTGGCCAGCATGTCCACCGAATAGTGAATCATTATGATATTTTTCCATGACTTTTGTTATTTCGTCTCTATCCTCTAGCAGTATTGTTACGTTACAAATACATATTTGAGTATTTTTCAAAATCTCATTACCTAATCTCTTGAGCTCTCCTTCAGAGCTATATTTAAGAATAATGTCAGTACTGTATATTTTCATTCTCTTTATACTATATTGCTTAGCGATCAGAATAATTTCTGACATTAACTGACCTAAGTCTAGCTTACTTTTCGCTTTATTGTTTCTATTATTTACCGTTTTGGAGTTACGGCTCCATATGTTAGCTTTTTGGCCAAAAATTTGGATTTTTTTAAAATTGGAGTGACAAGCGGCACGGGTTAACGTCGTTTAATCGAGCTCAATATCTGGAAAGGGGAATCGTTTTGTGGGGTCCATACAAACAAGATTTCGACATTTTTCCCCTCTATGAGATCCAAACACTCTAATGTCCATATTGAGTTGCCGACTAATCTGGTAGAGCTGTCTCTATAGGTCATTCTTACTTTCAGCGAATATTGCAGCGTCGACGGCGTAGCAAACCATGCTGATAGTCCTGTTGTTTATTATGTATCCCGAGTTCAGAGATGTTATTTCTTCTATGACTTTGTCCATCAGGTGGTTGAATAAAAATTGACTAAGGCTATCTTCCTGTCTAATTCCTCCTGGAGTGGGGATGCTAAGTGTAATATTCTCTCCAGCTTTGATTTGCGTTTTGTTAAGTGTAAAGGTTGTATACCGTTGTTACTATGATATCAGGGGCTTCTTTTTCCTTTAGGATTTTTATGACGTCTTCCAGGCGGACTCTGTCAAATGCCCATGTAAGGTCGACGAAGCAAATAAATGTCGGTGTATTGTACTACATTGCTTTTTCCTTTATTTGCTTGGTAATAAATTTGGCATCGGTTGTCGATCTATTCTTTTTGAATCCTCATTGTTTCTTTCTGGTTTTTATTTGCTCCTCTAGTTTGTCCTTGAGCAACCCTGTAAACAACTTTATTGTTGAGCATAAAAAAGTTATTTCTCTGTCCTTTTCAGGCTTTGTTTTTTGCCCTTTTTTGTATATTGGAGTTGTGATGCTGGTGTCCCAGTCCTTCGGGATTTCCGTAATGCTCAAGATTTTGTTAAACAGTGTTGTCAGTCTTGCTGCAAGCCCTGGACCGCCGTATTTTAGAAGCTCGTTTGGTATATCGTCTGTACCTGGAGCTTTTCTGTTCTTTAGTTTTTTTTTAAATCTACCGTTAAAAATTCCAAATTATGAAAATAATTAAAATGTTTAATAATAAATTCGTTTAAGGCTGTAATAAATAATTTTGCTTTGTTTATTTCCGTTGCTGTTAAGTATCTGCCCCTGGTGCGTGGTAAGTTTATAATCCACATGTTTATTGTTTCACAAACAAAGTTGTCATAATATTTATCATTTTCTTTTGTTAATTAGTTTTATAGTTCATTTTAGAATGAAAAAATAAACATCTCTGGAAAACACACACATTTTCTATTTAAAAATATATTATTATTATCATAAACCATCCATGATAAACGCGAAAGCGTGCATAATCGGGTCTATACGACGCCGTGCGTATAAAAATTGCTAGGTAACGGCTTTAATTAGTGAAAATTATATTAATTTTCATTATTTATTTTTAAAATAATCAATAATCAAATCGTAAAATAGTATATTTTACAACAAGAGATGTAAATACTGTTTTTTTTCGTAAGGTGAGAGTTTGTCCTCGAGCGTAGCGAGTGTAGCAATCTCACGAACGAAAAGAACGTATTTCATCTCGAGTAGGAAATGGGTAAAGCTGCTGGGTACGACAGGATAACAGTTGAAATGCTGAAGGCTGGACAAAGCGTGGTAACTAGTCCGCTGTACCGCCCTTTTAATCTTTGTTGGAGGAGTGGTAGCGTACCAAACGATTGGTGCAAGGCCGTTATCGTGCCGCTTTACAATGAAAAAGGTTCGCAGCAGGACTGTAAGAACTACCGAGGTATTAGTTTACTCAGCATAGTCGGCAAACTGTATGCAAAGATATTGATTAAAAGAGTGACGAATAAAACTAAGAAGATGATATGGGATGTGCAAGCAGGATTTAGAAGAGAAAAAAATTGTATGGATCAGGTCTTTTCATTACAAGGTATAGTCAAAAAATTCCAGGCTAGAAGTCAGAAGGTCTACCAAAAAGAGAGGCGGGAGTTTTGCGATAGTTTAACAGATATTCTAAATAAGTGTAACCAGAATAAAAGAATTGTAATGTTGGGTGATTTTAATAGTTGGGTAGGAGTAAAGCGTGATGGATATGACACTGTTCTGGGAATGTACGGTGACGGCAGTGTAATTGAAAACGGAGAAAGTCTACTTGAAGTATGTTTCAAATGGAATCTTGTGGTAACAAACACAATGTTTAATCATAAAAAGATCCACTTGTACACAAGACAAAAAGGACGCCAGAGAAGTATAATTGATTTTGTAATTGTGGATGAAAGATTGAAAAAAAAGTAATGGACACTTGTGCATACCGCGGTGCAGGTATTGACACAGACCACTTCTTAGTAATGAGCCGAATAAGAGGTCTCTTTAAGCGGTGGCGCCATCGTGTGCAGGAATCAAGTAGTGTACCAGAGCGTATAAAAGTTAAGAATTTGCAAGAAGAAGGTATAAAAGAGGAATTTGTAAGTAAATTACCGAGAGATTTAACAGTTTAGATGAAGCATATGAGGTTAAAGAATTGTGGAAGCCATTCAAGGAAGAAATCGTGAATATTGCTATTGAAGTATGTGGTGTAGGTAAAAGAAGAAAAGTTATTAGTTTACTCAGCATAATCAGCACACTGTATGCAAAGATATTGATTAAAAGAGTAACGAATGAAACTGAGAAGATGATATGGGATGTGCAAGAAGGATTTAGAAGAGGAAGGAGATGTATGGATCAGGTCTTTTCATTACGAGGTATAGTCAAAAAATTCCTGGCTAAAAGTCAGAAGGTCCATTGCGCTTTTATAGACTTGGAAAAGGCCTATGACAGAGTGGTGAGGAGTGAATTGTGGTCGACATTGTCAATGTATGTAGTTTAATACGAGCACTGAAATCACTTTACAAGGATTCCACTACTTGTGCCAGGATAAACGGAGCTTGCACGGACTGGTTTCACATCCAAAAAGGTGTGAGACAGGGATGTGTGGCTTTTTCATAACTGTTTAAATTATACATAGACAATTGTTTAAAATATTTGAAAAAAATGCTTAGGGATCGTCAAATGCCTTCTTTACGCCGATGATCAAGTCATATTAGCGTCATCTGAAGAGGAGTTGCAAACGATGGTTAATGTTATGCATGTTGCCCTAAAAATCAAAGGGATGAAAATAAATGTAAGCAAAACGAAAGTAATGGTTTTTGAAAGAAAAGAAAGCATGACAAACTGTGAAGTTTCGATTGAGGGAGCAAGAGTGGAACAAGTAAATGAATTTGTGTGCTTGGGTTCAAAGTTTTGAGAGATGGAAGGTATGACAGTGACATTGAGCGAAGGGTGTTGGCAGGATAACAAATAAATGGGGCACTGGATAGCTTTATGAATAGCCAGAAAGTGTCAAAAAAAGGCACGTATGGTGGTGCATAGAGGTGTGTTGGTTCCTACACTTATGTATGGTAGTGAATGTTGGGTTTGGCAGAAAAAGCATGAAAATAGGATTAATGCTGCGGAGATGAGTAGTCTGAGAAGTATAGCCGGAATGACTCGGTTGAATAAAGTAAAGAATAGTGGGATAAGCGAACGCTTTTTTAATAGGCGCTTCAGCATTGTCTGTTTTTTGTACCATTCCAGCTCCTTAGTTAGGTCCCATTTCTTCAATTCTCCTGTTAAGGAGTAGAAGCTCATGTACTGCTATTGCCCCAGGTAGGTCACTTCCTTGGTCTTGTATACAACCCAGGTAGTGCCTCCATTAAGCGGTGACTTTACATTCAAAGATAATATGAGTGGCAGTTTCCTCCTCCTCATTACATAGTCTGCATAAAGGTTCTGTGTCAAACACGTCTATATTGTGCAGATGCGCAGATGCTTCCTCAAAGACCAGTTTCAGATGATGCTGAAAGTGGATCCAGCCATTGATCACTGCTTTTAAGCTGAACTTGGGTATTCCTTTTATTGGTTCTGGCCCAATAAATGGTGTTCCAGAGCCTCGCCTTGCTGGTTTTTCTGCTTTTTTGTTACCAGTAATACCTTTATGCCCTGGCACCCACGACAAGGTAACCTTGTTATGGTTAGCCAAGGTTCGTAGATTTTCGGCAATTATCGGACAATTTTTGAGTCCATTCTCCGTGATGCCAAAGTTTAAGTGGCAAAGTTTAAGAGGCATGTCTCCCCAATGAGTTTGTTTGCTTATGTTTGGGTTTTAAAGAGTAGACGCCTGAGCCAGTTCTTTCGCTGGTTTTTTATTCATCTGTGTACCAGGTAAGTACACCAGGTTGATCATAACTTCGTTTGTCATCCCTGAGTTTTGCGTAAACCTCATAGTTTGTCTCAAAGGATATTTCTGCACTTATATAATCAGTTGCCATTTCTAGAAATGGGTGTCCGATTATATTTTTTTATGGTTATATGCCCATATGTTTCCTTTCCAACAGTTCTGTTTTTCTAGTCTGTTGTCTTGCCTCGCCCCGGATCTGACATCACTTAATAAAAACTATTTAAAAACAGGATAAACCATTTCTTGTGTTATATTTACCGAATTCTATCCATTTTAAGCAAAAATATTAAAATTTGATTACCTCACCTTATTCATTACAACATTTAAACCAAAACTATTTTTAATAGTAAATGGAAAATTAGTTTTATTTAAATTAAAACCAAAATGGTCCTCGCGATTTAAAACGACTTGGCTTTCTTTAAAAGTATTTCAATTGAATTAAAAAAAGACAAATAAAAGACTGAGAATGCCTAATTTTCTCGCGTTTTCGCGAAAGACGTAGACGTGTTGGGAATTTTTACAGATTGTATTAAAACATTCCTGAAGTAAAAAACCTATGTTTATTTTCTTAGTACTTTAAAACGAATGACAATATTCAAACAAAAATATAAATAAACTTCAAAAAATAGTTAAAAAACAAATTTGTTAATGCAGTAAAAATAATCACATCAAAATAATCTAAAGATATTAACATATTTTTAAAAATTATAAGGATCGTTTATTAAATATTTTTAATTTTATTGATTTTAAACACAAAATTAAAATTTTTATAAACTTCAAGGTAAATTACATATATTTTTGAACTGTGCCACGTCTTTTTTTTGGTTCTCTAAAGAGTACTCTGCTAGTGGTCCCTCTACTGGCAAATTATGCCCGAGCTCAGCCGTAGAGGGTAGAAGAAAAAAATCTAAAAGTGAGCCGCGCCACTGACTTAAAACGGTACAAGCCGGAAACCCCTAGGTCTTGTAGGCACCAGCAGAGCCACGCGAAAAACAACAAACAATTATGGTGAACTAGATAAATAAAACTATATTTACAATTACTGCAATATATTAATTAAGTAAAAATGATGTTCTGATTTTTTACAATAAATTCTGTATTTTCGTAAAGTGGTTTAAACGAATTTAATACACTTTCTTAAAATAATATTTAAATTAATTATAACAATCTTCCAGACAGTAATAAAAACCTAATGAGGTACAAAAGAGAATTAAAATAATAAAAAAAAAAACAACAAAAAGAAAATGTTCACAATATTTAAAATTTCGAAAATAATTGGTTTTATATAAAACTCCTGATAGCAAAAGATTAACACAACAAAAAAAAGAAATACCAAATAAATGGACTTGCTACAAAAATAATATTTTAAAACCCTTACAATATCCACATAAATTATATTCAGTGATATATAAATTCAGATTCAGCTTGGAGCCGGTACAAATTTAATGAAAAATAATTTGGTTACTTTTAAACTATTGAAAACTTTTTTGGGACGTCACTGGGAGCAGGTACAAATTAAATGAGAATAACTTGTTACTTTTAAATTATTGAAAACACCTATAGTCCGTACACAATTTGTTGATAGCTCACTGCAAGTTTGACCCTCATTAGAGAACTGAAATACAGAGAGGACAGGTAGTATGATATAATAACAAAAACCAACCTAAAACTGGCAGTTTAAGATGTTTTCGACTAACCCACCTTGTATCTGAAGAAATACAATACAGCTATAGAACTTTTAATCCGATTATGTAGGTATTTTGAGTGGAAGTGACTGACCAGTGTCGTAGAGTATATGATTAAATCATTACGTTACTTTAAATAAATAAATATATTAATATTCTTAAACTGTAGGTACTGTAAATTGTATTTTTATTTTAATAAAATATCTTTATTTTATTTAAAAATAAAAAGTTACTTGCAATTTGTAAAAGATACATTTATTTAATTAATACCTATTTTTAAATGATATAAACTACGATTACTTACAAAACTATTCAAATTCAAAATAAACAGGATCATCTTCGGAATCCGAGTCGTCTTGCAGGTTAATAATTAGCGGTTGTGTCTCTACAGTCGCATCAATTATATTGTCAAGATCCCACATTTTTTGTTCTTCTTCTATTACATGTCTTACTGCATCTCGCCAATTTTGTTCTGTAATATGTTGTAAAGACTCATATAACAATTCACGTACAGCTTGTATTTTATATGACGTATTTTTTCTAGCCACATAGCTTTTCATTTGTGCCCAAATGAGTTCAATTGGATTTAATTCGCAGTGGTAGGGTGGAAGTCTAAGGACTGTGATGTTTCGTCTTTCCGCCATTTTGTCAACTACGTATTTCTTGAACTTAGATTTGTGTTGCCGGGCAATTTTTAAAAGTTCTGCTTTAACCATTCCATCTTTGTAAGGCAGGGACTTATTCCGCAGCCATTCAATGATATCCTGTTTCTTCCACGCAGTCGTTGAAAGTCTTTCTACTAGTCGTGAATGATAAGGTGCATTATCTAATACTATAATTGAGTTTGGTGGTATATGTTCAATCATCTGCTCAAAATACTCTTCGAAAACATCAGCTGTCATCTCCTCGTGATAGTCTTTTGTGCTTTTGGATTGAAATTCCAACAAACCATGCTTAGCAAATCCTTTTTCACTGCCAATGTGAGAAACTATTAATCTACTGCCTTTACCAGAGGGTGGAGAAATACCAGTAGACCAACCTTCCATAAAGGCTTGCCTGGAGCTTGATATATTTTTATCTGACCAAATTTTTGTGAGAATATGACCTGCGTTTACCCACGTTTCGTCCTGATAGTAAATTGGATTTCCTTTAGCCCGAAATTTTCGTATAGATCTTAGATACTTTCTTCTCCAACATATTATCTCTTCCCGGTCAATCAAAAGTGATTTTCGGTCTGATTTCTCCCACCGGAAATTTAATTCTTTTAAAACTTGCCACAATTTGGTTCGTCCGACATGAGGCAAATCCGGGTCGTCTCTAACTTCTTGTAAAATTTTGTTTAAGTTGGGTATTTCTTTTTTGTAAAAAAATTCGTGAATTTTCCTTCGAATACCATTTTTGGCAAATTCATCAATTTCAATAGGTTTTCTCCCCCTCTTTAAGTATTCGTTTGTATTTGGGTTAGCTATACCTTGTTTTTTTCTTTCTGATAGGAACCTATATATTGTTGACTTCCCTACGCCCGTCATGTGGGCACAACTCTTGATTATGTTTTGAACAGTGTTTGTGGGATTCTGAGAAAGCAGAGCATCGTGAACGTTTAAAACAATAGTCTTCTCTCTTGGTGAATAGACAGACTTACTGACTGTACGCAACAGTACCGGTGTAAAACTTGATGATGTTGATGATGATGACGAAGCCATCGCAAGCAATCAAACAAAACAAGCAGGAACGAAAGGTACGTATATGTTTGTAGGAATATGAAAAAAAGTTACTCACGCACTGCACAAAATTCGCAAAATAAATATTAGAGACGTTAATTACTGCCGTAGACGCCGAAACACCAACGAGCCGTAAATTAAATGCGATCAAAAACGTACTAAACCTAATGAGGGTCAAACTTGCAGTGAGCTATCAACAAATTGTGTACGGACATGAATAAACACCTCAGGAACCTCCGCCTATGATTTTACGACTATTACGGCCGTTTTATGACTTGGACGCACATTTTGTGCTATCGACAAATTATGAACGGACTATAGATCAAGCACATAATAACTGATAAGTTGATAAAATTAAATTCCATACCATGTAACCAATTGAAAACTTCACTGAGACGTCACGGTAACATCGATGATCCAAGAACCGAAACACCAAATAGTATTATCAATAATTTCTGCTAAAATTACCAGGCAAGTCTTTATAACGCTGAAATTTATCGTCGATGTGGATGGAACGGCACGTGGTACTTCACGATGGCTTCACTTCATCAAATCCCACAAGTGGTGATCTTAACTCGACCCCAATATCCAAAAATATTCACCACATAGGCACGACAGAATGGTCAAGTTAAGAATTAAATGGTTTATCTTCCTAATCCAATAAAGATGGCCCCAAATACAGCCAGATATGGAAGAAGAAACCGTAGAAGTTCCGCTCCCGTGTTTATATCAAACCGTTCCAAAAACTCTCAACCGACTTCCACCACTGCCACCAAACGAATCCTCACTGCCCGCTCCCAGACCGGACATCAGAAAATGTCCCGGGACACGCGTCAGCCAACCTTTCCATGTATAAGTCCCTAGTTCATAAACGCGCTCGTTCGCATCAGTTGCCAGCCCAAGCAAACCAACAATAATATATCTAACAACACACGACAATCGAGGCCAATAATCAAGGCGAAGTCCAATAAGGGAGACAAAAATGTCACAGCTATCAATAATCGAATTCTATCACTACTACATAGGCAACACTACATACAACGAACCCAAATGCAGACTATTATAATAATGAAACGGCAGATGGGAGAAGAAAAAAAAATAGGCACGTGACAATCGAACGTAGTGAAAACTAAACTACGAACAAATGCTAATAGCCATTGGCGTGCTAGAAAATGCCTTTCGTTAAACTGTTGCAGAGCGAGTATTTGTCACTGTTCGTTTAGCTTAAGCTTAAGAACACTTGTTACTTGTAATGGCAAAATTTCCAACATACTTTTATACTTTTTACCGTTATAAAACGTTTGGGCAGCCGCAGTAGGTACTTTTTAATATTAGGGCAATACACTAGAACTTGCTAAAGAAAAGAAAGAAGCTTACTTAAAATACATTAACAACAGAACACCAAAATGAGTATGAAAGATACAAAATAACTAGAAACGGAACAAACAACGATATAAGACAACTGAAAAAAAATATTAGGAGAGATTCTCAGCTGAAATGGAGGAAGATCTATACGGCGCTCAAAAAAAAGTGTGAAACATACTATGAAACAGAAAATAACGGATTACTGAAGATGTGAAAGTGAAAGGGATTAAATTTGACACACGGATGAAACACTTTAAAAACATGTATCATATCCCCGATGGAAACACATCAAAAATAGAGATGACGATAACATTGAAAATGAAATAACAATAGAGGAAGTTCAAGCGACATCACAGAAAATGAAAAACCGAAAAACTCCTGGCGTCGATAATATTAATAATGAACTCAAATACGGAGGAATGAAACTAAAGAAAGAACTCACCAAACTGTTTAAAAAGATAATTAGATCCGGAACCATACCAGACGAATGGAGAGTAAGTATATCTATACCTATCCATAAAAAAAGAGAGAAAAATCACCCCGATAACTTTAGAAACATAACGCTAAATAATCGCTAATAGGCTCATGGAAAATGTGCCAGTATCCGAAGAACAGCAAGGATTTAGGTCCAAAAAATCAACGGTGGACGTAATATTCATATTACGCCAAATGAAAGAAAAATCGATCAAATTTAACAAGCCCCTGTTTGTCTGTTTTGTGGATTTAACCAAGGCCTTCGACAGGGTCCGACTGGAAAACGTTATTAAGATTCTAGACCAGAACAACATTGATTATCGGTACCAAAGAATTATGCAAGAACTTAACAGCAGAAGTAGAAAAGAATAAAAACAAACGGTGGACTGTCTAAGAAAGTGCAAATCAATACGGGCAAACGACAAGGTGACAGCCTTAGTTCTACTCTGTTCAACATTATTATAGACCAAATCATCGAAAATATTAAAAAATTGAAAGCTGGATGTAGGATGGGAAATCGCACCATTAAAGTATTATGCTATGCAGACGATGCAATCCTCATAGCAGAGAATGAAGACGACCTACAACGCCTGTTATACAAGATAAAGGTAACAGCACACAAATTTAACATGAACATCGCAACAGAAAAAACAAAGTCAATGGTTATCTCTAAAGAACTCATAAGGTGCAAACTTGCAGTCGACTACAAGATAATCCAGCAGGTGAGAAGATTTAACTACCTAGGAGTGGAGGTATCAAGCGAAAGAAACCTTATTAAAGAAGCACGAACACAAGCCATAAAAGCAACAAGAGTCAGCGAATACCTGAGAGATATCATATGGCGAAATAAAATGATAAGTACAAAAAGCAAGCTAAGGATTTATAAAACATGTAAAAGACCTATTTTAACGTACGCCACAGAAACCAAAGCTGAAAATCAACAACGAAAAGAATAATGAGAACAAACGAAATGAAAAAACTAAGAACCATCAAGGGTGTTACCCTCAGGGATAGAATAAGAAGCCAGGATATCTGAGAATAAATAGAAATACAGGATGTAGTAAGATGGGCTAGAACACGCAAGAGGTTCTGGAAAGACCATGTGGAAAGGATGCCACTTAAAAGGTGGGCAAAGTGGGTCATGTCGCAAAAACCAAACTCGCGAAGACCGGTAGGCAGACCACCGAAGAGATGGTATGAAAGCTGGAGCTCAGCGTCACAGGGAGAGCTTCAAAGGAGGCTAAACGCAACGGACTAAACAGGACAGGTCCTATTATAAGAAGAAGAAGACACTAGAGGTATGTTGTTGTGTATGTTGCACATAAAGTAGGTATGTCATTATCTGTATGGTTTGGACACGTAGAAAGGATGGATGAAGTATGATTAAAGAAACAAATTTATATGGCGAGTGTAAATGGACAAGTCGGTAGAAGTCGACCTCGGCGAATATAACTCAATCAGATCAACATTGTTTTGAAGAAAGGCCAGGTCAAGAATACCAACAGCCGACAAGCATGCATGAAAACACTGATGAATGTATGGGAAGCAAAAGATGTGTGTAAGAACCGTAGCAAGTTAAAGGAAGTGGTCCCTGCCTAACCCGGGAAAAAGGCGTGACTATATGTTTGTATGTATGTCATCATTGTGCCAAAATATTAAATAAATTTGGTGTACTTAAAACGGTCCTGATTGTTAAGTAAATCTCGCAAATATTCAGAACGGATTAATCAGAGGGAGTCTAACTAATGCCATAATAAATATTATTTTAGGATAAAAATGTTATCATGATGAGCTTAATTATTATTTTTTTAATTTGCTTTTCCGCTCTTGTTTGAATATCTATTGTTATAATGAAAAGATCAAAAGCAAATATTTTTTTCGATGAACAAAGCATCGACGTCGACCGTATTTTTAGCGATAACACAAAAATATTAATTGGAGTTGGTTGATTACAAATTTAATTACAAAAAAATTTATATTAAATAAATCTGTAAAAGAGGTTTTTTAAAATGGTGTATCAATTACAAAAAATCGATAAACAGTATTTTTTAAACTATAATGCAATCTACAAATTAGACATAAAAGATTGGAAACATTTAATAAAAATTAAAATTAAGCATGAGCAATGCAAGTATATTTAAAAATGTAAACAAGATTTTTTATTATCAATTTTTGAGACTGGGCGAGATGCAAATTTAATGGACTGTTTTTACTGATAATAAATACTAAAAAATTAACCGACAATGGCAAAGCTAAAACGGCACATACACAAAAAACTTAGATCTACCTCGGTTTAGCCGGAGTTGCTACTTATTTTCTGGTTACCGCTAACTTCAGATCCCATAAATATCACTATTTGATATTCGAAATGCAACATTTTATGCTTGTCTTTGAAATGATGCTTAATTGTATTAGATATGAATCCAATATGGATCTCTTTAGGAAATTTAATTTTGTTTTATGAAAATTTCAATGGAATTCAAATAATAATAAACTTGTTTAATTAAATGGGATAAAAATAAATCTTTTTGCCTTTAGCTTGCACGTTGTACATGTAGTTTTTGACGTTGAAGTATTGTTATTTTCTTTGTCAATTATATGCAGCCACGTTTCGTATTTGATCGGACCCCATCTATACATTTTACAGTTTAATGGAAATTCTCGTACCTAGTTCTGCAATTGGTTCGCGAACATTTAAAGATGAAATGTCAAAAAAGAACATTTCTTTGTTCGTTTAAAACTTAAAAATTAGAAAATAATTCTCTTCTTTACAAAAAATGTTTAAAGATAAATAGTGTGGCCAACCGAAAACAAAACAGAGCCATTTGTAGGAACCTCGTTAACATTTTAGAAAAACGCTTAGACCCGTCGATTTTTAATTAAAGAAGGACACTTTTTTTTGGTATTTTTGACACCACTACTTTCAACCCCAAGCAAGGGTAAGAATTACCACAAATTAAATGGCATTGGGGGTCAGATCAGATGTCTTTTAAAAGGTTTGACAATTCTCTTTGCAATAGTCCTTACATTTTACATTTTCTTCCAATACTATGCAAAAAATTACACATTAAAATTCCAATTATTTTGGTTGCTTACTTACTACATAATTAATTAAATATTAGAACTGATGACCGCCCGCTTCCATACAATAATAAAGATTTTGTACAAAAGGTTCACGCACATTCCGAAGAATTTCCGGAGTAATTCGACGGCACTCGTTAACGATTCTTTGACACAAATTTTCCAACGACGCTGGTTGTGTTTAATAGATTTTATTTTTCAGATGTCCCCCAAAAAAAAATCAAGGGGTGATTAATTTGTCAAACGTGGTGGCCATTTAATGCTGCCTCTTCTCATAATTCAACGCCGTGGAAAACGGTCTAAATAATAACGAACAATCGCCGCATAATGTGAAGGAGCACCGTCTTGTTGAAAATAAAAATTGACGCAAGCATTATGCGGCAACTGTTCGTTAATATCTAGACCAACGTTTTCCACGACATATGATTTGGAACAGAGGCAGCATTAAATGGCCTCCACAATCGCCATATTTATCACCCCTGAATTTATTTTTGTGGGGACACCTGAAAAGTAAAATCTATAAAACACAATCAGCATCGTTGGAAGATTTGCGTCAAAGAATCGTTGACGACTGCCATCAAATTACTCCGGAAATTCTTTGGAATGTGCTTGAACGTTTTGAACAAAATCTTTATTATTGTATGGAAGCAGGTGGTCATTAGTTTAAACATTTATTCAATTAAGTAGTAAGTAAACAACTAAAATAATTGGAATTTTAACAGGTAATTTTTTTTTAAATTATTGGGAGGAAATGTAAAATTTAAAGACTTTCAAGAGAATTGTCAAAGTTTTTAAAAGACATCTTATTTGATCACCAATGCCATTTAAAAATTTTGGGGTAATTTTTACCCCCGCTTGGGGTTGAAAGTAGTGGAGTCAAAAATACCGGAAAAGAGTGCCTCCTATAATAAAAAATCGACGGGTCTGAGCGTTCTTCTAAAATGTTGACTAGGTTCCTGCAAATGACTTTGTTTCTTTTTTGGGTTGCCACCCTGTATAAAATAATATACATAACTGTTATAGCCTTTATTTTTTAATTTTTCATTGGGCTTTTAAACTAAAGATAATAATATTTATTACTGTTGGAAAAATTCTTAAACCAAACAATAATTTATTTAGCTCACAAAAAATTTGCTACCTACATAAAGAAAAAAGTGTTTTGTAAACAATTTTGATTTCACCAGCAAATTAAATTGCATTAAGACAAAAAAAATTAATAATGTGTTTATTCATCTCAATTATTCAACACGCTTACACTCTGCGAGGTAAATGAGATTTTATGTATCAGCTTGTGTTAAGTTTTTCCAGGCCATTTGTACTAGTATTTTAGATAATCTAGATTTGTTGGAGGCTATAGTTATTGCTAAAAAGCTCTTCTTTATTAATTCCATACATATTTATTGGTGATAAATTGGGAGATCTCACCGGCCAGTCAATTTTTTCTACACTTTAACTTGATATAAGATATGAAACACAAGTATTTCCAGATTTGCCTACTTAATTTCAACGGTTGTAAAAATAGTCAATTTTCCAATAATATTAAGTATGTATTTTAAAATTTAAAGTATAAGAATATATAAATGAATATATTTTTTTAAAAAATATTCACTAAAAAATATTATTTATAAATACCTTAAAAAAATAATAAAACCCACTTTATAGTTCAAAAAAATGTAACCCAATTTACAAATTTTAATAAAATATAATAATTGTTGGGAAAAAAGTAGCATTGGTTGTTAAATTTAAAATTTAGCATAAAAAGTCATTAGCAAATCTACTTAATTCAGTGTGACACTTAAAACACTATACAGGGTGGCCAACCGAAAACGAGACAGCCATTTGCAGGAACCTCCCCAACATTTTAGAAAAATGCTCAGACCCGTCGATTTTTGATTAAAGGGGGAGTGCCGTCGAATTACTCTGGAAATTCTTCGGAATGTGCGTGAATTTTTTATTATTTTATGGAAGCGGGCGGTCATTCAGTTTAGACATTAAATCAATTAAGTAAGTAAGTAAGCAACTAAAATAATTGAAATTTTACCATGTTATTTTTTTCAAAGTATTGGGATGAAATGTTGGAGTAATTCTTACCCTCGTTTGGGGTTAAAAGTAGTAGAGTTAAAAATACCGAAAAAGAGTGTCTTTTTTAATAAAAAACCGACGGATCTGAGCGTTTTTCTAAAATGTTGACGAGGTTCCTGCAAATGGCTCTGTTTCGTTTTCGGTTGGCCACCCTGTATACAAAAATATTTACATAATGGTTTCGATAAAACATTAATTTGTTAAAAAGATGAGGCCAAGATATTTAAGGAGGTTCGGTGCTCAAAAAAAAAATTACAGCTAAGTTTTTAAAAAACATATGTTAGACTTTAAACTTGATTGTTATAGTTCTTTATATTAAGTTATCATTTTTTACTAATAAAAGTTATTGAAAAATTAAAACCGTGGGTCCTTATGAAAAATCAGGAGTTTTTGATATTAAAATAAACAAAAACATTGTAAAAAATGCAAAATTTGATAAAAAAAAACATGTGTGTAGGAAATTTTATAACAAAGAATTTGGATGCTTAAAAAGTATTATAGTTTTTGAAATATTTTATTTTTAAAGTTGAAATAATTTGATTTACGGCGTCAAAGCGTCAAAGAAGAATGCAACTGTGCATTCGTGCAGACGACTCATGTTTTTTTTAAAATATTTTATTTTTAACGTTAAAAAAATTTGATTTACGGCGTCAAAGCGTCAAAGAAGAATGCAACGGCGCATTCGTGCAGATGACTCAAGGGTCAAGTCACCCAATGTATAAATATTGTTATTATTATAAAATTAAAAAAGAATAAATTGACACTGCTGTCACGACACTGCTTGTTAAAATAATGTACTGTCAGATATAATATGAAAAGTATAAAAGTTGCAAATTTTGAAATCATTATTTTTCTCTGTTTAATTAATTGTGATCTAGTTTGTATTTTAATATCTGGGACCTAATATTATTTAGTTTTTGCCACTGCGACCAATCTAACATTCTAACAAATACACATAACCAGTGTGTTGTGCACTAAACAAGAAATAATGATTAGTGAAAGTAAAAGGTTAATAAATACAGTGTATTGTAAGTAATAATATATAATGTTATATATAAAGTTAATATAAGTGTAGTTTTCTGTACTTTAAATAAATAAAAGCTATAATATTTTTGTTTTAATTTTTCATAATAATTCTTTAGCACTTTTGCTATCATACAAAGATGATAGTTTGTTGTAAAACTTTTTCCATAATAGTATTTTTCTTTATCAATGTTGCCCTACCATCTACATTATTTTTTAATAATAAAATAGTTTTTTAAACGATTAAGGTTATGTCATCAGCTGTCAGCTTCTTCTTGTAGTGCCTATCCGTTCCGATGTTGGCTATCATATTGGATATTTGCACTTTATTGACTGCAGTTCGGAAAAGCTGAGTTTTTGTCTGGTTAAACCAAGCTCTTAAGTTTTTCAGCCACGATATTCATCGTCTGCCTGGTCCTCTAGATTCATACACTTTGCCTTGTAGAATATTTTGTAAAAGTTTGTATCGGCTCTAATTACGCATTACATGTCCTTGTGCCTTAACCGTATCGAGGACTTCTCTTTCCTTGCCCATCCTTTTTAGCACTTTTGCATTGGTAACCCGGTCTGTAACACGTAACAATGAAGTAAACGTATTTTCGTGGTAAGCTGTATGTCGTGGCTTATGAAGTCTTTTTCATCTTGAGAAATGCGGTTTTGCCTTTTCAATGCAAGTTCTGATCTCATAGAGTGGTTTCACTTATCATTAATGATTGTAACCCAAGTATACGTAACAATTAACCCTTTCCAGGGAAGTTCCATCTGGGAAGTTTTCACGGATGTCTTGGTTTTTACTTATTAGCGTAAACTTAATTTTACTCTTATTTATTTCCAGGCCATACTGTCGGCTAAAATCTGTGATTTTGTCCAACAGAAGCTGTAACGTAGCAAGGCTGTCTGCGAAAATAACAGTGTCATCTGCATACCTTATGTTGTTTAACCGTTCCCCATTCAGTATTATTCCGGCCTCAATATCTTGTAGATATATTTAGAGTATAAATTGAAGATGACTGGGGACAGTATGCATCCTTGTTTTACACCTCTTAGTATTTTTATGTATTCTGTTCTGTCTCCGTCTATCCTGACACAAGCCACCTGGTTCCAGTAGAGATATCGGATGATCTTGATATCTTTTCCATCCAGGCCAGTTTTTTTTAAGACTTCCATTATTTTGGTGTGTCGTACTCGTCAAACACTTTTGTGTAATCGATAAAACACGCATACACATCACAGTTGACATCCCTGCATCGCTAAAACAATACTTGGACTGAAAAAAGAGCTTCCCTGGTTCCTACGGCGCTTCTGAAGCTGAATTGGGACTAAGATATCTGTTCTTCACAAAGCAGCTGTCAGATGCTGGTAATGAAAGTAACTATTTGCGCTGCTACCACGTTTTTTTACAACTATAGTCCGTTCATAATTTGTCGATAGCACAAAATGTGCGTCCAAGTCATAAAACGGCCGTAATAGTCGTAAAATCATAGGCGGAGGTTCCTGAGGTGTTTATTCATGTCCGTACACAATTTGTTGATAGCTCACTGCAAGTTTGACCCTCATTAGGTTTAGTACGTTTTTGAACGCATTTAATTTACGGCTCGTTGGTGTTTCGGCGTCTACGGCAGTAATTAACGTCTCTAATATTTATTTTGCGAATTTTGTGCAGTGCGTGAGTAACTTTTTTTCATATTCCTACAAACATATACGTACCTTTCGTTCCTGCTTGTTTTGTTTGATTGCTTGCGATGGCTTCGTCATCATCATCAACATCATCAAGTTTTACACCGGTACTGTTGCGTACAGTCAGTAAGTCTGTCTATTCACCAAGAGAGAAGACTATTGTTTTGAACGTTCACGATGCTCTGCTTTCTCAGAATCCCACAAACACTGTTCAGAACATAATCAAGAGTTGTGCCCACATGACGGGCGTAGGGGAGTCAACAATATATAGGTTCCTATCAGAAAGAAAAAAACAAGGTATAGCTAACCCAAATACAAACGAATACTTAAAGAGGGGGAGAAAACCTATTGAAATTGATGAATTTGCCAAAAATGGTATTCGAAGGAAAATTCACGAATTTTTTTACAAAAAAGAAATACCCAACTTAAACAAAATTTTACAAGAAGTTAGAGACGACCCGGATTTGCCTCATGTCGGACGAACCAAATTGTGGCAAGTTTTAAAAGAATTAAATTTCCGGTGGGAGAAATCAGACCGAAAATCACTTTTGATTGACCGGGAAGAGATAATATGTTGGAGATTAAAGTATCTAAGATCTATACGAAAATTTCGGGCTGAAGGAAAGCCAATTTACTATCAGGACGAAACGTGGGTAAACGCAGGTCATACTCTCACAAAAATTTGGTCAGATAAAAATATATCAAGCTCCAGGCAAGCCTTTATGGAAGGTTGGTCTACTGGTATTTCCCCACCCTCTGGTAAAGGCAGTAGATTAATAGTTTCTCACATTGGCAGTAAAAAAGTATTTGCTAAGCATGGTTTGTTGGAATTTCAATCCAAAAGCACAAAAGACTATCACGAGGAGATGACAGCTGATGTTTTCGAAGAGTATTTTGAGCAGATGATTGAACATATACCACCAAACTCAATTATAGTATTAGATAATGCACCTTATCATTCACGACTAGTAGAAAGACTTTCAACGACTGCGTGGAAGAAACAGGATATCATTGAATGGCTGCGGAATAAGTCCCTGCCTTACAAAGATGGAATGGTTAAAGCAGAACTTTTAAAAATTGCCCGGCAACACAAATCTAAGTTCAAGAAATACGTAGTTGACAAAATGGCGGAAAGACGAAACATCACAGTCCTTAGACTTCCACCCTACCACTGCGAATTAAATCCAATTGAACTCATTTGGGCACAAATGAAAAGCTATGTGGCTAGAAAAAATACGTCATATAAAATACAAGCTGTACGTAAATTGTTATATGAGTCTTTACAACATATTACAGAACAAAATTGGCGAGATGTAGTAAGACATGTAATAGAAGAACAAAAAATGTGGGATCTTGACAATATAATTGATGCGACTGTAGAGACACAACCGCTAATTATTAACCTGCAAGACGACTCGGATTCCGAAGATGATCCTGTTTATTTTGAATTTGAATAGTTTTGTAAGTAATCGTAGTTTATATCATTTAAAAATAGGTATTAATTAAATAAATGTATCTTTTACAAATTGCAAGTAACTTTTTATTTTTAAATAAAATAAAGAAATTTTATTAAAATAAAAATACAATTTACAGTACCTACAGTTTAAGAATATTAATATATTTATTTATTTAAAGTAACGTAATGTTTTAATCATATACTCAACGACACTGGTCAGTCATTTCCACTCAAAATACCTACATAATCGGATTAAAAGTTCTATAGCTGTATTGTATTTATTCAGATACAAGGTGGGTTAGTCGAAAACATCTTAAACTGCCAGTTTTAGGTTGGTTTTTGTTATTATATCATACTATTTGTCCTCTCTGTATTTCAGTTCTCTAATGAGGGTCAAACTTGCAGTGAGCTATCAACAGATTGTGTACGGACTATACACACATAAATTCGGATCCAATTTTCATCATAATTTTTGAATAAAAGCCATATATTTTATTAAATCATGATTAAATAATGATTTGTCAATTAATTTTGTAATGATTTTATTATAAAAGTGTCTGTCAATTTCAATTGAAAAAATTAGTATATTTTTTATTTAAAGTTGGCAGCGCTGATTATTTAACATCGAACCTTCTTAAACAAAAATCGTTATTTTGTAATTTTTAACTACCCTTTTAAAAATTTTTAAAAGAATTTTAGAGAATTGTGTTGCGTAGTATTTATTTCCAATTAGGATAAATAATTTTTAAATTTTAATGACATTTAAAGAATTAAATTTGCACATTTTTAGTCCTCTTACAGTATAAGCACCAAAAAATTTTTTTACAACCAGAACCATATCAAAAGAGAATGAAAGGATACAATCAGTTCCTGGTTAAAGTTTTTTTTAATTAATAAAAAGCTCTAAGTACTTAGTCATTAACTATAAACTAAACAAACATTTACCCGATGAATCCACCATGTGTTGATATAAGCTTGCAAAAAAAAAACAATTAATTATCAGTGCTCTCCGGTGGTTTGGGTGCGACCCGAGAGGTCCGTCCACACGACTAAATTCCCATTGGAAAGAATGAAAAAATACCATGTTGTTGTTATAATTATTATTATTAAAATTATTTTAAAAAACGATTATAAATTGTTCATAACAAATTATAATTGTCATAAACAATATTCTGTTAATGTCAACCGTATGCTTTCAAAATTTTTCTTATCATTTTATCATCACCTTCACGAAATCAATATCTGACAAGCTAATTTGTTTGGAATCACTTTTTAATATGAATGACATTTGTGACATTTTGATTTTTCTCGTCTATTCTATTCCACAAAATTAAAATAGAAAACATTCGTAACTATTTAAACAAAATGCGACTTAACACAATGAATGAAACGTAATTTTCTTAAAGCATTAATATTTCCTTTCGATTGAAAAGTTAAAAAGAATTTAATTTTTAATACTTATTTTTAAATAGGTACTAATAATTTTTATTTACTTAAAAAAAGCACTTACTTAAAATAAGTTATGCATTAGATTTAGTTTACTTGAGATCGTTTATATCAATTAAATTTTTTTTAATTATTATAATCAATAATCATTTGTTAATAACAATATTAAATTGTTATAAACAATGTTTGATTGTTATCAACAATAATTTTTCACTGCCTTTAATGATATTCTCTCAATACTGCACCAAGTTTAAAATTCTTTAAATCCTATTTTTGTTTTCTAAAACTATCTCTTTTTATGAAATATTAGCATCATATTTTTCATACAAATAATGCATTTATCATATTATCCAAAACGTCCAGAAAGTTGTTTACTCCTGACCAACTGTTGACGACGTACAAGGCTCAAATCCGACCTATACTAGAGTATTGGTCGCACATTTGAGGTTCAGCACCAAGGCATTCTCTTCGTCTTCTAGATTCCATTCAGAAAAGGGCCATTCGGTTGATGAACAGCTCAACTCTCACAGATACCCTTCACCCACTAGAACATAGAAGAAGTACGTTACTTTTAATTTTCACCGTGAAACCAGTTTTCCCCACTGCCACGATGACGATATCCACCACCAGACCTGTTGAACTCGCACTCCGGATGGATTAATGGTAGAAGGAGAACACTACGACGGATATAAAAAACCGTGCACCGAGCAGTAGTGGCGCCTTGTTGTGCGAGGCGTAGACCAGGGGTATTGGCTCTGGTCTTGAACGCTTTACACGGGTGTTGGACAAGGTTGGAGTATTTATCTAATCTTGCCAGGACCGGATTTAAGGGAGGGCAAACGGGGCAGCAGCCCCGGGGCCTCCACAAAAGAGGGGCCCCCACAATAGAGACGTCGGAATTTTTTTTTAATTCCGACTAGTAAACACTAGTAAAAAAAAATATATCTTTTCCTTTGATAGGAATGCAGAGGCATTGGTGAAAGTTTATGTGGATGATTTAGAACCTAGTTTTGGTAATGAGTTGGTTCAATTTGTGTCTTTGATCGAGTCATACAAACAAAACTATGAGAAAGGCCAATCTCCGGAACTATTTTACTACCAAATTCTCGAAGATCAAAATTTCAGAGCTACATTCCCAAACCTTGAAATTGCATTAAGAATATATTTGGTCTTGATGGTATTAAATTGCACTGGAGAGCGCTCATTTTCAAAAATGAAAATTATCAAAAATAGGCTTCGAACCACGATGGGACAGAACCGTTTATCAAACCTTTCTCTCCTGAGCATTAAAAGCGATTTACTTCGGGAACTGGATTTTAGCGAAATCATTAATGATTTTTCGGCGAAAAAAGCTCGAAAGGTTCCGTTCGTTAACACTAAAATTTAATTTTAAATAATTCTTGTTTCCAATTATATTTATGTATGTTTGTTGAATACTAAAAGAATCTACCTGCGTTTCACAATAAAATATTTATTGAAAAACTCAACTGAAAAAATTGTTCATTTTATTCGGAAAATAATTTGGGGCCAGGGGACCTCCACTCCTTTGTTGCCCCAGGGCCTCTAGACCTCTAAATCCGGCCCTGAACCTTGCACACACCCACCAGGACCACCGTCGACTTTCGGTGTCAACGAAAGTTTGTGAACGACCGGGTAAGGCTGTCAGGATAATTTTGGGCACGGTACTGACGCCCTGAAATATACCTACAGTTCCACGACATGAAATCACCGTTGGGCGGGGTATTGACCGGCCATAAACGATATTCATGTCGTCTGAGTCAAACCGACGGAGTATTGATCTGTCGATAACTTAGTCCTTACTCGAACCGTACTACACAAACGATTTGTCGTATATACCGTTCCCGTCGAAGTCAAGCCACCCACGTCGTGTGAAGTACGTCGAGTTACCAGAATTCCAAAAAAATCTTGATTTTATTTTCTTTTATTTATTGTATATATTTTTTATTTTACGAATAAACATTTAATATATTAGAACTCTGTCTCCTTGGGCTATCTGGGTATCACGCATTAAAAAGACATTACTATACAGATATTTTTATGGCAGATGCTTCAGAGAAATAAATACTCTTATACCACCACTGGCCACATTCGGCCAAAAAACTCGGCACGCTGATCAGTCTCACCCATTTACTTTCAAAATTGACACTACAAGGACCAATCTCCATCAAGATTTCTTTTTTTATAGAGCTGCTACAGAATGAAAAAGCTTTAAAAAAATTAGTTTTTCCAGAGAACTATGACCTGCAACTTTTCAAAAAGCTGGTTCACAAACATCTCCTTTCTATAATCCCTTCCCCTTCTAATAGTCGTAGTGCGGACCGTCCGCGGCCCACAAGATGGGACTACCCTTTTTGCGACCATTTTTAGTGAAAAAAAATAATATAATAATCTGTATTAAAAATGGTATAATTTATAAATTGCAAAATTCAGAAAGTTTACCATATTTTTTAGTTTTTTTATTCTCCATAAAAAACAGCTTAACCGATTTTGCTAAAAATATAATCAGTTCCAAATTGCGTAATTATGCGTCAAATGTAATTGGTCCCACGTCGATATAATTTTTTGTTCTCGAGATGATCGAGAGAAATAATTTCGGACGCACATACACACACACAGACGTCCACTTAAAAACTATTGTATTCGACTTAAAGGACCTTAAAATGTGGAGATATGTCAAAATTCGGGATTCAAAAAATCGGACCCATTACCATAACTTCCCACTGAATAATAATCTCTACTACAGATAGACGATATTTTTTTATACATACAGAGAATCAAAGACACACACACACACACACACACACACACGCGCGCAAACACACTCTCGCCCTCGTCGGTTGTTGATACTCTTGACCTGGCGTTTTTTCAAAGCAATGTTGATCTGATCGAGATATGTTCGCCGAGGTCGACCTCTACCGACTTGTTTATTTACACTCGCCTTATTAATTTGTTTCGTCAATCTTCCGTCATCCATCCTTTCTACGTGTCCGAATTATCTAAGCATTCCTTTATCTATCTTTGTACCCACATCTTATTTTACACCACAGCGTTCTTAGCGTGCCTTTTTTGACACTTTCTGGGTGTTTATAAAGCTATGCAGTGCCCCATTTATTTGTGTTTCCGCCAACACCCTTCGTTCAATGTCACTGTCATACTTTTCATCTCTCGTAAACTTTTAACCCAAGTACACAAATTCATTTACTTGTTTTATTTTTTTCCCTCAATAAACTTTACAGTATGTCA
This sequence comes from Agelastica alni, assembly GCA_950111635.1. NCBI lineage: Eukaryota > Metazoa > Arthropoda > Insecta > Coleoptera > Chrysomelidae > Agelastica > Agelastica alni. The sequence goes on along the minus strand of OX467718.1, from coordinate 26,546,564 downwards.
TGCTTTCTTTTTTTTTTTAAAACCATTACTTCCGTTTTGCTTACACTTATTTTCATCCCTTTGATTTTTAGGGCATCATGCATAACATTAACCATTGCCTGCAACTCCTTTTCAGATGACGCTAATATGACTCTTGGTTATAAGTAGTTGTAAGTACTAAAACTAATGTTTGGATTAAATTAAATTAAAGGTGCTATTCCTTTTGTTTTATTTTTACGAAAAGACCTTAAAATTTACATAAAGACCGGCTGTCATTAATTTTGATTGCTGATTCTTAACTTGCAGGCACTATAAGTAAGTGTTCCTAATAGAATTAATTAATTGAAAAATTGTAATAAATGATTTACTAGTTTTTAATTTATTTCTTTGTATTTACCCAACTACCTAGCTAAATGCCAAATTTGAACTTTTTAGGTCGTCTTGAACTGGGTTAGAGTTTTGATCTATAGATTAGTCAGTGATAAAAATGATGATTTTTGAATGTTAATATCTAAATAACTGTTTGAGGTGTGTTTATGAAATTTGACGCACATATGTATCTTGTTAGTTTTAATACATGAGCCAAATTTGACATGTTTATATAAAATAGTTTTTAAGTTATGAGGGGGTCAAAAGTGGCTCCAAATGGTTCGTGTAATATTACACACGGTACCGCTCGCCATTCTGTTAGCTTGAACTTGGCTCGACACGCTACCGCGTGTCTAGATATTTTGGAGTAATTTTTAGTGTGAAACCAACTTGGATTACTCAAAAGTAAGACTAAAAAAGACATTTATTTCTTATGAACAGTGCCACAAAAACATTGAGAAGACAAAGAAAAGTATGTTGGGTCAAATGGCACTGGGGGTGCTATGGCAACATAAAATATGATAAACTTGCCAGGATGACAGCCAACGTAAATAATTTTAAACTTGGTTTCTACAAAAAATTAGCTCTATTGGCAATAACAAAAAAAAGGTCAAAAAAAACACCCACGAAAAGTTTAAAGATAACCTAATAGATTAAAAGTTTGCCTGCACAAATTTATACATTATGCTAGGTAGAATGTTATAATAATGAAATTAATTGAAAGGCGATTTAGAAAACCTGTTATTATACCTATTTAAAACTTTAATTAAAGTTGCAATAAAACCGTCTTTCTCCCGAGAAAATAAAAGTTTTATTGAATTTGCTAATACAGTTAAGCTTCGTCTAAATTATAAAATTAATAAACTGTATTGGACCTATAACAAATCCAATCTCTGTTAAAACAATTGGAAAACAAACTTTATTGCGAATGGAATAGGAACAACAAAAAGCAAAAATTGGAGTAAGGCTTTAGTTGCACCTCTTTGGCTACAAATAAAAAAAAGGATTGATGCCCGTTTTGCTGTATATAAAGTACATTTTTTTAAAACTATAGAAAATTTGTAAAACTAAAACTTAAAGATTGTGCAACTAAAAAACGAGCAACCATTACAGTAGCCGCATATAATGTATAACATTTGACATCTCACCTCAATAATAAGCAATTTTAAAATTATATTCTGAAAAAAATGGGTCAGGTATTATTTGAAATGATTTTTTACAACAAACAACAATTACTTTGAATAAAAATTGTATTATATTTAATTGACACTGACAGTGACAGAAATCAACCTCAAAATTGAATCAAACTAAATACTGAAATATTTTATTTAAATAATTATTTATTATTATTTACTTAAATTTTTTATCAATGATCTGCAATTTATTAAGACTTAATTATAACAGTAAATATTTATTTATATAGTTTACGCATGTAACAGCAAACCTAATACACAATACTCTCGGAAAATTGGTTAACGTTTACCTGATGGCTAACTCTTACCGCGCGCTTATTCGTCAAATCAACTCTCGGAAAATTGATTTACATCTATCTGACGGCCAACTCTAAGCGCGCGCTCATTCTTCAAATCAAATAGCACGTGCTTCCGTGACTTCCTGTTACTGTTACACATTTCCTAAATCACTCCCACATATTGCCAGTAAGCGAGAGGAAGATGTTACATATGCAAGAAGGTTGCATATAATAATCAAAATTTTAAATGATCTTAAACATTATTAAATTTTACACCAAATAGGTACTCTTGGTAAAACTCGATGCTGTGTACCGTTTTCGGAATATTTTGATTTGAAAATTATAAAGAAATAACCAAATTTTTTTTAACGTCCTTTATCTTGAATACGGATAGCGTCACAAAAATTTTTTACTAAGCAAACTCCAATTATTTTTTAGTGTTCTACCTACCCTAGATACAGGGTCACCTTTTTTCAAACATCAATATTTTAAACCAGCATCGGTTATTACTTCATAACTTTAAAATCAAAATATTCCGAAAACGGTACAAAGTATCGAGTTTTACCAGGAGTACCTTTTTGGTGTAAAATTGAATGATGTTTGAATTTCCTTGAAATTTTTATTAATACATCTAACCTTAAAAAAGTTATGTTCCATACTACTTGGTACGAACTGTGTTTTTATTCAAGGTAACTTTGAGCTTACGTTTGGCCTGCCCCGAGTGAAGGTAATATGCACAGGTTTAAATTTTGGAAGTGTTGGGTTTGAGAGAGTTGTCATCGTAGTATGCTGACAGTGCTTAAGACAGTGCTTAAAGTCCTCTCCAGCTTCTTCTCCACTTTCTCAAAGGTCTTTTTCTGTGCTGTAACACCCGCATCATCAGCATACACAAAGATGATCGTTTTTTCGGGCGTTAGCTGATTGTTTGTTTAGACGTTGAATAAAATCGGTGCCAAGACACTTCCCTGAAAAAAGCCATTTTTTTGGTTTCACCAGCGGCTCTTTTTACCTTCCAGGATCACCTAGAATTGCCTGTTTTGTAGCTTAGGTTAGGTTAGGTATCATGTGAGTGGGGCTTAAGAGGTTCCAGTTCACTGCACAATCAAACCCTTTTCTCAAAGTTTATGGTTGTATGGGTTGAGACTTTCTTTAAATCGGTAGGTTCTAGGTTGGTATAATAAAAAAACTTGAACATTATTCTTCTTAGTCCGGGGCGTGAACATAGTATAAGTTCTGCTGTTTCGTCTTCCACGAAGCAAAACCGACAGTCCATTTGTTGATTCAGACCTATCCTTTCGAGGTGGTATCTAAGACGACAGTGTCCTGTAAGCAGTCCCGTTAATATTCGCAGGTCATTCCTGCTCCAATCTAGGATCTGCTTAGTTATGTTTCTCGAGTGTTTAGGTAAGAACGCCTTCGAGTGAGTCAACCCTGGCATATCAGACCAGAGCGTGAGTCTTTTTCTCTTCACCCAGTCCGAAATAGTTGTTTTGGAGGCACTTGTAGTGACTCCAAAGACCGGTTATGGTCTAGTGAACGCAGATTCGGCTTCCTATTTTGCAAGGCTGTCAGCTTTTTCGTTTCGCTCAACCCGCTGGTGCCAAGGTTCCTACTGCAGGGTCACTCTGTTGTTTGCACCAAAGAACTCCAGGAATTCGATGCAATTCCATACAAGTTTAGAATTTATCTTTTTGGAGCTTAGTGCTTTTAAAGCAGCCTGACTGTTTTATATTATACTTATGTTTTTGTTTGCTAGAGGTCTGTTGGTCAACTCTCTTGCACACAATTCGATAGCGAAGACTTTAGCCTGAAGGATTGTAGCATACCTGCCAAGACTGGTAGATATTTTAATTTTTGGTTTTCTGCTAAAAACACCGGCCCCAACGCCATCTGGGGTTTTTAAGCCATCTGTGTATATTACGTATTTAGTCTCTGGCAAGAGGATTTCTCCTTACCCATTCATTTCTCTTTGGAAAGAGGACTTTGAACGACTTTTCTACGTGTATTTTTGTGGCTAGCATGTCAGGAACCATCCCAAGAATTTAGTGGTTTTTAGTATTCCGGAGTGGTCCCCGAGTTGCTCTCCATTAATTTGCCTTTTCAGAGACAGGAGTTTCCAGTTTTTTAACAATGACTCTTATTATTTTAACAAGTTGGTAGTCGTTGGTGGTTTTATAGACTTTGGAAAGTAGTTTACGGTGGTTCACAGTATCGTTTACAACGCTTAAATCCACCAGGACAAGCCCAGTTATCATCTTTAAACGAAGTCCGGAGTGTTTAATCTATTTCACGCACATATCATCGACCCGTGTCGGTGTTGCGCTGTATTTTAATTTTCTGACATTTTTCGTTGGGTTTGCGGTTATAAAGTAGTTGGTGCACAACTTGATAAGCTGTAATATTTGCCGGCTCTTTACGCTGTTTTGGATCGCATTTAAGTATTTTAATTTGGTTTTACACCATTTTAATACTTCTAGATATATCCATGAGTTAAAATTTATATTATAAAATTATTTAAAAAAAATTTTATTCAACATTTTTTTTTGTAAACCCAATTTAAATCGAAATATTAATTAGTTACGTTATTTTATGTACACACTGCAAAAAACAACCAGAAGGAACACTCCCGCCCACTTCTAAAAATAAAAATAAGACCTTGCTTTCGTCACTTTGGTTTTGCTTACGTCAGTGTCGGATTGGGAATATTTGTAAATTTTTGGCTAGGTCGTGTCAGGAACGTATTAGAATAAATTTAAGAAATACAATATTGTACAATAATTGTTGGCTTTAGTCTTGTTTTAACAAAATCATGTGTTTTGTTGGTTTTTTAGAAAACAAGTTAATTTTTGAAGTGATAACTTCTTATGGCACGCTGTGATTTTTTTTGTAATGGGTAAAAAATGTTAAACTCGCGTCAGGACACGTGGCCTGATCGAAAATTCGTAAGACGGATGTATTTCACTAGAGCAATATAAAATGCGACTTTTCTTGACTGGTAACTTGGCAACCTTATTCAACAAACTGACAAATTCAAGTACATTTTTTATGTCATTTTGACAAATTAATTTAGTAGCTAAATTCAAAATTTAAGTGCTTTTCATTAGTTTATTAATTAAGTTCTGCTTTTGCTGCATTAAAATGGTCCAAGGAGAGGTGTCGTTTTTAGCAGATGTTATGGACACCATAGCGTGTCTTAATGTCTCTAATGGTTCTCCCCCCGACAAAATTTTAGATCAAATAATTTATCAGTGCAAGAAGCCGTTAAAAAATGCATCAATTTGTGTTAAAAAAGCATTAAAAACTGGACTGAAAGCTGGTTTGATCAAAGAGAACGGGGGAAGGTTTAAATTAGGTTTTGGTTTGCCGATAACGGAGGCTCGAAGACGAAGAAAAAATAGAAGCAGAATCCGTAGACGACGTAGCCAAAAGCGACAAAACCGAAAACGAGGTAGCCGAAAACGAAAAAGTCGAGGTAGGAAGAAAAGCGCCATATTGAAAGAAGATCAAGCAAAAAGCGGAAGAAAGAAATCGAAAACATTCAAATCTGGTACTGATGTTTAATATATGATTTATAATAAAGCGTTAATAAAAATAATGCATTATTCATAAACTATGAAAATCTGGAGACAATATTTTTCAGATTAAAAATAATATTTTCACGCGCGTTAATACTTAAGTTTTCACTTCTGCCGGCACTCCCAGAGTGCAACCCGTAAAATTTTTTTTTAATAATGATTTATATATATATATATATATATTTTTATTATTAGACAACTAGCTAGACCTAAATTTTTAAGGAAATAAATGTGAACGAAATTGGGTCCTAGAGGGATATCGTAAAATTTTTGTAACGGTTACCAAATTTGTATATACCAGAAAATGTATTAAAATAAAACATATAGGTCCAAATTAATAATTTCATTGGGTGTTACTTTTTTCACCAGTAACAGAATAAAAACTTACTATTTTACTCTCTCAGCAAAGACCACTGAAAGGTAAGAGCTTATCTTTTCTGCTGGACATGACATAGAATCTATGGCAAGACATAGGGTCTAAAACCAAAAATGATCTACTGGTTATCCAAACGATCATCAAATCCTTGGTCACCTATGCCTAATTGATATGGTGGCCAAAAATGCAACAAATTTTGGCACAAGTAAAGCTGCAGAAAGTGCAGCGACTAGCTTCTCCGGGAATAACAGGGGCAACATGCACGTGCCCTACTGCAGCCGCAGAGGTAATGCTAAATTTTCCACCATTTCACTAATGTGTGATGAAAGAAGCAGCAATCTGTACCTTCAGACTAAGCCAAAAATCTCAAGATTTTAGAAAATATTTTCTTAGAATCCATGTCGAAGCCAACAGATATTATGCCAGTTAGGTACGACTTCAAAATGCAGTTTGAAGTAGTCTGCACAGAGAACGGACCTAAACTAGACAGGGATGCTATAGTGTGGTACACTGATGGATCCAAGATGGATAAAAGGGTTGAAGTAGGCGTTACAGTGCCGAACTTTAGGCTTTTAAAACCAATTGGTAACACCCCCCATCTTTTAAGCACAAATACATGCCATAGAGATATGTACCCATGAGTGCATTGAAAGAAACACCGTAAGGGCAGAAATCTATATTTTATCAGATAGCCAAGCAGCACTAAAAGCTCTGAAGTCATACACTCGTGAGTCTAAGCTGACTTGGGACTAAAAACAATCCCTGAGACAACCGGTAGCAAACAATCAGGTTACTCTGATGTGGGTTCTAGGTCACAAGGAAGTTAAAGGCAACGAAGAAGCTGACTGCCTTGTCAAAGAAGGGACCATTACACAATTTTTTTGGCCAGAACCCCTCTGTGGACTTTCCAAAGCCCACTTGAAAAAAGAGGTTCGATGCTGGGAAACAGGTGAATGAAATCTCACTGGCCTAAAGTGCCAGGACAAAGACAAGCGAAAAGGCTAGTAAGCCTTTCGCCTTTAGTATGGATTGAAAATGAATGATTTGATCGTCAAATGCTTTCTTTACGCCGATGATCAAGTCATATTAGCGTCATCTGAAGAGAAGTTGCAGGCGATGGTTAATGTTATGCATGATGCCCTGAAAATCAAAGGGATAAAAATAAGTGTAAGCAAAACGAAATGTTCCTTTGTCTATCTTTAGAACCACATCTTCTTTTACACCACAGCGTTCTCTTATCTTACTATTCTTAACTTTATTCAACCGGGTCACTCCGGCTATACTTCTCAGACTACTAATCTTCATAGCATTAATCCTATTTTCATGCTTTTTTAGCTAAATCCAACATTCACTACCATACACAAGTTTGGGAACCAACACATTTCTATGCACAGCCGGACGTGCCTTTTTTGACACTTTCTGGCTATTGATAAAGCTATGCAGTGCCCCATTCTTTTGTTTCCCTGCCAACACCCTTTGCTCAATGTCACTGTCATACTTTTCATTTCTCGTAAACTTTGAACCCAAGCACACAAATTTATTTACTTGTTCCACTCTTTCTCATTTCGAAACTTTACAGTTTGTCATGCTTTCTTATTTTTCAAAAACCGTTACTTTCGTTTTGCTTACATTTATTTTCATTCCTTTGATTTTCGGGGCATCATGCGTAACATTACCCACCGCCTGCAACTCCTATTCAGATTGTAATGTATAAGGATCGCCATGTAATGTATTAGGATCGCCATGTAATGTATTAGGATCGCCATGTATTGTTAGGTCCCTTGCTCGTAGGTTTGTTGAAGTTTCGGGAAAACTCTCGTTAATTAAAAGGAACGTTGAACTTAAAAATATGTTTAATTTAGTTTAGCAATTCTACATTTTTGATGTCGTGATCTTGACCGTCACTGCAAAGTAGAGCAGCGTAACGACCGATCGAAGTAAAACAATAACACACTATTCATTCCGAGACATCTTGGTTGCGAAATAAATACGAAGATTAATAAACACAAACATTATTACGTGCGTCTGGCGACACGTTCTAAGTGAGTTCAAAGTTATTCCCATGAACGGTCAACTGAGTTCATTTATTAAACCTTTTTTACATGTTTTCCTGGCTAAGGGCACTACAAGATGACGCTAATATGACTTGATCATCGGCATAAGGAAGGCATTTGACCATCGAATCATTTATTTTCAATCCATATGCACTCTTGCTCCCTTAATCAGAACTTCACAGTTTGTCATGCTTTTTTCTCTTTTAAAAACCATTACTTTCTTTTTGCTTACATTTATTTTTATCCCTTTGATTTTTAGGGCATCATGCATAACATTAACCATCGCCTGTTACTCCTCTTCAGATGACGCTAATATGACTTGATCATTGGCGCGTAAGGAAGGCATTTGACAATCAAATCATTTATTTTCGATCCATACGCACTCTCTTTCAAATATTTTAAATAATTGTCTATGTATAAGATAAACATCCATGACGAAGCCAGACATCCTTGTCTCACACCTTTTTTGATGTTAAACCAGTCTGTGCAAGCTCCGTTTATCCTGACACAAGCAGCGGAATCCTCGTAAAGTGATTTCAGTGCTCTTATTAAACTACCGCTCACCCCATACATAGACAATGTAGACCACAATTCACTCCTCACCACTCTGTCATAGGGCTTTTCCAAGTCTATAAAAGCGCCAAAAATTTTTTGACTATACCTCGTAATGAAAATACCTAATTCATACAACTCCTTTCTCTTCTTAATCCTGCTGGTACATCCCATATCATCTCAGTTTCATTCGTTATTTTTTTAATCAATATCTTTGCATACAGTTTGCCGATTATGCTCAGTAAACTAATACCTCAGTAGTTCGTACAGTCCTGTGCGAACCTTTTCCCTTATTAAGTGGCACGATAACGGCCTTGCACCAGTCGTCTGGTACGCTACCTTTCCTCCAACAAAGGTTAAAAAAACGGTACAGCAGACTAGCCACCACGTTTTGTTCAGCCTTTAGCATTTCAACTGTTATCCTATCGTACCCAGCAGCTTTACCCAATTTCATACTATTGAACGCTTCCACAATTTTTGTCGTACTAATTTTACTTTCATTGCAACTTTTAACCCAAAAGAGGGTTATAAATTAAATAATAACAAAAAATAAATTAGAATAATAAAATTTTACCATTAATTATCAAATCAGATGCAACAAATTTTCCGTGCTCAGTGCCATTTGAAGGTTTTTGATAACATTACTTAAAACATTAGATTAGAGGGTCTTTTTTTTTGTTTTATTCCTTATTATTTTTTCCAACGACTGGGCCAATTCTTGTTTGTATTGCGAGCCTGTTATTAACGCTGTTCTTCCAGCCCTTTTACCTCTTTGTTTTTAAGTATTTCCACGACGTTTTGCTCCTGAAAGTATTGGATGCTTAGTAAATGATCAATGAGACCACATCAAAGAGATTAAACAACGAATAGAAAAAACAAGCATACTTTTTTTAAAAATGAAAGATATGCTCTCAAGCAATACTTTAAGTTTACATCTCCGCATAAGAATAGTTAGATGCTATGTATTCTCAGTATTACTGTACGGCGTAGAGGCATGTACACTCTCGGAAGCTGGTAGCAAGAAAATTAAAGCATTTAAAATGTGGGTGTTCGGGCGAATCCTTAAAATAAGCTGGACACCATGTGACAAATAATGAAGTTTTAAGAAGAATGGGAGTAGACAGAGAACTCATGAAGACAATTAAAGTAAGAAAACTTACATATCTGAGACACATCATGCGAAATGAGAAATATGCATTACTCCAACTCATTATCCAGGGTAAGGTAAACAGTAGGAGAGGACCAGGGAGGCAAAGAGTATCATGGTTAAAAAACCTACGACAGTGGTACGGCAAAACGTCTAGTGAACTATTCCGAGCGGCTGTTAACAAGGTCTCGATTGCTACGAGGGCGGTTTGATAAGTCAGTGACTTTTTGAATAAAACAAATTTTTTTCTGCAAATAAACATTTTATTTTTCTACATAATCACCTTTTAGCTCGATACATTTAGTCCAGCGTTTTTCTAATTTTTTTATTCCCTCCAAATAATAGGTTTTTTCAAAACTCTCAAAATACGCGTTTGTTTCGGTGATGAATTCTCCATTCGACTCAAATCTCTTACCGCCCAGCCATTTCTTTAGGTTTGGAAACAGAAAATAGTCGCAGGGGGCTAAATCTGGAGAATATGCTGGATGGGGTAGCAGTTCGTATCCCAATTCGTGGATTTTGGCCATCGTGACTGGACAAGTGTGCACACGTGCATTATCTTGATGGAACAGCACTTTCTTCTTTGCCAAATGCGGCCGTTTTTGCTTCAAATCAACGTCGAATATGTTTAAAAGCTTTGAATAATATTCGCCGGTGATCGTTTTACCTTTCTTGGGGTAATAGATATGAATGACACCGCGTACATCCCAAAAAACTGTGGCCATGACCTTGTTGGCTTACAGACTCTGTTTCGCCTTCTTTGGTCCACGTTCACCCCGAGCAACCCACTGTTTCGATTGTTCCTTGGTCTCTGGCGTGTTGTGATGGATCCATGTTTTATCCACAGTAACAAAACGGCGCAAAAATTCGTCCGGATTACGGCTGAACATCGCTAAACACTCTTTTGAAGTGGTCACACGATTGCGCTTATGGTCGAGTGTAAGCAATCGCGGCACCCATCTCGCAGAGAGTTTTTTCATGTCCAAATATTCGTGTAAAATATGATGATTCTTTTGGGCGACCTGGACGTTCGGCGTCACTGGTGCTGGTACGCGACCACAACGGAACTCTGTAAACCACTTCTTAACCATTGAAATTGATGGTGCCGAGTCCCCGTAGTATTTATCAAGTCTTTCCTTAGTTTCAGTGATGGATTTTTTACGTAATCAGCACACGAAATTCATTTTTTTCCATTTTCGTAAAAATTCACGAGGTTGTCTGCTTTGAACGGCTATCAAACACCAACTGCACGACGTAGCTTGCTCAAAATTAGAAAGTTGCCCACTTATAGATTATAGTTGACGGCAGCACTGTTGCATTTGGAGTAACTGCGCGGGAAATTCAAAAAGTCACTGACTTATCAAACTGCCCTCGTATACAACAGTATTGGTCCCAGCACAGTTTCCTTGGGAACTCCAAAAGATATTTTTTTCGCACTGACTTCATCGTTTATCCTTACTATTTGTGTCCTATTTTTTAGATAGCTTTCAAAGAATTTATAAGGCTGTTCACGTATTCCTGCATCCTCCAGGACGTTCAACAGCTGTGAATATCTCATAATGCCAAACGTCCTGGCCAGATCCAGAAATACAACTGCCGTTTCACTTTCATCAATAGAGCTGTACAAGAAGCTGTAGAAGAAAACATGGTTTCAATTTCATCATTAGTAGAACGTCCTTCTATAAAGCCAAAATAATGCTGTGATAATGATTTGTGGTTAGCTATGAATTTGATAAGTTACGTACCTTTTGTTTATTGTCCCTTTTGTGAATTGAGGTTACAACCGTTTTTTTAAAAATAGTGGGACAAATGCCTTTTGCAAAGATCAAGTTTATTAGATCGGCAATAGGTTTAGTCAATTGTTCACTTTTTTTAAAATATTTCTGCTCGCAGATTGTTTATACCTGAAGCCTTGTTTGCTTTCAAAGATGCTATTAAGTCTCTTATCTCTTCTGTAGTAACAGGCATCCAATAAAATGTTTTAAAATTTTTAGATCGCTTAGGAGGGGATTCAGTCGGTACGGTTATTTTTTGTGCCAAGTTAATTACCTCTGTTACAAAGTAACAGTAAATAATTTTTCTCCCTTTTCTAAAGTTATAAAAATAATATTATTTTTGTTGTTAACTAGGTTCCACATATATTTTTTATTGCTTCCATTTTTTTGAATTTTGGTTCAGTAGTTAATTCGTTTCATTATTTTAATTAGATTATTTACGCGTTGATGGTAAATGATATTTCACATTATTCAGATCTTGCTGAAATTCCCTGTAAAGTTTATTTTTGACATTAATTGCTTTTACAAGTCTTGCCGTAATCCACTTTTGGCGCTTAAATTATTTTTTTTTTATTTTTACTGTTTTGTATGTTTTTTTATACAAATATTTAAGATATTTAGTATTTTTTACGATCGTGTTTACTTTCTTTATATGAAAGTAATATTTTCAATTATCATTTTAAATACTATCTCTGGTTTTTTCGAAGTTTATGTATGTTTTATACCCAGACTCGAGGGTTTCTCGAGGGTTTAGATAGAAACGCCTTCGAGTTAGTCAGCCATGGTATATAGGACCAGTGTCCAAGTGTCCATATTAGGGATTCGATGCAATTCCATACAAGTTTAAAATTTATCTTGTTAAAGCTCAGCACTTTTAAAGTAGCCTGGTTGTCTGATACACTAATGTTAGGTTTGCTAAAGGTCTGTTAGTCAGCTCTCTTGCACACAATTAGATAGCAAAGACTTTAGCCTGAAAGATTGTAGCATACCTACTAAGACTGGTAGATATTTCAATTTTTGCTTCCCTGCTGAAAACACCGGCCCTAACTCTACCTGTGGTTTTTAAGCTTTCTGTGTACATTACGTATTTATTCTCCCCTCACCCATTAATCTCTCGTCAAAAGAGGGACTTTAAAGGAGTTTTTTACGTGTATTTGTGTGGTTAAGGTGTCAGAAAACATCCCGAAGATTTGTAGGTTAGTTGTTTTACTTAGTATCCCGGAGGAGTCCTCGATTTGCTCTGCTTTAATTTGCCTTTTCAGAGACAGCAATCTGTAGAAAACCATACTGGCCTCCCTAACCTTAAAAAGTTTATTTCCCAAGAATTGCCGCATACTTTTCTAAGATTTTCAAGAAAAAATCGGGCATTGTTTATTGTTTTGTAGCGGTCATACACACAAGTTATGTACAGACGACGTGACAAAACTTTTTGCATTTTTAAATCCTAAAAATTCCGACTACTTATTTCACTGGAGACCTTTTTAATCCCTAGTATGGGCCTTTTCAAGAAAGCATGTACGAGGGCGGTTTGATAAGTCAGTGACTTTTTGAATTTCCCGCGCAGTTACTTCAAATGCAACAGTGCTGCCGTCAACTATAATCTATCAGTGGGCAACTTTCTAATTTTGAGCAAGCTACGTCGTGCAGTTGGTGTTTGATAGCCGTTCAAAGCAGACAACCTCGTGAATTTTTACGAAAATGGAGAAAGTGAATTTCGTGTGCTGATTAAGCATTACTTTTTACGTAAAAAATCCATCACAGAAACTAAGGAAAGACTTGATAAATACTACGGGGACTCGGCACCATCAATTTTAATGGTTAAGAAGTTGTTTACAGATTTCCGTTGTGGTCGCGTACCAGCACTAGTGACGCCGAACGTCCAGGTCGCCCAAAAGAAGTGACGCCACAAATCGTCGATAAAATCCATGAAATGATATTGGATGATCGGAGAATGAAAGTGCGTAAGTTGACTCATGCTCTAGGTATCTCAATTGAACGGGTACATCATATTTTACATGAATATTTGGACATGAAAAAACTCTCTGCGAGATGGGTGCCGCGATTGCTCACACTCGACCATAAGCGCAATCGTGTAACCACTTCAAAAGAGTGTTTAGCGATGTTTAGCCGTAATCCGGACGAATTTTTGCGCCGTTTTGTTACTGTGGATGAAACATGGATCCATCACAACACGCCAGAGACCAAGGAACAATCGAAACAGTGGGTTGCCATTCACATCGATTACCTCAAGAAAGGTAAAACGATCACCGGCGAATATTATTCAAAGCTTTTGAACAGATTCGACGTTGATTTGAAGCAAAAACGACCGCATTTGGCTAAGAAGAAGAAAGTGCTGTTCCATCACGACAATGCACGTGTGCACACTTGTCTAGTCACGATGGCCAAAATCCACGAATTGGGATACGAACTGCTACCCCATCCAGCATATTCTCCAGATTTAGACCCCTGCGACTATTTTCTGTTTTCAAACCTAAAGAAATGGCTGGGCGGTAAGAGATTTGAGTCGAATGAAGAAGTCATTACCGAAACAAACGCGTATTTTGAGTGCTTTGAAAAAACCTATTATTTGGAGAGAATAAAAAAATTAGAAAAACGCTGGACTAAATGTATCGAGCTAAAAGGTGATTATGTAGAAAGATAAAATGTTTATTTGCGGAAAAAAATTTGTTTTATTCAAAAAGTCACTGACTTATTTAACCGCCCCTCGTATACTATCCCAATCTTTACGACCCTAAGTTCTGTTCCTTTTCAATAAAGCACGTATACGAGCCTAACCGTTATGACCAGACGCTTCTTTCTATTTCAGCTACTTACGTACACTAGCAATGTAAATCTGTATAACTCTAAAATTCCTTTCCGCCAAGTTAAGCATCATCTATGAAACGTCATAAAACTTACGACCTGGGGGACGAACATAAAAAGGACGGACAGAGGTACACCCAGTCAGTCAATCAGTTGCCGCCATCCAGTCAGTTTCCATTAACTAATTCAATCAGTCAGTTTATGACAGGCAGTCTCTCAACGGCCCCCGACAAGTCTCCTAACGGCCTTCGTCACAGTCTCTCAACGAACTTCAACATTCTCGCGACGAACTTCAACACTGACGCGCATCGCCTCTCTTGTCAAGTTTTTCTTTCATTTCAATAAATACACGTAGTTAACAGTAATTCGAATTGTGCATAATTTCCCTAACACACTCGTCACACAATAATCCCAAAGTTTTTTTTTGGAGGGCGTTCCAGGTGAGTCTTTTAATCCTTTCATTAAAAACAACTAAGCCTTATACAAAACAAATGTGTGTTCATGTTCATTTCATCTACAGGTACATTTGGGTCTAATATAAACAAATTTCTCGTGAAATGCCCCATATGTCACAATTTTGGATCAACAGCTGAATATTCAAATAAAAACTAATATAATAACTGACGGTAAATTCTGTATGAAAATATATTTAATGATGTTAAATTGTGCACAAATTACTTTTTTTTGTTATTCTTAAAATCCTTTGTATATACTTGGAAACCCGAATAAATAAGAGCACTGGCAAAACACAAAAAGGTAACTGCCGTGGGTATCAGATCACTGCGTCACCACAAGCAATGAAGAAGCTGATGAACTAGTCTATTTCTCTATACGATTGTAACTCAGGGTTGGTCTTTGCTGACTTTATAATCTGCCTTTACTTACTGCGGTTCGTCATTAGTTCTTCGGCTCGTTCGATATTTAAAATCCGTAAATCCGTCCAGATATTATCTCACCACCGCATCCTTGGTCTTTCTAGTGGCTACTTTCCTTCCGCGGTCTCTTTCCATACCAACTTAACGATCCAATGATATTGTCTCTTAACATGGCCGGCCCATCTCAATCTTTCCGACTTTATTATTTTCAATATATTTGGCAGGTTATATACAGGGTGTTTAAAAAAAGGTGCCCATGTTTTTGGGGTAGGTAAAATACTAAAAAATAGTTGGGGTTTGCTTAGTAAAAAATTTTTGGAATGCCATCCGTATTCAAGAAAAAGGGCGTTGAAGAAAAAAAAATGTATACATATTTATTACGATTTTGCCGAAACTACTGAAAACATTGTTCATAGAGGGCGCTAGTTACACAGTTCGTAGAAAGTAGTATTAAACATAACTTTTTTAGGTTAGATTTATTAATCAAAAACTTAAACATTATTCAATTTTACACCAAAAAGGTACAATTTGGTAAAACTCGATACCGTGTACCGTTTTCGAAATATTTTGATTTAAAAATTATTGAAAGTATGACAGTGACATTGAGCGAAGGGTGTTGGCAGAAAAATAAATGAATGGGGCACTGCATAGCTTTATAAATAGCCAGAAAGTGTCAAAAAAGGCACGTCTGGCGGTGCATAGAGGTGTGTTGGTTCCTACACTTATGTATGGTAGTGAATGTTGGGTTTGGCAGAAGAAGCATGAAAATAGAATTAATGCTGCGGAGATGAGTAGTTTGAGGAGTATAGCCGGAGTGACTCGGTTGGATAAAGTTAAGAATAGTGAGATAAGAAAACGCTGTGGTGTAAAAGAAGATGTGGTCACAAAGATAGATAAAGGAATCCTTAGTTGGTTTGGACACGTAGAAAGGATGGATGAAGGAATATTGACAAAACAAATTTATAAGGCGAGTGTGAATGGGCAAATCGGTAGAGGTCGACCTCGGAGAACATATCTCGATCAGATCAACATTGTTTTGAAGAAAGGCCAGGTCAAAAGTACCAACAACCGAAGAGCATGTATGAGAGCACTGATGAAAGTAGAGGAAGCAAAAGATGTGTGTACGAACCGTAGCAAGTGGAAGGAAGTGGTCTCTGCCTACCCCTATGGGAAAAAGGCGTGACTTTATGTATGTTATGTATGTATGTAAAAATTATGAAGTAATAACCGATGCTGGTATGAAGTCATTTTCGACGCGCCAGAAAGGAATGGGAAGGTTTCTAGAAGAAGGTTGTTGAAGGTAAATTGATGATGTCGGTTACTGCCTCTTTTGAATCTCGCCGTGCCTCAATTCGATGTTAAGGCTTCGATAGCTAGGGTTGGCTGGTTCGTAATTCTTTTTGCTGTCAGTTTTTTCCGACCTCACCGCCGTGAACCTCTTGATAAAGTAAATTAAACACTTTTCTTTTTTGATACTATATTGTAAAATGTGTACAATGAGCTTAGATTTAAGAACCTCTTGTCTCTTTAAAAATTTTTTACTGGTTAATGGCTTTTTAACTTAAATGATTGTATCTAATTATATTGCTCGTAAATTTTTTGCCTCGAGGTGTTTTAAAGCTGGATTGCTTGTTCTCTCTACAAAGACGATGGACGAAGACACGAAACGGAAGTGGTTAAAATAATTTGGTAATAGCAGCGCTGATGTCAGCTTTTCTTTTTGGTTTCGCTTGTGACTCAATGTATGATTGGTTGCCTATAGCACTC
Source organism: Agelastica alni (assembly GCA_950111635.1). Taxonomy (NCBI): domain Eukaryota; kingdom Metazoa; phylum Arthropoda; class Insecta; order Coleoptera; family Chrysomelidae; genus Agelastica; species Agelastica alni. The sequence continues at coordinate 26,529,801 of OX467718.1, read as the reverse complement.
GTCTATAATGAGATTTTTAAATCAAGGAATGGATTAAAGGACATTCTACAGTTGAAAAATACGGAATTTTTAACAGTAATGATAAAGTTATTAATTATTCTTATTATTAATTAGTATGCATTATGTTAATTAAAAAAATTTTGTCGCGTAAATGAGACCTCATCGATTAAACGGATATATGTTAAAAAATTAGGATTGAGGGCTTCCTTATTTGTAACGTTTCTCAAAAATCCATATGAATCGATATATCTTGATTTTCTTTAAGTATGCCATGGAAAACTGACATTTATTGATAGTTATGACGATAAGTCAACAATAATTAAATTTTTGAAACCTTGTTATTTGTAAAATTAGACATTGTTAATCAAAATGTGCTTGAATGTTGATTACACCGACATGTTCTTAACCTTAGGCGAATGTTTAGGAAACTATAGTGCAGCTGTTATCCGTTATGCAGTTAAGTTTCCTAAAAGAAACTTACGAAGTAAAAATACATTTAGAACCATTGAACGACGTTGTCGAGAAACTGGGAATGTGCGACTAAAAAAAATAAATTTTGGTAGGTCAAGAACAACAAGAACCAATAATAAAGAAAATAGTATTATTTTAAATTTAGTTAATCAAGATCCAACAGATAGCGTAAGGAATATGACAGGACAAACAAATATGACTTTTTTAAGTACTTGGAGGATAGTTAAAAAGTAAGAACAAGTTCAAGAGCTCTTGCCAAAAGATTTAACGGTTAGAGTGGATTTTGTAAAACATTATAAGAAACGACAGCCCTCAATGCAAATTTTTTAAAATGAATTCTTTTTATGGACGAGGTACCTTTACGCGACAAGGTATGTATAACTCCCATAATACACACTACTGGTGTGATTAAAATCTACAAGTCAAAAGGGTATCACATTACCAACACTCATTTAAACTTAATATTTGGTCACCAACTTTAGGTAAAAAATTAATAGGTTATTACATTCTACCTAGAAATTTAAATAATAATATGTACCTGGATTTAAACAATTACGTAATCGAAGTATTAGAAGATTTAACGCTAATTGAGCAAAGATCTTTATTTTTTATGCACGATGGAGCTTCACCGCACTTTGATAGAAGGTGTCGTAATTGGTTGAGTAACCATTTTTCGAATCAATCGATTGGTAGAGGTGCAGAAGCCTTGGCCTTCTCGGTCATGCCATTTTAATCCTTTGGACTACACAGTTTGGTCGTATTTTAAGAAAAAGTCTATGCTACAGAGGTAAATTCACGTCAAGAATTGAAAGACAGAATTATAAATATATATATATACACTGTGTCCGTAAAGTATGGAACAAATTCATTTTTAGCTAAACAGGTTATTTTAAGAAATAATCCTAAAACACGTCGATTTTTGATGTTAATTTACCGTATTTTAAAATAATAATCTAATATACAGGGTGAATTACGTTCGAGTAATGACGTCACCGTAATTTTTTTTAAATGGAACACCCCCATTTTGTCTCAATTTTCGGATTACTCTAGCTAAGCTGATTCCAAAACTGTATCACATGTTGATTCCAATTGGTACAGGGTGGACAAAAATACAATAGTTTTGTGTGTGCTCATAAAGTAACGCGTAACATTTTTTATTAAGTAAAGTAACAATATTATCAAAAATACTTATTGTCTAGCGGACAGAATATGCTGGAATACATGACTTTATAAATGTTCGAACTGCAGTCCTTGCTGTATTTGACAGTAACCCAAACGGTGTACAAATTCTTGTTGAACCTTGTGTATGGTTTCTTACGTAATATTGTTTATTTCTGTTCGAATTTTTACTTGTACATCTTTAATATTTGCTGGTTACGTTTTATAAATAACATTCTTCAGATGGCCCCACAGAAAATAATCCAAAGGATTTAAATCTGGTGACCTCGCTGGCCATTCAGTGGGTCCACGTTTACCAATCCACCTGTTCGGAAAAATTTCACCTACGTACCTTCTAACATCTATAGCATAATGTGGAGGTGCACCATCCTGTTGAAACCATAAACTTTCATCAAAACCTCCAGGATTACGTCTGCTGGGAAACAAATTACGTAAAGTAGGTACGAGATACCCCCTTAAAAACTCAAGGTACTTTGCCCCGTTTAAATTACCTTCGATAAAGTAGGATTCAATTTCGTACAATTCCAGCCCAAACATTTACCTTTTGAGGGTATTGTGTATGATGCTCACGCATCCAGTGGGGGTTTTCTTTTGCCCAGTATCTACAATTCTGACGGTTAACCTCACCATTTAACGTGAAAGTGGACTAATCAGAAAAAATAATGTTTTGTATCAAGAGAGGGTCTCGGTGACATTTATCCATCATTTCTTCGCAAAATTTGAGTCGTCTATCGGGATCATCTTCGTTTAATTCTTGCATAAGTTTTATTTTATAAGGATGCCATTTTTCAAGCTTCAATAGTTTGTGTACCGTTGTTTTGCCAACACCGACTTCGCGACTAACTTTACGAACAGAAGTGTGCGCATCTTCTTCAAAACTCAGTAAAACATCTAATGCTGTATCAGAATTTGCAGGGGGACGACCTGATTTGCGTACATTTGCAACCGTACCAGTTTCGCGAAATTTCGTTTCCATCTTGCTGACTGTTGAACGCGTTATAGGTCTTTCTGGATATTTATCATTAAACAAATTGCACACTTCCATCTGAGTTCGCGATCTGTCTCCATACCCAATCATCATAAGTATTTCAATTCTTTGTTTTACACTTAACTCCATTTTTACTTCCAATTAAATCTAAGCAATCAATTGAATATTCACGAATACCAAAAATATTGTAGTACTAAACTGTCACTGAACATCAATAAATTACTAAACAAATAATGACATTTCACAAAAAACTAGACGACTATGTTTTTTATAAATGTAGATAAGAAATAATTTCTTTCATATTCTGTCTGCTAGACCACAAGTACCAAACATGTTTGGAAACAGCTCATTTTTATTACTCTAAACATGTAGACTACGGGGTGTTACATTTAAACCAATTGCCGCTAGACAATAAGTATTTTTGATACTATTGTTAATTTACCTAATAAAGAATGTTACGCGTTACTTTATTAGCACACACACAACTACTGTATTCTTGTCCACCCTGTACCAATTGGAATCAGCATGTGATACATTTTTGGAATCAGCTCAGCTAGAGTAATCCGAAAATTGAGACAAAATGGGGGTGTTCCATTTAAAAAAAATTACGGTGACGTCATTACTCGAACGTAATTCACCCTGTATATTAGATTATTATTTTAAAATACGGTAAATTAACATAAAAAAAAGCCGTGTTTCAGGATTATTTCTTAAAATGACCTGTTTAGCTAAAAATGAATTTGTTCCATACTTTACGGATACATATATATATATATATATATATATATATATATATATATATATATATATATATATATATATATATATATATATATATATATATATATATATATATATATATATATATATATATATATGTTAGAGGTTTTTTTTTTTAATTTATTTGGGTAGCAGTTAGGAGTGACTCAATTCAATAAAAATTCTTCGTTTTTTTAGTCAAGTTTTCGAAAATGTTTATATTCTTTTTCAAGACTTCTCTATAATATTTTTAATTAATATATGAAAAATCAGTTTACAAAATATATACTTACTAACATGAAATTATAGCCTTTTTGTTAAAAATTTTAACAAAAAGACGAACATATTGATGACTTGATGCTATTTATACAAATATTCTTAATAAAAAAAAACAATTAAATTTCAGATAACCATAATACACTAATATTTACATTTCTCATTTGTATAAATAGTTTTTGACATTCAGACAAAAAGTGACACTGGCTTATTTTATCAAAATTCTTTTAAAAAAACATTTTATGTTCTTTTTTGCAATAATTTTTTAATAATTTCATGTTAGTAAGTATATATTTTGTAAATTGATTTTTCATATATTAATTAAAAATATTTTAGAGAAGTCTTGAAAAGGAAAATAAACATTTTCGAAAGCTTGACTGAAAAAACAAAAATTTTTTATTGAATTGGTCACTCCCAACTGCTACTCAAATAAATTAAAAAAATTTTACCCTAGATATACAGTTAATATATTTTCATACCCATATATATATATATATATATATATATATATATATATATATTATATTATATTTCTTTATAATTTTAATTATTCAAAATGTTTTTTTAGATATAATTAAAATAATAAATATAAAAAAAACGTATTACGAGCAATATTAACACAAACCTATTTTCGTACGCGTCAGGAAAAGACCACAACACAAAATAACGTAACTCTAAGGACGGAATTAATCTTTTCTTATTTTGATTTACAAGGAAAACATCTTTTATTTTTACCTTTTGTTGTTAACTGCTCTAAAAAGACTGGAGTTTTGACAAAGGATAGCATGTTACCCACTAAAAAACCATTGTTTGTGTTTTTGTGGACCACTGTCTCATGGTTGAAGACAATTTAACCTATTGTGTAGGTGTTGTGAAGTATTTTATGCCTTTGAGTGTAAGTGATTTCGTGTAATATTCGTGAGAATATACGTCCACGTAAGTTGGCTACATATTGAAAACTTATTTATCATGAACGTCAAAACGTAATCCTTGTTAATGTTTTGATATTGTTGTAGTTTTATTTTTGAAAGTGTTTGTTTATGAAAAGGTAGAAATGCCAGCAACATTAAGTTTAAAAGATTTTTTTTTACTGAAAATAGTGGACGGCCCGCACTACGACTATTAGAAGGGGGAGGGATTATAGAAACGAGATGATTGTGGACCCGCTTTTTAAATAGTTGCACGTCATAGTTCTCTGGAAAAACTTATTTTGAAAGCTTGTTACATTCTGTCGCAGCCCTGTAAAAGAAGGATTATTGATGGTAATTGGTCCTTGTAGTGTCAATCTTGAGAGTAAATGGGTGAGACTGATCAGCGTGCCGAATGTGGCCAGTGGTGGTACTTTCTCTGAAGCATCTGCCATGGAAATATCTGTTGAGTAATGTCTGGTATGCAACTCTTCTTCTATGTTCTAGTGGGTGAAGGGTATCTGTGAGAATTGAGCTGTTTATTAACCGAATGGCCCTTTTTTGAATGAAATCTAGAAAACGGAGAAAATTCCTTGGTGCTGAACCCAAAATGTGCGAGCAATACTCCACTAGAGTTTGGATTTGAGCCTTGTACGTCGTCAACAGTTGATCAGGAGTAAAAAACTTTCTGGCTTTCCACAGGAAACCCAGCCTCTGGCTTGCTGATTTTGCGATGTTAGCAACATGGCCATGCCAAGACATTATACTGGACACTGTGACTCCCAAAATTGAGATGAAGGGACTCGATTCAAGGGTATTTCCGGACATTGTAATGAAGTGATTTGTGTAATTTACTTTCTTGGAAAACGTGGCGCTTTGTGTTTTCTGGGCGTTGAACTGAACAAGATTGTTGGTTTTCCACTCGACGATTGCTTTAAGATCTCTATTGATTAAATCAACCTGTTCCGGCCTGAGTATATTTGTATCATTCACCGAAAGTGATCGATAGGATGGGAAAGTTGAGACAAGTGTGCTGTCGTCTGCAAAACTGTAAATGGGGTTCGTGATGGTTTTCAAGAGGTCGTTGATGTGTAAAAGAAATAGGGTGGGGGCAGGATGGAACCCTGGGGGATCCCAGCATTTGTTTTTAACGCATTAGAAGAAATACCGTCAACTGCCACATGTAAGGAGCGATCTTGCATGAATCTCATGAGCCATTGGCGCAGTTAGGTTGGGAGACCGTAGGCAGATAATTTGCTTAACAATGCTTAACATTGGAAGATAAAATTGAGATTGTGTTAACAGTGATTAATAAGTATACCACATATCGAAAGGCTGCAGAAATATTTAATATACGATATCCCGATAATATTCATTATACAACAATGAGAAAAATATGTATGATGTTTGTAATAAATTTACTATAAAATGCCAAAAAAATGTAGATAATAATAACATCCCATTAGGACAATTAGACATCCTTAATATTTTTTGCGAAAAAGGGCATCTTTAATGACAAGTAACATAAAAAAACACAACTACAAAAATTTAAAAAAAGAACAAATTTCACCAATACAAATCGCAATTCATTCATACGCTAAGACCAGGAAGGAGATTATGAAAAACGATTTGAATTATGTTGCGTTATTTAGGGATACTTAGAAAATAACCGATTTATGTGAAAACTCATAGGAACAAGGAAGCAAAAGATGTGTGTACGAACCGTAGCGGAAGTGGAAGGAAGCGGTCTCTGCCTACCCCTATGGGAAAAAGGCGTGACTTTATGTATGTATGTATTAAATTATTAATTAGACGATTGTTGATGTCCGATTTATAAGGGATTGTTAGTCTGAGAAAAGTTATTTTCCAGCCAAATATCAGGAAAGATAAACTCTGCGGTGTGAACCAAATTTTAAGGTTATGGAGAAATTAGAAGATTATTGATGTCCAATTTATAAGGGATTGTTAGTCAAAAAAAGTTATTTCCAGCCTAATACCAAGAAAGGTTATACTTTGCAGTAAGTGACGAATTTTAATATTGTAGACATAAAGTCAAATTTAATGTAAGATCGTTCACTTGTCAAAGAAATAATTCTTTTATTCAGAAGACTGGTAAATTAACATTTAATTTATCACCTTTTATTTTCTTGTAAATTTGATGTTACAATCATTTATCTTGTAGATTTATAACTTTTGCATGTTTTGACATACTGCCTTCTTTAATTTAATTAAAATAAACTGTTTTGCAAATGTTTGTTAATGCATTGATTTTGTAAATAGAATGAAATGTGGTCAAGCACTCTTGATTCATGAGCTAAATTTAATTTATTCTTCGTTTAGACAATATTTTGTAAATTTCTATAAGTACTTCGATTTAGAAAATGAAGTGAAGTGTGGTTAAACATCTTTCATTTATGATTTAAATTTAATTTGTTCTGCTTTTTGATAATATTCTGTAAGTGCTTAGATTTTAAATGATATTTGTTCTGGTTTAAGACAATACTTTGTAAATATTTCATTGAATTATACTTGGAAAATTGTAACAAATAGTTTTACTGTTAAAATTTTTGCATGGATCCACAGTTTTTGTACTTTACCCTAAATAAAATATATGGCGTCCAAATTTTAATAAACATTTGTGTTTTCTCTAAAGGTAAAGAAATTGAACAATTTTTCCTTACTACGACCCTCCCGAATGTAGAGCAGCCGATAGGCTAACATAAAAATAAGTTGTATTGAAATTCTTTAAATTTAGCTACAAATGGAAGAGATATTTATCGTTATGCAAAAATTTCTTGGCCTCCGAGGACTTTTTTTTTACTAAAAATAGTCGCAAAAAGAGTAGACCTATCGCTCTGCGACTATTAGAAGGGGGAGGGATTATAGGAACGAGATGATTGTGGACACGCTTTTTAAAAAGTTGCAGGTCATACTTCTCTGGAAAAACTGATTTTGGAAGCTTTTTCCATTCCGTAGCAGCCCTGTAACAAAAGGATTCTTGATAGAGATTGGTTCTTGTAGTGTCAATCTTGAGAGTAAATGGGTGAGACTGATCAGCGTGCCGAATGTTGCCAGTGGTGGTACTTTCTCTAAAGCATCTGCCATGGAAATATCTGTTGAGTAATGTCTGTTCTGCAACTCTTCTTCTATGTTCTAGTGGGTGAAGGGTATCTGTAAGAATTGAGCTGTTTATTAACCAAATGGCCCTTTTTTGAATGGAATCTAGAAGGCGAAGAGAATGCCTTGGTGCTGAACCCAAAATGTGCGAGCAATACTCCAGTAGAGTTTGGATTTGAGCCTTGTACGTCGTCAACAGTTGATCAGGAGTAAAAAACTTTCTGGCTTTCCACAGAAAACCCAGCCTCTGGCTTGCTGATTTTGCGATGTTAGCAACATGGCCATGCCAATACATATTATTGGACACTGTGACTCCCAAAATTGAGATGGAGGGACTTGATTCAAGGGTATTTCAGGACATTGTAATAAAGTGATTTGAGTAATTTACTTTCTTGGAAAACGTGGTGTTTTGTGTTTTCTGGACGTTGAACTGAACAAGATTGTTGGTTTTTCACTCGACGATTGCTTTAAGATCTCTATTGATGAAATCAACCTGTTCCTGCCTGAGTCTATTTGTATCATTCACCGAAAGTGATCGATAGGATGTGAAATTTGAGACAAGTGTGCTGTCGTCTGCGAAACTCTAAATGGGGTTTGTGGTGGTTTTCAAGAGGTCGTTGATGTGTAAAATAAATAGGGTAGAAAACAGGATGGAACCCTGGGGGACCCCGGCATTTGTTTTTGACGCATCCGAAGAAATACCGTTAACTGCCTTAAGTTGATAAGTTTTTAAGTTTAAGGCAAATTATTTTCATTGTATTTTAAAAAATGTTACAGCAGTTAATGTTTTCACTTTATTTAGTCAACAGTAATTTAAAATTTAGAATTTTGTTTAGAATATTACCTAAACGTAAACTTAGTGTGAATAAAGTTAATAGGGTAATTGGTTTTGTAACGTTTTTACTTTAATAACACTCGGGATTCGAATTTATATTCAACAAATTTATTGATAACTCTACAATTTATGTCAACTAGCGAACAAAATCATAAACTTTTAAAAACTGACCAACTTTCCTCCGAGTACGTAGGCCAATTTATATACTTGACGCTGATGAGAAAAAGACGAGAAACTTCTGAACGTATCCAAACTGTTCTATTGAATATTGCAGATTGGTCGGGAAGGTACTGGAACATACTTGTCATTCGCTGTGACGTCACTATACCGCCCAGCTGGCTTACGTACATTCCAGTGGCGTATCGCAAAATCGTTACAGTATGATTAAGGCGGGTTGTCGTCTTTAGAGAGAAGTTGCGGACGTTTTCCAAGTTAGTGAAAGTGTCATTTCGCGGCTTCTCCGTATATATCGAGCAACTGTAAACGTGTTAAAAAGACCTAGAAGTGGACGACCAAGGGTGTTACTACCCTCGCACAAGATCGTTATCTGACTGTGTATACCCGTAGAGAATCACTAAGTACTTGTCGGATCATACAACAGCATATTTTAAATGCTTCTGGTTTTTCGGTTTTAATTGAAATAGTACGTCGAATATTATACGAGGCTATTCAGTTTTGCTATACGGATGCGAAGTCTGGACCCTAAAGGCCGAAACACTAAGACGGCTGGAAGCATTCGAGATGTGGGTACACAGAAGGCTCTTAAAAATACCCTGGACAGACCACGTTAATAATGAAGGGGTTTTGAGAAGGATAGGTAAGGACAGAGAGTTAGTTGTCGCCATAAAGAAGAGGAAAACCGCGTACTTAGGACGTGTAATTCAGAGTGATCGAATGAAGCTGCTGAAAATAATAATGGATGGCAAAATAGAAGGCAGACGAGGTATAGTAAGACGCCAACATTCGTGGTTAAAAAATATAAGAGATTGGACCGGACTAGACTCACATTCCTAATTCCGAGCTGCTCAAGATCAGACCCATTTCTCGCTGAGATTGTTGCCAACCTTCAATAAGTGAAAACGGAACCGAAAGAAGAAGAACTTACGTTTACGACGTTTTTTGAAAGGAGTTCCATTATGAACTTTCTTAATTTTTGGGGAGCAGTTTAGTTGACGTGGTTTGGATTGTAAATTATATCGTAAATTTGTTTTAAATTAATTTAGGCACGGGTCGGCACAAGCTTCTGCTTTTGCCTTGTCTGTGTAAACTAGATCATTTTCGGATTTCATAATTGTTAATTTTTCTTTTCAAGTTTTATTTTTATGCAGTTTTAGGTGTTTATTTATTTGATTTGTTAGTTTATTTGCTTTTATTTTTATTCTGTTGACTAGTATGGTGATCTCCTTTTAAGTCTATCTCTTTCTTTTATAACATACTTTGGTAGTTGTATAGAGTTTTGTTTCAGTAAAATTATTTTATTTAAAGCCTCTTAAATTTGTATTTTTAGTTTAGGCGTGTTTTGCTTGGTATTAACTTTGTTATTTGTGTGTTGAATGTTTGGTGTATTTCCTGCTAGGGGTGTTTTGAAAAATAGCAAGTCAGTTCGGGTGTTGTTTTGGAGGGTTAAATAAAATGTTAATCTAAATATATTAATTCGGTGGTGTGGTTCAAAGGAAGTTTGTTTAGGATAATGAGGTTGATCTATTTTAATATGTTTTTAGACAATATTATGTCTAGAATGTCTGGAGTAGTATTGTGGTGGTGTGTAGGCTCGTTTGGAGCGTGTAATGCAATTAGGATGTCGTTAACGAACTGTTGCAGTTATCTACCGTTTGTATTAGTTTTTTGCTATCACTCACAGCAAACATAAAAGCTGACTTTGAAAAGGGACAAAAAACGGCAGCCACATTTATAGACCCCACCGCCGGGTACGACACCGTACGGACTAATCGACAAGTTCCTTAAAATTATACCTTGTCTGAAGATATGCCAACTTATAAACAACCTCTTTACTAACAGGTTATTTCAGGTCTTCATAAGCGATGTGAAAATACTGAATAACGGACTCCGCCAAGGCTCAGTTTTTGCACCTTTACTATTTTTTTTTACTAAAAATAGTCGCAAAAAAGATAGATAGACCCGTTTTTATCCAACTTAAACTTCTGGAGATAGGCTTTAAAGCACTCATGTTCAGAGAGCATCTGCATCAATTAAAAGTTGACTTTGCCATAATCACGTTTTAGCCATTCGTCCAGATTTGGGATTTATTTGTTGGTATAACGCCCTTTTGTCGATATGTTTTACAGTAACTGCCATTGTTGCATGCTGTTTTTCTGCTCTATTTTCCGGAGTTGTTCCGCAGTTGAATCTACCGACTTTCTTCGTCTAAAAAGAAGTCGTCGTTTCTCAGCTCGTACTTTAATGGAAAGCATTCCAAAATACACGTATAGCGACATAAGACTGTGCTAAATTCACTGACCACCCTAAGTGCGCTTATTCTGGAAACTGTCAATCTTCATTTGCTTACCTTCATTTTTAGGGCATCGCCCTACACAGCGATTTTATACGTAAGCACGGATGTTATTGTTGATGACAAAAGTTCTTTTGTCTTTTGTTTTAAAAATAGTACACAATAATATTTTTACTTTTATTATACATTTTTGTTTACCTTTCATGGTAATGTCTGTAATTTTTCCGTTACTTTACTTAAATGTTACAGAATAAATAAAAAAAAATTATTTTTTTTCTCGTTTTGAATAATTTTGGCGTTGTTGTTTATAGTTTTCCTTATTTTAGCTTTTAACTTTACATTTTACTTGTTTAATAAATGATTATAAAATTAAATTAAAATATAACATGTTTAAAACATTTCTATCTCTTTTAAAATATGACAAAAAACCCAACAATCATTCATTATTACTTAGGTCATTAAAACGAAATACGAGAATTCTTTAATAATGGTAGGGAGATGAAGGAGCCCAATAAGAAAAAAGGATTACGTGAAAAAATGAACTGCTTGTTAATAAATTGGATATTCAGGTAAAAGTAATTTACCTTAGACGAAAATTAATTAATTTTTTTTAAATTTGACTTAAAGCTTTTAAACGTATCTACTTCCTCTTAATTAAATTTTTATCAAACTTAATCATAAAACTTTTTTACGTAGCAATATTTTTAAACAAATAAACGCTTCCCATTTAGAAATTGCAACAACAATAACAAAATTTTTTTTTCATTTTATTTTATGAATTCTAAATGGCCTTATAGCCTATAATTTTAAATTTAATTTAATTATACATATAAAGTTTTAAATAAATGTTTTGATTGTGAAGAAGTTTTTCAATACTGTTTTTTTTTGACGAAAAAGTATAAAATACTCCACATTTTATAAATTTCAAAATGTTAAAATTTCAGAACAATCTACATTAAATAAATTTTATTCGGAAAATTCAAAAAAAAAAATTCATACATAGATACATATAGTCACGCCTTTTTCCTGTAGGGGTAGGCAGAGACCACTTCCTTCCACTTGCTACGGTTTTTACACATCTTTTGCTTTCTCTACTTTCATTAGTGCTCTTATACATGCTCGTCGGTTGTTTGTACTCTTGACATGGCCTTACTTAAAAACAATGTTGATCTGATCGAGATACGTTCGCCGAGGTCGACCTCAACCGACGTGTCCATTCACACTCGCCTTATAAATTTGTTTCGTCAAACTTCCTTCATCCATTCTTTCTACGTGTCCAAACCATCTAAACATTTCTTTATCTTACTTTTATTTACTTTATCCAACCGATTCACTCCGGCTATACCTCTCAGACTACTCATCTCAGCACTATTAATCCTATTTTTATGCTTCTTCTGCCAAACCCAACATTTACTGCCATACTTAAGTGTAGGAACCAGCACTTCTCTATGCACAGCCAGACGTGCCTTTGCCACGTTCTATTTGTTCATAAAGTTATACAGTGCCCCATTCATTTGTTTTCCTGTCAACACACTTTGCTCAATGTCACTATTATACTTTTTGTCTCTCGTAAACTTTGAACCCAAGTATACAAAGTCATTTACTTTTTTTACACTTCCTCCCTTGATCAGCATCTTGCAGAAAAGATGTGCATTGAGTGAACATGTCTGTTAAGGACACGTTATGGACTATAATTCAATTAAAATTTTATCGAATGAAAAGAACACTGCTAATAGACTTTTTTAGAAATGGTTCATATAGTTCCAACTGAAAATTTCTTAAATAAAACAACAGATTTAAATCATTAAAGTGAGATTTATTCTTATTTAATTTATGTAGGCAATTATAACAGAGCAGAGGTCCAACATAGTAACTCAACAGACATAACGTTAATATTATAATTCACATCTTTAGTCTTACACAATTTATTATAAATTAATAAATCTCTATTCAGTCTTCTGTTTTCTTAACATCGGTGGCTGCATGCTTCATTGCAACGCTGTTTTAATTTTATTCTTGAAAAATTACTTAGCAACACTGCGGATTTCCGGGTGGCCCATGTCACTTGTCTCGAAAAACTTCCAGTTTCATTTTCGTTTCCATGGCGAACATGATTCTGTCGCAGGGAATCACATGGTGATAAAAAAAGTTTTCCCTTTTAATAACTTTTAATTAACATGTTGTAATGTGACCTAGTGTGGTGTCTTTGATGTCCATATTTAAATATAATAATTTTTGTGACCCGTTTACTGTTACGCCATACAACCTCAATTACAATGTAAGTTTAAAATTATAATTTGTTTTGTGTTTTATCAATTTGTAGCAACCCTGATGATGATAATAAAAATTATCGAAAGCTTGGAAATTTTGTAAAAAGAGTACACTTATTTGGCCTGCTGCATATCCCAAATACATTTTCATTTAATATGTATATATATATATATATATATATATATATATATATATATATATATATATATATATATATAGGTTTTCGCGGTCATGAATATTTGTAAAACTTAAAGTTCGGGTTTAACCGCGTCTAGAAATTTGTTTATTTCGCCGTTTTGGCTTCGATTTTAAAGCCATTTTCAAGAAGTAGAAAGTAAATTGGGCATGGGAAGTGATTTTCACACTGAGGTCTTAATCTGCGTTTTCCTTCGAGATAGTACTGACGATTTAAGGATGGGTGTGCTGTATAAGTGGTACGAGTGGGGTTGGGGGCGTGGTTTGGTTTGAAGGGGATGCGGGAAAGTATCGGTTTCCACGTATTGGGAAGCCTGCGTCCATCATTGCGTTTGTTGAGGCAGTTTGGGCGTTTCTTAATCTCAAGTGCCTCACGAATGACTCTAGCCTGTAGTTTTCTTAGTGGCAATGGTTTTTGTCTTTTAAAAATCTATTATATGGCCTGTCTCTTCGTGATGTTTGGAAAGTGCTGTTGAGGGGTCAAGGTTTTGGACGGCAAGTTGATGTTCGTAGATTCTGTTGGTTATTCGTCGAAGCCGAAACGTCGAAATAAACAAAGGAGCCAAGACCGAACCCTGTGGTAGGCCATTATTTAATTTTCTCTTTCTGCTTCTATTACCTCCTAGGTAAGTGCGAAAGTACCTGTTGCTTATTATGTTATTAGGGAGGGCTGTTGTTTTTTCTGCAGCGAATTGTCTTTAGTAATTTATAAGTCATCACATCTATTCAGACTGTATCGTAGGCAGCGGACAAGTCCACAAATACGGCAGATGTTTTAAGTCTTTCCTGGAAACCAGGCTCTATAAAAGTCGTTAATGCCAGCACCTGGTCGCAGCAACTTCTGCTGGGCCAAAAACCCGCCTGTTCGATTGGAATTTGTTCCAACACGGGGCCGCTTATTCTATTACACAGAAGTCTCTCCAGCGATTTGTACGAGCAAGAAAATTGGTCTAAAACTTTGCTGAAGATTAGCTGGTTTACCCGGTTTTAGAATGGCCACTACTTTTGTTCTTTTAAGCTCGCTGGGCACCGATCCTCTGTCCAAGATATTGAAGAAGAAGCCATTTCCTTGCTGTGTTACCCAGGTTTATCAAAAACTTCGGGTGAAGATTATCCAGGCCAGGTGCTTTGCCAGACTTAGTCTGTTTCAGTGCCACATCCAGTTCGAGCAATGTGAAAGGTGATGCTATCGTATGCCTGGCGGAAATCTCCAAACAGGTGTTGGATCTTTCTGTTAAAGTCCCAGCTTTTCTCTAGGAGCTGTCTTATGGTAAATATTTGATCTGTTGTTGATTTCTTTGATCGGGACCTAAACAGAAATATACAAGAATAGTAAGAAATGTCTCAGAGCACATAGTTGTTGGCCGAGGCTAATTCGACGTCAAGGGTGTTAATTATGAGCTATTAATATTACATGTTTAGGTCATAATTAAAACTCTTAGGGTACTGGTGCCCTTTATGCCTAAATTTTTATACATAGAATTAATACTCATCCATCGATTTATAAAATGGCATAAGGGGAAAATCGTCGTACCACATGCGATTTTCTTTACAAAATAAAATTCAATTTCACGCAGGAAACCCCACAATTTTCACATATTGTACTCGCCTTGATTTTATCTTTCAGTACTCTCAAAGGCATAAGGGATAAAATCGTGGCTAAACTTATATTAAAATCCGATGGTCTATGCAAGGCAAGCCATGAAAAGTCACTTCTCCTTCAAATAAAATATATTATTTTTTTAAACTGTACAATAATTAGGTCATAAACACGAAATTTGTAACACGGTTACATACAAAAATGGCTCATTGACATCTCTTATTTTATAGTTGTCATTTAGCATTAAAAAATGTCATTTTGCAAGTTTTGATTTACCATCACAACTCATGAGGTTTTAACTGACACACTAGTATACTTTTTCCTCCGCCGGAGGAAAAAGTAAAGGTAAAACTTCCGTTGGTGAAAAAGTTCAATTTTGTTGCAGTCAGCTCATAACAATTATGGCCTATTTATTGTATGTTTGGAAAAAAAAATGGAGCGAGCCTTACAGCAGTCGCATGTGATATGTAACATTTGATATCTTACCTTAGTAATAAGCAATTTTTAAATTATATTCTGAAAAAAATGGGTCAGGTATTATTTAAAATGATTTTTACTACAACTGCTTAGCAAAATTGACTTTGACGCTTTCAACTTTCAACGCAAAGTTGACGTTTTCCGACACACGTCATTTTGTAACAGCTTTGCCGCTCTAGCGCGAAAATATTTCAAAAACGCTTGCATCTCTTACTCATTTTTTTACCATGGAAAATAGTGATAGTGAATTATCAAACACACCTCCTGATGTAGCAGAAAGTGCAAAAATGTAACTTTAAATCTCCAACCAGAGAAATCGAGAGCAAAATATGAATTTCAATACAATGGATTCATGACCTGGTGTCAATTGAAGAAGGTCAATAAGTATTCAGAAAATGTGTTACTGGCTTATTTAGGAGAAAAATCAAAGACTTCGAAGTCATCAACTCTTTGTTACATATATTCAATGATACGAACATGCTTGAATGTTAAAAGTAACATTGAAATCAATAAGTATCCTAAACTCATCGCATTTCTCAAAAAACAATCCGTTGGATACAAAGCGAAAAAATCCAAAACATTTACCACTGAAGATATTCACAAATTTCTACGAGAAGCTACCGATGAAGAATATCTACTGAAAAAGAGAAATTTCAATACCTTACACTCTCTGTAATTTGATAAGCAGTTACAATAGTTTCTAAGTTAAAAATTACCATGAAACTCTTGACTATTTGAGCAGTTATATTAGCCTAGGGGTCTAAAGCGTAGGAATTTTAAACTGTTCGCTTGGGTTTAATTCCGGCCGGGGCCACTTTTTTTTAATTTACGAGTTATTTTCCCTTCTATTTCGTTTTTATAGGTAATTCTAGTTGTGGGTATTGCTGGTGCATGTAGATGCGATGAATTGGTGAAAATGGAGATCCATTTAGACAGCTTTTTAAAAATAACAATAATACTCCTCAACGCCTATTTTTACGTTATCAAAAAGGTAGATGTACGAAACAAGTTGTGGGTATGAACATAATTGGTAAAATTCCCAATGAAATTGCTAAATATTTGGAATTACCCAAGCATACTTTATGTACAGGACACTGTTTTCGACGAACATCTGCTTCTTTATTGGTGAATGGTGGAGAAGATCTAATACAACTAAAGAAACATGGTAGATGGAAAAGTAGTAATGTCGCAGAAGGTTTTATAGACGAATTAATCAAAAATAAGATTGAAACCACCAAAAAAATATTTTCAAAACCACATGTATCCACATCTCGTTCTATAGATTTCCAATCTTCGAAAGAATTTATGTTGGAGAAATATCCTGATGGACCATCAGGTTCGGGAATAAATATTAAAGATTGTCATAATTGCACATTCAATTTCAATAAAGTGAATGATAAACTGAAGTAATTATTTTCGAAAATATTATAAAATGTTATAATTAAAATACAGGTAATATTATATACTTACTTATTTTAAAAAAAGTATTCAGTGTTTTTTTCTGTCTAAAAACTAAATTTGTAGAAAAAATTTAAAAAAGCTTATTACTAAATTATTTTATTCGAATAGTTATTTAATATTACTTACTTGAATTTTTTATTTATGATCAGCACTTTATTGAGACTTATTATCAACAGTAAATATTTATTTATATTGTTTACGCATATAACATCAAACTTTAAACACAACACTGTAACTTAAGTGCACAGCTTATGACTGACATTACCGACCACTCGGAAAATTGGTTGACGTCTACCTGACGGCTAACTAAACCACGCGCTCATTTTTCAAATAAAATAGCGTGTGCTTCCGCGACTTCCTGTTACTGTAACTGTTACACAATTTACGAGATCACTCTCACAAATTGCAAGTAAGCGAGAGGAAAGATGTTACACACCAAAAAATAATTTAATACAAAAAATTCAATGGATTTATTTGATTTAAATTTTTTGCTAAATTAAAATAAAAAATAACTCAAAAACAAAAATGTTAAATATTTATTTTCATTGTAATATACAATAGTAAATATTATTAAAAAAAGTAATAAAAAATAGACATGTGTCGATATCAATTAAATTATAATAATTAATAGCATAAGTAATACTGTACACTTACAGTAAATATGGCAAAAATTATAATCAATCTTATTAATCTCTTAACTTAGATTTATAATTACCAATAACATACAAAGGTTTGGATAAAAATAGGAAACCAAAAGTTTTTCTTAATTTTAGAATATCTCATTTTAATAACATTTTTTAAATTAAAATAAATTCTAGTTATAATAATAAATAATATTGCAGGATATTTAAAGAAAATTTGCGAAACAGAAACAAAAAATTACTTTATTCTGTTGTTTCACTTTTTTTAAAAAAAGAAATAATTTAAAAAATAAGTTAGGTAGTTGCCTGAGAGTATTAAATTAGTAGATTTTACAAAATATACAAGAATGAGAAATTTGTTGCCCAAGAAAATTTTTGCGCATTTTAACGATGCTAATATGCAATGGTTAAAAATGTTCAATTTTCTTTAATTTTATAAATATTAAAAATTTTGCTGAGAAATTTTTTTTTCTATTTTTAAAATAAACAATATTTAAAATGTCATTATTGTTAAACAAAAGAAATTATAATTTAAAAAAATGTAGTCGATGTTTTTAGTAAGAATTTTTTCATTGTCATAAAAAGAAAACTTATTGCATTGCTCAATAATTTTAATATCCAAAATTTTATTTCAGGATACAAATGACAAATAATAATTAAATTTTTTACCAATATTTTTTTTAAACTCTATTCATAAAAATTCATTTTATTTTACTTGTGATAATATCTTAATAAAAAAAGTCACGTTATTCACTAACAAAAATGTTATATAATACACTGTGTTCCAGATTGATGCTGCATCTATTGCTAAATCTGTTACAAGAGTTACAAATTTGTTCAGATGGACAATGTTTGTAGGATTCTATTATCTTTTTAGAATTGCCACTACACTTTATCAATTGGTTTAACGTGTTTGAAAAATTCGCGAAAAACAAAAATGGTGCATTTTTAACAAGTCCCCGTATATCGGTTGTTGTATAACAAACCGTATTTTGGTTTGAACGTTCTATGGGTACTTTTCTAGCATGTTGATTGCCGGTCCCATATTTACACTGTTGGTATCACAGCCGAAGCAAAATCATAAATTTTCTCCCATAAACCATGAGTGACTCCATGTACCCAAAGCCTATGGAAGATACATACATACATACATATAGTCACGCCTTTTTCTCGTAGGAGTAGACAGAGACCACTTCCTTGCACTTAGTACGGTTCTTACACACATCTTTTGCTTCCTCTACTTTCATCAGGGCTCTCATGCATGCTCGTCGGTTGTTGGTACACTTGACCTGGCCTTTCTGGCCGCAAAAAATTTGTTTTATTCAAAAAGTCACTGACTTATCAAACCGCCCTCGTATATACCCCTGTACGACGATTCGCACATATGTGGATTTGAACGATTTAGGCTGCCAAAACTATTTTATGATATATATTAACTACAAAATTAATAAAAAGACGAATTAATTTTTTTTTATGATATCCTCACTGTGAAAAGTCTTACACCCCTCTGGAAAACATACTAAAACGGGAAATCAATTGGGAGGTTAATTGTGTTTGCAAATAATAATTCTTTATAGCAATGTAAGTTTCGTACGTCAAAAATTATTATTTGCAAACAAAATTGACCACTAAGTGGACTAATGTGTATTCCAGGGGGTTGCAAAACTTAAGAAAACTATGTGAATTTAGTCAAGTTTAATACTATTTGTATTTAATTTAACCAAAAAACACTTTAAACATTTCAAATTGTTTTAATAAAATAATTTAAAAATAACTTAATAAACAACCTTTTGTCTTCCAGGAAATGGGAAAAATGTAGTAAAGAATATTTAAATATCAATAAAAAACAACATATTATCTTCCTCCTCGCTTTCCAAAATATATTGAAAAGCATATAAAATTAAAAATATTTTTTTAAAACAAAATAATTCTTGGCTAGAAGAAACCTTTGAAATTCCCATGGTACAAAACCGACAAGGCCGACCAAGCAAATTATTTTTTGTTTTACATTAGATTTAAAATGAGAAAAATTTATGGCAAGAAAGTAAAATTACGACAAATAAAAGACAATATACTGCCGTGGTCAAGAAATGAAGAAGAACGAAATTATCAAGTACTGATATCAAGACTCAGAATCGGACACACAAAACTGACTCATGAGTATCTAATTACAAAATCGGAAAAACCAATCTGTCAACTTTGCGGTTGTGACCTATCTATAAAACACATATTAATTAAATGTCCAAAATATCAATTTGAAAGAAAACAAAACAAACTATCTTTAAACCTAAAAGACATGTTAGGTCAGGACTGCAAGGTTAACAGCATTAAAAATTTCTTATAGAAACAAAATTATTCCATTTGATATAAAACGAATATAGAACCATCGAACCTATATAAAATGTATCTACCGCTAATATAATAACCTACACGGTTGATGCGGAATTAAAAAAAAATTAAATTTTTTTTATAACATTTTAATTAAATAAAAAATGTAAATTTGTTTAATTTTATTTATTTATTTTCAGGTTCGGAAAAAACTAAACCATTTATTAATTAAATGAGGTGAGTTTTTTAACTTTCAACCCAATATTGATATAGTTTTATAATAACTTATAAATAGAGCATCGTGTAGAATTTAAATATTATTTAATTTTTTTTTTGGTTTACTAAGAAAATACATTTAAATTATTTTAAAATTATTATTTGGAGTTAAGAATACGAAGCAAACGAAATCGAACAACAAGCAGGGTTTCGGGCCGGCCGCTCATACATGGACCATATTTTTAGCATTGCTCAAATGAGTGAGAAAAGAGTGGCAACTACTAGGGAAGTCCATTTACTTTTTGTAGACCTTACAAAAGCGTACGATACTGTCCCGATAACAAAACTGTGGCAAGTCTTAGAGAAATCAACGATCAATAACACTGTAATAATAGCTATTAAACAGTTATATTAGCAATTAACATCCAAAATTAAGTTAGGAAATAATCTATCTGAAAGTTTCACCGTCACTAAGGGTCTAAGACAAGGTTGTAGTTTATTCCCCACACTATTTAAAATATATTTAAACGAAGTGTTAAAGAAGTGGAGACGAGCGTGCCATGGAATGGGGAACAGTTAAATGATGACACTACTCTGTATAATCTGCACTTCGCGGATGATCAGGTCGTCGCGGCCCAAGATAAAGAAGACCTGGAGTTTATGGGAAAACGACTTCTTAGAGAATACGAAGTATGGGGATTAACGGTAAATATGAGCAAGACGAAATATTTGTGTATTGGGGCAGAAACAACAGATCTGGATCTGGACAATGTTAAAATAGGAATATGTAAGGAATACACCTATTTGGGTACAAAAATCACATGTAAAGGTCGTACTGAGGAGGAAATAGAACAACGGATATTAAAAGGAAAGAAAGTTATAGGATGCCTAAACTCGCTGTTGTGGGCAAAAAATATATCTAGGGAAAAAAAACATATGATATATAATACTATCTTTCAAAGTACTGTTCTATATGGCTGTGAAACGTGGCAACTTAATAAAACATTAGAACGCCGATTGCTAGCCCTGGAGATGGATTTCTGGCGAAGATCTGCTGGCATATCACGTCTCGATAGGGTTACAAATGACCGAATTCGACAAATTGTAAAGACCGACACAACTATAATAGATGAAATCCAAAGAAGACAACTTATATGGTACGGCCATGTTGAACGTATGACAGATGAAAGGCTACCCAAACTAGTGCTTAAATGGACCCCAACAGAACGAAGGAAATGAGGTAGACCAAAACCAACATGGATAGGGGGCATTCAGAAAGCGATGTCCGAAAGAAATCTAGCCCCAGGAGGGAGGCTGGCAACTGGGAACCGGAAGGCGAAAGACGCTATAAACCGAATTAATAATAATAATAAAAAATATTTAAAATTTATAAATAAAATTTTAGCTTATATTAAAATATAAAAAGAATTTTAAAACATTAGGAAGAGAAAGACGTCATGCAAGCATTCTAGTTTTAATGATAATTTCTTTATTTTAACATATGCTCGCTATGCTGGTTCACGATACCTACGATTATAATGCATAGATTGTTTTATTTGGAATTTTTGTTACGTTTTTTTACCATTTTTTCCTTGATATTTCTTTTCAGTATTTTTGTATCTTCTTGGTTACGAAACTTTATGATGAGGCCGCCTTCTTTTGTATTTTTCATACTGTTTATCCCATCCTTAATTTTTGCGTAAATGATATGTTGTTTGATATTTTTTTTCAATTTTGTTTTCTTATATATAACTCGCATTTACAATGAATCCACCCTCACTACGACTTTTTAAAGCGGACTTTTTTCTTCGTACTTCTATTGTTTTTTGTTTTCATTAAGCATGAAAGCTTTGTCTTTAATTTTTAACTTCCCAGTGGAAATTTATAGTAATGGGTTCGATTTTGCGAATCCCGAATTTTTACATGTCTCCACATTTCAAGGTCCCCAGAGTCGAATACAATAGTTTTTAAGTCGACGTCTGTATGTGTGTATGTACCAGCGTTGCTAGACGTCCCGATTTTTAAAACAAAATTAAATGTCCCGCGCGGGACAGGCTCAGTCCCGCTTTTTGGGAATAACTCGATCGTGCGTAAAATCATCCTTGGACGTATTAATGGGAAATTGCAAAGACACGATTGTTACCACCGCACAACAGTTTTCAAAAAAATTTACCAGGAATATGTTTAAACCAGTGTCTTTCACATTAAGTATCCCAACATCAAACTGCTTTCATGAACGCGTTTCTTCCCAGATGAATTTAAAATAGTCGGATACCAGAAATAAATGCTTCGTATATTTAATAAAAGCAGAATTACTCATCCGGTTTAATCTACAGCTATGCTGTAAAGAGTTCTTCATCTTTATTAAAGGAAAAAAAAACTTTAAAGGAGTTAAATCTTCACAGAAATATCATAAATAAATAATTCTTATAAATAGTTATTCTCTGTAATTTGTAACACTCACTCCACAGACTATTGTTTAAAACGCCATATTTTTCTAAAAAATAGAACTTTTTTAATATCGATATTTGTTTTTTTTTTATTCAGAAGACGAGTTTAACTAATTAACAATAGGGTAAATCCAATTTAAAATATTATATTTTTAATATAATACACTTTCTATGGCTACTTTTGCTATCTATTGTTACGTAAACGTTATTTGAATTCAAATAAAAAGATAAATATTTAAAAACTTTTTTCACTCAAAAAGTTCCGAAATCCCGAATTGGCAAAAAAAATCTGGCAACGCTGGAATATACGTATATGTGTATATTCGTATGTTTGAATGTTCGTATGTGCCTTCTGAATTATTTTTAGTCTCGATTATCTCAAGAACAAAAAATGATATAGATGTGGGATCAATTGCATTCGACGCATAATTACGCAACTTAGAACTGATTAGATTTTCAGCAAAATCACTCGAACTGTTTTTTATGGAGAATCTGAAAAAAATGGTTAGCTACCTGAATTTTGCAATTTATATATTATACTATTTTTAATACAGAACTTTAAGATCCTTTGAATAATATGATTATTGTATGTTAGGAATATTTGTATGAAAAATATGATGACCATATTTCATAAAAAAAGAGATAGTTTTAAAAAACAAAAATAGGAATTGGATAATTTTAAACTTGCGTCAGTATTGAGAGAATAGCATTGAAGGCTATATAACAGTGAAAAATTATTGTTTGTAAGAATCAAGCATTGTTTATAACAATTTAATATTGTGACTTATTAATAATTTTTTATTACAATAATTAAAAAAAAATTTAATTGTCATAAACAATTATGAAATGATTAGAAAAAGTTTGAAAGAATATGGTTGGCATAAACAGAATATTGTTAATGACAATAATAATTTGTTATAAATAATTTAAAATCGTTTTTAATAATAATTTTAATATTAATAATTATAACAGAACCTATAGAATTTTTTCATTTTTTCCACTGGAAAGTTAGTCGTGTGGACATCTCGGGTCGCACCCAGACCACTGATATTTTATTCTAGTAATCGAATTTTGTCTTGTAGGAGGGTTATGATATTTGATATTGATATTTGTTCGTTGTTTGAGGTTAAGTTTCCTCATTCACATCAAAGAATCTCGTTTTCCTTGTTCTTTGCACGAACAGGCTTTATTTATGATTGATTACTTTAGTAAATTTTATAAATCTGTAAAAATGCTAATTCTATATTAACAAATATTTATTTGCTCAATATTTGTGTCTTCGAATAAATATTATTATATTTTTATTGCTATTTGCCATTTGTTAAAATTAGTGGAAATATAAAATTTAAAATTGGATTTTATCATTTTATTTATTATAGATTGTTAATTTTTAATATAAAATCAAGAGATCAAAATATTCTAAACCTAAGAAAATTTCACTAACACTCTTTTAATACCTAGTTTTATGTAAAATTGGTAATTCATCACTAAAAAAAATAACAGTACCTAAATACCTGGACATATAAAAAACCTGAAATAAATATAACTTATTTTAGTTCACTTTATGTTAACAATAACATTTTACTAATAGTCTAAGATCCGACGTTAAAAATACGACGTTCACCCATCCGTTTAATTGATAAAACTTATGTTATAAGCAATTTAGTATGTTAAAAATTATAAAAAAATAGTTTGCCTAAAAAAATCCTGGCCAGGATATAATTAATTAAAAATTTAAAAATCACTTTTTTATTTTTACCGATGAGTTTAACGAAAAAAATTTACACCAACCGTAAGTACAAATCCTATAGAATATGCAAACGTAGGGTTGCTTATATTTTTCCCGGCCTATCTATTGGGTTGCCAGGTATAAACAGGTATTTTGGTCCTAGTTATTTTCACCTACTTGTTTAATCTATAAATTAAACCTATAAATAC
Organism: Agelastica alni; assembly: GCA_950111635.1. Classification (NCBI taxonomy): domain Eukaryota; kingdom Metazoa; phylum Arthropoda; class Insecta; order Coleoptera; family Chrysomelidae; genus Agelastica; species Agelastica alni. Next base: position 26,505,221 of record OX467718.1, on the reverse strand, counting down.
GCACTGTTTTATTGCGAACACAGTTATATAGGGTTGCCTGCAAAAAGTCTGTCCTGAATGATGGTTGACGAATTTAAAAATATAAAATTTAAAGCGACTGTGCACATGCGACAAACAGGTCCGAGACAAATATCTCGTGCGATAGACGAAGATACAGAGTAGTAGCTGCGAGACCGCAGGATGTAAGAGAGTTCGCATGTTAGTAGTTCATGCAAAAGATAATGAAAGCGATAGACTAGTAAACAGCAATATTTTGGAGTTTAAATATTGTATTGATGTGGACAACATGTAATCGTACTTATTTTTGTAATTTAAAATGGTTAAAGTGTTTCTTATGTGGAACATTTGTAAACTCTAACGCCGGATTTATAATTAATTATATATTTATAATATTTTCAAATTATTATATTAACCTAAAATATATCAGCTTTCAAATTATTATATAATTTATATTACTTTCGTACGTATACTACCATAGAGGTGTGTTGGTTCCTACACTTATGTATGGTAGTGAATGTTGGGTTTGGCAGAAGAAGCATGAAAATAGGATTAATGCTGCGGAGATGAGTAGTCTAAGAAGTATAGCCGGAGTGACTCGGTTGGATAAAGTTAAGAATAGTGAGATAAGAAAACGCTGTGGTGTAAAAGAAGATGTGGTCACAAAGATAGATAAAGGAATGCTTAGATGGTTTGGACACGTAGAAAGGAAGGATGAAGGAAGATTGACAAAACAAATTTATAAGGCGAGTGTGAATGGGCAAATCGGTAGAGGTCGACCTCGGAGAACATATCTCGATCAGATCAACATTGTTTTGAAGAAAGGCCAGGTCAAAAGTACCAACAACCGAAGAGCATGTATGAGAGCACTGATGAAAGTAGAGGAAGCAAAAGATGTGTGTACGAACCGTAGCAAGTGGAAGGAAGTGGTCTCTGCCTACCCCTATGGGAAAAAGGCGTAACTTTATGTATGTATGTATACTACCAGTTGCTCCAAAATATTGTTGTTTACTAGTTTATCGCTATCATTCTCTATTACATGAACTACTAACATACGCACACTCTTACATCCTGCGGTCGCGCCGCGCGCAGATACGTACAACTCTGTGTCTTCGTCTATCGCACGAGATATTTGTGTCGGATCTTCTTGTCGCACATTCACAGTCGCATTAAAATTTTATTTTTTAAGATTCAACAACCATCATTTAGGACAGATTTTTTGCGGGCCACCCTATATCATTGTGTTCGCAATAAAACAGCGCTTATTTTTTTGTTTAATTAATAGATTAAGCAAGATAGTGAAAATAAATGGGACCAAAATACCTGTTTATACCTGGCAACCCAATAGTTCGACCGGGAGAAATATAGACAGCCCTACGTTTGCATATTCTATGGGCTTTGTACTTATGGTTGGTGTTATATTTTTTTTGTTAAACTCATCGGTAGAAATAAAAAAAATGTGATTTTTGAATTTATTATAGTCTGGTTAGGATTGTTTCGGGCAGCCCATTTTTTTTATAATTTTTAACACACGTAATTACTTATAAAATCATTTTAATCCATTAAACAGATGGGTAAAGGTCGATTTTACCTTCGTATCCTCTACTATTAACTTTATTTTAAATATAAATAGTTTAAACATATTCGTAAAAAAATAATAGGTAAGTATTTTATTTTTAAAAGTTATACATAGTAAGCATAATATAAGTAGGTATAAAATTAATAAATATTAACCATTTTTACAAAAAATGATTATTTCACTGCCAAAAAAAAAGAATTTATTATGACATAAAGCAATAGTATATTGTCTGCAAAAATTGAAAAAAAACGATTTCAGACGCAATCGGTAATCGTCGCCGACGCCTGACTGACATCTCCCGCAATCTGAAATCGTGTTTCATCGTGCGTCATATTCTATATATTTCATATTACCTGTACCTATTAAAACCAAAAGTTGTAATATCTTTAACCAGTCAGAATAAAGGTAATATATATATAAAGTTGATCTGTCATCTGTCACCATTGACAAATATTTATAGGTGCGTTCAGGAATTTATTTTGAAAGAGTAACTTAGAATGAGATATTAAGCTACATAAAAGTCTTTAATGTGCTATTTCACACACACTATATCTGTGAGCCACAATAAACCTACAAAAGATCGCAGTGGAGGAGCGACCACGCCCCATCCACATGATACCTAACCTATTTCCTCCTATTTTAGCCGTTTTCTATCCTTTGGATATAGGCCTCTTTCAAATTTGACCATTGCCTTTGGTTTTGCGCAACTCGATACCAATTTAAGCCTGCGACCTTCTTTATCTCGTCGTACCATCTTTGCTGGGGTCTTGCAACACTTCTCTTCTCTTCCCAAGGTCTCCATCTGGTGATATACCCGCTCCAGTTTTCTGTATGTCTGGCTACGTGTCCTGCCCATTGCCATTTTAGGGAATCAATTCTTTTTATTATGTCAGAGACTTTGTTTTTTTCCCTTATCCATATATTTGTTTTGTGGTCTCTCAGGGAAATTCCTAAAATTCGTCTTTCTATGGCTCTCTGGTGAACTTCCAGTTTATGTTTGATTTTTCTGGTTATTACCTAGGTCTCGCAACCATACGTGAAAACAGGCAGTATACACTCGCTATGGACTTTTTATTTTAGATTCATTGGGATATTCATGCTGAATATGTACTTTAATTTGCCGTAAGCCGCCCATCCCAGTCAAATTCTCCTATCAATCTCCATTTCTTGATTTTGTTTGCCTGGTGTTATAGCTTGGCCAAGGTATATGTATGTTTCTGTCTTTTTTATTTTGCTGTCATGAATCCGTATTGTTTCGTCTGCATCTGATGTATTTGTAATAAACTGGGTCTTTGTGTAGTTCATGTGTAATTACAATATCGTCGGCAAATTTTAGATTGTGCAAGCGTTCACCATGTATGTTCAAACCTTTGTTTTCCCATTGTAGCTTTTTAAAAATATCCTCGAGCACCAAAGTGAATAGTTTTGGAGATATTACGTCCCCTTGCCGAACTCTTCTTTTGGCGTTTATTCTGTTAGATGATTTATGAAGTCCTATAGATGTTTTTAATAAGGTTTAAATAACGTTGATCCACTCTTGCATTTCTCAAGGATTTTATTATTGCCCAGATTTCAACTGTGTCGAAGGCTTTTCGGAAATCGACAACAGCCATCGATAGGCTTATATTATATTCTGTAGCTTTCTCGATCATCTGCCTTACTGTGTGTAGGTGTTCTGTCGTACTATAATGGCTTCGGAACCCAGCCTGTTCCATTGGATGGTAGACTTCGAGTTTTCACTCTAATCTGTTTGTGATTATTTTTGTGAATAATTTATATATCTGTAATAGTAAGCTTATCGGCCGGTAGCTTTCGAGATCAGTCGGGTCAACTTTCTTGTAGATCGGAACAACTACAGCATTCTCCCAATTTTTGTGTTCTTCTGTTAGGCACTTATTGAATAGTTTCACTAGTCCTTGTCTCGTCTTAGTACCACTTTCCTTGAGCATTTCAGGCAGAATGTTGTCTTCTCCTGCCGCTTTGCCATTTTTCATCTGGGATAACCCTTACTCCAGTTCTTCCATATCTATCTCAGGCATTTCTTCTAAGTTGGCATTTAATATTTGAATTTTGTCGTCTCTTGTCATTGTGTTTGTTATTTTGGATTCGTACAGATCTCTATAGAACGATTCCACAACTTTTAATATCTGTTGTCTGTCTTTTACTATGTTGTTTTTTGCATCTTTTATTTTTGTTATCTCTTTCTTAGGTGTGGTATGTCTTTTAAATATATTTGGTCCTTTGTTCTGTTCTAATAGGGATTGCACTTGTTTCGTTTGATGTTTTAGTATACCCTGTTTCGCCTTTTTTCTTGCTGTTTTGTTGGTTTCTGTGTAGTGTCTCTTTTACCCTCGGTTATTAGTTTTCTCCTTTTCTCTAGTAGCTGTTTTGTTTCTATCGACAGTTTGTCCGGCGTTTTCTCTAGGGGGCCTATTATCTGTTCTGCTGTTTCTTTTATAATTTTTGTTATTCTTCTATTGCTATCATGTAATGACTCTTCTGTTTTTCCTGGATTATTGGAAAAATTTTCAATCAGCCTTTGTTTGTATGTTTCTTTTCTTTCCGCTATCTTTTCTCTACTTCCTCTTTATCGTCGTTTGTTTCATCTTCCTTTTTTTTCCATTTTTGTGTTTATGAGCAGTTTGCATCTTACCATCCTGTGATCATTGCCGGTGTTGAATTGATTGACTACATCTACGTCTTGGATTTTGTATTTATGGCGGGAGATTATGAAGTCGATCTCATTTTTGGTTTGTCCATCTGGGTTACTCCATGTCCATTTGCGCTTCCCTTTCTTTTGGAAGAAAGTGTTCATCAGATAAAGTCTTTCTCTTTCTAGAAAGTTTGCTAACATTTGTCACGTGCCTATTTTTTTTCTCCCATCTGCCGTTTTATTATTATGATAGTCTGGCGTTCGTAATTAGCTTTGCATACTGCATTTGGTTCGTTGTATATAGTGTTGCCTATATAGTAGTAATAGAATTCGATTATTAATAGCTGTGACATTTTTGTCTGTTATTAGACTTCGCCTTGATTATTGGCCTCGATTGTCGTGTGTTGTCAGATATATTATTGTTGGTTTGCTTGGGCTGGCAATTAATGCGGACGAACGCGATTATGAGCTAGGAACTTAGACGTGAAAAGGTTGGCTGACGCGTGTTCCGGGTGATTTTCTGATATCCGGTCTGGGAGCGAGGAGTGATCATCAGTCGTTTGGTGTCAGTGGTGGAAGTCGGTTGAGAGTCTTTGGAAGGATTTGATATTAACACGTGAGCGGAACTTCTACGGTTTTTTTCTTTCATATCTGGCTATATTTGGGGTCATCTTTATTGGATTAGGAAGATAAACCATTTAATTCTTAACTTGACCATTCTGTCGTGCCTATGTGGTGAATATTTCTGGTTATTGGGGTCGAGTTAAGATCACCACGTGTGGGATTTGATGAAGTGAAGCCATCGTACCACGTGCCGTTCCATCCACATCGACGATAAATTTCAGTGTTATAAAGACTTGTCTGGTGTTTTTAGCAGAAATTATTATGATAATACTACTTGGTGTTTCGGTTCTTGGATCATCGATGTTACCGTGACGTCTCAGTGAAGTTTTCAATTGGTTACATGGTATTGAATTTAATTTTATCAACTTATCAGTTATTATGTGCTTGATCTAAATGTTTTTAATAATTTAAAAGTAACAAGTTATTTTCATTAAATTTGTACCTGCTCCCAGTGACGTCCCAATGAAGTTTTCAATAGTTTAAAAGTAACCAAATTATTTTTCGTTAAATTTGTACCGGCTCCCAGTTGAATCTGAATTTATATATTACTGGATATAATTTATGTGGTTATTGTGAGGGTTTTAAAATATTATTCTTGTTGCAAGTCCATTTATTTTGTATTTCTTTTTTTTTTGTGTTAATCTTTTGCTATCAGGAATTCTATATAAAACCAATTATTTTCGAAATTTTAAATATTGTGAACATTTTCTTTTTGTTGTTTTTTTTTTATTTTAATTCTCTTTTGTACCTTATTAGGTTTTTATTACTGTCTGGAAGATTGTTATAATTAATTTAAATGTTATTTTAAGAAAGTGTAATAAATTCGTTTAAACCACTTTACGAAAATACAGAATTTATTGTAAAAAATCAGAACATCTTTTTTTACTTAATTAATATATTGCAGTAATTGTAAATATAGTTTTATTTATCTAGTTCACCATAATTGTTTGTTGTTTTTCGCGTGGCTCTGCTGGTGCCTACAAGACCTAGGGGTTTCCGGCTTGTACCGTCTTAAGTCGGTGGCGCGGCTCACTTTTAGATTTTTTCTTCTACCCTCTACGGCTGAGCTCGGGCATAATTTGCCAGTAGAGAGACCACTAGCAGAGTACTCTTTAGAGAACCAAAAAAAAGACGTGGCACATTTTTCCCTTTTCATTTCTGGTGCCGAGTCCTAGCGTTTTATTTTCATTTATATTGATTACGGCATATATTACTCTGTCAGATATTGTTTTCAGGATATTCAGGTTTGTCGATAGTTTTTTATTTATTAATATTCCAACTCCTCCATTGCTATCATCATCATTCCCCCTGTAGAGCATAGTATGTTCGGAATCCAAGTAAAGGTATTGTTCTCCTTTTCTCCTTGTTTCGGCCAAGCCTACAATGTCCCAGTTTATTTTCTCCAATTCGTATTCCAATGCAGCCAGACGTTCCTTAGTTCCGATTGATCTTGTGTTGTAAGTTGCAATGTTTAATAAGCAATTTGTTGTAGTTTTGCTAAGTCCATTATTATTTTGTTTCTTCTTTATGGATGTCGTTCTTGTGCCTCCCCCAGAATCCACGAGGCTGACCGAGGTATCGGTATAACTAACCTAACCTAGTATATTCTACAACAAGCATATAATAATAGCCATTATACCCGAGTAGAGGACTACATTTTTTCTACAACCATCAATATTACTCGTTAATTTCTCCATCCTATTGTTGTAATCGAATAGTCAAGATATCAGTTCATCAAAATAAATATGACATTCGCGAAATTGAGAAAGAGGAGCAGAGCCCACTTATAAAAGAGCTGTTCTATTGCAGCTTCCCCATTGGTCTCAGCCTGTTGGATCCTGAATATTAAAATTGGTGATTGGTTGTCAGCTGTTGAATAATGTATCAGTATCCAACATATCTAAGAAATCATACCCATTTATCAATAGATAACGCTTATGTAATTGTTATAGAATCCAATAGTCGTAGAGAAAAATTATTCAAACTTTACTCTGCGAGAAACAACTGGATAGGTTTTTGCCAACCAACAGTCACATTCGTCTAAAATTGTCTTTTTCAACTGGCTAAACAAACAGGTAATATGAAATAGTATATTTCATTAGGAGTCGAGAAAATGGGCTTTTTCCGTGCGCGCGCGACAATTTTCGGCTGCGCCTCCCACGGAAACTTGTCGCGCGCACGAAAAAGCATTTATGGACGTGTAATGAATTATAATTTTTATTATAACTACCTGAAAACCACAAATTGTTAAAATATTATCACTAAAAATATCAAAAAATTGTCAAAAAACAAGCGTTATTTACCCCGTTGCTAATAAAATAAACAAAAAAATTTGCGATTTTTAGAGAACTGTCAATGACATATTATTTTATATTGACATGCAGGTAGGCAGCTGATGACACTAGAAAACCCTAAAATTTTCCGTGCAGGCGCACGAAAAAAGCCCAATTTTGGTGCGCTAAATAGGCATGTAAATATAGTGTTTTCAGGTAGGTACGATAAAAAATTATTTGAATCGCATAATAAGAAGAACTTTATTCAGCTGGTATAAACTATATGGTTTCTACCCACCAACAGACGCGTCGGTCAAAAATTGTCTTGTTTTTATTGGCTAAAAAGTATTAAAACTCGCAATTTCATTGCAAGTAACTTGAAAATTGTTTTTCTAAAAATACAACATGGAAATATTGATCTTTTCATATTTATTGTACCTTAAAAAAATAATTTTCCCGCGGAATATTGTTTATAAGATGAATATGGGTCATTCCATATCAAATCGACTAATAGTTGGAATCGACCCCTTTTAATTTGGATACATTTTGGTCAAAAGTTTTCTTTTATCATATAACAAAGATTTGCCAAAGGAAAAAAATTTAAAATTTTTCTTACGAAAGTTATTCAAAATTTCACTATTTTTCTAATTTTTCTACTTTATCTTTTAAATATCTCGAAAACTGTTATGGATATAGAAATGTGCTTGGGTTTATTTTAAAAGGCATACTTAGAGCTACAGAAAAAAAATATTTTGAAAATAAATTTTGGGAAACGAAAAACTTGTAGAATTTTGAATTTTTGAAAATCGTCAAAATCAAATTTTGACACGAAATTTTGGGCTAAAATCTTTTGCTAGAACACCTTCAAGTATTATTAAGAGACCCTGAAATTTTCAAAGAGGTATTTATTTTTGTTTTAAAATTATAAATTTTTGAATTTTGGCAAAAAAAAATTTTTTTTACTCCTGAGTCCAGTACTCATAGTTAACAAAGCATGAAGTTTTGTCATATTGAGTAAGAGAAAGTAAATTATATTACATAAAAACGTAAAAAGAAAAACATAATCAAATTTAAACTTTTATTTATGTGGTACCTATATATATTGAGAAGTATCCTGGAAAATCTTTTCACGGATAACTTTTTAGATGAATTTACTTATAGCCAATGGACTCAAGTGGTTAGATGTTCTTTAGACACGGTTATTAAGTCAACTGACGTTTTTGTTAATTTCTTACTTGAATTTATCTCAAAACTACTCCAGCATGACTTACTTATCTCAACAACAAGCAGAATATTTTTAAACTGTTAAAAATAATCTAGAAATGGGACAAGTAAGTACTTGTTGTTGCTGATTTTTATAAAAATTATGCGTTTTTACTTCAAAATAGTGTTTAAGTAGTATATTGGAATAATAGCCGAGCGACAATCCATCCATTTGCTTACTATTATAAACAAAGCAACAAAAATGTAAGCAATGTAGTATAGTTCTTACGAAGTCAGTTGGACAAGTATACTTTATACGAACTCAGTTGGACAACGCAAAAATCGGGGTACGGTCAATAATGCCACGTCGAGCATTAAGCTAAACTGAACCGTTTGTAATTGATTACTCCCGGTATTGTCCACATGAACTGTCGGCGAACCTTTTGTGATTCTATGCATCTTATTGGATAGTACTTAACCCTAATTGGCGAAATTTCATCGGCAGTTTTCTAACCGCAAAAGTCAATGCCGGCAAAAAACAAAACAGTGTTTACACAACTATTTACCAGTGCCGTGTTGTTATAAATACATATTTTTCCGTTTTATACATACCTATTATCTTGTTTTCTGTTTTATTGGAGTATCTCTTATATAGTAACATAGAAATACCTTTTAAATACTGCACACAAAAAAAAATTGTTGGAACTAGTGAAACAACAAAATTTTATAAAAGAATACGTCATAGACAAACTTTTTAAATATTGCGGTCATACAGTTTTGCGTTTGCCTCCATATTATTGTGTATTCAACCATATTGAACTGCTTTAAAAACAAATTACGAAATTGTAATCAAGCACCTTAATTAAGCGATTCTGTTGTTACAAATATAAGAAAAGTAATTGATGAATTAGCCGAAACTGACAAATTGTATTTATGACATCAAAGAAAAAGAAAAACAATATTGTGTATTGCCACAAAGCGAACCTATAGTGATAAATACCCAAGAAGACTTAAGCACTAATGAATGTTTCGATAGTGACTAATGTATAATAGTGTTTCGTTTAGGGTGGTCACCTTATCACGTAGGTAAAAACAATACTTACTTAAAGTTTTAAATAGAATTTTAAAATGAGTTTAAAAATACATGCTAATCTATGAACCCAATTAAATAAGTTTTGAATTTAAATAGGTATACTCCAAACCCCTTATATTTATAAAAATACATTTCAAAATATATACCTTATTGAGAACACTGTTAACCCAATAATTATTTAATGCAGTAAAACTACTATTAAAATATTTGTTGTGACGCCTATGCAACAACAAAGTTCGATAAGCCGCCGGATGAAATATTGTTTTTTATATTTGTCCAACTAACTTCGTAAGAACTACATACAAACAATATTTCATCCGGCGGCTTGCCGAACTTTGTTTTTGCATAGGCGTCACAACATATATTTAAATAGTAGTATTACTGCATTAAATAATTATTGGGTTAACAATGTTCTTAATAAAGTATATATTGTGAAATGTATTTTTATGAATATAATGGGTTTTGGATATACCTATTTAAATTCAAAACTTATTTTATTGGGTTCGTAGATTGGCATGTATTTTTAAACTCATTTTAAATTTTTTTTAAAAAATTAAAGTAAGTATTGTTTTGACTTACGTGATAAGGTGACCACCATAAACGAAACAATATTATACATTAGTTACTATCGAAACACTCATCAGTACTTAAGTCTTCTTGGGTGTTTATCACTATCGGTTCGCTTTGTGGCAAAACACAATATTGTTTTTCTTTAACGTGGTAAACACAATTTGTCCATAAGTCAGTTTCGGCAAGTTTATCAATTACTTTTCTTATATTTGTTGGAACAGAATCGCTTAATTGAGGAGCTTGTTAACACTTTCGTTATTTGTTTTTTAAAGCAGCTCAGATCAGTTCAATAGGGTTGAATACACAATAATATGGAGGCAATCGCAAAACTGTATGACCGTAATATTCAAAAAGTTTTTCTATGAAGTATTCTTTCTTAAAATTTTGTTGTTTCACTAGTTCCAACAATTTTTGTTGTGCAGTTTTTAAAAGATATTTCTATGTTACTAACAATATAAATGATACTCCAATAAAACAGAAAACAAGATAATAGGTATGTATAAAACGGAAAAATATGTATTTATAACAACACGGCACTGGTAAATAGTTGTGTAAACACTGTTTTGTTTTTTGCCGGCATTGACTTTTGCGGTGAGAAAACTGGCCAATTAGGGTTAAGTACTATCTAATAAGATGCATAGAATCACAAAAGGTTCGCCGACAGTCCATGTGGACAATACCGGGAGTAATCATTACAAACGGTTAAGTTTAGCTTAATGCTCGACGTGGCATTATTGACCGTACCTTGATTTTTGCGTTGTCCAACTGAGTTCGTATAAAGTATACCTTAAAGCTTGGTAATAATTTCTGATAATCTAACGCATAACACAAGTGTAGTTTACAGCATTCAATAGGTATTCACGTCATTTTTTAAAAATAAAATTCATAATTCCCAAGAATCGCTTTAATTTAGTAAACTTGATATATAATAAAAAAGACTTTCTCATAAAAGCCAAGATATTCAGACACATAATGAACTGTGCACCTGGGCAAAAAATATATTCGAGGAATAAATTTTCACTACGCCTCCAATGAACATATTCGACAACCTGAGAAGAAATTAAACAAAAGATTTAAAATATCTGTATTGGTACAGGGCATACGTAGCTGTTATGCCGCCGTTCCTATTTCGAATAATTTATTAAAAATAAAAACTCTATCAACACTTCAAGAACGAAAAAATTTTCGATGTAGGAATAGTAATATTTAGGATTTTGTGGATAAACCAGCAATTAAACCCAGGAAAAAATTTGTTATTATTAGAGCCAGGTACTTGTTATGGTAGGGAGTATTGCACGAGCATCAACTGTTTTACCCTTTCCATACAAAGTCTCTGGTCATGGTTAGGTTAGGTTAAAACGGCGGTTCGGATGGAACCCACTGAGGCCTTTTGGCCCGTGGTGATACCGTGATGGACGGAGTGCCTTCCCCCTCTACCGTGAGAACCAGTTGAAACTTTTAATAAAAAGTGTAAGGTCCTTGATGCTAACTGAGCTGAGATCAGTTAAATCATCAAAGTCCGGTTGCACTAGTATATTAAGCCGTTTTCTGCCTAGAGCAGGGCAGTGGCAGAGAAGATATACCATTGTTTCCTCCTCTTCCTCATCGTGACAGCTTCTACAGAAGTCATATCGTAGGTCTGCGATTCCCATGCGTCGTTCATGGGATCCGCCTGCCCAGTGTCCTGTTATGTCCGCGATCGCAATTCCAATGGACTTCCTGGTTAAAGTTAAGACATCCTTGGTTCGACGTAGATCTAGTTTAGGCCAGATCTGTTTCGATGATGTGCATGCGGGTTCATTTTGCCACCTTAAGTTGGCTTTTTGAACCACTTTGTTGTGCAAAAGGAGTCGGCAGTTTGCAATTAGTTCTCCTTGTTGGGATGAGATAGATACAACTAGGAGGGTGGTGCCCTCTCTTGCTAGCTTGTCCGCCTTACAGTTGCCTGGTATGTCCTTGTGTCCAGGTACTCAGACAATATGAACTCTAAACTTAGTTCCCAGCTCATTCAGGGTGGTACGGCATTGCACCACTGCCCTAGAGGTCTCTGGTCATAGTCATTATAAATATTAGTATTTTATAAACGTTATATTTTAAATTCAAAATTAATATCATTCTAACCTTTTTCAAATTAAAAATAAAGATATACGACATCAACTCCAGTAAATGAAGTTAAAAAAGGACTTACAAAATAAAGAGTAAAATAAGCTTAAACTTGAAATGCTATACCAAATAATAAGAGTTTAAATTTAATCATGTTTTTCTTTTTACGATTTTATGTCATGTAATGAACTTTCTCTTACTTAAAAACATAAAACTTTTTGTTTTGTTAACTATACTGGACTAAGAAGCGAAAATTTTTTTTTGCCAAAATTCAAAAATTCATAATTTTGAAACAAAATAAAACACCTCTCTGAAAATTTTAGGGTTTTTTAACAATATTTAAATGTGTTTTAGTAAAAAAATTAAGCCCAAAATTTCGTGTCAAAATTTGATTTTGACGATTTTCAAAAATTCAAAATTCTACAAATTTTTTTTAAAAATTTTTTTTTCTATAGCCTCAAGTATTTCCTTCAAAATAAACCCAAGCGCATTTCTGTATCCATAATAGTTTTCAAGATATTTAAAAAATAAAGTAGAGAAATTAGAAAAATAGTGAAATTTTGAATACCTTTCAAAAATATTTTCCCTCCAAATTTAAAACAGTCAATTTCAACTGTTGGTCGATTTGACATGGAATGAACCATTTTTGCCTTGGATTGATTACAAAAAAAAACTAAATTAAGTTGACAATTTTTTCATTTTCCGATTGTGTCAAAAATATTTTCGTGTAAGTTTGTCCGTCTAGCAAAAATTTAATTTCCTCATAACTTTTTCCTTTGGTTTCAAATAGGCAAAAAAAGTAGAAAAGAAAGCCGGCGAAACAGGAAAAACTGAAAAACCAAATGCAATAATACTGTCCAACGTATTTGCTGACGAAAGGAAAAACGAAAATTATGGTGGACATGGTGACACCCAAGGCGGCCATGTAGAAAGAAAAGGCCGTACCCATGAGTTCGACGGGAAACAAATCGTTAAGTAAGACGATCCCAACGGATCCCATTCCGATTGCAAACGAAATAAAATACGTTATGATACACACAATCGGCAACCAGTCGACCTGAGCAGCCAGCGCGGCGTAGTGCTGTTGCAGATAAAAGTATATACCCAGCACGAATAACACAAGGCCACATGTTATACAGGAAAATAGAAGCAACAGTCTTCTGCCCAGCTTCTCGACGATGTAAGACGTAAAAATAAAACCGCAAAGTTTAACTATGCCCACGATAATAGCGATATAATATCCAGACAAGTGCGTTCCGGCATTGTTAAAAATTGGCGCCGCAAATGCAAGAAATACGCTCACTCCCGATAACTCCTGAAAGACAACGGCCGTCAAACAAATCAGTAACGCCCTTCTACAACTACTGGATTTAAATATTTCCAAAAAACTGTTGCTCATTTCCCGTTTTTCTTGAACTGTCGCTTCGAGAACTTCGAAGGTTTTTTCTATTTCCGCCGGTTTGTCATTGGGTCGTAGTTTTTCCAATACTTTGATCGCCGTAGATTTATGTCCCTTATAAATTAAATATGTCGGAGATTCAGGAATGAAGGCGTGTAGCATTATGTGTATCAAAACGGGCAGTGCGCACAATAAAGTGAAAACGGTAACGCTAGTGAACGGTCCCAATATAAAACCGTAAAGATTTCCCAACGGATTTGTTGCGGCTACGAGACAACCTAACCTACCTCTGTTATTTTGATGCGATAATTCTTTGTTGTATTGCACGACGACACTAAACGCTGTACCTCTGCAAAATCCAAGTATCGTTATGGCTGCAAGGCAAATGACGATGTTAGTAGCAAAAGCTACGCCCAAAATTGAAGCAGTTATTCCAAGAGACGCTACTGCCATGGTTCTTTTTCTTCCTATCGCATCTGGTACATTTCTCATTGTAACTGCCGCTATAAGGCATATAACTGGACTTATCGATGCCAAGAGAGATTCTTCAATGGTCGTTATTGGTCTACCGAGAGGATTTATATCTGTATTATTTGATCTTAGCTTGGGTATAACTGAAGATGTCCAAACATTCATGAAGCCATTTGGAAAAACAATAAGGTCGGCTACAAATAAAAAAAAAGTATTTAAATAATATCACAGGCCCACTAAAGAAAACAAGTACCCTGAACTGATTCTATAACTATGCTAGTACGATGTATTTTTAATCGCTTTTTCCAAACTTAAAGTTAGAATGGGGGGTTTTACACTATTTTACAAGGTTATTTGAGGGTCAAATTGAGGGAATGCGGTGGAAAAATCTGGAAAAATTCATACGTAAGTTTTTGGTGTCCGAAAAATGTTAGAATTCGAGAGTACACGCTACTGGACAAACGTTTTGACGGACGTATTTCTTGTAAAACCGAAGCATTTGTTCTATGTGCGGTCCAGGACACTCTCAACATTCGTCGCCACGCCCACGTCTCAAATGCATCAATCCGACGACGATCTACTTCTTTGACAGTCCAAGATTCTGAAGCATACAGAAAGACCGAAAAGACTAAGGTACTCACTAGATTGATTTTAGTTTGTTTTTGTGATATTCCAATCCCTCCATACTTTATTTATCTTTGTCATTGCTGACCCAGCAAGCTGAATACGCCGTCTTATTTCGCCATTATATCCCCCGGTATTTTTTATTAGGGCTCCAAGATAAACGAAACTGTTGACAACTTCACAGTGCCCAATAATCCGAGTTTCAGTTCCCCAAAAACGTATGAATTTTTCCAGATTTTTTCACCGCATTCCTTCAATTTGACCTTCAAATAACCTTGTAAAATACTGGGAAACCCCCTCATTCTGACTTTAAATTCGGGAAAAGCGATCAAAAATACATCGGAATAGCATAGTTATATAACCAGTTCAGGGTACTTGTTTTATTTTGTGGGCCTGTCATCTTTGAAAAGTTTTTTTTAAAACATTGGCACCAGCAATCGGTTCAATATGATTTACAGTTAAAATAAATGTTAACACTTTTAGAAAACATGATCTCAAAAAGTAATAAAAATAAACTGATTTTTTGTTTATTTTAAAAAGGTAATAAAACCATTTACTTAATATACATTGATATATGTGCACTGCGGTCCATATGTATGGAATAAATTTTCATTTTTAGCGTTATTATGTATTTGTTCAATAAAAACTGAAACAGGTCGATTTTTATTGTCAATTTGACAATTTACAGTATAAAAATATTACCCCCTTCTTGCATTCCCTCTGAATTATGAGCACCCCCTCAAAAATTTTAAATAAGAAGGGGGGTCGTGTGGCACCTAGTTCGGAAGGGATTTTTATTCTCTGTTCAGCTAAACCAAGTTTTGCAAATTTGGTGCAATCATAACTAAAAAAATTTTTTTTAAACATGTAAAATGTTTATGTTATGTATCTGTTTAAAAAATCTGAAACATATCGATTTCTATTCTCAATTCGACAATTTATAGTATGAAAATATCATCCCCTTCTGAATTATGAGCACCCCCTCAAAAAATTTTAATGAGAAAGGAGGTCGTGTTGCACCTTTTTTAAAAGGGATTTCAATTCTTTGTTTAGCAATACTAAGTTTTTAAAATTTGGTGCAATTATAGCTGAGAAAATTTGTTTTAAAAATGTGAAATTTTTATATTTTACGTAGAATAAATGAAATATTTTTAGGAAGTGTTTTCAATTTATTTTACAATAAAATAAAATGTTAAAAATGATCACCATTCACTCCTTAACAATAAGCAAGGCGATCTTGGAATTCTCGTACAACATTTTGTAGGACCTCAGAGGTTATGTTGTTAATTTATTCCGTTATCCTAGCTTTTAAATCTGCAATATTGTCTGGTCTATTGTAATATATTTTTGTTTTTAAATGACCCCATAAGAAGTAATCAGATAGTTTCTTATCTGTCTTCGAAAATTTTGTAAAACTATGAGGTATGTACAGGGTGTGGCGCGAAAAGTGTTGATTAAAAGTAATGACTGGTACAGTTATGTAAAAAATCTGAAATTACGAAGCTGTAGGTTTTGGATCACGCTGAGTTCGATTTTTTTCAAAACTTTGAAAAAATCCTAGTCCACATTAAATAACGATATCTTTATTAATAACAAAGCTAGTGACGTGAAATTGTAACCAGTAAACTCGTTAACTCTATAGGTCCAACTTATTGATATTTTATGAGAGTTGTTTTAAACTCAGCCGCCAACATGCACAATTTAAATCTTTATAAGTTTCTTACTTTAAACGGAACACCCTGTATTTCATCACATTCTCCGCTGTATTTTTTTAAGTCAATTCGTTTGGTATTGGTATTCCCTATAACTAAATTCAACCACTTTTAAGATATTTTATTAGCTTATTAAAAACATAACACTTAATTATTTCAACATTCATTAAGGTTAGGCCATGATTTCCGTTATTTAAGGTGATATTTTATTATTTTTTCACCGGGTATGAATTCTAAAAAGTACGAATAGCATGAAAGTATTATTAATTGTGGATATCATTAAAAACGTCGACTATTATCATTAAAAACGTCGACTATATGTATAATACATACATACATAAAGTCACGCCTTTTTTCCATAGGGGTAGGCAGAGACCACTTCCTTTCACTTGCTACGGTTCGTACACACATCTTTTGCTTCCTCTACTTTCATCAGTGCTCTCATACATGCTCTTTTGTTGTTGGTAATCTTGACCTGGCCTTTCTTCAAAACAATGTTGATCTGATCAGGATATGTTCGCCGACCTTTACCGATTTGCCCATTTACACTCGCCTTATAAATTTGTTTCGTCAATCTTCCTTCATCCATTCTTTCTACGTGTCCAAACCATCTAAGCATTCCTTTATCTATCTTTGTGACCACATCTTCTTTTACACCACAGCGTTTTCTTATCTCACTATTCTTAACTTTATCCAATCGAGTCACTCCGGCTATACTTCTCAGACTACTCATCTCCGCAGCATTAATCCTATTTTCATGCTTCTTCTGCCAAACCCAACATTCACTACGATACATAAGTGTAGGAACCAACACACCTCTATGCACCGCCAGACGTGCCTTTTTTGACACTTTCTGGCTATTTATAAAGCTATACAGTGCCCCATTCATTTGTTTTTCAGCCAACACCCTTCGCTCAATGTCACTGTCATACTTTCCATTTCTAGTAAATTTTGAACCCAAGTACACAAATTCATTAACTTGTTCCACTCTTTCTCCCTTAATCGAAACCCCATACCATTACTTTCGTTTTGCTCACATTTATTTTCATCCCTTTGATTTTCAGGGAATCATGCATAACATTAACGCTAATATGACTTGATCATCGGCGTAAATGTATAATATATTAATTTAATTAAATATCCTACAAAAAAAAAGTTACTAAATGTGATATTAAACAAATAAAGTTCACCTTATGGTAAGTGTTGCACCAAGTGATGTAAAAATAGTTTTTTCTACCAACGTCAAAAAATGACAAGGTTCGCGCATTGACAACAATATGTGAAGTGACCCTTTTTTTCATTTTACTTCGTTACTATGACACCGTGCGCGAAGTAGTGTGCGAAATACTTACTTCGCACACTGCATGTAAACTATATGGGATTTTTATATTTTAACCTTTATGTTCCCCAATCAAACAAACATCCAAGAAATCATTTATTTATTAATGTATAACAATAATTAAGGCTTTCAAATAGTGAGAAAATTTAACACTACCTAATTTTGTTTATTATTTACAATGTTAATATTAATGGTGCAGCCAGTGCACGAACCAATATTTATTCCTAAACCAGATAACTCAGATTCAGCTCGTGATATCGTAGTTTTGGGAGTTGAAAGACTATCCATTTTTGATTTGCAAGCAACTGCCGTAGAGGTGACAGCACTTGATCCTGAAATTTCACAGTCTAAAATTTTATTTGATATTTGAATTTTATTATTGATAGAATCTTCCACGTATCCTTCGGCCACAGTCAAAGATTTTCATCTAGTCAGTCAGTTTAAGCCAGTTCAATACAATTTTTCATATTAAGCTAAGCATGTTACTTATTTTAGAACAATATTTTTGACGTTTGTAGAAAAAATTTTGTTTGCATCTCATTTCTCGATCACCAAAGTAGCATTTCGCGCACTAGATACAAAAATAACTATTCATTTGTGTTTTTTTAAAATACTATGAATTGTTCGTCGACAAAGTAAGATCTGTCTCACAATCTCTAATAGAGGCATTTTGAGAGGTCGTAAAATAACCCAAAACATTAATTTAGTTTATTGTCCACTAGTGGTTTATTTTTATTAATTTTTTTCTTAAATTAACTAAACTGACGGCAGTTTTTAAACAATTTTCTTATAATATTACCAGTTACGTTTGGTCGATTTGGATATCTTTCTGCAAAAACACGGCAAGTCCGTTCAACAATTCTATTACACTCGTCGTAAATAATAATAATCATCATTAGTAAATCCTACGTTTGCCATTATTTACTATAAAATACAAACTGGTAAAGAAAACTGTCAAAACAACATAAACAATTAACTTTCTAACTATCAAATCTTTGACAGCCAAGGTCTACCATTTACTAATGTTGAAATAATTAAGTGTTGTTATGTTTTAACTAAGATAATGAAATATCTTGAAAGTGGTTGAATTTAAGTATAGGAAATACCGATACCAAACCAATTGGTTTAAAAAAAATACAGCGAAAAATGTGATAAAATACAGGGTATCCTTATTAAAGTAAGCATCTTATAAATGATTTAAATTGAGCATGTTAGCGGCTAAGTTTAAAACACCCTGTATAAAAAATCAATAGGTTAAACTTATGTAGTTAACGGGCAATCGATTGTTGTTTATTGGTTACAATATTACGTCACTAGCTTTGCTATTAATGGAGATATTGTTATTTAATGTGGACTAGGATTTTTCAAAATTTTGAAAAAATCGAATTATTTCGAAAATACTTCATTTTTGGTATAGGATATTGTGCACAAATTTTATCTAAAATTTAATGCAAAATTCGAAAACAAAATAAAAAATATTGAGTTCTATGTAAAATAACAAAGTTGGCCGAAAGTGCCACATCCAGGACATTATATTTTAACTCAGCGTCATCCAAAACCTACATTTTTGTAACATTAGATTTTTAACATAACTGTATCTGCCGTTACTTTTATTTAAACTTTTCGCGCCACATCCTGTATATTTTTTATTAGTTACCAAGACTGATAATGGGAAAAAGATGTTTTTATAGCCTAAACCACCAGCTGAAAAGTAAACAAATTTAAGGATATTAAAGATTAGTCTTTACAGTATGGTAATTAGACCTTTAGTTATATTTGCATGTAAAACAAGGATTTTGAAAATAGAAGACATCGATACTTTGGAGATTTGAGAGAAAAGGGTGCTAAGAACAAAAATTTTCGGGAAAGAACGACTCAATGAAATAACGAGCATTTCAGAATTTGTTAAAGCCTAGAGGCTAAGATGGAAGGGACATGTGAAAAGCATGGCTTAAAATAGAATTTTATAAATAATAATCAGTAAAGAAGGAAAAAAAAGAGAAAGACCAAAGGAACGATGAAAGAGTAAAGTAGAGGCAGACACACTTTCCTGGGGGTGCATAACTGGAAGGAAAAATGCCTGGATAGGAAGAAATCTTGATACTTGATACCTAGCCATGGGCCAGCATTGCCTCTAAAGAGTTACCTACTTATTAGTAACCATATTCGTCCCCATAAGGGTTCTTTAACGCAGTTTATTATAAAATTAAATATAGTTATCTACTAATTATGATTATTTTAAACTAAAATGTATTTTAAAATAATTTACATAATATAATGGTTTAATTTTATAAAATTAAATATAGTTATCTACTAATTATGATTATTTTAAACTGAAATGTATTTTAAAATAATTTGCATAATATAATAGTTTAATTTTATAAAATTAAATATAGTTATCTACTAATTATGATTATTTTAAACTGAAATGTATTTTAAAATAATTTGCAAAATATAATAGTTTAAATTTCAATTATATTGCGTTATTTTTGGTTCTAGGTGAAAACAGACAACAGAAAATTATTTCTCATATAATATATTAGCAAAAATTAATTTTTTTTTATTATTTTAGATACTTTTAATTTTTCATTCATAAATTATATAATTTATCACAATGAAATGTATTGATAATTATTTCAATTGGTTTGGATTCACATTTTTTTAAATTCCCATTTAAAGACCCAATATATCATAAAATCTTTCATTGGCCAAGACAGTATTATTCATAAAAGGTAAGTATGAAAAACAAGTTTTTAAATAAAATAATATTTTTTTCAAATGTTACCAAAATCTATCATATCATATATTAGACGTTACGAAGGTTAGTAAAAATAATTCTTTTAATTTTTATTTTTAATATTTAGTTTTAAATTGTACCTATACAAATAAGGTTAGATTAGGTTAGGTATCATGCGAGTGGGGCGTGGTCGCCCCTTCACTGCGACCTTTAGTAGGTCTATTATGGCTCACCCCTAGAAGTAACAGTTCACCGCACAATCCAGTCCTTCTTACGATGTTCATGGTTGTATAGGGTGAGATTTTTTTGAAAGCAGTAGGTTCTAGGTTGGTGTAACCAAATAAGTTGCAACTTATTCTTCCCAGGCCAGGGCATGAAGATAGTGTATGTTCAGCAGTTTTGTCTTCCACGCAATACAGACAATCCGTTTGTTGGTTCAGACCTATCCTTCCGAAGTATCTTAGGCGACAGTGCAGTCCCGTTGGAATTTCTGCTCTATTCTAGGATCTGCTTAGTTGTGTTTCTCGAGGGATTAGGTAAAAACGCCTTCGAGTGATTCAACCCTGGTATTCGGACCAGTACGTGAGTATTTTCCTCTTCGCCCAGCCCAAAATAATTGTTTTGGTGGCACTTGTAGTGACTCCAAAAACCGGTTCTGGTCTAGTGAACGCAGATTCGGCCCACTGTTTTTTAAGGGTGTTGGCTTTTTCGTTTCCCTTTACCCCCAGGTGCCCAGGTACTCACAGTAAGGTCACCCTATTGTTCGCACCAAGGTACTCTAGGGATTCGATGCAAAGAGGACTTTGAACGACTTTTCTACGTGTATTTTGGTGGCGAGCATGTCAGGAACCATCCTGAGAATTAAGTGGTTTTTTGTTTCACTTAGTAGAATACAACTTTAACAATTTTATGAGGAGTTGCAAAGTAACCTAGAACCCATATCCACCTAAGAATATACAATACTACTCGGAGACTTTAATGCACGAATGGACAACACATTATACCTGGAGTCAAACAACGATTCAATGAAGAGCCACATAATACAAATGGAGAACTAATGATTAACTTTTGTGCATATAATGAACTAAGGATAAATAATACCTTTTTTTAACCATAAAAAACAATACAAGTATACTTTTGAACATAGTAGGGGACAGAAATCTATCATCAATTTCATTGTTACCAACAAACAAAAAAAAATTAAAAAAAAAATTAGGCAATAATATGTCCAACAAAGTTTATGAGTATCTCTAGAAACCTAAATATGTTTGAAAATTCCACCATAACATTTAACGCAAAGCCCATAGAAAATGTAGACAAATTAAAGTACTTGGGCATATGTCGCATTAAACAGGCTTGTCAGGCATTCTTGAAACTTTAAAAAGTGCTACCTGTTCCGATTTTGACCTTAACCTAAGAATCATATTCATGAAGTGCTACGTTTGGTCGGTGCTTCTTTACGGTATGGAGGGTTGGACATTGAAGGCGACTGTAATTTAGAAATTAGAGGCTTTTGAAATGTGGTTGTGTCGCAGAATTATCAAGATACCTTGGAAGGCTCGACTGACAAACGAAGAAGTTCTAAGAGGAGTCAACGAACAACGTAAACTGTTTGAATTGATTAAGAAAAGAAAAACGGCATACGTTTTTTTTTTTCAAAAATAGTCGCAAAAAGGGTAGACCTATCGTGTGGGCCGCGGACGGCTCGCACTGCGACTATTAGAAGGGGAAGAGATTATAGAAAGGAAATGATTGTGGACACGCTTTTCAAAAAGTTGCAGGTCATAGTTCTCTGGAAAAACTGATTTTGGAAGCTTATTCCATTCCCTACCAGCCCTGTAAAAGAAGGATTCTTGATGAAGATTGGTCCTTGTAGTCTTAACTGCAACTCTTCTTCTATGTTCTAGAGGGTGAAGGGTATCTGTGAGAATTGAGCTGTTTATCAAGCGAATGGCTCTTTTCTGAATGGAATCTAGAAGACGAAGAGAATGCCTTGGTGCTAAAGCCCAAATGTGCGAGCAATACTCCAGTAGAGGTCGGATTTGAGCCTTGTACGCCGTCAACAGTTGATCAGGAGTAAAAAACTTTCTAGTTTTCCACAGAAAACCTAGCCTCTGGCTTGCCGACTTTGCGATGTTAGCAACATGGTCATGCCAAGACATATTATTGGATACCGTGACTCCCAAAATCGAGATGGAGGGACTTGGTTCAAGGGTATTTCCGGACATTGTGATGGGATGATTTGAGGAATTCACTTTCTTAGAAAACGTGGCACTTTGTGTTTTTTGGGCGATGAACTGAACAAGATTGTTGGTTCCCCACTCGACGATTGCTTTAAGATCGCTATTGATGGAATCAACCTGTTCCTGCCTGAGTCTATTTGTATCATTCACCGAAAGTGATCGATAGGATGTGAAAGTTGAGACAAGTGTGCTATCGTCTGCGAAACTGTAAATAGGATTCGTGGTGGTTTTCAAGAGGTCGTTGATGTGTAAAAGAAATACGGTGGGGGACAGGATGGAACCCTGGGAGACCCCGGCATTGGTTTTAAACGCATTAGAAGAAATACCGCCAACTGCCACATGTAAGGAGTGATCTTGCATGAAGCTTAAGAGCCATTGGCGCAGTTTGATTGGGAGACCGTAGGCAGATAATTTACTTAACAATGCCTGGTGCCAAACGCGGTCAAAGGCTTTAGATATATCCAAGGGACATATAATGCGAAGTATTAAGGAATAAATCAACTAAAGATCTCTATCAAAGGAGATTAACCAAAAAACTCGATAGAAATTCTGAGAACATAAACAAAAGCATTAATAGCAGCTGGAAAATAATTAGAGAACACATAGAGAATGCCGCTAGAGAAGCGCTCGGCCCACGAAAAATCAAAAGTAATTCAGATGAAACATACAATATAACAGCATGGTTTGGAAAAGAAATAAAAAAAAATGTAAACAGAAAAAAGGACGCTTTTTTAAAATATAGATCTCAAAAAACACCAGAACCATACCAACAATACAAAGACATACGTAACGAAACCAACTCATTAGTCAGAAAATTAAAAAATGAACATTGGGAAAAGTTTTCAAAGAGATTGAAAGGAGATTTTTATAGCACACAAAAACCAATATGGTAAGTAATAAGACAACAACAAAAAAATTAGCAGAAATAAAGGAAACGAATAAAACATCGGAGGAGAAATGAATAAATTATCTAACAAAGCTATTTGACAGACCAAATGAAGAAAAAGTAAATATAGAACAATATATAAGACAACACATAGGAGTTACTATAAGTGAAATTGAAACAGCCTTGAAATCATTAAAAAATGGAAAATCCGCAGGACAAGACGGGCTCCAAAATGAATTACCAAAGTACGGAGGTGGAAAACTAGCACAAACACTACCAAATCTCATACAGAACATTTTAACACAATGCAAAATCCCTGACAGATGGAAAAAAAGTACAACAATTTTAATGTTTATAAAGGGGGCAAACAGAAACCATAAAACTACAGAAGAATAAATTTGCTAGATACTGCACACAAACTAATGATCAAGGTTATCACTAATAAGCTTAACTCTATTATTTCACTCTCAGATGAACAACAGGGTTTCAGATCTGGAATATCATGTGTGGATGCTGTATTTGTACTGAGACAGATAGTAAAAAAATCCATAGAATATAATAATCCGGCCTTTCTATGCTTTATTGACCTAAAGCATTTGATCGTGTAAAAATAGATAAAAAAGTTTACCTGTTATATCAAAGAGACATACCCATCAATATAATTCAAACCATAGAAGACATTTACTACGGTACCAAAGTTCAGGCCTGCATTAATGGAAATTTAACAGGTGACATACCCATTCATAGTGGAATCAGGCAAGGAAATTCACTAAGCCCATTGCTCTTCGATATTATTATGAATGAAATAATAAAAAAGTACGACTTGGCAACGGGTATCATCTGGGCGATACTGAAAAAAAATTCTCCGCTACGTGGACGACGCCGTAATAATTGTAGAAGATAAAAACGATTTGCAGAGATTACTTCACACTTTCTACACAACAGCAAAAAAATATAACATGATAATCTCAACAGACAAAACAAAGTGTATGACGACATCAACAAAATCACTTAGATGTAAACTTGAAATAAACGGAAAAGTAATCAAACAGGAAATAAAGTTCAAATACCTGGGTATGGAAATTACGAGTTATGGAAACGCAGAAGAGGAAGTACGAGAACAAGTAGCTAAAGCCAGCAAAGTAGCCGGATGTCTAAACGACTTAATTTGGCGTAATAAACACCTAAAACAAGAAACAAAAACAGGGATTTACAAAACAGCAATAAGACCCATCATGACTTATACAGCAGAAACAAGACCGGATACATCCAAAACAAAACAAATTCTAGAAACAACGGAGATGAAGATACTAAGGAGAATTACATGGAAGTCTTTGATGGATAAAGAAAGAACTGAGAACATTAGACAAATGTGCAAAACGGAGTGTATCAATGATTGAGTATCGAAGAGAAAACAGGAATGGAATAAACACATAAATCGTATGAGAGAAGATGGACTAGTTCGTATAGCTAGAGATAAGTCACCAAACGGAAGACTTAGTATAGGTCGGCCAAGAATGAGGTGGAGTGACAATCTGGATTGTGGCTAAATAACTCGAAGAAAAAACAGGCCATAGGCCTACCCTGAAAGAGAGAAGAAAAAGAAGACTTAGTAGAATACCACCCTATAATTAAAATTTAAAATAAAATTTTATAAACAAAAGTTGGGTAATAAAATAATTATTGCAATAATTTATAATAATTATATCTACAATAATATTATTTATTGTGGTTACCTAGAGTATTTTAAATGAATATTAAAAGAATTTTTAAGATCCAAATAAATAATACAATAACACGTATTACGAAACTCAAAGGTTATCAAGTTTTCAATATAAATTCGAGATTACTATTTACTAATTGGATATACACAATTTTATTTTATTTTTAAATCGATTCAAAAAAATTCCATGGAAATATTTAAAAACTATGTGCATACATGAAATTATTATTAATAGTTTTAATTTAAAGTGATGGAAACATTTTCTGCCAACTAAGATTTTATAAACAAACATTCTCAAAAACAAATTTAACTGCGTAGAAGTAACATTTGCAAGTTAAAATACATTAAGTGGTCAAATATAGGCATAATTAATTATTGCTGATGTCTAATACCGGAAAAATAAAAATAAAATGTTTATCAGTACGCTAAATATACAAAGTGTTTTTAAATTTATACAAATAAATTTAATATTTATTGTTGTGAAACCAATTTTTTTTCTATTGATATTTTTTTTAACCAATAGATATTAAAAAAATATTTTAATTTGGTTTTTATAATGTTAAAACTACAGTTTCGATGATATCACTCCTGTTTATCACGCGTTATAATTGTTCGTCGCTGGCTTTCATTGTTTTTTTGTTTTGTGTTCGTTTCGACTTTCAAAATATTTCTGTGTACTGTACTGTAAAGTATTTAAAGTTCACTATTTATCAACATCAGGTAGTACATTTTATTACATTACATTACAATCTTGCGGTTGTGCCTTTGGTATCGGCACCTATGTCACCTAGATCTTTTGATCCTCTGTGACTACCGCTGGGTCTTCAGGGCATCATCAGAATTCTAGTCCGCTGATTTTGGCAAACCTCAGGATTTCTGTTGGCCCTGTCTCATTTAGATCGCTTGGATCCATAATCATACGGCCCTAGGTTTGATACCTATACACCGCTAGCAACGTGCAGTGACACAGAATATGTATACTGCTCTCCTCCTCTTCTCCGCATAGTCGACAGTTTTTCTCGGCCGCCAGCTTAAGTTTGAAGAGGTGCGCCCTTTGTGCGATGTGTCCTGTGAGCAGGCCAAAGGTGCTGCTTAGTCTTCCCCGGTCCATCGTCCAGAGTGCGTCAGCCCTCTTCCGGAGAGGTTTTTTTATCAGCTGTTTTGATGTTCTGCAGCCAGTATTTGCATTCCACTGAGCAATATGTTCTTGTTTAAGGATTAATTTCAATAAATATTTTGCTCCGACAATTGGCAATCCGACCAACTGGCTTCTTGCTTCTACCAGGGTCCCATTTTTTGCCAGTTCATCGGCTACCTCGTTGTCATTTATCCCAGTGTTCCCAGGAACCCATGTAAGAGTGACTTTGTTTACCGTCGCTAACTCAGTGAGGGCTTGCATGCAGTCCCACACCACCGATAATGTTGTGGTAGTCATACCAATGCTACTAGTTTTCTAAAACAAAACCGTGTTAATTCATGTTTTGTGCCAATCTGTCCAACTACTTTAAGAAAGTTTCCAAATAAATTATTTTTAATAAAACCCTACATACTTATACTCTCCTTTTTCTCGTAGGGGTAGAAAGAAACCTTTTTCTTTCACCCGATACGGTTCTTACACACATTTTTTGCTTTTTCTTCTTTCATCAAAACTCTTATATATTTTCGTCAGTTATTGATACTTTTGACCTGGACTTCTACCGACTTGCCCATTCACACCCATGCAGGAAACCCCCAGAGTTGACAAAGGGGCAAAGCCTGTGCCAGTACTGGAAATACTTGCTTTGGCGTACCTGTATTGGCCCATGAGTGGGTCAGGCTGCTTAACCCAGCTTCAGCTATGCCAATGATTATCCGAGCTTGGGCCAAGACAGGTTAACCCAGCCTTGGCCGTGCCAATGATTACCCAAACTTGGGCCAGGCCTGGGTAACCCAGCCTTGGCCATTCATTGGGGACGCAAGCTTGGGCCAAGACAGGTTCACCCAGCCTTGGCCGTGTCAAATATTACCCAAACTTAGGCCAGGCCTAGGTAACCCAGCCTTGGCCATTCATTGGGGACCCAAGTTTAGACCAAGACTGGATAACCCTGCCTGGACCATGCTAATAATTACCCAAGTTCGGGCCAGGCCTGTGTAACCTTGCTGTTTAATAGGGACCCAAGCTGAAGCTGTTTGGTTACATACGGCATGATTCCAGCATTTTCGTTCAACGCCCCATCGTCAGCCATACTTGTTATCATTACGTGTCAAGTCAATTCAAGCTTGAATTACTCAGTCAGTGTATTTTTTATTTCAAGTTTTCAAATTACATTTGTTATTATTTATAACTACTAAAAAAATCATGTCTGCTGCGTACCTTGGAGTTCAAAGGTGGCAAATTTAAATAAAACAGCAAAAATTTTAAATAAAAAAACTAATTCAGTTGTTCAGTATTAATAATCCAAGAGTTAACATCAGCTTTGTAAGTGAGGTTATGTGTAATAATAATTGAAATATGATACATGTTTTTAAAATTAAGTGTACTAAGATAAGTAAAAGAAATTATATAAAATAAAAAATCAATATGTGTATATAATCATTAATTCCATTGTTCAATTAATGGAAAATACTCGGCGTTTATTATAAGCCAGTATTGGCAATCAAGCATAGCCTAGTCTTGAGAACCAAGCCTGGCCCAGTACTGACATTTAAACATTTCCAAGTCTTGGCAATTAGGCATGGCCCAGTCTGGGCATTTAAGCATGACCCAATCCTGGTATTTAAGCATGGCCCAGACTTGGCAACTGAGTCTGACCCATCGTTATTACTCCAGATTTATACCAATACTGGGCCAAGCCTGGCTTACAAGCTTGGCCCAGAGTTCTACATATTTGGGCCAAGCTTGGGCCTGTGGTACTTTTCTCTATGAGCAGTCACCTTATTTATCTGTTTTGTCAATTTTTCTTTATCCACCATGTCCTAACCATCTAAGCATTCCTTTATCTATCTTTGTAACCACATCTTCTTTCACACCACAGCGTTCCCTTATCTCACTTTTCATCACTTTATCCAACCAAGTCACTTCGGCTATACTTCTCATACTATACTTATCTCTGCAACATTAATCTTCTTTTTAGGATGTTTTGCCAAACCCAAAATTCACTACCATACATAAGTGTAGCAAGCAGCACTTCTCTATACACAACCAGACATGCTTTTTTGACACATTCTGGCTGCTCATAAAGTGATGTAGGATTCCATTTTTTTATTTCCCTGCCAACACTCTTTGCTAAATGTCACAGTTATACTTTCCGTCTTTTGTTAACTTTGAAACCCAAGTATACAAACCAATTTACTTGTTCCACTATTTTTTTTTAATCAGCACCCTGCGGTTTTTTGTGCTTTCTTCTCTTTTAAAATCCATTACTTTCGTTTTGCTTACATTTATTTTTATCTTTTTGGTTTTCAGAACATCATGCATAATATCTACCATTGCCTGCAACACTTTTTCAGATAACGCTAAAATGACCTTATCATCGGCGTAAAGGGGACATTTGACGATCAAATCATTTCTTCACAATCCATACGCACTCTTCTAAATAAAGATTAAAGTTTTATTTAGGTAATAAATGCAATCAAGTGACCCAAAACACCGACATAATTAATACATATTGAAATCAAAATAATTGTGCAGCTTTATGTTTAACCCGAAATATCTCGAAAAATAATAACTTTATCGCCATGAAGAAAAAGTACAATATTCACATAGAAAGTATTGTAGAATCGAGAAATGGTAATAAAATTGCAATTCTGTCAGTGGAGTAGAATTTGGGAGGGATCAATCAGTCTCTTGCTCCTGCCGTACGCCTCTGGTAGTAGCCAGAAACGTTTAAAACACCCTGTAACCCAGACAGAAGACACATTTTAAATGGGTGATTTGGGTTAAATCTTCATATTTTGAGTTTAGGATTTTATAATTGAAATATTTTCAATTAGTAATGAAACACCCTGTTTTTTCTATTTGTTTCATTTTTGTAATGTTTAATGAAAATGAGCCCAACTTTTTTTTGTCGGCTGTTTCATGCAAGTTTGAACACTTTTTTTCTTAAGATATTATATCACAGGATCTTAGGTAAATTATTCGAATTGTTATCATTGTAAAGCTGCAAAGTAGTGCATTCGGCCAAAAATATTTTTTTGAACTTATTTTGTATTATTAAAAAAATTCTAATCTTATACGTTTAAATAATATTCTACCATTTTAAATTATTAAAAAAAATTCATCATATTTTGTTTAAACAATGAGAAATAATAGCAATGCTTAATTTTTTTAAAAAAATAACGTAACTTCCTGTTAGCTATAAATAAAAGTACTTTACATGGTGATAAAATGTTAGAAGCAAATCGCGAAAACGGGGAAATCCTGCTTTAAGTAATTACGAAAAAATACTGTAACAAAAAAAACATATTCTAATAATAGTTATCAGTAGCCCCAGAATTGGTAAAACAATTACTGTTTCTGATAGATACATTGCTTTATCTTGTATTCTTTTTATTTTTCGACTGCCTATCCATATTAACGGATGTTAGCGACCACATTTCCAAACTTATTTCTGTCTCTTGCAGTGTGGACAAGCTCTCAAATTGATTTAATGCCGGCCCATTGTCTGATATTTCAAGCCCATGACATTTTTTTTTGCCACATTCCTCTCTTTCACCTAATATTGCCCTTTAAAATAAATTGTAGCATATTAATAAATTTTAAATTTCTAAAAATATGGACAAAGTATGCAATTTTTCTCTTCTTAATTGTGGTAAATAATTCTCTTTCTTTATGCATTCTTTGTAAGACGTTGTCACGTGCCTATTTTTTCCTTCTACAGTTCCATTATTAATTGTGTCGCTGATAGTTTCGTATTCCTTAGGTACTCGTAAGTACGTCAATTCCGTGTCATTTTTCTTGATTTCCGGCCTGGGAGTCAGTAGTTGGGTGAGAGTCTTCGAAGTCGGGTGTTGGTGAGAGTTTTTGGGACGGTGTGTTATTAGCACGTGTGCAGAACCTCTATGGGATTTCTTTCATATCTAGCTGTATTTGGGCCATCTTAATTGGATTTTAAAGAAAAACCACTTAATTTTTAACTTGACCATTCTATCTTACCTTCGTTGTTGATATTTTGGATTTTGGTGTCGAGTTAAAATAGCCGCAAGCGGGATTTATTTGAGGGAAGCCATTGTTAATTAGCAGGTGCCGTCCCATAATCAAATAGGCCACAGGAGTAGGCCACAGGAGTAGTGAAACGTATACCCAAAGGTTATAAGTGATTTATTTTTAAATATATAACGCCGTGATATATTTTGACACCACGATTAAGTTTTGTTTTAGTTTATTAATATAGTACATGTGAATTCGTATACCCAAAGGTTATAAGTGATTTATTTTTAAATATATAACGCCGTGACTTATTTTGACACCACGATTAAGTTTTGTTTTAGTTTATTAATATAGTACATTGTTGGAAACTATTTATTGCATTAGATAATATGCCAAAACTAAACTTGGATTAAAATAACCTTCTCAATAATTCTTTATGTCCAAGTAAAGCTATATTTTTTTCCTACTTATTTGTAAATATCCTACAATCCTGATATTTTAAAGGACAACCATTGTAAAAATATTTTTAAATAAACTCGATTGTTTTGGCAGTGAAAATCTTTATGTAAATGGTTAAAACATGAGTAAATTAGCAGCCTTATGTAAAGGTTTGAGTTAGTGTTATTAATGAGTTGTTTTATATATGTTTTACTTTTTTGTTTGGTAACTTGGTAAAGTCTGTTACTCTTACTTCTGTTATGGTTATTTTATAAAGTTGTAAATTTTAAATTTTTGGTTTTTTTAGCAAGAAAATTTACCATAGCTGTTAATTTTGACTATATTTGCTATAATGTTGCTATTGAGCTGTGTACGTTGATTTATTGTGTGAGTAAAGTATCCAATATATTTTAGCTATAAATTTATTTATTTAGTTCACCATAATCTTAGTTGTTTATCGTGTGGCTCTGCTAGTGCCTATAAGACCTAGGGGTTTCCGGCTTGAACCGTCTAAGTCGGTGGTGCGGCTCACTTTTATATTTTTTTTCTTCTACCCTCTACGGCTGAGCTCGGGCATAATTTGCCAGTAGAGAGACCACTGGCAGAGTACTCTTTAGAGAACGAAAAAAATACGTGGCAACGTCGTTATTCGTCACCTTATCAGTCCAAGAACATTTAAGCAGACGGCTGTATTTTATTAATGCATTACATGCCATTTCTATTCTGCTTCGGATTTCCTCATCAGAGTTTCAATATGAGTGCAAAATGGCGGTTCGGAGGGAACCCATAATAGTTTTTTTTAAATGACTAAAAAGCAGTTATACGATATAATGCAAGAATGTCCGGAAAAGAATACTGATGGTAGGATGGTGTTTTTAGAGAAAAAAATTATAGAGCTCACAAAATGTCCTGATAGTCAACTGGACAAATTAAAACACAATTTGAGCCATTTCAAATGTAAATTTAAACGAAGATGGGAAGCTGAAAACTATTAGCATAAATGTTTTCTAAAAAACGAACAATTGCATTAAAACACCCATAAATTTGCCATGTGGTCTATAGGGAAACCGAGTCAACCATTAAAGGAATTTGGGGGATCCAGCGATAGATCTAAACGAAGGAAAACTAAAGATTTAGAAGAAAACATATCTACAGACGAGTTTACTTATGCTGCTCAATTGGGTAAAGCTGCTGGGTACGACAGGATAACAGTTGAAATGCTAAAGGTTGGACAAAGCGTGGTAACTAGTCTGCTGTACCGCCTTTTTAACCTTTGTTGGAGAAATGGTAGCGTACCAGACGACTGGTGCAAGGCTGTTAACCTGCCTCTTTACAAGAGAAAAGGTTTGCAGCAGGACTGTTAGAACTACCGAGGTATTAGTTTACTCAGCGTAGTCGGCAAACTGTATGCATAGATATTGATTAAAAGAGAGACAAATGAAACTAAGAAGATGATATGGGATGCGCAAGCAGGATTTAGAAAAGGAAGGAGATGTATGAATTAGGTCTTTTCATTACAAGGTGTAGTTGAAAATTTTTTGGCTAGAAGTCAGTAGGTCTTTTGCGTTTTTATAGACTTGGAAAAGGCCTATGACATAGTGGTGAGGAGTAATATTAGAGTTATCTAAAGAGAAGTTGCAGGCGGTGGTTAATGTTATTCATGATGCCCTGAAATATAAGGGAATAAAAATAAATGTAACCAAAACAAAAGAAATGGTTTTTGAAAGAGAAGAAAGCATGACAAACTGTGAAGTTCTGATTGGGGAAAGAGTGGAACAAGTAAATGAGTTTGTAAACTTGGGTTCAAAGTTTGCGAGAAATGGAAAGTATGACAGTGACATTGAGCTTTATGAACACCCAGAAAGTGTCAAAAAAGACACGTCTGGCTGTGCATAGGGGAGTGTTGGTTCCTACACTTATGTATGGTAGTGAATGTTGGGTTTGCAAAAGAAGCATAAAAATAGGATATATGCTGCGGAGATAAGTAGTCTGAGAAGTATAGCCGAAGTGACTTGGTTGAATAAAGTAAAGAATAGTGGGATAAGAAAACGATGTGGTTAAAAAGATAGATTAAGGAATGCTTAGATGGTTTGGACAAGTAGAAAGAATGAATAAAGGAAGATTGACAAAACAAATTTATAAGGCGAGTGTGAATGAACAAGTCGGTAGAGGTCGACCTCGGCGAAAATATTTCGATCAGATCAACATTGTTTTGAAGAAAGGCCAGGTCAAGAGTACCAACAACCGACGAGCATGTATAAAAGCACTGATGA
The DNA here is from genome assembly GCA_950111635.1 of Agelastica alni. Classification (NCBI taxonomy): domain Eukaryota; kingdom Metazoa; phylum Arthropoda; class Insecta; order Coleoptera; family Chrysomelidae; genus Agelastica; species Agelastica alni. Next base: position 26,472,153 of record OX467718.1, on the reverse strand, counting down.
AAGTAGAGGAAGCAAAAGATGTGTGAAAGAACCGTAGCAAGTGGAAGGAAGTGGTCTCTGCCTACTCCTACGGGAAAAGGCGTGGCTATATGTATATAAGTATGCTCAAATGAGTCAACGTCCTGAAGGAAATAAAGACGGGTCTTTTAGTAGATAATATACGGGGTCACAAATGATCGGCAAAACTTCTAAAATATTTTTTTTTGATCCGAATGCTGTTTCTCAAATCACTGGAATAAACTCAACATTGATCTACAGCTTCAAAGTAATCCTGGAAACAATTTCGTGTTCATGCGGTTTAAGCAAAAAAAATCGTAGCCTATACATTTAAAACTGCTACTCTGTACATGCAGCTGTATGGTTGGTATCCAATGTCGCCCACTGTACATAAAATCCTATTGCATGGTACAACAGTTATTTCGCACTTCATACCACCAATTGGACAGCTTTCTGAAGACGCTGCCGAAGCTCGCAAAAAGCAATTCAGGCTCTATAGGCAGAACTTCTCCCGAAAAAATAATAGAGTGAAATGCAATAAGACTTTTACTTACGTCTGACCCATTGTTAAGCAGCAGTAGAGAACAACCACGTGAAAAAAGTAAACCGTTCTGTGTGGAAACTATAAGTCTTCTAATACCTGGAGCGGAAAATGCACAAACTAAAAGCAGTGATCACGAAAAAAATTCAAAAGTGAATCTGACTTCGATGATTGAATTATTGTGAAACAGCTTTTTTCCCAATTTATTGTATACGTTAGAAAACTGTCTCTAATTGTTTACGCATGAATTTCCACATGGTACATTGCACGAAATATTTTCCTGTGGCGACTAAACTTTAAGGGAAATTTAAAATCACAAAGTAATTTAGAAGTCGACGGCAACAGTTTTAACTGTAAAAAACATGAAAAATATTTTTGGCCAAAGTTTTTGCCTTAAATATTCCACTGTGCAGTGCATACCAAAATTACACATTTGGAGCTGTTTTCTTGATTTTAATCTCTATTTTAAAAAAATCGTGAAATCTGTTCCCAAATGTAATTGTGCTGTACTAAAAAAAATTGTTGATAATTTTTTCTTTTAAGTGGTGTATTGTTGTTATGTAAGTTTTTGCCATTACATTAATTAAATAATATTTTTTTGTAAAAATATAAGGTGTAAAGTAAGTTTTTTTCCATAAATAAAAGGTAAATTGTTTAAATAAACAATTTGTAAACGTTTATAAGTAGTAATTCATAGTCAAGATCGAGAAATAATTTATAAAAATTGGAACTTTATAAATATCGAGCAAAAACAAGGCTTTACAATCTCTCTGAATAATAAACCTTTAATTTTAGGAGAAAATGTTAATAAATATGTATGAAGTAATTTATAAAAGGCATACAATAAAATGTATTTGAAGCTGTTAAAAATAAAGAGATAAAGTCTACAGAAAAAAATATATTCTTTTAGAACATTAGTAAAAATTTTGATTTTTGTCAAAAAAAACTAAAGATAACGAGTAAAATTAATGGCAGATAAAGTTGTGTTAAAAATCTGAAATTACGAAGCTGTAGATTTTGGATGACGCTGAGTTCAAATATAATGTTGTCCTAAAAGTGGCACTTCCGGTTATACCGGAAGTAGATGATTTTGTACAAAATTTTAAAAATCCTACTCCACATTGAGCTAGCTCCAGTTGGACGACGCGACAAAATTGGATTTTTTACCGATTGGATATCTAACTCATCCTGTCACTTCAAATCATCCATTTTGGTTTTTTCCACTCACGGTCAGTTTTTAGAGGGACACTGCTCCATTTGGACGTATGGAGCAGTCGTGGATGGCCAGCTTATTATCTTCAGTACCACCAGTGTCCAAAGGGTTTTAACTTTAGATTGCCCCATTTCAATATTTTCGTTTGACCACTTCTTTTCAGGGGAGAAAAATACTTGATACCATCATGTGGTCCTTGCTGAGTGGCAATGATTAATTAGGTATTAGAATTATGAAATTCTAATAAACGTTGCATGACCAGAATTGCGGAGTTAAGATTTATGGCGAACTGATCAATACCATTCGCTATGTCGATGACACCGGAATCTTATGTGTTGATCCTCAGGGCCTTCAACGTCTTTTAGACTTGGTCAACGTGACGAGACAAGGAATGGGTGTAAACATAAATGTCACTAATACCAAGTTTATGGTTTTCAGCCGTCAGCCGTATAATGTTGCTGCACTGCAATGAATGGTCAAAACATTGAAAGGGTTCCATGTTTTAAATATCTTGGTAGTTACATTACAGAGCATGTCGACCCGAACCAACATCAGGAGGACTTGATATGGCACCAAATAGAGAATAAACATTTTAAATATTTGTTTTGAAAATTATAACACTTTATTTTGAATATTTTATATCGAATGTCGGTTCATATTAAATATGTTTACAAATTGTTGCTGTGGCAATTAAAAACATTATCATATTTAACATTTCTTTCTTGACTAAAATGTTAAAAATATACACACGATACATAAATTTAAATTTAAATCTCCATTTCGCAAACATAAGTTAATTTGCCTGATATATTAGCACTTATTTTACGATATTAGACGAATAGTTCAAAGTTTTCAGTACGTATTAAATTTTGTTAAGGTGCCGGTTAATTGCATACGCGCAGTTATAAACTAATAGACCACGAGATATCTAATTACCAGTAACATTTTGTAAAAAAATTTTTAATCTATTTATTATGCATTATGCTATTGAAATCTGCAAAACATAAAAAAGTAAATGAACGTCAGAGGCTGCAAACAGGAAAAAAAGACAATTGATCATTTGCTTTTCTACCCTCACGTCAATCAAAGAATCCATATTGTTAGAAAAATGTTTGACTGTGGTTATTCCAAAAAAATTTTACGTAAACTCATCACCTTTTTTAATAACAACATGCTGGTTAAAAGTCCTATAGGGCACCCGAGTGGGTATCCAAGTGATGTAGTTCTTACAGTACATTTTTCCTTATTTTAAATTTATGCAAACTCTTATATATATATATATATATATATATATATATATATATTTAATATATGTTTAACTTATACATAGACAATTGTTTAAAAGATCTGAAAGATGCGTATAGATGAAAAATGAATGATTTGATCATCAAATGCCTTCTTTACGCCGATAATCAGGTTATATTAGCGTTATCTGAAAAGGAGTTGCAAACGATGGTTAATGTTATGCATGATGCTATGAAAATCAAAGGAATAAAAATAAATGTAAGCAAAAAAAAGTAATGGTTTTTGAAAGAGAAGAAATCATAACAGACTGTGGAGTTTCGATTGAGGGAGAAAAAGTGGAACAAGTAAATGAATTTGTGTACTTGGGTTTAAAGTTTACTAGAGATGAAAAGTATGATAGTGACATTGAGCAAAGGGTGTTGGCCGGACAACAAATGAATGGGGCACTGCATAGTTTTATGAATAGCCAGAAAGTATCAAAAAAGGCACGTTTGGCGGTGCATTGAGGTGTGTTGGTTCCTACACTTATGTATGGTAGTGAATGTTGGGTTTGGCAGAAGAAACATAAAAATAGGATTAATGCTGCGGAGATGAGTAATCTGAGAAGTATAGCCGGAGTGACTTAATTGTCTCTGCCTACCCCTATGGGAAAAAGGCGTGACTTTATGTATGTATTTATATAAACTCTTGTAGTATCTTTAACCTTTTTTTTTGTAGCTTTAATCCATTTTTAATCTGAATGGTCGATGTTGACTTCTTTGCTGTGCAAGTGTCAAACACAAATGATTATCTTTTCTAAAAAAGGACTTCACTGGAATTGCCATTTTTAAAATTTAGTTGTATTGCCTTTAGGTTTTTAAAATCTTTTATTTAACTTACAGTGTATGTATGTTTCTTCTTCTTACAGTGCCTTGCTTTCTCAAGCGTTGACGACTCCCGTATTGACTACTTTTTTGTATCTTTCTTTATCTTAAGCTGTGTGGAGAAGTTCTTCAGCAGTTAAACCTGTCCATTGTCGGAGATTTCGAAACCAGGACAGTTTTTTGCGGCCTATCCATTTTTTTCCCTAGATCTTGACTTTTAGAATAAGATGAAGCTGACTATAACGTGGTCCACACATCACATGTCCCAAGTATTCCAGTTTGCGACGCTTGATGGTACTAAAGAGCTTTCTTTTGTGCCCTTTCTAATGAGTACATTCTCGTTGGTAGTTCGGCTTGTCCACGGAATTTTGAGAACACAGCCACATCTCGAATGCACTGATCCGGTCAATAATTTTTTGGTGAAGCGTCCATGTTTCGCAAGAGTACAACATAATAGACCGTACATAACACTTGGTAAAGCGTTCCCGCAGATGAATGTTAAGTTGCTTGAGTTTCAGAAATGTTCTTCTAGTTATTTATATTCTAGCCTTGATTTCTTCGTCTAGATCCATCGACTGACTGATCTAGCTTCCAAAATATTTAAAGTGCTGAACTCTTTCTATATTCTCGCCATCAAGTGTTATTCTTTCAGGGTCAACATTCATTTTGCTAGCAATCATAAATTTAGTTTTTTTGACATTGATTTTCAGTCCCCAATGATTAATTTCTTTGTTTATCTTATCTAACATACATTGTACTTATTTCAATGATTCAGCTAGGAGCACGGTATCAAATGCTTATCGAATGTTACTAATGGTTTCGCCTACAATCTTTATTCCTTCACCAGATTGTGTTGCCCTCTTAAATATATTCGCCGTGTAGAGGTAAAAAGTGCAGGAGACAAAACACAACCCTGTCTCACACCTCTCTTTATAGGTATCTGAGTGGTCTACTCTCTATCTAGTGTTACCGTGGAAGATTGATTCCAGTAGAGAGAAAATAACAAACGTATATCATTATTATCAAGCGGTATATTTTGCGGAATTTGTTATGCTGTATGCTATCAAAAGCCTTTTCGTAGTCGATAAAACATAGGTACACCGGCTTTTTCCGAGTGGAATCTTGCAACTGAATTTTGAAGCAGATATCTTCAACCGATTGAGCTGAAATTTTGTTTACACGTTTAGTTTGGATGACAATGCATGGTTAGCTGTATGACGTCATTCTAAATTCAACATGGCGAAACACCCAAGATAGCGGACTAGTTATTTTAAATGCACTTCTACAATATGTGTATCTAAGGAGTTAGAAATATTCGTTGGGTCCACGGTGATGTTGCGTTACAATGTAGATGTGTCCAAAGGTCTGGTGAGTGGTGACATTGGACATATTACAGAAATCATATGGCCCTGCTTCCGGAGAGCACAAATGTATGATAATGACATACCATTCGTCCGCATAGACTTCGGCTAAGACGGTGTTTATCTCATTCAACCCAAGACTGTACAATTTACAGCAAAATATAGCTACGGCACTGCAGAACGAAGAATACTGCCAATTATATTATGTTGGGCTTGCACAGTACACAAAATTCTGAGTAGTACTGTTGACCATGGCGTTGTATACACAGCTTTGCCGATGATAGTACCCTCCATACCGCTTTCTCTTCTAGGGCCCCTATATCAGCCCGTGAAACCAGAAATGAACGAGGAAGAAATGTTAACAATATAAATATGGACTTAGCAACAATTCTCGAATGGGGATCCAATAACTTGGTAGAATTCAATGCGAACAAAACACAAGCATGTCTTTTCTCTAGAAAAGCCGATCTCACTGTGCCTAACATAACTTTGTCAGCAGTAACCATACCACTGAAGTCGTCCATATCGATGCTTGGTATTACTATCAGCAATAACCTTTCCTGAGAAAATCACGTGAGGTCCATTGCCAAAAGTGCATCCCGAAAACTTGGTTTTTTGTTTCGTGCCAAGAGCTATTTCACCTCCAGTCAGCTGCTTATGATCTATAAGGCACAGATCTGACCTGTACTGGAATACTGTTCCCATATTTGGAGTGCGGCACCTAAACATATCCTGAAGCTATTGGATTCTGTCCAAAAAGGGGCAATTCGTCTCGTCGGTGATGCCTCGCTTACAAACTCGCTCACTTGTCTGGAACACCGTAGAAAAGTTGGCGATTTGTCTCTATTTTATAGATATTTTCATGTGCGATGCTCTTCTGAAATATCAACAATCGTTCCTCCTTTGGCAGTCTCTTCGAGATTAACCCGTCAAGTTCAGTCTTCACACCCCTTCGTGGTCACTTTGGAGACCTGCAGAACATTACTTTCCAAAGACTCATTCATCCAACGAATTGCGAGGCTTTGGAACTCATTGCCCAGGGAGGTGTTCCCCGAGGCATACAACCTCCAGAAATTTAGGAAGAACACCAACTCCTACCTTCTTTCCCTTGGTTCCCACGATGTTCTCTGAACATTACAGGATATCCCTTTTCGTGGGAACCAAAACATATAAAAAAAAAAATATAAGGCCCAAAGATCTTCGCTGCTGGTCAAGCTTACGTGGCCTTAAGAAGGGTAAAAATATTATAAGGTCTCCTTATTATTGAGCTTAACTGTTCGAAATTGGAAGCTTGTTCTTGTTCTTCGGCCGAATGTGGCCAGTGGTGATACAAGAGTTTTTATTTCTCTGGAGCATCTGCCATGAAAATATCTGTAGAATAATGACTGGTCTGCAACTCTTCTTTTATGTTCTAGTGGGTGAGGGGTATCTGTGAGTGTTGAGCTGTTTATCAACCAAATTGCCCTTTTCTGAATGGAATCTAGAAGACGAAGAGAATGCCTTAGTGCTGAACCCAAAATGTGCGTGCAATACTCCAGTAGAAGTCGGATTTAAGCCTTGTACGTCGTCAACAGTTGATCGGGAGTAAAAAACTTTCTAGCTTTTCACAGAAAACCTAGCCTCTGGCTTGCTGACTTTGCGATGTTAGCAATATGGTCATGCCAAGTCATATTATTGGGCACCGTGACTCCCAAAATCGGGATGGAGGGACTTGATTCAAGGGTATTTCCGGACATTGTGATGAAATGATTTGAGTAATTCACTTTGGCGCTTTGTGTTTTCTGGGCGTTGAAATGAACAAGATTGTTGGTTCCCCACTCAACGATTGCTTCAAGATCTCTATTGATGGAGTCAACCTGTTCCTGCCTGAGTCTATTTGTATCATTCACCGAAAGTGATCGATAGGATGTGAAAGTTGAGACAAGTGTGCTATCGTCTGCGAAACTGTAAATGGGGTCCGTGGTGGTTTTCAAAAGGTCGTTGATGTATAAAAGAAATAAGGTGAGGGACAGGATGGATTCCTGGGGGACCCCGGCGTTGGTTTTAAACGCATTAGAAGAAATACTGTCAACAGCCACATGTAAGGAGCGATCTTGCATGAAGCTCAAGAGCCATTGGCGCAGTTTGGTTGAGAGACCGTAGGCAGATAATTTACTTAACAATGCCTGGTGCCAAAAGCGGTCAAAGGCTTCAGATATATCCAAGGCTATTGTACGGAATTCACCAAACTTCTTAATAGTGTTTGTCCAGAGCTGAGTGACATAAGCCAGCAAATTTCCAGTAGACCGAAGTTGTCGAAATCCATATTGTCTGTCATGGATTATCCCAAATTTCTCCAGATATTTGATATAATCACACCTTTTTTCCCGTAGTGTTAGGCGGAGACCACTTCCTTTCACTTTTGTCAATCTTCCTTTATTCATCCTTTCTACGTGTCCAAACCATCTAAGCATTCCTTTATCTATTTTTGTAGCCACATATTCTTTTACACCACATCGTTCTCTTATCTCACTATTCTTTACTTTATCCAAATAAGTCACTCTGGCTATATTTTTCAGACTACTCATTCCCACAGCCAGTCGTGCCTTTTTTGACACTTTCTGGGTGTTTCTAAAGCTATGCAGTGCCCTATTTATTTGTTTTCCTGCAAATACCCTTTGCTTAATGTCACTGTCATACTTTCCATCTTCGTATACTTTGAACCCAGGTATACAAACTCATTTACTTGTTTCACTCTTTTTCCCCTAGTCAGAGACCTTTACAGTTTGTCATGCTTTCTTCTTTATAAAAACCATTACTTTTGTTTTGCTTACATTTATTTTTATCCCTTTGATTTTTAAGGCGTAAAGAAGGCATTTGACGATCAAATCATTCATTTTTAATCCATACGCATTCTCTTTCAAATCTTTTAAACAATCGTCCATGTATAAGTTAAACATCCATTTGTCACTCTTTTAATTAATATCTTTGCATACACAGTTTGCCGACTATGCTCTTGGTCTTATTAGGGTTTTATAAATCCCTATCTTTATTGTCCGTTTAAGTATCTTAATTTTTGGTGGTTTTTATTAAAATAAAATGCTACGAGTATATGGATAGAATTTATTCATTAATTTCCTGCGACCTATCTCCACTACTGGATAGCAATATTTCTAAATATTTAAATTTGTTGATTTTTTCAAGAAAATAAAGTTTACGATTACTATTATTGCTTTATATATAATTTGGTCAAGATATGACAATGGGTGCCAAGTGATAGTGGAATCACCTGACACCGATGTTTTCGTTCTTTTGCTGTCTCATTATGAGTATTTCGAGTCGAAACCATTGATATGGTTTTATACAGACAAAACAGTAAGCTTGACCATCGACGATATATTCCTATTTATTGAATTTATAAGAAAATAGGAAATTTAAAAAGCTTAGCTCTTGCAACGCTACATGCTGTAAGTGGTTGCGACACTGTAAGTTCATTTAATTATATAGGTAAAAAGAAAGCGTTTGCTGGATTTGAAAAACTTTTAAAATCCGATTTACATGACTTGAAGAACTTAGTTAAATTATCCTTGAACAAAGCGTTGTTCACAGTTACAAAATGGTTGAGCTTTATTTACATTCCCAGTAAACTTCAAACAAAGCTTAAAATTGGTGATAATCAATTAATGAATTACGGTACCAAGTTGCGCGTACAAAAGATGTGGCAGTAGAAAAGATACCTTCTTCAGAGCCAACATTACTACAGCATATTCTTCGTCTTAAATGGCAAGTAAATAAATAGTCGCAAGCGAGATCTGAAAGGATAGGATCTTTTGATCCCACGCAATATGGTTGGATAGTGCAAAATAACGCGCTATGCTTTAATTATTTTGAAGGAGATACATCAATAGAACTTTTGCAGAAATTTATTTGTTCTTGCAGTGAAAAGTCTCCATGTTCTAAAGTAAAAATTTGCTGATGTTTGGCTAAGGGCTTGATTCCTGCTCTGAAAAATGTCTAAGTATCCAAAGATGAAACTGATGAGTCGAAAAACGACGAATGTGAGACTGAAAATTGAAAAGACTTTTTTTCTTACTATCTGTGTTTGTTGTGATAATAAACTTTTTTGAGCCTCTTAGAATGTATTATTTTAAATGTATCTTGATGTAAATATATGTATCATTCTGTAAATAAAACAATAATAGTCATCGTATACTTTACCTTTGATTTTAAGCTTTTTATGTATTTTTAATAAAAACCAACGTATTTTTTTTTAATGAGTCGAATGCATGTAACAATCAACGCTTTAAAAAAAAAAAAAACAGGAACTGAAAATATCTTCTATAGAAGCTGAGAATTTTTTTTTTTTGAAAATTGTACTTTTTGTTAATTTTTGGACCTTTAATCGCCTAGAACTCGAAAACGAAGCATTTTTCGAAAAAATGACAAGAGTAAAAAAGTGTTTATTTTGACCCAATTTACCTTAAGAATTAATTTGCGTAACGATTTTTTTAATAGTCGTCATTTTGTGAATAACAAATTACTGACCATCGGGATAAAAAAGTGTTACCAAGGTTTTTTGTTCGTAATAGCATAAAGAAGCGATCCCAATTAGTTTTAACCTTGCGTTTTTCATTGGTCGGTCACCTTACTTTTCCGTGCATCTTTTTAGGGGTGCACCGCTGACAAACCGCTAAATAAATAAGCTCGACTTCTACCAGCCAGTCGAGCACGCAGGATTCAGAAAAGAATACAGTACAAGTGACCATCTACAAACCGTACGTAGGTACTCTAATAGAGAAATGCACCGAGTACAACGTACCCCTAAATTTGGCGTTCGTCGATTACAAAAAAGCTTTCGACTCGGTCGAGACCTGAGCTGCTCTGAACGCAATGGACAAGGTAAGAATACATACAAGATACTCAAATCTTATAAAACACATTAAAGAAAATGCTACACTGCAAGTAACCATTGACAAAGAGACATCAACGGATAGGATCAAAATGGAAAAGGAAATCCGCTAAGGAGATACCATATCCTCTAAATTATTCACATTGGCACTGGAAAGTACCTTTAAAAACCTGCACTTGGAAAACAAAGGTATCAACATAGATAGAACTCGACTAAATCATTTCCGTTTTGCTGATGATATTGTTGCCATTAGTAACGACATCAATGAGCTAAGAGATATGTTGGAAGAACTGCAGGAAATCTCAAAACAAATCGGGCTTAAGATGAACCCAAACAAAACAAAAATAATGACCAGCGAAGAGACAGCAATAACCATAGAAGGTCCGCCCTTGATTGCGTCGAGGAATACATACACCTGGGCCATGCTGTCAGACTGGGAAAACAAAACCAAACCACAGAAATATCCCGAAGAACAACACTTAGCTGGGCAGCATTCGGTAGGCTAGGCTACACATTCTAAAATCCCAAAGCATTCCAATCAACCTTAAGCGAAAAGTCTATGAGACTTGCATTTACCCGTCACAACATACGGACTATAACACTAACAAAGAAAACCATGGAGCACACCATGTTGGCAATTAGCCTAAGAATCGCATCAGAAATGATAAGATTCGAAGAATAACAGGGGTAACGGATGTTATAAGAAGAGTGGCCGAACTAAAGTGGAGATGGGCAGGTCATGTTGCAATGCAGAACCCCCATCCAGGTGGACTTACAAAATAATGCATTGGCGCTCAAGAGCTACAAAGAGAAACGCAGGAAGACCCCCATGATGATGGCGGGACCACATTTAGAGGATAGCAGGGAGAAACTGGTCCCAAACTGCCCAGGATAGACGGACATAAAAACTAATGGAAGAGGACTATATTCAGGAGTGGATGGACATATGCTAGTAATGATGAAAGTTAAATGGAAGATGCTCAAGTGGTACACCTCCTAAGATATTACAAGCAGCAGCCACAGCTTCAGGTGATTTAATGCCACAAAAATTTTGAAGTCAATACGAACGTACATACAATCTTTTTATGGAATGGTGAAAAAATAAACATACAGTGTTTTTCTCAGAGAATGTGTTACTTGCATATTTCCAAGAACTGTCTACAAAAATGAAACCCTCATCTTTGTTGGCAATTTTTACGATAATATAATAGAAAATTTCATAAAAAAATGATACTGATGTTAATATTAATACTACTTTGTATGGAGCCAGTAGTGAAAATAAAGAAGAAACTCACTTCAAGAAAAAGAGGCTAATATCATTTAGTAACTGCCAAAATGTTTCTAATATAACCATGAATGTTTATCTTTCCAAATAGAATTGTTTATTACCATTTATTATGAGTTAATATTTATTTAATAAAAAATTCAGTTTATTTGTTTTGATAAGAGTTCCTAGAAAAAGTATAGTATGTTACTTGTTTAAAAACTCCTCTTGATACTCGTTCATTAAACACTCGTTACTAAAGGGACGTTTATAACACTTGTTACATAATATACTATTTATTTCTTTTAACATTGAGGCCATTATAAAACCTAACCTAACCTAAACATAAAACTTGCCCAGATATAATAATGTACATTGGAAAGGCTGAGAATTATTTACTGGCCTTTATGATTACACGATCTAATGAATTAAATTTGTTTTAGGTAATATTATTGTTAAATCTTTTTTTTTTAATCAATTAAAAAAGGTTGTTTTTCGTTGTATATTTAGGAAAATTTAATTGGTTATGAATTACTATATTTACAATTTATTTTTAAAACTAGATTTGTTAGGCAACATGTGTTTTATTTACAAAATTATTTTTCCATAACTTAATATTAAAATATTAAACATAATTTATGATCAGATATTTAATAGACCTTGATTATTCAGTGGCGTATTTTAATTTATCTAAATATATGAGATAATTTTTAAACATAATAATTTGCAAGTAGACTTGTTTACATTTTTATAAATACCAACATAACCAACTAATAGAGGAAAAATGTAGCAATTAATATCTTAAAATAAATAGTAAATTTGTTCAATGGAACTTACCTACCTGTAAGTGCGGAAAAATATAGAAACCAATAAGTTTTCTTTTTAACACTGCTCATAATTTCTTTTTGTGCATTAGATGAACCTTCCATGGTTATTAAATGTTTTTATTCCAATTATTTACCTCACTGCCTCAGAAAATGTAAAATACTTCTACCTGGAAAAAACCATTTTTTGAAGAAATTATTGAGGTGGAAGAAGGGAAGAAAAATTTACAAACAAATGTTTTTAACTGAAATTTTTTAGATTATCACTGTTTAAATTGGAAAAGTAATTATTCTTTATTAATAAAGGTAAGTTCAGAATAAGTATTAAATTTTTTCTAGAAATAATTAAACATAAAATGAAATCTTTCGTTAATGTCTTGTAAAATGATTCGGGGAGATTTTTGTAAAATTATTTAAATGTATGAAATGTTGAAAAATAATAATTTTCTTGTTATTTTTATAACAAAATTTTGATTGTACGTATTTAAAAATAATTAGAGGTGTTGTGAAAATTTAGAAGCCCAACATTCCTGGACGACTGTGAAGATTGCTAAGTCAAGGTTTACGAGGTAAACATACTATTTTTTCGCAAATTGTTTAAAATTCGACAGATATTAATTAATTTTAAAAAAATCGTGAATAATTTTATTCATTAATAAATAGTGCTTTGAAATTCGTAATAAAATTGGTGGCGTTACCATGGAAACGTTTTAATGTTGAATTGTCCAACTTGACGCCTGGTGTTTTCGAAAACAAAACAATGTAAAATGATAAGTGACGATGAATTTTCCATTTCTGGGACTCCTCCAGAGCTGGTCGAGGCAGTGAATACTGCTTCATTAAAATTATTTCCAGGAGAAATCAAGAGAAAAGTACGAATATGCATAAAAACGTTTTATGGACTATCGCAAGAGTAAAAACACGAGTTCTTTATCGAAAAATGTTGTAATGGCATACTTCCTAGACCATTGTTTAAAGATAAAATTTTTAACATTGTGGGCCAATTATTCAATGTTAAAGTCAACCCTTGCAATTAAACACAATGTAGATATATATCTACAATACATATTCAAAACTTCGTTTTTTATTGAAACGGCAAGTTCAAGGTTCTAGGGCAAAGAGATCTAAGATTTTAACGAAGAAAAAAATCGAAAAATTCATCCAGGACGCTTCATATAAAGAAAATTTTATGATTAAGGTAATTTACAAGGTTTTAATTTCTATTTAGATTATTTGTATACCTGGGTTCAAAATTTACTAGAGATGAAAAGTATGACTGTGTCATTGAGCGAAGGGTGTTGGCAGGAAAACAAATAAATGGGGCACTGCATAGCAATATGAACACCCAGAAAAATTCAAAAAAGGCACGTCTGGCTGTGCATAGAGGAGTGTTAGTTTCTACACTTATGTATGGTATTGAATGTTGGGTTTGGCTGAAAAAGCATGAAAATAGGATTAATCCTGTGGAGATGAGCAGTCTGAGAAGTATAGCCGTATTGACTCGGTTGGATAAAGTAAAAAAAAGTGAGATAAGAGATCGTAGTGTAATGTAAAAGAAGATGTGGTTACAAAAATTGACAAAGGAATGCTTAGATGGTTTGGACACGTAAAAAGAATGGATAAAGCAAGATTGACGAAACAAATTTATAAGGCGAGTGTTAATGGACAAGTCGGTAGAGGTCGAATTTGGCGAACATATATCGATCAGATCAACATTGTATTGAAGAAACGCTAGGTCAAGAGTACCAACAACCGACGAGCATGTATGAGAGCACTGATGAAAGTAGCGGAAGCAAAAAATGTGTGTAAGAACCGTAGCAAGGGGAGGGAAGTGGTCTCTGCCTACCCCTACGGGAAAGGGAAGTGACTATATGTATGTATGTATGTATGTAGATTACACATTTATTCATTTTTTAGGTGTTTTTATTACTTGGTATTACTGGGGCCTGTAAAAAGGATAAGTTAGAGTTAGATGTAGAAGACCTATAATCTAATCTTTTAATTAGCTTACCTAATTCGAAGACCAACAAACCAAGATCATTTGTTGTTAATCAGATGTACTTGAATCTTTATCGAAAGTATGTTTCGTTAAGACTAGAAAATATGAACAGTGACCGATTTTTCTTTAAATATCAAAGCGGAAAGGGTTGTAGACAAGTAGTAGGAATACATTAATACAGAAAAATGACTAAAATAGTTGCCATTTATTTTAACTTGGAAAATCCAACAGAATATACTGGTCACTGCTTTCGTCGGTCTTCTGCAACAATATTGGTTGACTCTGGTGCTGACATAACTAGTTTAAAGAGGCATGGCGAATAAAAAACATCAAACGTTGCTGAAGGATATATCGAAGAATCTCTTAACAATAAGGTTGAGGTGGAAAATAAAATTTTCACTGTACAAAATATTTAACAAAATAAACCTACTACCTCGCATGTTGTCCAAAATGTTTCTAATAGTTCTAATAATGTTTCTCCATTTTTTAATAATTGTACTAAATGTCAAATAACTGTAAATATAACAAACTAATTTTAAAATGTATTCTGCAATGCATTAAGCTTTTCAAAATATAAATTAATTTTTTATAAACAACGAGTTTTCATTTATGTAGAACACTAACAGCATCATTTCCTTACAGTAAGGAAATAGATATTTCCTAACAGAAATCTTGACTTTTTCTTTAAGAAATTTCGTCTGGAATGTCAAAATTTCCTAGCGATTTGCGGAAAAAAATATTGTTTAAGACTTACATAACAGAAGCCTTTTTTATTTTTTTTAAATATTAAATTTAACTAAAAGAATATTTAAACAATTATGAGGATATTTAAATATTTTTAATTGTGTGCCAGAAAAATCTAATCAATACGTCTTTTTTGTTATTATTAATTCTGTCTTTAAGTAAAAAAAATAAAATATTTTAGTAATACTACTTCTTAAATAATGATTTACTTTAAATTTATTGTAAAATAGATCAATTAACAGTTTGAAATGTTGCAAATTTATATGCATTATTGCGAATAATTAAATATTTAGTATATGTAGGTACATTATTTATTTATTTTTTATTTAAAGCCTATACAAATGATCCGGTAATTTCTTAAAATTATTAAAAAATACTTAAATATATCTTAAAAATAAAATCAAAATTATTGGGAGTGTGACGAAGTAGGTAGCCATATAAAAACTAACCTAACAGTAAATAAAAAAAGAATGCAAAATGCAGATGTATCTTATTCAAAATACTTATTTTAGGTACTTACCTCAGAATAAATGAAAAATTAAATTTGTTTTGCACAAAGGTCATCAACCAGCAGATCGTAAAAATCTTCTTTTATATTTTCTCATCAATTGTTTTATTTATAAACGAAGATACAATTTTGAATACGTCAAACCCACCAACGGAATGCCCAGAAAACTTTTATTGATGTTAAGTAAAATATGATAATAAAGTGTCGTTCTTTAAAATAACGGTGATAGAGATGGGAGCAAATATTTGCGATGTTATCGTTCTTTTTCGAACAAATGTGTAATTAAAATGTTTATTAAACAAAGTTGAAACGCGGAGAAATAAGTTTTAGTAAAAAGTAAAAACAACAGTAACTAAACGGGGCATGTTTATAATATTCGTCGTTTATGAGTGATTTTTGTTTTGTTTTAAGAGAATGTTTGTCAAATTTTATTTTTTTTAATTGGAATTTTTTTTTTCGATAAACATACATACATATAGTCACGCCTCGTAGGGGTAGGCAGAGACCACTTTCTTCCACTTGCTACGGTTATTACACACATCTTTTGCTTCCTCTACTTTCATCAGTGCTCTTATGCATGCTCGTCGGTTATTGGTAGTCCTGGCCTTTCTTCTAAACAATGTTGATCTGATCGAGATCGATGTTCGCCGAGGTCGACCTCTACCGACATGTCCATTTACACTTGCCTTATAAATTGGTTTCGTCAATCTTCCTTCATCCATCCTTTCTACGTGTCCAAACAATCTAAGCATTCCTTTATCTATATTTGTAACCACATTCTCTTTAACATCACAACGTTCTCTTATCTCACTATTTTTTACTTTATCCAACCGAGTCACTCCGGCTATACTTCTCTGACTACTCATATCCACAGAATTAATCCTTTCATGCTTCTTCTGCCAAACCCAACATTCACTACCATATATAAGTGTAGAAACCAACACACCTCTATGCACAGCTAGACGTGCCTTTTTTGTCACTTTCTGCCTGTTCATAAACCTGTGCAGTGCCCCATTTATTCGTTTTCCTGCCAACATTAGCACAAAAGTAAGCTGTCACTGTCCCAATGGCAATACACATAAAAATAATTTTCTCTTATTCCTTTTTACGACCTTTCCAATGACGATTGCTGTGTTATTTTTTGGTATTAAGGTCTTAGATTTAAAGAAAACTTTATTTTTCAAAAGCCGTTGTTCTGTCAATTTATTTTGACATCTTCAGGGTACTGTAAGATAAACGGGTGTTACAATTTATAAATATAAAAAATATCCATATATATATATATATATATATATATATATATATATATATATATATATATATATATATATATATATATATATATATATATATATCAACAGCTACAACACTGTAGCACTACAACTCTGAGTGGTTCTTGGCTGCTTGAACCACCTCTCTCCATCGAGTACGGTCTAGGGTAACATTTTCCCAGATACCATTTCCCATTTTTTGCAAGTTTTTTATTAAAACTTTTTTTTTACGTTTTTGTAAAAGCTTTCGAAATAATTTTTATTTCTACATCAGTTAGTCTGAAATCATAGTATAATAATGGACAATTTTTTTAAAAAAATTATGCTTATAGTATATGAGTTAAACAGAAATTAATATCCGGAAAATGAAAAAAAATTTTGACATAAAAAATGAAAATAAATTGATGAATAAAAAAACTGAATTTCAAAATTTAAATATAATTTATTCCAATATTTTGGATATTGAAATGAAATTGGGTAGAAAAAACCATATACCCAATATTTCAGCAATAACTTGATTCAACCTTCTATAAAAATAATTTCTATTTACTATTCTACTAAATTTTTTATAATTATATCTTTCATTAAACAACTTAATTTTAACGTTTCATTAACTACTGTCAAAAAATTTTTTCATTTTCTGGATATTAATTTACATACATACATAGAGTCACGCCTTTTTCCCATAGGGGTAGGCAGAAACCACTTCCTTCCACTTGCTACGGTTCGTACACACATCTTTTGCTTCCTCTACTTTCATCAGTGCTCTCATACATGCTCTTCGGTTGTTGGTACTCTTGACCTGGCCTTTCTTCAAAACAATGTTGATCTGATCGAGATATGTTCTCCGAGGTCGACCTCTACCGATTTGCCCATTCACACTCGCCTTATAAATTTGTTTCGTCAATCTTCCTTCATCCATCCTTTCTACGGGTCCAAACCATCTAAGCATTCCTTTATCTATCTTTGTGACCACATCTTCTTTTACACCACAGCGTTTTCTTATCTCACTATTCTTAACTTTATCCAACCGAGTCACTCCGGCTATACTTCTCAGACTACTCATTTCCGCAGCATTAATCCTATTTTCATGCTTCTTCTGCCAAACCCAACATTTACTACCATACATAAGTGTAGGAACCAACACACCTCTATGCACCACCAGACGTGCCTTTTTTGACACTTTCTGGCTATTTACAAAGCTATGCAGTGCCCCATTCATTTGTTTTCCTGCCAACACCCTTCGCTCAATGTCACTGTCATACTTTCCATCTCTAGTAAATTTTGAACCCAAGTACACAAATTCATTAACTTGTTCCACTCTTTCTCCCTCAATCGAAACCCCACAGTTTGTCATGCTTTCTTCTCTTTCAAAAACCATTACTTTCGTTTTGCTCACATTTATTTTCATCCCTTTGATTTTCAGTGAATCATGCATAACATTAACCATCGCCTGCAACTCCTCTTCAGATAACGCTAATATGACTTGATCATCGGCGTAAAGAAGACATTTGACGATCAAATCATTCATTTTTAATCCATACGCACTTTCTTTCAGATCTTTTAAACAATTGTCTATGTATAAGTTAAACAGCCATGGCGAAGCCACACATCCCTGTCTCACACCTTTTTTGATGTTAAACCAGTCCGTGCAAGCTCCGTTTATCCTGACACAAGCAGTTGAATCCTCGTAAAGTGATTTCAGTGCTCGTATTAAACTACCATACATTTATATTAATTTATATTAACTCATATACTGTAAGTATATTTTTTTTAAAAAAATTGTCCATTATTATACTATGATTTCAGAAGTAACTGATGAAGAAATAAAAATAATTTTGAAAGCTTTTACAAAAAAGTAAAAAAAGAGTTTTAATAAAAAATAGCTGCATCCCTAAAAAATTTTACATTTACAATTGTATTCAGCTACAAAAAGAATTGTTATATATATATACAGAAGATTTTCGGCGATTTTGATTTTTGGGGATAAACCAATAATTTTCCTTTTTTACGCTTCGGTTCGGAAAAGTAAATTCGGTCCAAATTCGTTGTAAGAAAGGTCCTTTGTGTAAGGGTGTATTGGTCTATTTACTAACTTATGATATATTTAATATCCTGAAAATTGTCTGTTTGGAAGGGTTTTCCGTTGTGTAGAAGTGTCCGTTATTAGAAGTGTTCTTGTTCTTAGTCATATCTTCATTACTGAAGAGTTGTGACATCATGTCTATGAGCATTGATGGGTCGATTGTCTCCATTGCTGTCGTTCTTCCGCTCCTCGTAAATTTGTCTGCAAGGATTGCCCTGTAATTTTTCTAATTTGGTCTATCACTCGTGATGGAGATCTTTCTTTTGACTTTTTACCTTCCACTTTTCCCTGCACGATAAGTCTTTCTAGATTGTCTTGATCTCGTCTGGTGATGTGTCCGAAGTAACCCAGAATGCGACGTCGGCAACTGGTTGATGATTGATTCCTAATTCGCCTAATACTGACACATTGGTCCGGTGCGCAGTCCAGAGTATGCGAATCATCCTCCGCCAGCACCACATTTCAAATGCATCTATTCGTTACCTGTCGCTCGACTTTATTGTCCGGGATTTGGAACTTTATAAAAATATCGAAAACACTAAGTTGTTAACCAGGGCTCTTTTAGTGTTTCTGGTTATGCATCTGTCTTTCCATGTCTTGGATAAGTTTGACATTTCTGTCCTCGCTAATACTATGCGTCTTCTTATTTCTGTTTTGCACCCTCCCTTGCTGTTTATTAGCGATCCTAAATAGATGAATTCCTCTACTACTTCAATTCTATTTTGCAGATTTTTTAACTGTATGGTGTTACTCCTATCAATGATCATGAGCTTGGTCTTGTCTAAATTTATTTCGAGTCCTAGAGCTTGGCTTTCAGAAGTGTTACTGTATGTTTATTTCCAATCATAGTCCCCTTTTAGGTCGATAAACTCATTCCAGCGATGCTTAATAGCTTCAATACTCTATAACTGCAAAATCTACTCTTTATTGTTAATAATTTTTTAACATCGAGCCATTTTTTAAGTTTTAAAATGAAAAACGCTCCAATAAGTTCGTATTATTTTTGCTGCTTATTGTTTTTTTTTTAAATGATAAACATGCGCCTACCAAAAAACTTACGTCATGAACTTGCCTGCAGATGAAAATGTCTTTACCATTTTTGGAACCGATTTTTCTTCTTTACTCCATTGTTTCGATTATTCCTTTGTCTTAGGTGTAAAGTAAAGGACCCACGTTTCATCCTTAGTTATGTTTCGTCTAAAAATTCGTTTTAATTGCTGTGAAACTTAGATTAAAACATAGCTTTTGCTTTTTTAGTCGACGAACATCCAATACAATACAATTTTGTGGATTTTCTTTACCATTTCTGCCGTCGTTAACCCATTTGGTCGACCACTGCGCAATTCGTTTAGGGAGCTCATACGGTCTCGTTTAAATTTTGCCACATTTTAGTGCTGCAAATGAAGAATCAGACTGCCCCAGAGTAGAATCTAGCTGCGCTTTGATATTGGTTGTATCACATAACTTTGATCAGTTTTTCCATGGTTACAAATTACCTGATAGTGTAACGTCATATTACTTCAGGTCAATAGTCTGTTGTTATAAAATAACATAATTATTGTTGCTCCACATTATGTATACGTGGATAATGAGAAAAGTATCATCGTCTCCCATCATCATAATCTCCCAGCCTGGTGTTGAGTTCACTGCTGAACATAGGCCTTAATTAAACTGCTCCACTGGGGTCTATCTTGAGCTGTTCGAATCCAGTGTCCGTTTACTCTTTTTTTATCGTCGCTCCAACGTGTTGGCTGTCTCTCTCTGCTCTTTTTGTCTGCACGGGGTCTCAAATTTATTAATTTTAGAGACCATCTGTCGTCTTTAAGGCTCGCAACATGTTCTGACCACTTCCGTTTTAGTGTCGTGATTCTCTGTCGGATGTACAAATTTCTTACGCGATCTTGGGGTCAATTTTTTTTTTATGAAAATATTCGCAAAAAGGGTAGACCTATCGTGTGGGCCAGAGACGGCCCGCACTGCGACTATTAGAAGGGGAAGGAATTATAGAAAGAAGATGATTGTGGACACGCTTTTTAAAAAGTTGCAGGTCATAGTTCTCTGGAAAAACTGATTTTGGAAGCTTATTCCATTCCGTAGCAGCCCTGTAAAAGAAGGATTCTTGATGAAGATTGGTCCTTGTAGTCTCAATCTTGAAAGTAAATGGGTGAGACTGATCAGCGTGCCGAGTTCTTCGGCCGAATGTGGCCAGTGGTGGTACAAGAGTTTTCATTTTTCTGGAGCATCTGCCATGGAAATATCTGTAGAGCAATGACTGGTCTGCAACTCTTCTGCTATGTTCTAGAGGGTGAAGGGTATCTGTGAGAGTTGAGCTGTTTATCAACCGAATGGCCCTTTCCTGAATGGAATCTAGAAGACGAAGAGAATGTCTTGGTGCTGAACCCCAAATGTGCGAGCAATTCTCCAGTAGAGGTCGGATTTGAGCCTTGTACGTCGTCAACAGTTGATCAGGAGTAAAAACTCTCTGGCTTTCCACAGAAAACCTAGCCTCTGGCTTGCCGACTTTGCGATGTTAGCAACATGGTCATGCCAAGACATATTATTGGACACCGTGACTCCCAAAATCAATATGGAGGGACTTGGTTCAAGGGTATTTCCGGACATTGTGATGGGATGATTTGAGGAATTCACTTTCTTGGAAAACGTGGCACTTTGTGTTTTTTGGGCGTTGAACTGAACAATATTGTTGGTTCCCCACTCGACGATTGCTTTAAGATCTCTATTGATGGAATCAACCTGTTCATGCCTGAGTCTATTAATATCATTCACCGAAAGTGATCGATAGGATGTGAAAGTTGAGACAAGTGTGCTATCGTCTGCGAAACTGTAAATGGGGTTTGTGGTGGTTTTCAAGAGGTCGTTGATGTGTAAAAGAAATAAGGTGGGGGACAGGATGGAACTCTGGGGGACCCCGGCATTAGTTTTAAACGCATCAGAAGAAATACCATTAACTGCCACATGTAAGGAGCGATCTTGCATGAAGCTCAAGAGCCATTGGCACAGTTTGGTTGGGAGACCGTAGGCAGATAATTTACTTAACAATGCCTGGTGCCAAACGTGGTCAAATGCTTTAAATATATTCAAGGCTATTCCAAGCATAGCTCTCTCCATTTTTCTGTGAGCAACCTCCGATCTATGTACGGTGTTCCCTGTCAGTGTAAACGTTTCGGCACCGTAGGTCATTACTGGTAATACGCATTGATTGAAGAATTTTAATTTTAGGCTTATTGGTATGCTGCTTCTAAAGACATCTCCTAGTCTACCGTATGCAAAGAGATCCTACCCTAAAGAGATTCTTCTTTAAAGTTCCTGCGTTTAATTATCCAAACTTACTCTAATTTTGTGACCTAGATATTTGTATTTGTCAACCACTTGTCCTCTGTGGATATAATTTCACCAAGTACCAAATTGGTCATGATTTTTGTTTTTGATGACTTATACACGGGCCAACGTTTTTTGTTGCCCGCTCCAGCTCTTTTATCATTGAATTGGCTTCCCTTAAATCATCTGTTATCGGCACTATGTCGTCCGCAAAGCGTAGATTGTTCAATTTTTTTCCATCTATACCGATACCTTTGTTATCCCAGTCTAGGGTCCTAAAAGCATGTTCTAGAACGTTGTTAAATAGTTTTGGGGATAACGTATCGCCCTGACTTACTCCTCTCTGTGTGATAAAGTATTAAGATAGCCTGAAATCAGACATTGAACATTTAAGTATCATCAAATTAAGTAATGACACAATCTGGACTTTGATTAAATGCACGTCGTAAAACTCAGTTAGAATCCAAATATATACACCTTGACAATTTTACAAAAAAATCAGTTGTTAATTATATTTTAATCAGTTATCTGCTATATTTATGTATGACGTAATGCAAACTTATAAATTAGTTATCATTATGGGAGTACAGATGTAATTAAATAAGTAATAGTTCTGCGTAACTTCAACTATAAGAGATGCACAACCCTGTACATATCTTATAAAATAAGCAGGTAGTTTAATAAATATATCAGGTGAAGAGTTAGTTACAGTAAAATAATAAAAAAATTAAAACTACCCCTGTGTTTTATTAAAATCCACTCTGGTATAAATAGCATTTTTACAATAGGGTTTACTATTAATAACTGCCAAACAAATACTAAACAACGTAGGGTCGTCAAACTTTTAAACTTAAATTTGATAAGGCTGGTACTTTTTACTATTTTCATACTTTTCAAACAACAATCGCCACTATTTTTTTAAAGAGAGAATATAGACAAAATACGTGCACAGTAAAATACAAATCACCCAAAATTAGGCAAAATAGTTTGAGATCCTTCTTCTTCTACTTCTTTTTCTTTGCCTGGCCCTTTTCCATTTTATTTGGGGTCAGCCCTCCGTATCATGTGTCTCTAGGCACCTCGGTCCTGGGTCGTCTCTTCTATTAAAAGAAAGATATTTTGTTATCTTTGTTATAAGTGTTCTGACCGAAGGTATGGCATCAGCTGTGGATCTACCGGCGACGAATCCGCATGGGTTTTCAGTGACACTAGTTATTTCAAGTAGCCTTTTGTTGATAACTTTTTCCCATATTTTAAAGGAATGTAAGATAAGCTTTATAGCTCTGTAGTTGCCGCAGTCTTATATCACCTTTATTTTTATAGAAAGGGATGAAAAAGCTCCTTCGCCATTCATCGGGAATTCCATCAGCCAGTAACTTGTTCAAAAGTTTCGTCAAGAACAGTACGCCGGTATTTCCTATTCACTTTCAAAATTTGGCAGGAATATCGTCAGGGCCTGAGGCTTTGTTATTTGTCGTTCGTTTGATTGCCAGAGTTATCTCTTCGGGCTTTATACATGGGATAGGGCCTTTTGTAGCTGGGATGTCTTGTGGTGTGAGATCCTTGGCAAACAAATTTCCGATTACGAGGATTAAATATTTGGTATAGAAGTGTTAAAATTACAAAAAAGACAACCAATAAAGTCAATACCAAAAGTGGATACACCAGTTATCCGTAGAGATTTTTGCAATTAATTTTGGACTTACAAAGGTGACAATCTAAAAACGGTGTGCTTTTTTTTATTTGCTATATTCTCTTTTTTTCTTAAAATTTTTCAGCTAGTCATTTATTCATTTTGGTAACATCAATTCTGGAGTGACACGAATTCCCTACTTAAAATAAGCAATATGTGTCTCTTTTTATGCGAGAGAGTTCTTATCGACAATTGCATACTTTCGAAGTGGATCGATTGGTGTCAAAAGTTTTCAGTATCCGGACTATCAGAAAGTAATATTATTTTTTTTAAGCAGTGCCGTATTTTTTTATTGAGGCAAGTATTAGTTAAAGAAAAACGATTAATTAATTATTATACAGTCAAATTAACTAAATATTTTTATTTATTTTTACAAAATTAATAAAAAAAATACCACTTTAAAAATAAATAATTATAATTAAAAGGGAAGAGCGGTAAGTTCATCGGAGACTTCGGTTTGGGTATTAGAAATGAAAGAGGTGAACGGTTAAAACTGTTTGTAGAAGAACAAGAATTAGGAATCCTTAATAATTTCTTTAAACTACCCCTACGACTATTGTACACCTGGATCTCTCCGCAAGACCAACCTGGAAATACTGTTAGGAATCAAATAGATTTATATACTGGTAAATAAGAGATTTAGAAATGGATGCTTATCTGTTAAAACCTACCCGGGCGCTGACGTATCATCAGACCATGTCCCATTAGTTGGTAAATTCAAAATAAAATTTAAGAAAGTCACCAAAAAAACACAAACAAACAACGGGATACAAAAAGACTTAAAGACAAAGAAACAAAAGAAACAGTGACTCAAATTTTATCAGAGAAAATAAACAGCATGGGAGAAACAGATAATGTGAAAGAAACACTCGAGAAAATATGTGGAACTTTTAAAGAAATCAGAGACAAACACCTGGTGGACAATAAAGAAAAGAGAAAATGCTGGATGACTGATGAGATTCTACAGCCGATGGAAAGAAGAAGGGAATCAAAAAAGGATAAAGAATTGTACAATTATATTCAAAAGCAAATAAGAAAAGAAATAAGAACAGCGAAAGAAACTTGGCTTAAAATTCAATGCGAAGATGATAGAATTATTAGCTACGAGATCAGCAGGGGAACATTATTACAGACAAAACTGAGGAAATCAACATCTGGACAAAATATATAAATAAACTTTTTAATGATAGTAGATCAATACAACCACCGAATTTTCACATGTGCTAACAATTTACCAATAACAATCAAAGAAGTAAAAAAAACAATAACATAATTAATAGACAAAAAAGCCCCTGGACCAGATAACACATATGCTGAGTTCATAAAACTTTTTGACGCAAAGGGCATCCAATGCATAACTACAATTTTTAACAACATATACTCAGGTGGGATAATACCAAAGACATGTTTAAAGTAAACATTCATTGCTTTACCTAAAAGAACGAACTCTGTGTCTTGTGACGATTTTCGTACGATCAGCTTGATGAGCCATCTCATGAAGATGTTCCTAAAAATTATACATCAGAGAGTTTTTAGGCTGTGTGAAGAACAAACCAGCCGTACACAATTTGGATTCCGAAATAACCTAGGAACAAGAGAGGCCCTCTTCAGTATACAGGTGCTCATTTAGAGATGCAGAGATGTAAATTGCGATGTTTATGCCTGTTTCATTGACTATCAAAAGGCATTCGACACAGTAAAACATGACAAGCTTATGGAAGTATTAGCAGATATTGGGCTACATACCTGCGATATGAGGTTTATTGGTAACCTGTACCAAACGGCCTTTATACATACCCAAGCAGGAAATTCGGATGAAATCAAAATTAAACGTGGGGTCAGACAAGGATGTGCATTGTCGCCTCTGCTGTTCAACGTGTATTCAGAGAGAATTTTTTAGGAGGCTCTGGAAGATATTGATGCCGGAATCAAAGTAAATGGAGAATGTATCAATAACATAAGGTACGCAGACGATACAGTGGTTTTTGCAATCAGTTTGGAGGAACTTCGGGAGATATTGGTCAGAGTTGCCGAAACCAGTTAGAATTACGGGTTGTTACTGAACCCTAAGAAGACAAAATGCATGATAATTTCCAAAAATAAAATCCAAACGAATAGAAAGAGTGAAGACATATACCTATCTTGGAACAACTATTAATGAAGACTGGGACCACACGCTGGAAATTAGGTGCAAGAACCGAATTTCAGAAAATGGCTAGACTCTTCAGATGTCATGATTTATCTATGCTCTTCAAAATAAGATTATTGAGGTGTTATGTTTTTCCTTTGTTGTTATATGCGATGGAATCCTGGACTCTCAAGGACGCTGCATGTAAAAAAATCGATGCTTTTGAGATGTGGCTATATCGACGAATTTTGAGGATACTATGGACCACTCATGTAACTAATCAACACGTATTGAGAAAGATGGGGAAGGATAAAGAACTACTATTAAAGATAAAAACATCCAAAATTGAATACTTTGGACACATAATGAGGAATAGCTACAGATATGGAATCTTACATTTGATTTTACAGAGAAAGATAAACGGTAAGTGGGGTCCTGGAAGACGAAGAATTTCATGGCTAAAAAATCTACGCACATGGTTCAACACAACTTCAGAAACGGATAGGCACTGTAAGAAGAAGATAATTAAAACGTCCATTGACGTATGTTTCTCAGCCATGACATTTTCTTTCTTCCGAGGCCACGTTTGCCTTCGATTTTTCTCTTAACAATAAGTTGAGCGTAACGGTATTTAGGGTTTCTCAGAATGTGACCTAGATACGCTGTTTTCCGTATCTTTACGAGTTTAAACAGCTCACGCTCTATCCCCCGCCTGCGAAAAACCTCTTCATTTGTGGTGTGCGATGTCCATGTTATTTTGAGCATTCTACGGTACGTCCACATCTCCACATCTCAAAGGCTTCTAATTTATTGATGGAATTGTACCATAATCATAAAACTCATTCGCCATCTTAAATTAATGAATTTTAACAAAAATAACAATTTTTGACCAAAATTATAATCTCTGACCCCAAAAACTTCACATACTTATATACAAAAGAATTAGACCATAATCACAAGCCTCCATTTTGTTTTTTTTACAAGAAAAATTCATTGTTGCCTGAATTATAAACACCTACCAAAAGTAAATAAAAATTCAAGTTTTAGTTTTGCAAAAATTTAATAAATTAACTTTCAAATAGGTGCACTACCCTAGAAGGGAGTTCCTATTATCAGTAAGAAAATGTTTCGTTATATAACATGGATTAATACTCCGGACCACGTCATTCCTTCATCAATTGTTGACTTTTATTTTTTATACTTCCCCAAATTACGCTCAAAGATACGCTTATGAATATATTCCCGTTTCAAAATAACACATTATCTTTTCATTTTATTCTTAACGGCGTTATTAAAATCGTATTCCAAATTCATTCATAAATAAAAGTTTAGTGGCCCTGGAAATTATTGAAATATACAATGGCCCTTTCTATCCGTAAGCTGCTGAACTAAGAAATAAGTAAAAATGTTGGTAGAATAGGAACTATTTGTTGCTACATATTTAAATCTGACTTTTTGCCGCCAATTTCGTATATTTAAGTTAATCTCCCAAACGAATTAAACTGGAAATGTTGACAGTACTCTTTTTCCAGTTTTAAATCTCGTGACCAGTTTTTGATTACCTGGTGCGAATGGGCAGAGTCACCCAATACTTCTACAATGTCCTTATAAATTTCTTGCGGTGATAACCCCCTTTTACAGAGGTAGCTTATCGCACCTCTTATCTCAATTTTGTTCATTTTTATAAAATCACGCACTCCTCAATGGAAAAAAATTATTATTTTAACATACACGAACTGATGCGCTGATGCTACAGATGCTACTGATGGCACAGACTAATGTCATACAATAAGCTTTTGTCTGACACTTTATTTGCATTTGTCATTCAACACCAACTATATTAGAGCCAAAATTTCGTAAACTACCTTCGTAGTGTCTTAAAAGGTATAAAAAGTGTGTTTGTTTTAGAAAATTTGCTGGAATTTCTTGTAAGTAGGTACATTTTATATACTGGGTGTTCCAAAAAAAGGTAACCCCGTTTTTAGGATAGGTAGAAAACTAAAAAATAATTGGAGTTTGCTGATTAAAAACATTTCGTAACGCCATCCGTATTCAAGATAAATGGCGCTAACGAAAAAAAATTTATACACATTTATTACGATTTTGCCTAAACTACTAAAAATATTGTAATAAAATTTTATACGAATATGTTTTAGAAGTTGGTACATCCCATAAATTTGTTGTTATATCTGACTCTCATAGAGGGCACTAGTTTCGTACCAAGTAGTATTGAACATAACTTTTTAAAGGTTAGATTTATTAATCAAAATTCTAAGTAAACTTAAACATCATACAATTTTACACCAAAAAGGTACTCTTGGTAAAACTGTGTACTGTGCACTGTTTTCGGAACATTTTGATTTGAAAATTATGAAGTAATAACCGATGCTGGATTAAAGTAATGATGTTTTAAAAAAAGGTGACCCCGTCTCTAGGATAGGTAGAAAACTAAAAAATAATTTGGGTCTGCAAAGTAAAAAATTTTTTAGTAACGCCATCCGTATTTAAGATAAAGGGCGTCGAAGAAAAAAAAATTGGTTATTACTTCATAATTTTCAAATCAAAATATTCCGAATACGGTACACAGTCAGTAATTTTATTCTAATGTTGGGAATTATTTTTTACTTTTTAGTTTGATTAACTATAAAAGCGTGTTTTTTAGTTATTTTGAAGTATAATTTATTTTTTTTATTTTTGGTTTAAGTGGAGTGTACCTTGTGGCTTTTGTCTTGCAATAATGAGAATATAAATAAGACCATTTTCCGTTTCATTATTATTTTTTAATAGTTACCCTTTCTTAGTAGGAGGTTTTTTCTCCGGAATACATGCTTTCTTTTGCCAGTTGTAATGTAAGGTGGGGGTTTTTTATCCCTGCTCAACCATAGTGGTTTTCATATTTCCATAGGTTTTGATGGTTCACTGCGTAGAGAGTGTTTGCTCTTTATTTATTTTATATTCTGGATCACAGTTCCAATAAACATAACTTCTTTTTATCATTTTTATTTTAATGTAACTAAAAACAAAACAGCGTAACAGCTGAAAACAAGAAAACGTTTAAGTCAGTTATTATTTTAAGACCAAAAAGAGCATTTTTGGATATACGAGAGAAAATATTTTTAATTAATTCTACCGAGAATCAACTGATTAAGATTACAAAATTTCTATACTTTACTTTTTATACAATAGTTTTTTTTCCTATTGAGATTAAGAGAACAAACTTTATTTCGAGACTATTCACTTTCAAGTGTAAAATATTAACACTTATTAAGAGCGACTAGCCTTAACAACTTTCGAGCAAGTCCAAGTCTTTAAACGAGGGTTATTCGCGACTTTTTTTTTATTAAAACTGGTCGCAAAAAGGGTAGACCTATCGTATAGGCCGCGGACGGCCCGCACTGCGACTATTAGAATTATTATTATTATTAGAATTATAGAAAGGAGATAATTGTGAACCCTCTTTTTGAAAAGTTGCAGGTCATAGTTCTCTGGAAAAACTGATTTTGGAAGCTTGTTCAATTCCGTGGCAGCCCTGTAAAAGAAAGATTTTTTATGGAGAGGTCCTTGTAGTGTCCATTATGAGAGTAAATGGGTGAGACTGATCAGCGTGCCGAGTTTTTCGGCCGAATGTGGCCAGTGGTGGTATAAAAGGTTTTATTTTTCTGAAGCATCTACCATAAAAAGATCTATAGAGTAATGTCTAGTCTGCAACTCTTTTTCTATGTTCTAGAGGGTAAAGGGTATCTGTGAGAGTTGAGCTGTTTATCAACCGAATGGCCCTTTCCTGAATGGAATCTAGAAGACAAAGAGACTGCCTTGGTGCTGAACCCCAAATGTGCGAGCAATACTTCAGTAGAGGTCGGATTTAAGCCTTGTACGTCGTCAACAGTTCATCAGAAGTAAAAAACTTTCTAGCTTTCCACAGAAAACCTAGCCTCTGGCTTGCTGACTTTGCGATGTTAGCAACATGTTTATGCCAAGACATATTATTAGACACC
Source organism: Agelastica alni (assembly GCA_950111635.1). Classification (NCBI taxonomy): domain Eukaryota; kingdom Metazoa; phylum Arthropoda; class Insecta; order Coleoptera; family Chrysomelidae; genus Agelastica; species Agelastica alni. The sequence goes on along the minus strand of OX467718.1, from coordinate 26,442,194 downwards.
GTGACTCCCAAAATGGAGATGGAAGGACTTTGTGTTTTTTGTGCGTTGAACTGAACAAGATTGTTTTATCCCCACTCAAAGATTGCTTCATGATTGCTATTGATGGAGTCAACCTGTTTCTACCGAGTCTATTTGTATCATTCACCGAAAGTAATCGATAGGATGTGAAAGTTGACACAAGTGTGCTGTCGTCTGCGAAACTGTAAATGGAGTTCCTGGTAGTTTTCAAGAGATCGTTGATGTGTAAAAGAAATAGGGAGCGATCTTGCATGAAGGTCAAGAGCCATTGGCGAAATTTGGTTGGAAGACCGTAGGCAGATAATTTGCCTGACAATGCCTGGTGCCAAACATGGTCAAAGGCTTTAGATATATCCAAGGCTATTGCACGGGATTCACCAAACTTTTCAATAGTGTTTGTCACCTTCGGAAGTGAACATTACCGACTTACCTTAAACGGGTACTTTTAGCGATTGCTATCAAAAGAGAACTATTTACGACTGCCTTTAGACTTGATAACGTCTTATATTTGAGCCAAGCGTGCAAGCGAGATCGCGAAACAAGCAATAGAGTGGCACGATCAGCCTAAGCGTTCGGCTTGTGACGCATCTATCTTTCTTCCACTCCATTGGCCAATGCGCCCGAGTGGAAGAAAAACAAAAAATATTTGAATTAACGAGTGCAAATAAATGTTAATTTATCGAAAAAATTGTAATTTTCCATTAACTCCCTTTTTGAATTTTACATAATAATAATTTAGTAATAATAATTCAATTCAAATCATAAAAATATGCAATTTTTCATCAATGTTTTTTTATAACGTTATTACACAAAATTATCGTCCGTAAACCGACTTTTCGGACAACCAATTTTTTTCTAGAAAATATTGCTTTCAATAAGGCGCAGGATTTCTTTATATGAACCATATGTCCGTGCTGTGTAGCAATATTACATGTACAAGTATTTTAATTAAAGATGTAGGAACAATGGGTTGCAACGATCCTTACAACAACCAAAAAGCTTGCTTTTTATTAGTGCACATGTCTTTACGACAAACAAAGGTTACAAGTTTCTTATTTTCAAAGATACACCATATACGCCTCGACCTATCAGATCTTTTGTGCATAACCCTAAATCTTTTTGAGGCCCAGGATTTCGAGTCTTTGTACAAAGTTTATCAGTTGGGGAAACAACCCCCAACGATACCTAGAATAAACGCATAAATGCCTGAGGTCGCTATCCGCCATCGCACTATCAGGAAAATCTTACGAAATCTTGACTCTAATAAGGCAGTAGGACCAGATGGAATTCCGACAATTGTCCTAAAGATCTGTGCTCAAGAGCTCAATCCAGTTCTCTGTAGACTCTTCAAGTTATCATACAGCAAAGGAGTATTTCCGTCTATGTGAAAAAACGCTAAAGTCCAACCGATTCCGAAAAAAGGAAAGAAGACTATTCCTGCAAATTATCGCCCTATTGCATTGCTCTCAGTTATATCCAAAAGTATGAAAAAAGTGATTAACATAGAACCCATCAAATATCTGAAGAAATTTGAGATAATCCATGCCAGACAATATGGATTTCGACAACTTCGGGCTACTGGAAATTTGCTGGCTTATGTCACTCAGCACTGGACAAACACTATTGAGAAGTTTGGTGAATTCCGTGCAATAGCCTCCCCACCAGACTGCGCCAATGTCTCTTGAGCTTCATGCAAGATTTCTCCTTACATGTGGCACTTGACGGTATTTCTTTTGATGTGTTAAAAACCAATGCCAGGGTCCCCCAGGGTTCCATCCTGTCCCCCACCCTATTTCTTTTACACATCAACGACCTCTTGAAAACCACCACGAACCCCATTTACAGTTTCGCAGACGATAGCACACTTGTGTCAACTTTTACATCCTATCGATTACTTTCGGTGAATGATACAAATAGACTCAGGCAGGAACAGGTTAATTCCATCAATAGAGATCTTGAAACATTCGTCGAATGGGAAACCAACAATCTTGTTTAGTTCAACGCCCAGAAAACACAAAGCGCCACGTTTTTCAAGAAAGTGAATTAATAAAATCATTCCATCACAATGTCCGGAAATACCCTTGAATCAAGTCCCTCCATTTTGGGAGTCGCGGTGTCCAATAATATGTCTTGGTATGACCATGTTGCTAACATCGCAAATTCAGCGAGCCAGAGGCTAGGTTTTCTGTGGAAAATTAGAAAGATTTTTACTCCTGATCAACTGTTGACGACGTACAAGGCTTAAATCCGACCTCTACTGAAGTATTGCTCGCACATTTGGTGTTCAGCACCAAGGCATTCTCTTCGTCTTCTAGATTCCATTCAGGAAAGGGCCATTCGGTTGATAAACAGCTTAACTCTCACAAATACCCTTTACCCTCTAGAACATAGAAAAAGAGTTGCAGACTAGACATTACTCTACAGATCTTTTTATGGTAGATGCTCCAGAGAAATAAAACCTCTTATACCACCACTGGCCACATTCGGCCAAAAAACTCGGCACGCTGATCAGTCTCACCCATTTACTCTCAAGATGGACACTACAAGGACCTCTCCATCAAAAATCTTTCTTTTACAGGGCTTCTACGGAATTAAACAAGCTTCCAAAATCAGTTTTTCCAGAGAACTATGACCTGCAACTTTTTAAAAAGCGGGTCCACAAATATTTCCTTTTTATAATACCTTCCCCCTCTAATAGTCGCAGTGCGGGCCGTCCGCGGCCCACACGATAGATCTACCCTTTTTGCGACCATTTTCAGTAAAAAAAAAGTTTTCTGGGTGCCAAATTCCTAACATCAATGGGCTTTAGGAAGGCTTGTTCCAGAAACTTGAGCCTCTTACAGCCTTAATCTATTTGAGGCCCGGGATTCCGAGTCTTTGTACAAAGTTTATCAGTTTCCTGGGTGCTTAATTCCTAACATTAAAGGGCTTTGGAAAGGCCACTTAAAAGCGCTGGGCATTTGCAAAGCAAATGTTTTGCAGTTTTAGCGTAGTTCTCGCAGTAGCGGCATCTATCACTCTTTGTTTTGCCCATTTTTTTCAGATGATACATCAGAGGGCAGTGTCCAGTGAGGAGTTCCGTTACCAGTTTCAAGTCTTTCTTGTCCAACTCGAAAAGCTGTTTAGCTTTTCTTTGCGAAAGGCTTACTAGCCTTTTCGCTTGTCTTTGTCCTGACACTTTATACCAGTGAGATTTCATTTTATCTGTTTCCCAGCGTCGAACCTTTTCTTGGAAACACCCTGTATGTTCATATGTATTAAGATTAATTTTTTATGACCAAAAATATGACGGACCTGATTTCAAATAATTATTTATCATCATCATCATCCAGCCCTTTTCCGGTCCACTGTTGGACATAGGCCTCCCCTAGTTCTCTCCTTTCGTCTCTACTCCTGGCTGATTGTAACCAGTTTGTGACAACTCTCTTTATATCGTCCGTCCAGCGCGTTGGTGGTCTGTCTCTGCTGCGCTTGTCTAGTCTGGGTCTTCATTCTAGGAGTTTGCGAGTCCATCTAGAATCGCATAGTCGAGCGGTATGACCCGCTCAGTTTCATTTTAGTTTGGCTATACGAACTATGACGTTATTTATAGGTATGAATAATAATTTAAGTTAGAGTCTATTACTTATTGTTTTTTCACAGTGCTTTTTTGCAAGAGGCTCAAGTTTCTGGAAGGGGCCTTCCTAAAGCCCTTCGATTTTAGAAACTTAGCTCCCAGAAAACTAATAAACTTTGTACGAAGTATTGGTATCCCGGGCTTCGAATTAAGGGTTATGTACAAAAGATCTGATAGGTCGAGGTGCTTGAAAGGCTGCATAGCCTTTACCACTTTCTCTACAACCTACAATCTACTTATTCTTTAAAAGTATTTCCTGTTACAGTTTGTGACAATTTTTTTATATCATGAATTATTTAAAGGCGTTATTACGTCATCATTAAATGTTTGCCTAAATAATACAATAATTTTAAAATAAATATTTATAATGAATAATTTAAATTCGTTCGATGACCTTGATAGGTGATAAATTAATTTTAATTGGCTTTATGTAAATACTCAACAATAATTTCATTAAAATTCCTTTCACTGTAGTTTAGGTCCTAATTAATTTTATTTGGGTATATTCATTATGTTTTTATTTCAAAAATATCAGTGGGTTACAATTTTTTATAATTTTTTTTGTTAAATTATTAAAAAGCTTAAAAAAAATAAGGAGAAAATAAAATATATATATACAGGGTAGGGCACCCCATACGACACGGTCTCTGTAAACCAAACCATACATTTTTTCGGGAATTTTCTCATTTCATTAAATGTATATTGATTAAGGCTGCAAAAGAAAATTATTATGGAGTCAACAGGGTATCAAAGTTGTGTTTTTTTAAATAAAACACTCTGTATTTAGTTACACTTTTAAATTTTTCAGGAAAAAATAATACGATTTCATAAAAGGTACTATGTAGCTAACTAAAACCGTTCTGGAGTTATTGATTTTTTTATGAAAATGCTAGGTACAATTTGAAACTAAATAACATCGAAATGTATAGAAATCATTGCTTTGAATTCTGACCAAGCATAAAAGAGGTTTTAAGCTATTGATTTCAATACAACCCGTTTCTCAATATTATACAGAATGTTTAAGAATCAATGTCTTTTTTTTATAATTTCGGACAAAGATAACTTTTTTATTTCAAATAGAACACCCTGTTTTTTTTTGCTCTGAACAATATTAAATTCTATTATCTTTCATTTCATATCGGGGTTCCCTATACCTAACCTAAATAGTTTTTCAGATATTGGCTTTATCAAATAGTGGTTCTTATTTCAATGCATTCTTTGACTTAAGATAGCTTTGAAACGAAATTTATGCAACTTTTTGAAAGAATTCTTATTAACAGTTATTGTATTTTACGTGATTCAAAACATTCACTGAATTATTACCGTCGAAAATGAAAACTTATCCCATTTAAGAGCGGATAGATATGATTTTAGCGATTGGTGAGTGTTTAGAGAATTACCTTTTGGTGTCGAGGGTGTATGCCCAAAAATATCCAGACTGGAATCATCCAAACAAGTTGGTTCTCAAACGATTGCTACATGAATTTCGTAGGACTTAAAGCGTAGCTTATGAAAAGGTAAATAGACAAAAACCTATCATTGGAAATGAGGAAAATGAATTTCCTATTATGGGATCAATTATAAAAAATCCTCAATAAGGACTGCTTTTCAAAGAGTGACTCCTCAAATATTATTAGGTGTTAAGCAATCTTTTATAGAATATTTGTATTCAACAGGATGGTCGTCATTTTGAGCATCTACTTTAAATTAAATACATTTGTGTTTCATATTTTGTTGTTGTTTCAGTTTAATAATAAAACAAAAATTGTATAGTTTGTTAAATGAACTACAGTCAGATTATGAAAAGTAAATATTTTTGATGAAGTGAAGTATAACAACTGTCTATGAGAATTCTGTGAGCGAATTAAATAAATGTCGTTTCAAAGCTATCTTGATTCAAAGAACGCATTGAAATAATAACTACTATTTGAAAAAGCCAACCCCGTGTGGGGTTGCTAGCTCTCCATCGGGAGCCTCTCCAGGTGGCGGATAGGGGAACGCCTCCCAGATATGGGTGGTACCGGTAAAATGAAATACCCGAGGCTGACCAAAACTAGCATGAAGCAGGGCAGCAGCTGCTTCATTCCTGGAGCGAAGCTACTGAAGATTTGCTTCCTTAAAGGTTCGTTACCAGATACTTACAAGCGACCATTTTATATTATGATCAATTCGAATGTAAGGCTGCGATGAGGAAGGCAACGGGAAACCACCTCATTAAATTCCCCAGGATAATCATCAGCGTGGCTGGAAAAGAAAGCTACAAGGCCCTCAGTCCCCGGCAGGTCTTAAATGACCAGAGGGTGCTAAGAATCACCGGTCCAGTCATAAGAAAGATTGCTACGTGGAACGTTAAAAGCATGTTTTAGGCGGGTAAAATACACAATGTTATCAAGGAGATGAAACGACTTAACATAGAGATACTAGGAATTAGCGAAATGAGATGGAGCAAATCGGGACAATGTGAAATAAATGAACATCAAGTATTCTACTCGGGTAGCGATAACAACCAACACTACAATGGCGTGGGTATCATAATGAACAAGGAAACCAGCAAGTCAGTAATGTCGTTTGTTCCGGTATCGGACAGGGTGCTTTTTATAAAACTACACTCGCAGCCATTTGACATCAACATCATCCAGGTTTACGCACCAACATGTGATCACCCCGATGAGGAAATAGAAGACTTCTACGAACAAATTACAGATACCCTGGCGAAAAAATCAGAAGTGACTTTTATCATGGGCGATTTTAATGCCAAAGTAGGAAGTACACAACGAGAGGATATTATCGGTAGATACGGATTGGGAACAGCAAACGATAGAGGAGACCGGCTAGTTCAGTTCTGCCAGGAACAAGATTTCATTGTGTCAAACACCTTTTTCAAACTTCCAACAAGAAGGCTCTATACGTGGACATCTAGCGCCCATACCCCTGAAAAAATTATTCGTAATCAAATAGACTTTATACTTATTAAAAAGCGATACAGAAACTGCATAAAGTATGCAAAAACATATCCAGGTGCAGACATAAACTCAGACCATAATCCAGTAGTTGCAGCAGCAAGACTTACACTCAAAAGATGTTTGCAAAGACCCAGACATAATAAGCCAGATGTTTCAAGGCTAAAGGACATAAATATAATAAGTAAACTGAAACATGAACTGAATTCCAGACTTGATGCGATACCCATAACGGAGGCAGCCGAGACTGATGAATTGTGGTCCAATATAAAAAATGCGGATGGCCCTCACTGCGACTATTAGAAGGGGAAGGGATTATAGAAAGAAAATGATTGTGGACACGCTTTTTAAAAAGTTGCAGGTCATAGTTCTCTGGAAAAATTGATTTTGGAAGCTTATTCCATTCCGTAGCAGCCCTATAAAAGAAGGATTCTTGATGAAGATTGGTCCTTGTAGTGTCAATCTTGAAAGTAAATGGGTGAGACTAATCAGCGTGCCGAGTTTTTTTGACCGAATGTGGACAATGGTGGTACAAGAGTTTTTATTTCTCTGGAGCATCTGCCATGGAAATATCTGTAGAGCAATGACTGGTCTGCAACTCTTCTTCTATGTTCTAGAGGGTGAAGGGTATCTGTAAGAGTTGAGCTGTTTATCAAGCGAATGGCTCTTTTCTGAATGGAATCTAGAAGACGAAGAGAATGCCTTGGTGCTGAACACCAAATGTGCGAGCAACACTCCAGTAGAGGTCGGATTTGAGCCTTGTACGTCGTCAACAGTTGATCAGGAGTCTGCGAAACTGTAAATGGGGTTCGTAGTGGTTTTCAAGAGGTCGTTGATGTGTAAAATAAATAAGGTAGGGGACAGGATGGAACCCTGGGGGACCCCGGCATTAGTTTTAAACGCATCAGAAGAAATACCTTCAACTGCCACATGTAAGGAGCGATCTTGCATGAAGCTTAAGAGCCATTTGCGCAGTTTGGTTGGGAGACCGTAGGCAGATAATTTACTTAACAATGCCTGGTGCCAAACGCGGTCAAAGGCTTTAGATATATCCAAGGCTATTGCACGGGATTCACCAAACTTTTCAATAGTGTTTGTCCAGAGCTGAGTGACATAAGCCAGCATATCTCCAGTAGACCGAAGTTGTCGAAATTCATATTGTCTGTCATGGATTAGAATGTAGAAAATAACACAACAAATACAATTATACCCTGTAAACTTAGGAAAATACAGTAGGATAACAAAAACTTTTTGGTATTAGTTTTATTATGAATAAAAGTACCTATTAATAATTTCTGTACAAAAAGTAATGATATCTTATCAAAAAAATAAATGTGAAATAATGTGATATAGCCTTGGTTGTTGTCTTCAACGACAAAAAAAGTGAGATCCTAATGGGTGCCAAATTCAATGGTCAGTCCTGAAATTTATTTATAACAACATACCTAAAATATTTTATAACAACTTAAAAAATAATTTTTTTTAAAAATTTAGGATAATATATTAAAGCCTAAAGTCTGACTTGGCTAGTTCCAATATACGAATTATTATTAAGTACCTACTAAAACAGTTATGGAAGAGCCCTATGTTTGATAGCTAGTTACTACCAGCAAGCTAAATTTTCGGAAAAATAAACTTACAGCTTTAGAACTTTCGAAGGCTATAATATAATTTGTATATTCAAACTAGCCAAGTCAGAAAGCTTTAATATATTATCCTAAATTATTAGAAGAAATGATATTTTAAGTTGTTTTAAAATATTTTATTTTGTTATAAATAAATTTCAGGACTGACCATTGAATTTGGCACCCATTTAGATCCCACTTCTTTTGTCGTTAAAGTCAACAACCAAGGCATATATCATAATATTGAACTTGGCTCTCATTTCACATTAACGTTTTTAATCGGATTTTACTTCTGCACTTACAAACGTACAATTAAATATTTATAAAAAATAATTGTACTACTTAAAATTAGGTTTCTTCATTTAAAACACGAACCCCTTCTGCATGGTAAAATACATTAAATTAAATGTTAATTTTAACAAAACTAAGACTTTCTTTAAATTTTTTTATAAAATTCTTGCTCAATTTTCGTTTGATAAGCATCATATGTTTAATTGTTTATATCAATCTATTTTAGTTTACTAAGAAAATATGTACATACACTTAATTTTTTAAAGCAACCGTATTTATAAAACATCATTAAGATATTTACAAACATTTTCCAGTCAATAATAATTAGTAAGGTTAAACGAAAATATAATAGAATCAGAGCACAGCATAAAAAACATAGCAGACACTAATCGTGGGCATTTTAATGTTATTTATAAAACATTTATGACCTTGAAGACGCCATTCTGGTATATGTATCAGAGTTAGCTATAACTTTATATAATGACAGGGACGCATTTAAAAATTTATAGTTAATGGTAACGCATTTTATTTATTTAAATTTTTACCCATTGATTAATTACTTTGTATAATTAATTTATTCCTAATTGTTTTTGTGATCTAAATTTTTTTTTAAAATGTTTTAAAGAGTAAAACAAAACTTCATTATCATCAGTAGCATTGTCGCGTCCACTGCTGAACATAGGCGTCCCGTAAGGCCACTGCACTGCGCCGCCTGCATCCAGTTATGCTGCCCCCCCGTGCAAAGTGCACATGAGACCCCAAGCTTGGATCACTTGGCAAAACAGCACTTTGGTCTTCTGCCAAGCTGCCAATGCCCCAGGAGCAACTTGAAGAGTTGAACCTGCCACCACCCCCAGTACACATTGTACCAGGCTGTCTCTCAAACCGAAACAATGAAGTCCAAAGGTGGCCGATGAAGTCAGCGCACAAGTACCTAACGCAGTGCAGGCACTATAAAGTTAGAGTCTTAATCAGTTATGCTTGATGCGTTTTATATCATCAGTCCATCTCGTTGGTGGTCTTTCTTTATTTCGGTAAGCCTCATGTCTTGGCCTCCATTCAAGGATTTTCTTGGTCCATCTGTCGTCAGTTATTCTTGCAATGTTTCCTGCCCAATTCCATTTTAATGTTGTCATTCTTCTGATGACATCCGCTACAATACTTAAACAATTTAAAATAAACTTTTTGGAAAATTACTCGCAGGGAAGTAAAAGAGATTGCGTATAGGTAAGTTTAAATAAGTTTAGCCTTGCTATTATGGAAGTAAATAATTGTTTTTAAAAAGTGGTAGCAATACCCATAGTTTATAAAAAAAAATTCGGGTTTGAAAGTAAAACTTTGCATTCCCCTTTCTCTCTTTCTAAAGGCTAAAAGTTGGGCATCAAATGTGTAGCTTGAAATTACTAAATTTAAATACTGAAAAATATAAAATGAATAAAAATCGATGATGATAATTCGGGTCGGTACACAAATAACATTTGATGTATTTAACAATTTTAATTTAAATATTTAAATTATTCATTAACTACTTGACTCAAGAAAAAAATATGAATTTACTTTACTCAGGTTTCCGTGACTACTTGATTTCACGATTAGATTAAATTTGAGGGACCGTATAGGTAAGTTCACGGATCTATAAGACCTTATTTTTTTTAATATATTTAACTAACTGAAAAAAAAACATATTTACTAACCACGTGAAGGCACCAAGTGATTTAATTAAAAATCACTAAAAATAAATTAACCCCAAACAAATCCAATCGTATTATTTTCTTCTTCTTAAAGTGCCATGCAGATTTCCGCGTAGGCGTCCATCGTTTCTCTCATTATATAATTCTATTAATTGCAGAATTTTTCAGTGCCTGAAAGTCCCGTATTCCTGTCCATTGTCGTATGTTTTGTAGCCAGGATAATTTTCTTCTACCTACTCCTCTTATTCCTCCTTCTATTTTACCGTGGAGAATAAGACGTTGGAAATGATAACGTTCTCCACGTAGTATGTGTCCAAGATAGCCAGTTTTTTTTCTTTTGATGTTTCCGAAAAGTTCACGGTCTACTAAACTAGCTCTTCTCAGTATGTCCTCGTTCGTCACATGGTCAACCCACGATACTCTCAGCATTCTACGCAGTGTCCTCATCTCGAAGGCCTTAAGTTTGTTAATAATTGCTGTTTTCAACGTCTATGCTTCGACTCCGTACAAGAGAACGGACCAGACGTAGCACTTTACCATCCTATATCAGACTAAGATTTAAGTTTTTATCTGTCAACATTTTTTTAAGTCTTAAAAACGTTGTCCGAGCTTGCTTGATTCTGCATTTTATTTCCTGATCTGGGTCCCATTTTTGGTTAATCATTCATCCCAAGTATTTAAATTGAGTGACTTGTTTAATGCTCTTTCCATTTATGGATATTGTGGTATTTGGAGTATCGTTTCTACTAATGGCCATACATTTGGTTTTACGGATGTTAATTTTCAGACCCACTCTTTGACTTTCTTCATTGACCTTATCTAGTAGAGTTTGTAGATTAGTTGCACTATCCGCCAATATCACAGTATCATCCGCATATTGAATTTTGTTTATGGGAATTCCATTTTAATTTAGTACAATGAAACAAACTAACTATTTGACGTACTTAGGCTTCAAGGCTGTGCAAAACTTCGCTCTTATCTCTCAGAAACAATTAAAAGAACTTATACATACAGGTTTATTAAAATTAAAAAATAAATGTTTACAAATTTCTGAAAGAGATATAAAATATAAAAAATATAAATTTAAAATTTAAATAGGAATAGTAATATAAAAAATGAAAAGATTATCCAATTTTCCGCTCAAAAGAAATGTTGACTTCTGATTTTGAGTTCAATATAGCCGGTTACCATATACCAACCAACAAAAACCGGCTTAAAGAGAATAGGAAAAGCCATGAAAGCAATCGGCATCAGCGAAGAACATCCGACAGGAAAAAGCAGCTGACAGGAATGTCTCCGGTTTAAAATTTTTTAATAAATTATAAATCAGCCAAGTCGTTATTGTTAAATTACATTTAATAGCGAGATCAAATACAAAATTTAAAACTATTTTTACCATTGGCTTGGAAAAATTCTCAATTATAATGAAAGGAAAAATTTTTGTTACATTTGGTTTTTTGTTTTAATCTTTAAGTAAAAAAGGAAAAAAAACGATCAATATTGCTATTCTGCATAAATGCTAAAAGTGCGATAGAAACGGCCTTCATGAAACTCCACGTATAACTCATTTTTTTAATGTTTTCTTATGTGTAAATAAAGTATACCTATTTTTAATGGTTATTAGCAGTTTTAAGTTTTAATACATACATACATACATAGTCACGCCTTTTTCCCATAGAGGTAGGCAGAGACCACTTCCTTCCACTTGCTACGGTTCGTACACACATCTTTTGCTTCCTCTTCTTTCATCATTGCACTCATACATGCTCTTCGGTTGTTGGTACTCTTGACCTGGCCTTTCTTGATCTGATCGAGATATGTTCTCCGAGGTCGACCTCTACCGATGTGCCCATTCGCACTCGCCTTATAAATTTGTTTCGTCAATCTTCCTTCATCCATTCTTTCTACATGTCCAAATCATCTAAGCATTCCTTTATCTATCTTTGTGACCACATCTTCTTTTACACCACAGCGTTTTCTTATCTCACTATTCTTAACTTTATCCAACCGAGTCACTCCGGCTATACTTCTCAGACTACTCATCTCCGCAGCATTAATCCTATTTTCATGCTTCTTCTGCCAAACCCAACATTCACTACCATACATAAGTGTAGGAACCAACACTCCTCTATGCACCGCCAGACGTGCCTTTTTTGACACTTTCTGGCTATTCATAAAGCTAAACAGTGCCCCATTTATTTGTTTTCCTGCCAACACCCTTCGCTCAATGTCACTGTCATACTTTCCATCTCTAGTAAATTTTGAACCCAAGTACACAAATTCATTAAATTGTTTCACTCTTTCTCCCTCAATCGAAACCCCACAGTTTGTAATGCTTTCTTCTGTTTCAAAAACCATTACTTTCGTTTTGCTTACATTTATTTTCATGCCTTTGATTTTCAGGGAATCATAATCATGCATAACATTAACCATCGCCTGCAACTCCTCTTCAGATAACGCTAATATGACTTGATCATCGGCGTATAGAAGGCATTTGACGATCAAATCATTCATTTTTAATCCATACGCACTTTTTTTCAGATCTTTAAAACAATTGTCTATGTATAAGTTAAACAGCCATGGCGAAGCCACACATACCTGTCTCACACCTTTTTCGATGTTAAACCAGTTTTAATAACGGTTAAAATTACAGCGATAAAGCTTTGTTGTTGTTTGCTTTCTTTTTCTTAGAGTGCCCTATCAGCTATCTAACGTTGGTAACCACTTGAGAAAACGCATCTCTGTCCTCGGCCAGTGTAAAGAGTTCTTCTGCAACTTGGACACCAGCCCAGTCTTGGATGTTACACAGCCAGGACATTTGCTTTCTGCCCACTCCCCGTCAGCCATCTATCTTACCTTTCATTATAATTTTGAGAAGAGAGTATTTTTCGCCATGCGTTAAGTGCCACAGATACGCCACCTTTCTACGTTTTACTAATATAATGAGCTTACGATTGGTTCGCGCTCTTCTTAAAACCGCGTCGTTGGTCAATCTTACAGTCCAGGGAATTTTTAGAATCCGTCGCAGTATCCACAACTCAAATGCTTCCAGGTGATTCAACGTATTGGTCTTTTTACTGTCCAGGATTTAACTCCGTACAGAAGAATAGGCCAAACAGCATTTAATCATTCATTGTCGGAGAGTCATACTTAAGCCACTATTACAAAATAGTGGCTTTATCGCATAGAATGTAGAGCGTGCTATCTCAATCCGACTTTTAATTTCTACTTCAGGATCTTCAAATATCTAGTGGCAAATAACAAAGGCATCATTAATATCAGGATATTTAATTTGGCGGAATAAACATATGAGCACTATGAGTAAAGTCAGAATATATAAAACTTGCGTTAGACCGGTCATGATATACGCGATAGAAACCAGAGCAAAGAATGCCATAACCAAAGGACTGTTAAGAACAAAAGAAATGAGAACACCAAGATCAATAGCAGGACATACTTTATTTGTTTAAAAGATAAATGAAAAAATAAGAAAAATATATGAGAATTAAGATGTAATAAGAATAAAAGTCCTTAAAACAAAACAGATAGACTACAATGACCTTCGAATCATAGCGAATTTATAAACAACGAGCAAAAGTACGTATTAATGAACAAACATCAAAAGAGATTAAAATTAGACGAGGGGTGAGACAGGGATTTGTATTGTCGCCACTCTTCAACGCGTACTCTGGGGAAATTCTGAAGAAAGCTCTCGAGTGAGAAACAGCCGGGATATAGGTCAATGGAACACCGATTAACAATATTAGATTCGCAGATGAAAATGTTGTGTTGGCAGACAACCTCGAATACCTTCAGAGACTTATGAACAAGATAGTTGAATGTAATCAAGAGTATGGACTAACAATAAACGTCAAGAAAACGAAATTTATGAGGATATCAAAAACCCAAAATAACAATGAAAGTCTGACGGTCAATGACAGAATCCTTGAAAAAGTGGAAAACTAGAGTTATTTTGACACGACAATCAATTCCGCAAATAAAGTCAAAGAACGATTAAAAATATAACTAATAAACTTCAACAGGATAAGAAAGATACTCTGCACAAGAGATCTGAATTTAAACCTAAGAATTAGACTGACAAGTTGTTATATTTTCTCGACGTTACTATACGGCATGAACGTTTGGACGTTGAACGTGATACGAGGGCAGTTTGATAAGTCAGTGACTTTTTGAATTTCCCGCGCAGTTACTCCAAATGCAACAGTGCTGCTGTCAACTATAATCTATCAGTGAGCAACTTTCTAATTTTGAGCAAGCTACGTCGTGCAGTTGGTGTTTGATAGCCGTTCAAAGCAGACAACCTCGTGAATTTTTACGAAAATGGAAAAAAGTGAATTTCGTGTGCTGATTAAGCATTACTTTTTACGTAGAAAATCCATCACTGAAACTAAGGAAAGACTTGATAAATACTACGGGGACTCGGCACTATTAATTTCAATGGTTAAGAAGTGGTTTACGGAGTTCCGTTCTGGTCGTACCAGCACTAGTGACGCCGAACGTCCAGGTCGCCCAAAGAAGTGATCACACCGGAAATCTTCGATAAAATCCATGAAATGATATTGGATGATCGGAGAATGAAAGTGCGTGAGTTGGCCCATGCTGTAGGTATCTCAACTGAATGGGTACATCATATTTTACACGAATATTTGAACATGAAAAAACTCTCTGCGAGATGGGTGCCGCGATTGCTCACACTCGACCATAAGCACAATCATGTGACTGTTAAAATCCATGATTATCTTTTTACATATTCCTGATTAGTTAGATAATAATCATACACTCAATATATAATGAGATGTCAGATAGACAAGTTGTTATTAAAATATTCTGATTGACAAACGTCATGTTTTTATAAGATTCTTTTAGTTCTAAAAGCCCAAGATCATTCTCATATCCCAGTCATAGAAATATTTCCTTCAAGAATACCTAAACCTCAACAGGTTATGGGCCCAGAACCGCTGGACTGCTGAAAAATAGATATTTTGAGTTGTTAACTGAACTGATCATATTCGAATTTGCGTCTTGTGAGAATAAAGAGACAGTTATGGAAACAACTAGGATCAAAATTGGTCTACTTGAAGGAAAGTCTAACTGGACGACTTGGAAATATAAATTGTGCATGTTGCTTCAAAGGATTCCTGGCGCAATTGATGTTTTAGAAGGTAGAATTGAGTCTCCAACATCTACAGCAGTGAATGCAACTGCAGAAGACATGTCAAAGTATGAATCCGATTTAGCATTTTTCACAAAAGCAGATAGTTATGCACTTCTAATCATGACTACCAATATGACCGAAGAAACGCTTCAGAAAGTTATGCGATTCTCAATAGCACGTGAGGTATGGCTAGAACTTCATAGATTATATGATGGAAATGCGGAAGATAAAACTTATGACCTATGTACGCAGTTCTTCAGTTATAAGCGACAGCATGGAGATGACATTGCCACTCATACGTCAAAACTGAAGAATTTGTGGAATGAACTCCAAGTTGAGATTTCCAAGGATAAAGTAGCAGCAAATAGTTCATGTAAATGTGATTTGCCAGAAATTCTACTCATATGCAAGATTCTGGGTACTTTACCAGATGAGTATTTTTCGTTCAGATCGAGCTGGATGCTGATGGCGAAAGCTAAGAGAAAAATCGACAATCTCACAAACCAGTTGTGTACTCACGAGAAAGCTTTGTTGAGCAAAAGTGAAAACAATCAAGAAGCTTTGAACGTGGAGAGAGCTAGTACAAACAAACCAAAAACGAAGCAGAAAAAGGGTCTTATTTGCAATTATTGCAAAGCACCTGGACATATAGTTCGCCATTGTATGAAGTGGAAATCTGACGGCAGACCTCCAAAACCGAAGAATACAAGCGGTGAAACAACAGGGCAAGGCAATAATGTCAATATGACTCTACTGGCAGTTACCAGTGGTGTATTTTCTGTCGATTGTGATCAAGATAATTGGTTCGTTAATAACGGTGCAACTAATCATATCACAAACCGAAACGATCTTTTTGGAGAATTCAAATCATTTGATAAAACTCACACCGTCACCACAGCAAATGGAGATTCCATTGAGGCTATCGGGAAAGGCACGATCACCGTAGAAGCATCAAATGAAGGCAAATCAGAGAAATTCACGCTAACCGATGTTTGGTATGTTCCTACTGTAAAGAAAAATCTATTTTCAGTTCTGTCCGCACAAGACAAACACCCTAAGAGTGAATTTATTTCGAAAACTGAAAGATGTTGCCTTATGATTGATGGACAAGTGAAACTTGTTGGTACTAGAAGCCAGTATGGTGGGTTATTCAAGCTGTCTTTGAAAAATATAAAGCCAGATACAGAAATGCAGGTGAATTTAGTTTCGAATGACAATGTGTTGCAATTATATCACGAAAGACTTGGTCATCAAAATAAAAGACACATAAAATCTGTTATATCACGTGAATTGGGAATAAACGTGAAACTGGACAGTGAATTATGTGAAGGTTGTATATACGGCAAATCTCATAGACTAGGATTTGGTACTAGAGAACGTGCAACGATGCCAGGTGAACTAATACATTCGGATATATGTGGACCTTTTGCAAATTCCCAATCGGGATAACGTTATTTTGTCCTATTCAAGGATGATTATAGTCGTTTTCGTTATATTCATTTCATCAAGGAGAAATCCGAGGTACCTGATAAGCTAAAAATCATGTTATCTGAATCCAAAGCTGCAGGACATGTAGTCAAGGAGCTTCTCAGCGACAACGGTGGTGAATTTGATAGTAAGATAGTGAAAGACATCCTACAACAGAATGGAGTTCGGCAAAGGTTGACGATGCCCTATACGCCGCAACAAAATGGATGTTCTGAGAAAGATAATCGAACCGTTGTTGAGACTGCAAGGTCGATAATGCATGCACAGGAAGATTTACCACAATATTTATGGGCTGAAATGATAAATACAGCAACATATATTTTGAATAAGTCAGGTGTTTCTAGTATTGATGACAAATCTCCTCATGAAGTATGGTTCGGCAAGAAATGTAGTTTGAAACATATGAGAATAATAGGAAGTACTTGCTATGCTCATATTCCAAAATCTTCTCGTAAGAAGATGGACAAGAAGGCAGTCAAAGGTATATTAATTGGTTACGATAACCATGACGGCTATCGCATATGGTGCAAAGAAAGCAAGAAACTGATAAGATATCGAGATGTTATTTTCGACGAAAAACTATTTGACTCCGATAGATCGAATGTACTTCCTATCTTTCCGGCTTCGACAGAAGGAGAAAAGACCGATAACTCGATTGAAGAGAACAAAAGGAGCAACAGCAAGGAAAGTGAAGAGGGGAATTGCCAAGAAGGAAATGTCCAAGAAAACAGTCAGGCTGATTCAGAAGTTGAAGTAGAAAGTAGACAATTGAGAGACAGATCTGAAATCAGAAAACCGGCTAGATTTGATGAGTTTGTTATGAACATATCAACGAATATTTTGGAAATTAAAGAACCAATGAGTTATGAAGAAGCAATAAGAAGTGAACAGCGGATACAATGGTTAGAAGCTATGAAAAATAAGATGACATCACTGGAAGAAAACGAGACTTGGGTTTTGGAAAAACTACCAAATGGCAAGAAAGCGATCCCTTGTAAGTGGGTTTTCAAAGTCAAAACGAATCCAGATTGTTCAGTAGATAGATACAAGGCTAGGCTGGTGATAAAAGGTTTCTCCCAGAGAAAGGGTGAAGACTATGACCAGACATTCAGTCCCGTGTCAAAATCTGGTACAATTAGGGCACTATTGAGTATCGCAGCAAGTGAAAATATGTCTCTTACTCAATTTGATGTTTCAACCGCTTTCCTTTATGGAAAATTAGAAGAAGACATCTTCATGAAACAGCCAGAGGGATTTAGAGATGGTTCGGATCGAGTATGCCACCTCAAGCGTAGCCTTTATGGTCTCAAACAAGCCCCCAGATGCTGGAACAAGAGATTCGGAGATTTTTTAAATAAACAAAATTTCCAGATAAGTGATGCTGATCCCTGTCTTTTCATTAAAAGACAAGGGAAGGATATAATGCTTTTGGCACTTTATGTGGATGATGGTCTTCTAGCCTCGAATAATGACTCATTGAAAGAAGATTTTGTGAGAAATTTGAAAAGTGAGTTCAAAATCACAATTAAACGAGCTTCTTACTTCCTTGGTTTGGAAATAGAGAGGCATGAAGATGGATCAATACGAGTAAACCAAGAGACCTATACAAGAAAGGTATTGGAATGTTTTGGAATGGCAGAATGTAATCCAGTTTCCACTCCAATAATGAATGAACATAGTCAACCAGGGAAGGAAGAGGAAACTAGTTCAGAAAGAGATTTTCCATATAGACAAGCGGTAGGGGCTTTGATGTACCTTATGACTGGTACTAGACCCGACATCGCTTATGCAGTTGGATTTGTATCAAGAACTCTCGAAAATCCAACTTCTTCTGATTGGCTCCGAGTTAAACGAATATTACGTTACCTAAAAGGAACCACCAACTATGGAATCACTTATAAACCTCACTATAAGCACGGTTGTATAGAGAGTTTCAGCGATGCAGATCATGGTGGTGATGTTACTACAGGGCGTTCAACTACAGGTGTAGTATGTTTGTATGCTGTTGGAGCAATATCGTGGCTGTCAAAGGCAAACATCAGTTGCCATATCAACAACTGAAGCCGAAATTGTTGCTGCAAGCGAAGCAGCTAGAGAGTTATTGTGGCTAATTCGTCTCTACTCCGATATTATTGAGCTGAAAGGTGTACCTCAATTGATGGTTGATAACGAGGCTGCAATCAGGTTGGCACAGAATCCTGAATACCACCGTCGTACGAAACATATCAGAACAAGACATTTTTTTGTTAGAGAACTTGTCACAGAAGGGTCGATCGAAGTCGAAAAAGTTTCAACTGAATTTCAGATAGCTGATATTATGACAAAACCGTTATTAAAGCCAAGACTTCAAACTCTTCGCAAGAACATGGGCGTGGATCAGAAAATTCAACAAATCAGTCGATGAGGGAAGGTTGAAATCCATGATTATCTTTTTACATTTTCCTGATTAGTTCGATAATAATCATACACTCAATATATAATAAGATGTCAGATAGACAAGTTGTTATTAAACTATTCTAATTGACAAACGTCATGTTTTTATAAGATTCTTTTCGTTCTAAAAGTTGAAGATCATTCTCATATCTCAGTCATAGAAACATTTTCTTCAAGAATACCTAAACCTCAACAGTGACCACTTCAAAAGAGTGTTTAGCGATGTTCAGCCGTAATCCGGACGAATTTTTGCGCCGTTTTGTTACTGTGAATGAAACATGGATTCATCACAACACGCCAGAGACCAAGGAACAATCGAAACAGTGGGTTGCTCGGGGTGAACGTGGACCAAAGAAGGCGAAACAGAGTCTGTCAGCAAACAAGGTCATGGCCACAGTTTTTTGGGATGTACGCGGTGTCATTCACATCGATTACCTCAAGAAAGGTAAAACGATCACCGGCGAATATTATTCAAAGCTCTTGAACAGATTCGACGTTGATTTGAAGCAAAAACGGCCGCATTTGGCGAAGAAGAAAGTGCTGTTCCATCAAGACAATGCACGTGTGCACACTTGTCTAGTCACGATGGCCAAAATCCACGAATTGGGATACGAACTGCTACCCCATCCAGTATATTCTCCAGATTTAGCCCTCTGCGACTATTTTCTGTTTCCAAACCTAAAGAAATGGCTGAGCGGTAAGAGATTTGAGTCGAATGAAGAAGTAATTACCGAAACAAACGCGTATTTTGAGAGCTTTGAAAAAACCTATTATTTGGGGAAAAAAAAAATTAGGAAAACGCTGGACTAAATGTATTAAGCTAAAAGGTGATTATGTAGAAAAATAAAATGTTTATTTGCGGAAAAAAATTTGTTTTATTCAAAAAGTCACTGACTTATCAAACCGCCCTCGTAACTATTGAGAAACTGAAATCATTCGAATTTTGGGTGCATAGAAGAATCCTG
This sequence comes from Agelastica alni, assembly GCA_950111635.1. NCBI lineage: Eukaryota > Metazoa > Arthropoda > Insecta > Coleoptera > Chrysomelidae > Agelastica > Agelastica alni. The sequence continues at coordinate 26,421,931 of OX467718.1, read as the reverse complement.
AAGATATCATGGTCGGAACACGTAACAAACAACAAAGTCATGAGAAGAATAAACAAAAGAATGGAAATTATAGAAAACATTAAAACCAGAAAACTACAATACCTGGGAAACGATACACCATGCTTAAAGCCATTATACAAGGAAAAATCCAGGGCGAAAGAAGTGTAGGAAGGAGAAAAATATTATCGTTGCGCAATTTGAGAGAATGGTATGGATGCACATCAAACGAACTGTTCAGAGCCTCCAAGGTCAGATTAGCTATGATGATTGCCAACCTCCGCCGCGAGGAAGACACGGGAAGAAGAAAAAGATGGGTAAGAAACCGAAGAAGAAAATGGAGAGACCACGTAGACAGAATGCCAAATTTGCGGTTGGCAAAAATTGCGAAGGAGAAAAAACCAAATACACCTCAACCACGTGGACGACTACCTTTAAGATTATATGAAAGCTGGTCTTCAGCATCCCAACTACCCCTGGCAAACCATTAATGCGAACACAGGACTTAGTCCTAACGTAGAAGAAGAAGAGAAGAAGAAGACCTAGATTATCTGTTATAAGAAAGTCTAGGTATTTGAATTTTCTGACTCTCTCTAATTGTTTCCCATTAGGCTCTAGTTGGGCATTTGCATGTTGTATACGGCTGATTACCATGAATTTGGTATTCCTTGCATTTATGTTTAGTACAATTTCCCTACTGGCGTCCGTCACGCTGTTTAGAAGTTGTTGAAACTCTTCTATGCTTTCCTTTATAATACCCGTATCATCTGCATATCTCAAGTTTTTCATAGGTAGTCCATTGATCTTAATAACAATATCGGTCTCATGCTTTTGTAAAAATAATATCTTTGTAATATTTTTGTAAATTTGTAAAAGATTAGCCAGTTTTTGATAAAACCCACTTACCTTTTTATTAACTAATACTGATTCTTTTTCTTTTTGTTGGTATTTAAAACCTCAACAACTATTAAAAACAACTTTCTGGTACAGGGTAAACATCTAATTTGATTGGCCTAATTCAATAATATTTTTTCTATTTAAAAGTTGTTGATTTAAATTAATTCAGTTATTTAATAATATTAATATTTTTTAACTAATGCGTGAGTAAATCTACGACTTACACACTACTGATTTTATAGGCTTTACACCAAAATGTGTGGATGCGTAACGAATTGCGCTAATCATTCTCTCCAACCGAGTGATCCTGCTGTGTGTTTTTTATGCTGTGACCATGGGTACCAATAGCGAGATTAACTCTTAGAAAACCTAAGCCAAAGGACTAACCCTTAGCTAGTTATTTACAAGCAGACTACGTTAGTTCCACAATTAAATACTAAAGTTTGAAGCGATAATACCAGAACAACTTAAAATATTCTTTGCCAATAATAGCAAACAATTCGGCATTAAACGGTCATGTAATATTATAATACGTTTTACTATACAGGGTGGCCAACCGAAAACGAAACAAGCCATTCGCAGGAACCTCGTCAACACTTTAGAAAAACGCTTAGACTCGTCGATTTTTTATTAAACTGTCTTTAAGAGTGCCCCCCACAATCTTTTTCGGTATTATTAACTCCACTACTTTTAACCCCAAACGAGGGTAAAAATTACCCCAAAATTATTAAATGGCATTGGGGGTCGAATAAGATGTCTTTCGAAAGCTCTGACAATTTTTTTTTTACAATTATTTACTTACTACTTAATTGATTTAATATGAAATTAATTATTTTAAAGAAAAATAAATTCCGTCCATAAAAAATACGTTTAATCCATAAACTAACGATTATGTCCTTTTTAATATCTGTTTTTCCGATTAATGCAATTTTTCTTGCACGGGACCGTAAATCGCCACAATTGCCGCTATTGGTCCGATTCAAACCCAAGAGTTTTCCACAAGGTGCATACACAGCAACCGGAGAAATTAATATATGGGCTGGCATTTGCGGTGACTGACTGGTGGGTCCTTTTTTTCTACCTGCCTTGACTGCTATGTATTTGAAAATAATCCCCAGTATGACGAAGATCATTTTTATTTTCAACAGGACGGTGCTCCTCCGCATTATGCGGCGATTGTTCGTCAGTATTTGGACCAACGTTTTTCACGGCATTGGATTGAAAAAAGAGACAGCATTGAATAGCCTCCACGATCATCTGATTTATTAACCCTTGATTTCATTTTGTGGGGACATCTGAAAAGTAAAATCTATAAAACACAACCAGCGTCATTGGTTGGAAGATTTGCGTCAAAGAATCGTTGACGAGTGCCGTCGAATTACTCCGGAATTTCTTCGGAATGTGCGTGAATGTTTTGAACAAAATCTTTATTATTGTATGGAATCGGGTGGTAATTAATTTAAACATTTAATTAAGTAGTAAGCAATCAACTAAAGTAATTGGAATTTTAACATGTAATTTTTTTTAAAGTATTTGGAAGAAACGTAAAATTTAAAGATTATTGTAAAGAAAATTTGTTGTCGGAGCTTTAAAACGACATCTTATTTGACCACCAATGTCATTAAAAATGTTCGCTTGGGGTTGAAAGTGGTGGAGTCAAAAATACCGAAAAAGAGTGTCCCCCTTTAATCAAAAATCGACGGGTCTGAGCATTTTATAAAATGTTGACGAGATTCCTGCAAATGGTTTTGTTTCGTTTTCGGTTGACCACCCTGTATTTATAAAAAAATTAACGAAACTCCATTCTTTTTTTACAGTATCATAAGCGACGTACCAAGTATAATCTATAAATCTACCTTGCCGATGAACTTTATTTATTCTACTGAGATATTCGTTACAAAACATAATTATGTTTATAGATTTTATAATAGCCTGTCTTCTATTTAAGGTACGATATCTTAAACCCAAGAAATAAAGAACTTTTCAATGGTATTATTGAATTTTTTTGGGAAACCCTGTACCAACTTAATTTTATTTTTAATCCTATGAAAAGACGGAATAATGTTATTAGTATAAAAACTATACACCTTTTAACTATTATTTTTTACCACACAGTGACTGCGATTATTTCCTAGACATTCCTTTCTTGTAATTAGTTTTGTAATGGAATATTTTAAAATTATTGCTAGAACGTGAATCCCAATAAGGCACATGCAGAAATAGAAGGCGTATCAACTTTACTACCAGTTACGTGAAAATGTGAATCAGTAGTACTACTTGCTGGTTGTTCTTGAAATGAATTCGCGACAACATCTTCCTCTTGTTCTATTAACATGGGTCTGTCTGTGACACAGGAAATTAAAAAATCGGCGTCTATAAAAAATTTGGAGTTAAAGGGCCAAATACCAAAATATTTTTTGGAGTAAAGGCCTAAGGTATGGCCAGTGCTGATAATTTTGCTATTTCATACATAGTGCAAGTTTTTGATTGATTCATAGAAAGCCAATCTGTTAACACAACGTTGTAATATCTCTCTAGCGGTCTGAACACTGTTAAGTCTAAAGGCTGTAGCTTGTGGCTACAGTGTGGCGGGAAGGTAAGCATTACTATGCCGTTTTCTTTACACAAGTCTAAAGCTTCTATTGGTATGTGGCTTTTATGATTATCAAGTACAGGTGAACTCTTTGACGGCTTAACATATTTAATATAATGTTTTATGTATAAAACGAAATTTTGTGCAGTCATCCACCCAGACGCATGAGCTGCACCATCGGACCCAACCGGTGCACCGCTCAGCATATACGGCTTAAAATTCACTCAAGGGAATATGTAAAATGGCGGTATAGAATTTCCAATAGCATTAATTTCAGCAGATGTCATTTGTCCTACTTGCTTGCAACCCTTCACTGCTAAAACTTTCTGCATGGACTGTACAGTCGTTAATCCACTTTCGTCTGTATTGTAGATTGCTTCTGGTCCATATATATATATATATATATATATATATATATATATATATATAGCGATTCAATACGCTTCTGTAATTTAAAAAAATATTTTGATACACATTTATATTGCTTCCAATTTTCAGGAATAACTTTTCCATTAGCAACTGCATATTCGTATGCAAACTTTTTATAGTTTAGTTTAGTGAAGCCATAATGTAATTGGAAACATCTAATTTAATATTTACTGTCTGCTTTTTTGTAATCACTAGTGAATATCTGCCTTGTTATATATTTGTTGTCTGTGTTTTTTAAATGTTGTTCTAACTATGTATCGTTGAAAAGGAGATCTGAGAATCTCATACTTCTTCGCAGTTTGCCCCCGCACGGACTTCGTCGATAGCTCTTATGTCACGTGGTATTTCAATGCGGTTTGTTTTTTTCTTGTAGCAAAACGGCATGTTCTCCTGAAAATAAAAAAAGAACTGTGAGGGAGGGATGGGCATGCCCAATGTTCCCCCACTGTTGGGTGTTCATGCATCACGCCTGCCGCCGTTAAAATTCAATTGCCAAATTCTGCACTAAACAAACAATTTTAACCATCAAATAATACGTGATTGCATGCACAACGAACCAATATACACTGCGGTCCATATTTATGAAAGTTATCCAAAGTTATGAAAAAAGCGATTAACACAGAACTTGTCAAATATCTGGAGAAATTTGAGATAATCCATGACAGACAATATGGATTTCGACAACTTCGGTCTACTGGAGATTTGCTGGCTTATGTCACTCAACGCTGGACAAACACTATTGAAAAGTTTGGTGAATCCCGTGCAATAGCCTTGGATATATCTAAAGCCTTTGACTTCGTTTGGAACCAGGCATTGTTAAGTAAATTATCTGCCTACGGTTTCCCAACCAAACTGCGCCAATGGCTCTTGAGCTTCATGCAAGATCGCTCCTTACATGTGGCAGTTGACGGTATTTCTTCTGATGCGTTTAAAACTAATGCCGAGGTCCCTCAGGGTTCCATCCTGTCCCCCACCTTATTTCTTTTACACATCAACGACCTCTTGAAAACCACCACTAACCCCATTTACAGTTTCGCAGACGATAGCACACTTGTCTCAACTTTCACATCCTATCGATCACTTTCGGTGAATGATACAAATAGACTCAGGCAGGAACAGGTTGATTCCATCAATAGAGATCTTGAAGCAATCGTCGAGTGGGGAACCAACAATCTTGTTCAGTTCAACGCCCAAAAAACACAAAGTGCCACGTTTTCCAAGAAAGTGAATACCTCAAATTATCCCATCACAATGTCCGGAAATACCCTTGAACCAAGTCCCTCCATCTTGATTTTGGAAGTCACGGTGTCCAATAATATGTCTTGGCATGACCATGTTGCTAACATCGCAAAGTCGGCAAGCCAGAGGCTAGGTTTTCTGTGGAAAGCTAGAAAGTTTTTTACTCCTGATCAACTGTTGACGACGTACAAGGCTCAAATCCGACCTCTACTGGAGTATTGCTCGCACATTTGGGGTTCAGCACCAAGGCATTCTCTTCGTCTTCTAGATTCTATTCAGAAAAGAGCCATTCGTTTGATAAACAACTCAACTCTCACAGATACCCTTCACCCTCTAGAACATAGAAGAAGAGTTGCAGACCAGTCATTGCTCTACAGATATTTCCATGGCTGATGCTCCAGGGAAATAAATACTCTTGTACCACCATTGGCCACATTCGGCCGAAGAACTCGGCACGCTGATTAGTCTCACCCATTTACTTTCAAGATTGACACTACAAGGACCAATCTTCATCAAGAATCCTTCTTTTATAGGGCTGCTACGGAATGGAATAAGCTTCCAAAATCAATTTTTCCAGAGAACTATGACCTGCAACTTTTTAAAAAGCGTGTCCACAATCATTTTCTTTCTATAATCCCTTCCCCTTCTAATAGTCGCAGTGCGGACCGTCCGCGGCCTACACGATAGGTTTTTGCGACTATTTTCATAAAAAAAAAGAAATTAATTTTTAGCGTTATTATGTATTTTATCAAAAAATCCTGTAACAGGTCACTTTTTAATGTCAATTTGACAATTTACAGTATGAAAATATTACCCCCTTCTTGCACCCCCTCTGAATTATGAGCACCTCTTTAAAAAAATTTGAATAAGAAAGGAGGTCATGTAGCACCTTTTTCAGCAATACCAAGTTTTTAAAATTTGGTAAAATTATAGCTGAGAAAATTTGTTTTGAAAATGTGAAATTTTTATACTTTACGTAGAATGAAGGAAATATTTTTAGAAAGTGTTTTTCAATTTATTTTACAATTAAATGAAATGTTCAAAATGACCACCATTTACTCCTAATAATATTTTCATACTGTAAATTGTCAAATTCAAAACAGAAATCGACCTGTTTCAGGTTTTTTCAACGGATACATAATTTCAATTTTTTTAAATTTTAATAACAAATTTTCTTAGTTGGTTGCACAAAATAGTTTTGCTAAACAAATAATGAAAATCCCTTTCGAACAAGATGCCACACGACCCCCTTTCTTATTTAAATTTTTTGAGGTGGTGCTCATAATTTAGAAGAAGTGCAAGAAGGGGGTAATATTTTCATACTGTAAATTGTCAAATTAACACTAAGAATTGATCTGTTTCAGGATTTTTAAAAAAAAATACATAATAACGCTAAAAATGAATTTATTCCATACAGATGGACCGCAGTGTATGTATTATTATGAACGGAGAAAAATTAAAACTGACTTTAACTATACCTGTGATTATCCAATTGGCCGTTAATCCTTAAAATTATTGCGAAGAACGTAAAAAGCGGATAAATATTTGACTCTAATGAGATGATCATCCTTACCCCATTCCAATATAGCGAATTTGCTTTTAGCCCCGGGGCAGACCAAAGTATTCAGTGAACCAAACAAACTACCTGACCGCTATAAAAATTCCATATTTTTTTTGCAACTAAAGGTGTGGTTACTTATTTTTTTTGTAACAGGTATTTTGTAGTGTAAGCAAGATTTGTTATTTTGTGAGTTTACTTTATTTTTTTAGGGCACGTTGATGACCATCAAACAATGCAATATATACAAATACCTAGGAATGAAAATATCTAAGGAATGGACACTAGACGAAGCAATATTGGACAAAAACGTACAGGGGAGAATAGCTACTTCCATGCTGATCAGCATTCTATGGGAAAAAAACATTACAAAAGAAAATAAAAAAGGATTTATAACTCCATCGTAAAAAGCATAATAACATATAGCTCGGAGCTATGGCCAATAAAAGAAAAAACAAAAATAAAGCTAAAAGCCACAGATATGGGCTTCTGGAGAAGAGTGGCAGGAAAATCCAGAAGAGATAGAGTCCCAAATGAAACTATTGGACAAGAAATGGGAATACAACACGACATTATTGATGACATTATAGCTAAACAGCTAACATGGTATGGGCACATCCAAAGAATGTCAGAACACAAAATCCCAAAGAAAGTACTAAACTGGAACCCCCAATGAAAGCGAAAACGAGGAAGACCGCGCAGAAGCTGGAGAGACGGAGTGGACAATAAAATTCGAGAGACGGATCTGGAAGAAAGCCTGTGAATGAACAGAGAGAAATGATGATTACGAATCGGAAGACGTAAAACGTTGTAACCCGATGTATATATATATATATATATATATATATATATATATATATATATATATATATATATATATAAAAATGTGTCGGTTTTCAATTTTAAAAATCCAAAGATATCTAAATTTGAAAATATTTAAATGTTTGGGTGGCGTCTACAGATATCCAGGGCCAAAGGTCAAAAAATCGATTTTTTTTTACATTTTTTGCAAATATATCGTTTCCTATGGGTTTTATGCTATTTGAATTTATTATAATTATTGTAAAAATATTTGTTAAACTTTTTTTTTACTTTTTAACCATTTTGAAAATAGAGGGCAGAGAGCGTGCAGTGTTTAACTATATAGAGCAGAGGTGCTCAAACGGTCGATCGCGAGTGCTTTTTAAGTCGATCTCGAGAAAAAATTCCGATATAGAACTATTTATTGTCAAAATAAAGGTTTATACAGGTCTAGAGCTAACTTTCCACAATTCTGAGATACTTGCCGTATTTTGACTAACATGACTGGACTATAAGGAATGTGATTACGCATCTTTTGATAGGTACTTATCATAATTCCAGCCATTTTAGACGCGTATTTGTTGTTTGACAATCGTTTAAGTGAGTCTAGTATATTCGAACCAGGCAAGTCAGACCTTGGGCTTTAATATATTATCCCAAGTTATTAGCAGAAATGATACTTTAAGTTTATATAAAATATTTTATGTTATTATAAATAAATTTCAGGACTGACAATTGAACTTGGCACCTATTTAGATCTCACTTCTTTTGTCGTTGAAGTCAACAACCAAGGCATATATCATAATATTAAAGTTGGCTCTCATTTCATATTTATGTTGTTAATTGATATCATTACTTTTTATACAGAAATTATTAGTAGATACTTATTCATAATAAAGGTAATACCAAGTAGTTTTTAGTTATCCTACTGTATTTTTCTACGTTTTCAGGGTATAATTGTTTTTTTTTTGTTATTTTCTTTATTTTCTTGTACCTTTGAAATGTTCGAATAAATTCAGTATTCGGAATTTTTTTTACGCGTTTTGTGTTTATACTTAATTTGGCCAAGTCGGGGCGGTATAACGTGCACAGGGGGTTGTACTCTACAATAGAGTTCTCTTGTGCCTTGATTTGACTTGGATTTAAATTAATGAAATGTACTTTTTCTTAACTCTGGAGAGTCCAACGTAAGCCTAAGTATAGGGGAGCCTAAAGGGTCGCGGTGGAGGGGCGACCACGCCCCACTCAAATGAAACCATAGGGGAGCCTATGTTGAGAAGAGCGCTGTCAAGGCTAATGCCTTGTGATATGTGGATAGTAATAATATATGCTGGGCAGATAGGAGATAATTATTTAAGACAAATAGGTACCGAATTACCTGTTATCTATTGAATTCTCAAGAAAAATATGGATGAATAAGTTTTGCACCGCTCCCCACCCCGCTGCTCCACGGCCGCAGCACCATGCACCGTGGACCGAAATACCTATTTTATTTAATTATTTATAAGTAATGACAAAATTAAGAAACTTTGACTAGTTATAATTCTTGAACTACTGGTTCAGTCTTTCGGTACCTTCCTAGATTAGTTTTCGTCAACGTGAGTTATCGGAATTAGTTTGTTTTAAGTTCTACGAGCGAAAGAATCTAACGATACGGCCCGAGAGGCCCGGCGCCACCGTTTGTGACTGTCTTTATAACGCTGAGTCTGTGTTAAATTTTGCAGTTTCATTGCAGTCGAAGGTACTGAATACTATATTTACACATTTTTTACTGTAAAATAATAAATCTGTAATTTCAGAAATAATTTAAAATGAGGAGAAGCAGGAGCGGCTGCAGCGATTATTACAAGAAATTTCAACCCCAGAAGGAAGTGATGCAAATAGTGAAAGAGATTCGGAGCAAGAAGTAGATTGTGTTGAAGTAAGGGAAGAAAATACCGATACTGAACAGAGTGGTGATGAATTGGAAGAAGAACCTGTTTTCCGGCAGACAAGAGAACCTTGTTTTATTGGTAAGGATGGGACTATATGGAAAAAACACAGGCAAATAAAAAAAACGTACGCACAAGATCTGAAAATTTAATTCGTCACCTTCCTGGAGTCAAATCTTCAGGTAAGGAAGCCAAAACTTCAATTCAGTGTTGGGAACTTATAGTTTCTGATGATATATTAGACATTATTGTGACGGAGACCAATAAGTTCATCCAATCCATATCAGGAAATTTTACGAGACAAAGATCTGCCCGTCCTACAAATAAAACAAAGATAAAAGCGTTACTTGGGCTTCTTTATCTAGCTGGAAGTTTAAAAATTAGTCGTTTGAATTTCAAAGATCTGTGGGATCGAAACGGCTGTGGAGTCGAAATATTTTGGCTGACTATGGCACAATATAGATTTAAATTTTTGTTGCGAGTACTGCGATTTGATGATCTCACAACTAGAGATTTTAGAAAAGCAACTGATAAATTAGCGCCAATAAAAACTCTCTTTGACTTATTTGTCACCAACTGTCAAAAACATTATACTTTAGGCCACTACGTTACACTAGATGAAATGTTGTTAGGGTTTAGGAGAAGATGTGCGTTCAGACAGTACATCCCCAGTAAACCCAACAAATATGGTATTAAAGTGTTTTCTATAGTCGACACATACAACCTTGAAGTATATGTAGGCCAACAGCCGGAAGGACCATTTCGTCTACAAAATAATACTGAGAGTTTGGTTCGACGATTAGTAAGTCCTTTAGCTGTATCTGGAAGAAATTTAACGTGCGATAATTATTTTGCCACTATTAGTTTGATTAACTTTCTGGTGACACAGAAAATAACTTACGTTGGTACTATTCGTAAGAACAAAAGGAAACTTCCAGCAGAATTTTTGAACGTCAAAGGGAGACCAATAACATCTAGTATGTTTAGGTACCAAGAAAACATTACCCTGCTATCGTACGTACCAAAAAAAAAACAAAAATGTTCTTGTTGTTTCCAGTTTACATCATGACGATTCTATAGATCCCATTTGTGGTAATAAACATAAACCAGAAATGATTACCTGTTACAATTCGACAAAGGTGGTGTCGATACGGTAGATCTTTTATCATCGAATTATGACGTTGCACGTAAAACAAAACGTTGGCCTATGGTAATATTTTTTGGACTGATGAACATTGCAGGGATTAATGCCCAAGTTATTCATACCGCTAATAACCCTGATTCAAAATTAATCAGACGGAAGTTCTTGAGGAATTTAGCCTTATGTTTGATAGATGATCATGTAAAACGCCGTACCCTTGCTCAAAATATACCACCGGAAGTTCAAGAAAAGCGTAAACAAGCAGCTTCAACGTCTTCTACTGGTACTAAAAGGCCAATGATTCCTCCAGTGACCGGAAAAAGGTGCTCAGACTGTCGCAAAGAGAGCAAAACTAGATATTATTGTGTAAAGTGTCAAACATTTCTGTGTTCAAGCCTTGCTAAAATTAACTGCGTTAACTGCGTTAACTGCGCAAATTAATGTCGAATTCAACGTCAATAGACTGGAATATTATTACATTTCGTTTATTTAGAATCATAAAGTTAGTTTTTTGTATTTCTTTGTTAATTTTTTGTTTAATTTTAAACTCAATACGTCTGTTTGTCTATTTTTGCAAGTAAGGGCCTGTAAGGCCCGGCGCCACCTTCTATGCGAAATATCAGGTGCCACCTCTAGAAGGTTAAACCCATACTGACTGCGTAAGTTAAATAAAACGTGGTTTGTTTGTATACCTGCGATATCGCAGTAAAACCCAAAGGTTGTATGAAAGAAACTAGCCGCCTTTCTGTGACGGACGGGAAGCGTGGATGCCACAGCGCGGGCAAGCCACCTTAGCCGGCCGCAGTTATGATTATTAGTGTTCTTTCTTTTATAGCAATTTTGAGCAATTTAGTCTACTTTAATACTTTGCGGGATTTTGGTTACAACTTCATAAGACATATCCCATTCTTGTTTTTTTTATTCCGTGGATTATTTTACAAGTTACCTTTGAACATAATTATATCTAGGTACCTATCTACACCTATTATTCCATTATATTATACATGTACACTGATTCATTAACTGCAAATGTAACTTTGTAATCCTATATTAATATATGGGACCTAAATTGCAAAATAATTTAGTTTTTTATTGATTTATATACTAAACACTAATTGTATTTTAAATTTGCTACCTTAGAGTTTTGTTGATCGGTTAGTCAGTCAGTGAGTGACTGACAAAATTAAGAAACTTTGACTAGTTATAATTCTGAAACTGCTGGTTTAAATTGGATATATCGTGTTTTTACAATACCTGCTTGTTTACTAAACATTCAGACTTCTAGTATTATCCAAAACGAAGTTATAGGGGGGTAGAAAATGGCTGAACTGCTTTAAGAAAAGGATGGTACGGCATTGCCGCTTTTTTGCTGGACTTGGCTGGGGCAGATATGTTATACAGTGTGGATCAGCCAAATGGAATAAATTCGATAACAAATAAATGAGAGCGTGTTGGGAACAACGCTTGGACACGTCGATTTGTATTTTTAGACGAGCATTTTTTTAAAAAAAAATAATTATATAGGGTGTGTCATGTGACAGTGGCCAATACCAACTTTCTTATTTTAAATACCTTCTGTATATTATTTATTTTTTAGATTCTTAAGAAAATTCTAGACATAATTCATGTACAATGTCCCATACCTATCTTCAACTGTTTCGGAAATATCAAGTATTTTCAGTTGTATTACAAAAATTAACATTAAAAAAAGAAAATTATTTTATTTCACAAATAATTTAAAAAAAAAATACAAAAAAACATTAATTTCAATGTAAGATATGTTCAATATGTTAGCCGCGAACGTCTTGGCAACATGCTAATCTGGTATAGAAATGTCTTCTAACGTTACTCAACATCTCAGGCGTGACTAATTTAATCGCAAGCGTGATTCGTCTTTTTAAGTCATGTAAGTTTAGTGGTTTAATTTTTCTATACAATACTTTTGACATATCCCCACAAAAAAAAATTCTAATGGCGTCAGATCAGGAGATCGTACTGGCCATTCTATCGATCCGCGCCTCCTCATCCACCGATTTGGAAAATGTTGGTTCAGGTACTGCCGGACTTTAATTTGGTAATAGGGCGGTGCTCCATCTTGCTAAAACCATAGTATATTGGCAGGAACTTGTGGCCTACTTTATTATATTCACAAGATGAAATAAAAAAATAGAACACAATGTGCTGACGGCAGCTGTTCGCCGGAGAACAGATAAGTGAGTTCGAATTGTTTATGGCTCTAAGATTGAAAATTCAAATTCAAAAGGGCGCCACTCAATTTGGATAATTGCTATACTATATTTGGAGAATTGAGAAAAGCAAATACCTACCTTCAACAAATACCTGAAATGATATAGAATTAAATTTTCTTAGATATCCGGGTTGGGCAAATAGAAGAATAAAAAACATATCACATATAAGAATTTAATAAAAACACCAAAATGGACAAAGCAAAAATATATCATATCAGTAATAGTTAAATCAATTAAGTAATATATATAATATATAACACAATATATTATAACATTACATATTATATATTATAATATATTACCATATATAATACATATAACAATATTAACTAATATATCATATCAAGATACATGCATTTCTATACCGGGTGTTATACCTCTCAAAGTAACCAAAATGAGGTATATTGGTAAGAAATAAACCTGTGACTAAATCCGCTGTCACATAGTACTATGTGAGAACTTCACAAGAGCTCTTTAGATTATAGTTTATAAAATTATCACGGTGGTATAATGTGTGATATCAATAATTAGTTATTAACAAAAATGATGGTATGATAAATACTAATATGAATAATTAGTTATAAATAAATCTCAAAAAGTAAGAGAACACTAAAGGTGTAAAAAAACCTGGTGTTAAGGTCCAATGGTCCATATATGTAGCCTCTATTCAAGGTCCACTTGATGTAGTTGAAGACAGCAAAAACGAAGACAGGAAGCAGACAGGAAACAGACAGGAAACAGCTCAGCAAAGAACTCACCCCAGTTCGCAGCTAGAGGACGGATACCATCTCCTATTTCCAAAAATTGCCAAAAAAACTGCACATCCTGTATGAAATCAGCGCCAGTTTTGAATTTCTAGCCTCTCATTGGTCAGAACCATAAATGCTATCCCGTTTGACAGAACGAATTTCAACGAAAGTAATCAAAAAAGACCATTCTTCTTCTTTCTTTTCTGCTACGGGCACGAACATTAACGGCTAACCGACTTGAGACCGAAGATCGATGACAGAAGTTCTAGGAAAGAAGATCAATGACAACCCAAACAATGACATCGACGTCTAGAAAATAAATATAACCTATTAGACTCCATAAGATTATATTATAAAAAATAGAGAAAAAACCCAGTAAATACCCAGAGATCTCATTCAGAATCAACAAAATCCTGTGACAACCTTCAATAGCCTAGAATTCTTCACACTAGAGAACACAACGGTATGTCGCCTGCTTACATGTGAATGGATGTTTTTATTGACTCTATTATCTTCAATTTCAGGCCTAGGATCAGACAAGTAGCCAGAAATCATAAGATTCCTGCAGCTTAATTACATCACTTTCAACAGCCCTTAGAATGTCAGAAGCAAGAGTATTACCTAGTATTGGAAACCTGTGAATTTACTAGCATTCAACTATATGTGATGTTTTTTTTGAAATAGTGGTTTTAATAGATGTTTTATTAAGGAATTTGATATCAAAACTGAATGTTCTCTGTAAGTACAATGCCCAATAAATGAAAAATTTATTATATAAAAAAAGAAAATTAACAGGTAGTAATTTCAAATGCTACAAACTTGTGGGTTTGCTGGATCAGGATATAAGTTTTGTCAAAGTTGGCACGACATTATTTTGGAGCAGTTCTAGGTTAGGTTAGGTATCATGTGAGTGGGGCGTGGTCACCCCTCCACCGCGACCCTCAGTAGGTCTAGATGGAGCAGTTCTAAATATTTATCTCCATTCAAGTTGCCATCAATGAAAAAGGGACCTACGATATGATTTCTAACAATTCCTGTCCAAACATTAACTTTTTCGGGATATTGCGTATGTTCCTCTCTCATCCAGTGAGGATTCTCATTAGACCAATAGCGGCAATTTTGACTATTAACATGATCGTGAAGTGTAAATGTGCTCTCATCAGAAAACAAAACATCTTCTAATTGGATCACATTGTTATCTAACATTTCCATCATTTGTTCACAAAAATATGTTCTCCTGTCGAAATTGTCTTCCATGAGCTCCTGAGTTGGCATCATTTTATAGGGATACATTTTACTTTCCTTTAATATTCGAAAAATTGATGTGTGGCTAATGTTGAACAGTGATACTGCTTTTCGACCAGAATTATGTGGGTTTTCTTGAAACGCAAGCATAACATCCAATTTCACATCATCGCTTAGTTCATTGGCAACTATTTTTTTTGTCTGTCTTACATGACCAAGCTCGCGAAACTGTTTTTCTATTTTGCTAATTGTTCCTTGGGATATAGGCGGCAAATTTGGAAATTTTTCGTGTAATAAGCGAGAAACTTCCGTTTGTGTCCGTGTGTTATCTCCATAACCAATCATTTGTAGAATGATTATTTTGTGCATTTCTGTTAAATGAATCATTTTTCTGATATTATAACTTACAGTTAACGAAATTCAAACGACAATAGCACTGACACTGATCACTACTGACACGCAGACAGACAACAAGTTGCTAAGGCTATGAGTTTTATACGAAAATAAACAAAACTGTTTTTTTTATTTCATATCAGTAAAAAGGAACGCATTAATAGTTTTTGCTTATTTTCTTAATAATAAGAGTTAAATGGGTAATAAGTATTGAGTGTAATGTAGCGAATTTGTGAAATAAAATAATTTTCTTTTTTTAATGTTAATTTTTGTAATACATCTGAAAACACTTGATATTTCCGAAACAGTTGAAGATAGGTATGGGACATTTTTCATGAATTATGTCTAGAATTTTTTGAAGAATCCAAAAAGTTAATAATATATAGGGGGTTGTATTTAAAATAAGAAAGTTGGTATCGGCCACTGTCACATGACACACCCTACATAATTATTTTTTTTTTTAAAAATGCGCGTCTAAAAATACAAATCGACGTGTCCAAGCGTTTTTCACAACACGCTCTCATTTATTCGTTATCGAATTTATTCCATTTGGCTGTTCCACACTGTATGTTGCCCAAAAAAAAAACACATGCAAGAGTTTTATATTATTTACGAAAATTTTGTATTAATTAAATTGTTTGGTGCAGTTTTTGTGACTGCATACTGTTTACCAACTGCCGAATCCTTGGTTTAGTGCTGTTCTCAGCCAAACGACTGGCCAACGAAATTAGGTTACGTAAGATAATTTCTGGAATTTTTGGGAAAAAAATTGCTTTTTGACTTTATAAAAATTTATTTTAGGCATCTTCTTCATTGGTATCTTAGAAATGTTAATAATGAAATAATTGCAGATTTGTTTTAGTGTATTATTTAATACCTTTAATAATTCTCTGACCATTTTGGGTTCTTTAAGGACCCACCAGTGGTCTTTAGACCACCGGTTAAAAACTACTGCCGTAGATAAGAGTAGGGCGATATATCGATCACCATGATTTTTCACCGCTGATTGAAAAAGGTGACACGCGTTTTGAACCCCGGACAAAATTTCCCCGACAAAACATCCCTTGACAAAATATCCCAAGGGTAAAATATTCCTTGACATAATATCCCAGAAAAAATATGCCCCAGTCTAAGAAAGAATGCAAAAGAGATATGGTAAGAAGCTTATAATCATTATAAAAATTATTTATTATTATATTAAAATACCCACGATTTTCCTAAAAGCTTTCCATATTAGGTAGTTTCTATTTCCTTCCCTTTCGTCCCTTTCTTTCAGGGGAATTTTTCTGATAACCTTAAATAATATAGGTAATTCCACAATTTTCGTAAAAAAAGGCGCCCAAAATAGTATAGTTGTAAATATTATAAACAAACATTCAAATTTTGGCGGTAAATTGGTCGTTTTAAAGAGCTGCTGTCTGTCGTTAAATTTTCTATCCAACACTTATTATTGATAATCTGGTATTTATCGTTTTGAGCAAAATCATATGTTTTTAACATTACACAATTTGCTCCCCCCTTCATGGAAATTATAAGTGAGTGATGTAAAAGTTGTTTTGATAATAAAAATATGTGTTTTTTTTATTAATTTTGTTGTGTAATTTATTTCGACAAATAATTGTTTATTATGTTAACGACGGTCAGGTTATTTTATGATATACATATTATGTTATTATTAAATTTTTAATATTTTTGTCGCGTATTTTTGGTCGAGGAATTTTCTGTCGGAGATTTTATGTCACGGGGATATTTCGTCGGGGATTTTATGTCTTGGGATCAAACGCAGGCCGGGCGACCATTGAGAAATTAAACAGCTGGTTATTGAATTTTAGCTTAACCGGTTATTTCAGTGATCCAAAATATACCGCGTTTTGCCGATATGCTGTAACTGAAAATTATGATATCAAATATCTTTTGCAGTATTACCACCGATCACCCTTTAATTTTCACGGCTTCGGTTCTTGTCTGAAGTTTATTGATGAGCAAATTGTAAAATATATTTTTTTTTTATGAAAATAGTCTCAAAAAGGGTAGACCTATCGTGTGGGCCGCGGACGGCCCGCACTGCGACTATTAGAAGGAGAAGGGATTATAGAAAGAAAATGATTGTGGACACGCTTTTTAAAAGTTGCAGGTCATAGTTCTCTGGAAAAATTGATTTTGGAAGCTTATTCCATTCCGTAGCAGCCCTGTAAAAGAAGAATTCTTGATGAAGATTGGTCCTTGTAGTGTCAATCTTGAGAGTTAATGGATGAGACTGGTCAGCGTGCCGAGTTTTTCGGCCGAATGTGGCCAATGGTAGTACAAGAGTTTTTATTTCTCTGGAGCATCTGCCATGGAAATATCTGTAGAGCAATGACTGGTCTGCAACTCTTCTTCTATGTTCTAGAGGGTGAAGGGTATCTGTGAGAGTTGAGCTGTTTATCAAGCGAATGGCTCTTTTCTGAATGGAATCTAGAAGACGAAGAGAATGCCTTGGTGCTGAACCCCAAATGTGCGAGCAATACTCCAGTAGAGGTCGGATTTGAGCCTTGTACGTCGTCAACAGTTGATTAGGAGTAAAAAACTTACTGGCTTTCCACAGAAAACCTAGCCTCTGGCTTGCCGACTTAGCGATGTTAGCAACATGGTCATGCCAAGACATATTATTGGACACCGTGACTCCCAAAATCGAGATGAAGGAATTTGGTTCAAGGGTATTACCGGACATTGTGATGGGATGATTTGAGGAATTCATTTTCTTGGAAAACGTGGCACTTTGTGTTTTTTGGGCGTTGAACTGAACAAGATTGTTGGTTCCCCACTCGACGATTACTTTAAGAAATCTATTGATGGAATCAACCTGTTCCTGGCTGAGTCTATTTGTATCATTCACCGAAAGTGATCGATAGGATGTGAAAGTTGAGACAAGTGTGCTATCGTCTGTGAAACTGTAAATGGGATTCGGATTTGGATTCGCCACTGTAGTCGACGAGAGCACGAACACATCTGGAGGCCAGGTATCTGGGGAAAGGGACAAGAAAGAGGCTGGCGGCAGTCTCGATCAAGACGCATTTTTGTTATCGAGGGATAGTTTGAATAAGCTTTACGATAAATAAAGTTTTTGAGTAGAATTCCTATTTTTTTTTTATTTATAATTTTGAAAAAAAAAAGAATTGATAAAAATGGGAAAACGGAAAAGTCGTAATCGTGGACGCGAGGAAAGACGTCGCCGCCGACAAAGTAGTAGTAGTTCAAGTACAACCTCAAGTTCTTCGAGTTCGAGTAGTAGTAGATCATCATCGATGAACTTAAAACGCGAGGTAAAACGCTTGAAAAAAGAGCTAATTAACATTAAAAACAGAACTTTTTATGAAGTGCGCGCTGGTGATGAGTGTTTGATGCCAATTTTTGACCCTGCGCGTGATGACATTACGGCCGAAGAGTGGGTCCAGAAAGTTGAAACTTTGGCTAGACGATATAAATGGGACGATCACTCTGTTGTTCGACTGATTTCAAGTCGTCTTCGGGGAAATGCAAGAAAATGGTTTGGCGATTTCAATCAGGTGAAAACCAGTTGGACAGAAATCAGGAATAGCGTGCTGGACCAGTTTCGTAAGTGTGTTTCATTTACTCATTTATTAAAGGACGCACCTAATTACAAAACAAGGGTAGGTCAGAAATTAAAATGGAGTTGTTGCGCCCACACTTGATTTTTAACGGACAGACATTGTCAAAACATTTTAGTATTACGGTATTTTATTTTTTGTTGTAGTTGTAAATATAGTGGGACAGATATTGTCACAATGGAGTTGTTACGCTCACACTTAATTTATTAAGGACAGATATTGTCATGTGTAAATTATTTCTAGGTATAATTTATACCTTTAGGAACACATAATTCTATTTTCAGCAGCGATAGGTCTAAGGACAGACCTCTAATGCAGGATGGCCGAGTGTAAGATATATTTGGATTCGCCCCTGTAGTCGCTCCTGAGAGCACGAACACATCTGGAGGCCAGGTATCTGAAAAAAGGGACAAGAAAGAAGCTGGCGGCAGTCTTGATCAAGGGACTACAATAAATAGACGCATTTTTGCTATCGAGGGATAGTTTGAATACGTTTGACGATACGAAATCTTGACTCTAATAAGTCAGTAGGACCAGATGGAATTCCGACCTGTGCTCAAGAGCTCATCCCAGTTCTCTGTAGACTCTTCAAGTTATCATACAGCAAAGGAGTATTTCCGTCCATGTGGAAAAACGCTAAAGTCCAACCGATTCCGAAAAAAGAAAAGAAGACTATTCCTACAAATATCGCCCTATTGCATTGCACTCAGTCATATCCAAAATTATGGAAAAAGCAATTAACACAGATTAACACAGATCAAATATCTGGAGAAATTTGAGATAATCCATGACAGACAATATGGATTTCGACAACTTCAGTCTACTGGAGATTTGATGGCTTATGTCACTCAGCTCTGGACAAACACTATTGAAAAGTTTGGTGAATCCCGTGCAATAGCCTTGGATATATCTAAAGCCTTTGACCGCGTTTGGCACCAGGCATTGTTAAGTAAATTATCTGTCTACGGTCTCCCAACCAAACTGCGCCAATGGCTCGTGAGCTTCATGCAAGATCGCTCCTTACAAGTGGCAGTTGACGGTATTTCTTCTGATGCGTTTAAAACTAATGCCGGGGTCCCCCAGGGTTCCATCCTGTCCCCCACCTTATTTCTTTTGTAAATCAACGACCTCTTAAAAACCACCACGAACCCCATTTAAGGTTTCGAAGACGATAGCACACTTGTCTCAACTTTCACATCCTATCGATCACTTTCGGTGAATGATACAAATAGACTCAGGCAGGAACAGGTTGATTCCAACAATAGAGATCTTAAAGCAATCGTCGAGTGGGAAACCAACAATCTAGTTCAGTTCAACGCCCAAAAAACACAGAGTGCCACGTTTTCCAAGAAAGTGATTTCCTCAAATCATCCCATCACAATGTCCGAAAATACCCTTGAACCAAGTCCCTCCATCTCGATTTTGGGAGTCACGGTGTCCAATAATATGTCATGGCATGACCATGTTGCTAACATCGCAAAGTCGGCAAGCCAGAGGCTATGTTTTCTGTGGAAAGCCAGAAAGTTTTTTACTCCTAATCAAATGTTGACGACGTACAAGGCTCAAATCCGACCTCTACTGGAGTATTGCTCGCACATTTGGGGTTCAGCACCAAGGCATTCTTTTCGTCTTTTAGATTCCATTCAGAAAAGAGCCATTCGCTTGATAAACAGCTCAACTTTCACAGATACCCTTCACCCTCTAGAACATAGAAGAAGAGTTGCAGACCAGTCATTGCTCTACAGATATTTCCATGGCAGATGCTCCAGAGAAATAAAAACTCTTGTACCACCATTGGCCACATTCGGCCGAAGAACTCGGCACGCTGATCAGTCTCACCCATTTACTCTCAAGATTGACACTACAAGGACCAATCTTCAACAAGAATCCTTCTTTTACAGGGCTGCTACGGAATGGAATAAGCTTCCAAAATCAGTTTTTCCAGAGAACTATGACCTGCAACTTTTCAAAAAGCGTGTCCACCATCATCTTCTTTCTATAATCCCTCCCCTTCTAATATTCGCAGTGCGGGCCGTCCGCATTTTCATAAAAAAAAATACAGTTTTTAAGTAGAATACGTTTTTATTATTTCTTACATAATGAATAAGTAATACTTTTGATTTAATATGATTGCGGTGGATGAATGTAAACATATGAACTGTTTATTTTGTCTAAAGTCAAGCTTTTATTAACAATAAACATTATTAGGTAATTTTTTCTTAAAAGGGCATTAAAATGGTTATTTTAACGCTCTTTACTTTTAGTATGTCATAAATATTTTTTTGCCCCTTTGTATTTTTGTTTTATTTAATCGGAACTTATTTAGCTAATAAAATAAATTAAAATAAAACTTTTTAATTAAATAATATCACAATAATATAATAAGAATCACTGTAAAAGTAAAAAAGTCATCATGCCTGCTGTTGGAGCGCGAAAAAGTAGGGCGAATCCGCTTGACGCGCCGACTGTCTCTCCCATTTCAAAAAAATTCTGAAACTTGTCCATATTTAACCTTTGGGATCCCAGATTATAAAAAAAATAATAAAAAAATCTAATTAATTTTTTGACACGATTGGCGAGCGCACAACGGTCAAAAATCAAATTTATTTGCTAAAATCTAAAACTTTCCTACATTTAACGTTTAAAGTCCCAGAATACGGGAAAAATAATACAACAAGTCTAATTATCTTCTGTGAGTGGCGTAAACCTGCTGATAGATGTAATTTAAATCATTTAGGAAACTTTGTTGAATTGCAGTCGAAAAAGAGAGCCAAAGCTTCTTCAAGGGAAAAACGTCGAATGTTGGTAGAGGTCGACTTTCTTGTAGAAGAATATGGCTGTTGAGAGGTAGATGCCTCTTTTACAACTTTGGAAGCACCACGCTTACCAGAAACATAAAGCGGGTGCTGTACAGCGAAAGTCAACTTTTCGCAATCTACCTTCAATAACTCGCTGACTTTTCTTTTTTTGTTTTCTCACTAGAACATTCGAAACTTTTTTCAGCGCGTCCTGAGCGTTGAGAAGTAGGTTGGATAACTGAAATACTAAAATCCAAGTCATCTGAATCAAGCCAACTAAAGTATTTATTGAAACAATCTTCCAGTTTTCTGTGACATTTGTCCCACCTTGCCGAAATTTTGTCGGAAAGACGGGAAATTCTAATACTCAAAGGTCCAATCTCCACATTTTCTTCATTATTAATATGAGCAGAAGTAAGAATAAATTTCAGCAAGTGGTCTTGGCGGTTTTTTTTTAGGAAGCTTAACCCACTCTTCAAGAAATTTCCTTCTCGTGATTCGGACTGTTGTGTCTGAAAAAAATTATGTAAAAAATTATGTATCACCCAAAACGCAAAAAATCGCAAAAATTCTTTGAAACATTTAAAGACTAGAAGGATTGATGAAACAAATCCTGCAAACAAATCCTTGGGGTCACTTGGAGGTTATAAAGTTTTTCGTTATTGAATAGAGGCATATATTTACAAATTGCTTAATTAACTTTACAGGTAAATTGCAATGTATATTCAATAACGAGTGTGGAATTATAATGTCTTACCTGTCTCAGTAATGTAGCGTCTTTCCAACTAATAATAAAAAGGTCAGGCCTTTAGAAATTCCAAACTTTTGATTTAACTTTTGTCCACGTAAATCAGTGATTTTACCCACTGTGCGCTGGCCGAAGAACATACCGCAAAGAACACCTCAGAGCACTGCTTTAAAACACCACGTGTTAAAAATTGTATATCAATGCAATTAAGTAAAATCAAAGTTTAATTCAAAGTCGACATCCAGTGAAAATTTTCCGAAGATACAGGAGGCTTAAAACTGTAAGCTCCATGTATAAATTCTACAATATATTATCGATGAAAAGTTTGTTCGTTTTATTTACTTAATAAACGAAATTCACGGCGATAAAAGCCAAGGAACCCTTCGACCTACAGCAGGTAGAAACTCCTCGAACCAGCTCAACCGAACTATCGAAGTAACTCTAACATCTACGTTGCGGAAGACGTCGTCAACAGCAGAAGTCGAGGTCCCAGAGGTTTCGGTCAAGTTACCCACACCTCAGAGCAATTCTCTTGCCGCCACGCTCCACCTCGCTACTGCTCGATCGTCGTCGTCTCCGGCGCCGTCACCTGCATTGAATAAAACTATTGATTGGATTATATCCCTTTTGATATCGAATATCTTTTGCAGTATTACCGCCGGCCACCCTTTATTTTTCACGGCCTCGGCTCTTGTATGAAGTTTATTGATGAGCTAATGAATAAGTTATACTGTTGATTTAATATGATTGCGGTGGAGGAATGTAAATATATGAACTTTGTATTTTGTCTACAGTTAAGCTTTTATAAACAATAAACATTATTAGGTAATTTTCTCTACGAAGGGCATTAAAATGATTGTTCTTTTTACGCTCTTTACTTTTAGTGTCTTAAATATTTTTTTGCCACTTTGTTTTTTCGTTTTTTTTATATGGATTTCTATTTATTTTCTGTTTATATTTTTTTATTAGTAAAATATATGTACACTATTTCTGGTTTCGCAACTTATTTAGCTAATAGATTAAATTAAAATAAAACTTTTTAATTAAATAATATCACAATAATATAATAAGAATCACTGTAAAAGTAAAAAAGTTATCATGCCTGCTGTTGGAGCGCGAAAAAGTAGGGCGAATCCCCTTGACTCGCCGACTGTCTCTTTCCCATTTCAACCGGCGCACAGTGGAAAATATGACTGATTTAGGTGGGTAAAAATTCTGAAACTTGTCCATATTTAACCTTTGGGATCCCAGATTATGAAAAAAATAATAAAAAAAATCTAATTAATTTTTTGACACGATTGGCGAGCGCACAGCGGTCAAAAATCAAATTTATTTGCTAAAATCTAAAACTTTCCTACATTTAACGTTTGAAGTCCCAGAATACGGGAAAAATAATACAACAAGTCTAATTATCGGCTGGGAGCCGTCACATTAATCACATTATCACATTAATATAATTAGAATCAATGTTAAAGTAAAAATGTTATCATGCCTGCATTGAATAAAAATATTAATATTTCAAAGTACAATACGAATCATTTTGATCGTTTTCGATTCACCGAAACATCGTTCAAAATTAATAATATTATCATAAAAATTTCCATTCACCTGTGACTAAAATCACTGTTTAAAATAACAATGATTTATAAATCACTTTCACCGTTTCACCGGTTACTACAAAATCACTGTATTGCCCAACTCTACCGCAGATGAATCTTGGATACATCATTATACGCCCGAAACAATGTCACGTGCCTATTTTTTTCTCCTGCTACAGTCCGTTATTAATTGGGTTTTTTCTGATGGTTTCGTCTTCCTTCGTTACTCGTAAGTAGGGTTGCCTATCTAGTAGTGATAGAATTCGATTATTAATGGCTGTGACATTTTTGCTAATCGATGGGGATTGAGTGGGAGTCTCTGTTATTAGATTTCGCCTTGATCGTTGGCCTCGATTGTCGTGTGTTGTCAGCTATATTATTGTTTGGTTTGCTTTTCTGTGTGAATGGGCTGGCTATCAACACGGACGCGCGCGATTAGGAGTTGGGAACATAGTTTTGCAAAGGTTGGCTGACGCGTGTCCCGTGTCATTTTCTGATATCCGGCCTGGTAGTGAGAAGTGGTTATCAGTCGCTTGGTGTCAGTGGTGGAAGTCGGTTGAGAGTTTTTGTAACGATTTGATATTAACACGTGAGCAGAACTTCTACGGTTTTTTCCTTCATATCTGGCTGTATTTGGGCCATCTTCATTGGATTTTGAAGAAAAACCATTTAATTTTTAACTTGACCATTCTGTCGTGCCTCTGTGGTAGATATTTTGGTTATTGGGGTCGAGTTAAAATCACCGCGTGTGGGATTTGATAAAGTGAAGCCATCGTGAAGTACCAGGTGCAGTTCCATAATCAATTCGGCCACATGATTAGAGAAATCGTATACCCACAGGTTACAAGAGATTTATTTTAGAATATTTAAACAACGTAACTTATTTTTAACACCGCGATCAAGTTTTATTTTAATTTATTAATATGGTACACTGTTGAAAACTATTTATTGCATCGGATAATATGCCGAGTCTGAACGTTGATTAAAGTAATATCCTCAATAGTTCTTTGTGTCCAAGTAAAAACGTTTATTCATACTTATTTGTAAATATCCTACAATCTTGATATTTTGAAGGACAGCCATCGTAAAAAGAATTATTTTTGAAATAAGCTTGAGTGTTTTAACAGTGTAAATCTTTAAAAATACTACTTGGTGTTTCTGTTCTTGGACCATCGATGTAACAGTGGCATCTTAATGAAGTTTTCAATTGGTTACGTGGTATCGAGTTTAATTTTATCAACTTATTAGTTATTATGTGCTCGATTTAAGTGTTTTCAATAGATTAAAAGTAACAAATTATTTTTCATTAAATTTGTACCTGCTCCAAGTTGAATCTGAATTTTTACATTATTGATTATAATTTATGTGGTTATTGTGAGGGTTTCAAATTATTATTTTTGTTGCAAGCTCATTTATTTTGTGTATTTTTTTTTTGTGTTAATCTTTTGCTATCAGGAATTCTATATAAAACCACTTATTTTTGAAATTTTAAATATTGTGAACATTTTCTTTTTGTTGATTTTTTTTTAATTCTCTTTTGTACCTCATTAGTTTTTTTTATATTATTGTCTGAAAGATTGTTATAATTAATTTAAATATTATTTTAAGAAAAGTGAATTAAATTCCTTTAATCCACTTTACGAAAATACAGAATTTGTTGTAAAAAAATCGGAACATCATTTTTACTTACTTAATATATTTCAGGAATTGTAAATATAGTTTTATTTATCTAGTTCACCATAATTGTTTGTTGTTTATCGTGTTGCTCTGCTAGTGCCTACAAGACCTAGGGGTTTCCGGCTTATACCGTCTAAGTCGGTGGCGCGGCTCACTTTTATATTTTTTTTCTTCTACCCTCTACGGCTGAGCTTGGGCATAATTTGCCAGTAGAGAGACCACTAGCAGAGTACTCTTTAGAGAACTAAAAAAAAGACGTGGCAACAAAAATACAGTCAAAACATTGGACAGCGACAAGGGAATCGGCTTCAAAAAAATTAAAAACTGTTTTTTTTTTGGCTGGGAAACGGATGGCGACTATTTTTTGAGATAGTCGTGGAGTTATCTTGATCGATTAACTTCAAAAAGAAAAAAAAATTACAGGAGTATACTACGCATCATTACTTGACGAGCTGAAGGCAGAAATTGTGGAAAACCGGTCAAATATACAGAAAAAAATTCTGTTTTACCAACACATTGCGCCGTCTAGCACCTTGGCGGTTGCCATGGCGAAAAATCCACGAATTCCGGTTTGTACTGCTAGATCACCTACCTTACTTACCAGATCTAGCTCCAAGCGACTTCTTTTTGTTCCTTAATCTAAAAATTGCAAGATTTTCATCAGAGAAAGATGCCTAGTACCATTTGGACGGGTTAAAGAGATGGGAGCCTCGCTAAGAGAAGTGTGTATTCTTACGAGAAGACGAAGTAGAAAAATAAAAATAAATTAAGAGCAAAAAATATTTTTAAAAACAAACTTTTATTTAAGTGCCCTAAAAAGAAGAAAATAAATTTTAAATTAAATCAAATCAATCAATTTAGTACATGTATTACACAATTTATTAAATGATATAAAAGCTTGTCGCGAGATTTGCATAATTTATCTTTTTCTTTTGGTACCATATCAGGTCCTCCTGATGTTGAAAATCACAATGGTGAGCTGTGCTATGTCTTCGGCGATTCTAAAGAGTTTTTCTGCGCTTCGAATCCCGGTCCACTCTCTAAGATTCCTTAACCACGAGGCTTGTCCTCTACCGACTTCTCTACGGCCTTCTATCTTGTCCTTCATTATAAGTTGAAGGATACGGTAACGATCACCCCTGAGTAGGTGACCTAGATAGGATAGCTTTCGGTATTTAACTGTTATAAGTAGTTTGCGGACAGCGCTTGCTCTATTTAAAACCCCTTCATTTGTCTGCATGGCTACCCATGGGAATCGGAGCATACGTCTAAGGTCCAAATCTCTGCCCCATACAGCAGTATAGACCATATGTGGCACTTGATCATTTTCTGGCGAAGCTTTAAATTTAGATTATTATTGCAGAAGAGCGATATCATTTTTTAAAATGTTGCGCAAGCTACCTTAATCCTGCACTTGACTTTTTTATCCAGGTCGAGATGTTCTGTAATGTAACAGCCAAGATATTTGAAACATGGAACCCTATCAATGTTTTGATCAATTATTTGCAGTGCAGCATCATTGTACGGCTGACGTCTGAAAACCATAAACTTAGTTTTGGTTACATTAATGTTTAGACCCATATCTTGTCCCATCACGTTAACCAAGTCTAAAAGACGTTAAAGGTCCTGAAGATAATCACATAAGATTGCGGTGTCTTCGGCAATGCGAATGGTATTGATCAGTTCGCCGTTAATCTTAACTCCGCAATCCTGGTCATGCAACGCCTGTTTAAATATTTTATCAGAATATAGGTTAAACAACAGTGGAGACAGTATACATCTCTGCCTCACGCCACGCCGAATCTGGCATTCGTCGGTTAGTTTTCCATTGACCCTAACCACTGCTTTTTGTCGCCAATACAGGTTTTTAATAATGAGTATGTCTCTGTCATCAACTCCAGTAATCCTCAATATATCTATAAGTTTTTCATGTTGTACCCTGTCGAATGCTTTCTTATAGTCTATAAAGCAAACGAAAATTCTTTACGTTGATCGCGATACTTTTGAAGAAGTATATTTAAGGTAAACATTGCTTCCCGAAAACCAAACTGGGTTTCGTCCAGATCACTTTCACATTTGTTGCGTATTCTTCTATAAATAATGCTAAGGAATACTTTTAGTGTGTGGCTCATAAGACTTATCAACCTGTAATCACTGCATTTTTTTGCACGTTGTTTTTCAGGTAATGTTATAAACACGGACTTCAGCCAATCTTTTCGTATTTCACCAGTGATGTACACTGTATTGAATAGTTTAACTAAGATCCCGATGTTGTCTTCATGAATAATTTTCAAAAGTTCATTTGGTCCGGTTGATTTTTTAGATTTTGCATAGCGTATGATATATAGTATTTCGAACCTTCTACGCTGTCAGTGGTGTCTGGTTGATCTGATCTGTTGTCATCAAATAGTTTAGCATGTATCCAGTCCTGGCTTCAAGAACCTCATGTTCGTCAATGATTAGTTTGCCTGTATTATCAACTATCCTACTAGTAGTTTTTCTAGTTTTTCTTAGCGTCCCGTATCTTGTTCTTATCCTTTTGTTTATTGCTATATTCCATCGTATTATGTTCGAGTTTTCTTCATTGTTCGATAAGTTCCAGTATTTTGTCAGTAATTCATGTTTTTTGGGTCTGACATTCGTAGTTGGATATTGATTTATGACTTTACAGAACTGGTTCTGCAACAGTTTTCATATATCATTGACGTTATTATTGGTGTCACTTAGATTATTGTTTAAAGTAGTTTCTATTACATTCTTGTTGACTTTATTTATATCGATTTTAGCTTGATGCGTATGTTTTGTTAGTCTCTTTAACTGAACTTTAATATCGGCAACCAGTGGATTATGGTCAGATCCAATATCTGCACTTGGATATGTTGTGACTCTGTTGACAGAGTTTCGGAATCTTTTGTTGACTAAGATATACTCGATCTTGTTATGGCCATGTCATGTTCTTGGCAAAAACTAAATAACCTGTCTCCACGTACATTGGCTTCGCCCAGGCCGTGATTGCCTATCAAGTCAGATCTGCGGCCTTCGCCTATCTTCTCTTCTTCTGGTGCCGTACGCTTTTTATTGTAGCGCGTTGGCGATCACGTGTTCATTGAGTAATGTGAAGCGTGCCCTCTTCGGATCTTCTAAATATCGTGGCGGCATCCGCGATGTTACACCAGTTTCGAATATTGCGAAGCCATGAATGTTGTTTTCGGCCCGGTTCCCTTTTTCCCTCGATTTTTCCCATGAGTATATTTTTGAGCAGAATATACCTAGGACCTCTTAAAATATGTCCCAAATAGGATGTTTTTCTTTCTTTTACAATGTTCAGTAGTTGCCGATGTGTTCTTGCTCTTTGTAAGACTTGCTCATTTGATATATGATCTACCCAGGGAATCTTGAGTAACCTTCTCAGGATCCACATTTCAAAGGCCTCGATTCTGTTAAGGGATTTGGCCTTTAGTGACCAGGTTTTTGCTCCGTATAGTAGTATTGGCCATATATAGCACTTGACAACTCGCAGCCGGAGATTCAAGGGTATTTCTTGTCGTAGGAGGTAGGTATTGAACCTGACAAATGTGCTTCGAGCGATAGCCACACGTATTTTGACCTCATCATCATTATCCCACTTATCGTTCAGCGTTGTGCCAAGATACTTAAACTTGTTCACTCTCTCGATCTGCATATTATCGATGTAGAGGTGAGCGTTCTCATGAGGCTGCCGACTCACTATCATTATTTTGGTTTTACTTATATTGACATCGAGACCAAAATCTTTTCCTATGGTGTTTATAACATTTATGGTTGCTTGTAAATCCTCTATGTTATCTGCTAATATAGCTGTGTCATCGGCATAACGCAAATTGTTAATGGGAATGCCGTTCACCTTGATGCCTCTTGGGTTTCCTTCCAGTGCCAGTTGAAAAATCCTTTCCACGTAGACATTGAACAGCATTGGAGATAGTATGCAACCCTGTCGGACCCCTTTAGCAATAGTTATGTTCTTTGTGTGCTGTGAGTCATGAAGTCGCAGCTTTGCTGTTTGGTTCCAATATAGTTTGTGTATTATTTGTATATCTTTTTCATCAATTCCTGTCTCTCGTAAGATAGGTAGGAGCATATCATGTCGTACGTTGTCAAATGCTTTTTGGTAGTCGATGAAACATACAAATACGTCCTTTCGTTGGTCATAGCATTTCTGTACTAGCAATTGCATGCAGTATAGGGCTTCTCGTGTGCCTAGGCCATTTTTAAAGCCAAACTGGGTTTTGCCAGATTTTTCTTCGCACTTTTGGTATATTCTTTTGTGGACAATTTCGCCTATATTTGCATTAAAATCATTCATAATGTAGGTAATTTTATTACTCTTCAGAGTCTCTTGAGTTTCGCCGAGTTGTTCGTTAAACATTTTTCCTGCGTTGTCATGCTTCCTATCTGCCGTGGGCACATATACTTGAAATATATTAATGTTAACTGGGCAGGTGTTCAGTTGTAAGAGTATAATCCTGTCGTTTATGGGGACAATGTTTCTAACAAATTTTACAAGGGTGCTATCGTCATGGTTGCATGTTCCCAACCCAGGCCATCGTAATTTACGTATGCCTGTCACCGATAAGCTCATACGCTTAATATCCTGGATTAGGTACTCAAACTTTCCGGCTGCGTAAAGACTCCTTACATTCCATGTGCCCATTCTTAATTTGGACTTTGCTATTTTGAGCCGGAAGATTCTTAGCACCCCTGGCTCATTTAACGGCTGCCCGGATCATTTTAAAACTAATTCTGCGTTTCAGAATGAAAATACCCCACGCTTTTAGAACAGTGACATAAATTATCTCGTCAGTAATTTTATTCCTTTGTTAAAAATTATTGTTACTTTTTAGTTTGATTAACTCTAAAAGCGTATTTTTTTGGTTTTTTGATACTATAATTTATTGTGCTAGATCATACGTGCATATTGTTTTATTATTGCAATTAAGTTTTAAAAAATGGAAACTGCAGCAAATGTGTGTAATACAGATGTAGAAAAGTTAGTTGATAAAATTGTATAATTTGATAAAAGTATTTACTGTCTACAATCGTTTATTGTACAGGTGATTTAAGTGTTTACTATTTATTTTACTATTTAAATTATAGAGAATCCTGTTTCATTTCACGAAATCACTACCACAAATTGCAAGAAAGCGAGATGAAAGATGTTACATATCTGTTACACAGTTCCGTTCCATTTCACGTAATCACTCCCATAAATAATTCCAATATTGAACGAATCTTTCTGATGTAATTCGTTCCTTTAGATTATTGCCTTGAAAAAATATAAAATAAAAATTAAAATATACAGATTTTGGGATTTTATGTTTATTATATATTTTTATTGCACTTTTAAAAATATATGAAAGGGCAAGACCATATTTCGGTACGCTCGCTATGTTTTATGACTGTTGGATTTTACACTTAGAAACAGATGTGGTACAGGTCATTTCACACCTACCATTAGGGTTAGAGTTTATGGTTTTAGAAAAATTCTTTTGGTGCTGCCTACGACACATCTGGCATTAAGTAATTATTCAGCTCCCAAACATTTAACAGTATTCATTCGGTTTCTAAACGTTTATCAGTACACATCAGCTTTCGAGCACTAAACATTTAGTTTCCGAACGTTTAACATTACATTTAGCATCCGAGCATTTATCAGTATACCTTCAGCTTTCGAGCTTATAACATCATATAACATAGCTTTCGGGTTTATATAAACAAATTAAGTGTATTGTATATAGTGTAAATATACGTGGTTTCCATAGACATATTATCCAGAAGAGACGCAATATTCCATTCATAAAACTCTGTTTGTTTTGTCGCAATGATTACACGAGAGTGGCCATAAGTATGACAAAGAATACCAATCGATTCTTTTTGTCCCGTCCTCGTGCTGGCAACGCTGTAACATTATTGTCGACTTATGGCCATGCTTGTAATCAGAGGTGTGCTGTTTGTTCAAAATGAGAATATATCTATCGGGTTATATTTACTTTTTTATGAGAATATATTTATGAATAGTTGATACTCAGTTTTTTATCAAATTAAAGTGTTGTAGCCTACTAAAAGTATTTTTCTTAACCCCAAAAGTTGGGCGCCAAATTGTGTTACCTCGGCAAACATATCTCGATCAGATCAACATAATTTTGAAGAAAGGCCAGGTCAAGAGTACCAACAACCGACGAGCATGTATGAGAGCACTAATAAAAGTAGAGGAAGCAAAAGATGTGTGTACGAACCGTAGCAAGTATAAGGAAGTTGTCTCTGCCTACCCCTATGGGAAAAAGGCGTGACTTTATGTATGTATGTATGGTACTTAGTTTTTTATTAAATTTAAGTGTTGTAGCCTACTAAAAGTATTTTGCTAAATCCCAAAAGTTGGGAGCTAAATTGTGTAACCCTAACTAAACTGTTTTTCTAAAGTTACAAAAGTGGGGTGCCAATTTTGTGTAATTTTAAAAAACTTACTAATTCCCCAAATGTTGGACGACAATTTTTTTTTACGTTAAAGTTTTCTTTCTAAAGTCAATTGTGTGTAATGTTATAAGTTACTTTTATAAAACTAAATTATTCCAACTCAAGGGCTGATAATTGTGTAGCGAACAGTTTTAGTAGTACCCGTTAAACTAAATTATTTTATCAAATTAAAGTACTGAAAAAGAATTTAAAATAATTTTACCCAACTGTCTGAAATAAAAAAAAACTTAAATAATTATCATTAATATTAATTGTACAAATAAAAAGTAATATATTTTAAATTTTTATTTTAATGTTTAAACTATTTATTACCAACTAAGTAACATAAAGGAAAAGATTAAAATAATATACTCAGGGTTCCGTGACTCCTTGATTTCTCGATTGGATTAAACTTAGGGTGATGTATAGATTTTTTATAAAATACCACTATAAAATAAATAACGAAGGTATATAGTTCTTTAAATAACAACAAAGAAGGATGATACCACTGAATAAGTGTTGCTGAATAACAGGAAAATAATGACCTTTTTTGGGAATATCTCAAAAAGTATTGATTTCCGCATCGTTTGGTTTTCAGATACGTGTTTTACGCCTCAAAATAATATCTGTTTATTTTAATATTGAAATCGTCATCGCTACACCACTCTTCTTCTCGTAGTGCCTATCCGTTCGGGATGTTGGCTATCATATTGGCTATTCGCACTTTATTGACTGCAGCTCGGAATAGCTGAGTTGTTGTCTGGTTGAACCAAGCTCTTAAGTTTTTCAGCCACGATATTGGTCCTTCGAATCGAAATACACACAAAAACACTGGTCCGTCATACCGGACTAAACACAGTGGTCCATCGTACTGGATTAAAATTGGTTTGTCGAACCGGACCAGATGGAATTCCGACAATTGTCCTGAAGACCTGTGCTCAAGAGCTCACCCCAGTTCTCTGTAGACTCTTCAAGTTATCATACAGCAAAGGAGTATTTCCGTCCACGTGGAAAACGCTAAAGTCTAACCGATTCCGAAAAAAGGAAAGAAGACTATTCCTGCGAATTATCGCCCTATTGCATTGCTCTCAGACATATTCAAAGTTATGGAAAAAGCGATTAACACAGAACCCATCAAATATCTGGTGAAATTTGAGATAATTCATGACAGATAATATGGATTTCGACAACTTCGGTCTACTGGAGATTTGCTGGCTTATGTCACTCAGCGCTGGACAAACACTATTGAAAAGTTTGGTGAATCCCGTGCAATAGCCTTGGATATATCTAAAGCCTTTGACCTCGTTTGGAACCAGGCATTGTTAAGTAAATTATCTGCCTACGGTTTCCCAACCAAACGGCGCCAATGGCTCTTGAGCTTCATGCAAGATCGCTCCTTACATGTGGCATTTGACGGTATTTCTTCTGATGCGTTTAAAACCAATGCCGGAATCCCCCAGGGTTCCATCCTGTCCCCCACCTTATTTTTTTTACACATCAACGACCTCTTGAAAACCACCACGAACCCCATTTACAGTTTCGCAGACGATAGCACACTTGTCTCAACTTTCACATCCTATCGATCACTTTCGGTGAATGATACAAATAGACTCGGGCAGAAACAGGTTGATTCCATCAATAGAGATCTTAAAGCAATCGTCGAATGGGGAACCAACAATCTTGTTCAGTTCAACGCCCAAAAAACACAAAGTGCCACGTTTTCCAAGAAAGTGAATTTCTCAAATCATCCCATCACATTGTCCGGAAATACCCTTGAACCAAGTCCCTCCATCTCGATTTTGGGAGTCACGGTGTCCAATAATATGTCTTGGCATGACCATGTTGCTAACATCGCAAAGTCGTCAAGCCAGAGGCTAGGTTTTCTGTGGAAAGCCAGAAATTTTTTTACTCCTGATCAACTGTTGACGACGTACAAGGCTCAAATCCAACCTTTACTGAAGTATTGCTCGCACATTTGCGGTTCAGCACCAAGGCATTCTCTTCGTTTTCTAGATTCCATTAAGAAAAGAGCCATTCGCTTGATAAACAGCTCAACTCTCACAGATACCCTTCACCCTCTAGAACATAGAAGAAGAGTTGCAGACCAGTCATTGCTCTACAGATATTTCCATGGCAGATGCTCCAGAGAAATAAAAACTCTTGTACCACCATTGGCCACATTCGGCCGAAGAACTCGGCACGCTGATCAGTCTCACCCATTTACTCTCAAGATTGACACTACAAGGACCAATCTTCATCAAGAATCCTTCTTTTACAGGGCTGCTACGGAATGGAATAAGCTTCCAAAATCAGTTTTTCCAGAGAACTATGACCTGCAACTTTTTAAAAAGCGTTTCCACAATTATCTCCTTTCTATAATCCCTTCCCCTTCTAATAGTCGCAGTGCGGGCCGTCCGCGGCCCACACGATAGGTCTACCCTTTTTGCGACTATTTTCATAAAAAAAAAACTAAACAGATTTTATTTACGGGGGTCCCCCGAGCACACAATAATTTATAAATGGATACGTTCGGCATGCATAGTAAGTACCTATTGGTGATTGTAGTTGTAGCACCCCGTACATAATTTTGTGTACTGATACATAAATAAAGTTTTTGCTGAAAATATTTTCGTTAAGCATAATTTTTTAATGTAAAGTAAAATTTAAATTAATATATTTATAAATATAAATGTAGATATATAAATTTGTTTTAATGTAAGAGCCTCATTTTAAAAGAATCAGAAACAATGGATAATTAATTATGAATGTTGGGTTTGGCAGACGAAGCAGGCCAGGTCAAGATTTTCAACAACCGACGAGCATGTATAAAAGCGCTGTTGAAGGTAGAAGAAGCAAAAGACGTGTGTGAGAACCGTAGCAAGTGGAAAGAAGTGGTCTCTGCCTACAAAAAAAAGCGTGACTGTGTGTATGTATAATAATTTAAATCAGTGGCGTTGTCAATTTAAATTTGTGGTTGATTATAATAAATAATGCTGGTAATATTTTTTGCAAGATAGTAAGTGTGAATATTTAAACTCCAATGGCTCCCGGAACACACTGGAGTGGGGAGTAATAAAAAAGTAGACGCACCTTATAAAAATGGGGCCGAACCTGAATACTTTTGCGGAATAAGTTCTAGCACAATACTTGATGCACTTAAAATAGAAGAACCAGATATAAAATATAATGACTAGAAATAAGACAGGCAAATACACTACCAGAAAGTTATAACCAAAAGAGATCCAATGACTGTACCACCAAAGGTAAAATAAACTTTGAATACTAAAGAGAACAGGTTGCTGCCAGTGGAGGTGGTAACTTTAAAAACTTGGAAAAGCTCCGCGAATCTAGTTGGCCTATGGCTTAATAGGTAATTCTTGTCCACTACTTCAAACTTTTTTCTTTTTTTTTCATCAGCTTTATGTTTCTTTACATCTGGTTTTTAGCGTGCTTTAGGATGGCCCCTGCAAATAGTTTTTTGGCCATTTGTGTTTCGGACAGTCTTTCAATGTGTCCTGCTTATCGTAGTCGTTGGGATTTCATGATGGCAGTAATGGCGGCATTATTATAAAGTTTTTTGAACTCACTATTTAATTTTCTTTTTACCATATACTTTTCGGATTACTAGGAACAAAGAATGCAAATTTTGCGAGGAAAAAAACAAAACCCCTCCATATTCTCTCGTAATGCATTGCCTACCTTACCTGAGAAAGCGACACTTGGAAACACATCAGATAAAAGAGGAAGCTGCTTTACCCAACCGAAAGCCATGTAATACCCTGAACTTCCTAAAAGCAACAGCTCTGAAGAAACTGCTTTAGACGTTGAGACATTTTGAACGGCTGTACAGCAAAAGAAGACACAGAGTATTGATAACCCGACCACCAATAAATGTAACGCTAATAATTACTTGTAACTTCAAAACACTTACTAATGCCCCAAATTTTGGGCGTCAATTATGTGAAACGAATTTATTTCTTTACCCAATTGTTGAGATACCAATGTGTCACAAGAAAGACAGATGGTACAAGAAAGAAACTCTTTTCTCCAAATTTGTAACTTAATAAAATACTGATTTGCTAAAAAGCTAAATGTGTAATAACTGGAAATGGAATTTTAAAAAATTTTCTACTAAAAAGAATAAGAATAATTAATGGTTATTAAACAAATAAAATTTAATGTATTTTAAAATCTTCAAAATTCGAACTATTTATTAACTAAGTAACTTAAATAAAAGAAATCAAAATACTATACTCAGAGTTTCGTGACTACTTGATTTCACGATTAGATTAAATTAGAGCGATTGTATAGGTTAGTTTACGGATCTATACAACCATATTTTTTTTTAAAATATCAAACTAAAAAAATATATCTATACAACTACCAACCCCGCTAGACGCCAAGTGATTTTAGTTTTAAAATTACCAAAAGAATTAACCCCAAACAAACCCAATAGTATTATTTTAAATTTAATACCATTAACTGAGCTAATTAAAGAACGTATTTCGGCTACAAAGCAGTGCAAAACATTATTCTTATCTCTAAGAAAACAATTTAAAAACCCTAAGTGTACAAACAGGTTTATTTAAATTCAATAAAAAAAGAGGAGCACGAACACAAGCCATAAAGTACAAAAAGCAAGCTGAGAATTTACAAAACATATGTAAGAACTATTTTAACGTTCGCCACAGAAACCAGAGCTAAAACATCAACAACAAAAAGAATATTGAGAACGAACGAAATGAAAATACTAAGAACGATCAAGGAATAAAATAAAAAGCCAGGATATCAGAGAAAAACTAGAAATACAGGATGTGGTAAGACGGGCTAGAACACGCAGGAGGTGCTGAAAAGACCATGTGGAAAGAATGCCAGATGAAAGGTGGGCAAACTGGGCCATGTCGCAAAAACCAAACTCGCGATACCGGTAGGCAGACCACCCAAGAGATGGTACAAAAGCTGGAGCTCAGCATTACAGGAAGAGCTACGAAGGAGGCTAAACGCAACGGACTAAACAGGACCAAGTCCTATTATAAGAAGAAGAAGAAAAGAAAAATAGTGTTTTTACAAGATGGCTGACAAAAAAAAAATATAAAATTAAAAAATGAATTTAAAATTTAGATAATAAAAGTAAAATAAAAAATGTCAAGTAGTAGTTACAGATTTCCTCAGTGGATACAGAAAAAAATCTTTTTCCTACCATAGAAACTTATCCAATCCCCTGAATATAAAAAGCCATGGAAGCCATTGGCAGCAGTAAAAAATATCCGTCAGCTGGCAGGAAAAACGTCCAATCATTGGAGCCATTTTACAGCGACAAAAGAAAAGCATATAGGAAAAAGAAACGTCTCCAAGAGAAAACTCCAGGAAAAAACATCAACCAGGACATAAGTCCAGGAAAATGTCCAAGAGAAATGGTCGCTTACTAAAAATAAAAATCCCGCTAAGAATGTTTTTCAGCTATAAAATCTAACGTTAACGACGAAGTCTCCGGCATACAATATTTTAATAAATAAATAAATCAGCCAAGTCATTAATGTTAAATTTAATTTGAAAGCGAGCTCAAATTTAAAATTTTACCATTTAAATTGCACACTTCAAACAGTATAAAGTTTAAATGTAATCGACCTTTTCACTTTAATATTTAATTCTTATTAGTACTAGTCGAGCACGCTTGGTGTGGCGGTGTACTACCAGGGCCGGCTTTGAAAAATTATTAATAAAAATGAAAGGAAAAGTTCCCGTTACACAATAAATATGAATGTTTTTAAAAAATGAAACTATTTAGGATAAAAATATATATATTTAATTTAATTAAGGAACAATGTACCGTTATTTTTGTGAAAAAAGACTATTTTTTTATACACTTCCACTGGTGTTGCTATAAACTATTACAAGATTATGGATAAAATTAAAAAAAAAAAAAATGTTGATGAGTATATTTTTGTAAAATTAATTTTTATTTTTTCTATTTTTATTAAATTTATAAAAAAGTTCATTACAAGGCATAGGTAACATTAGAGTTATAACACAAATGATAATATATTTAATGGGAATACCCCGTACACTATACTATACAATAACAATTTGTCATTCGTTAAAACATTTTTTGAATGAAAATTTATTATTTAACTAAATAACTAGCACAAGATATTTATCATACAATCAGCCTAAATTTAATAAACGTACAGGTAGGGTTATTATGCTTTTATAGTAAAACACCCAACAGGCGCTTGGTTTAATAAGCTGCATAATTACTACCATAATAATAAGTTTAAAAATATTTTTCATATAATTAATATAACATAAAAACTGTTGTAAAAAACAGTGGCTTTGTATAAATTATGGTCCTAAAGTTATCAGAAAATGTTAAAATGATTCATTTTTGTATTTTTTGTTTAAAAATAGACGAGGAAAGTGTGACGTCACAAATGTCATTTTTGTCAATAACTTATTCCAATCAAAGAATATGAGGT
Organism: Agelastica alni; assembly: GCA_950111635.1. Taxonomy (NCBI): domain Eukaryota; kingdom Metazoa; phylum Arthropoda; class Insecta; order Coleoptera; family Chrysomelidae; genus Agelastica; species Agelastica alni. The sequence goes on along the minus strand of OX467718.1, from coordinate 26,383,315 downwards.
TAGTTACGATCTTTGTTGATGCTTCGCAGACTACCTATTTTAACACAGTCTTTAATAGAGTTATAAAATTAAAGATAGCACAAACATTTTATATATAATACGATGAACACAATATTCTACGGTATTAATATTTGATAATTGGAATCACTTTTTGACAAGAATAACATTTGTGACGTTATGACTTTTCTCGTCTACTAATGAAGTTGTTCTTAATAACTTAATGTCATATTTGACTTGTTGACAGCCAATGCTGTAGTTTAGCATAAATAAATTCAAAGATATATGGGACCATAAAAAATGAGGCGAGGGTATACAAAGGCTTAATTTACCGGAACGTGTTTGAATAAAAATTATGAGCCATCTAAAAGGTCACAAAGTTTTATTGGATACATTTACGACAAAGGACAAATATAAGTAGAACATTTTTGTGACTACATTTTTTATCCGATCTACACTGCGCGTCAGAGAAAACGGGCCAACCCAAAATATTTCTAAATTATCCAATTTTTTATATTTTGCTTATTTTTGTTGTAGTAAATGTATTGTAAATAGTAAATGTATGATGTTCATACGAGTTACAAACAGAGAGTAAGCAAAAATTTGAAAATTTATGAAAAATAAAAAAATAACACATTCAGTTAACACAACAATAATTAAACTCAGGAGACAAGAAATAACGGGGTTTACTCTTCAATAAGGCGTATTACCACCTCGATTCTAGATGACACTACTCATACGAGTGGGCATAGAACGCAGCACATTCTGAATGTTTGCTCGAGAAAAATTGGTCCATTTCTTAATAAGGGCCTATCGGAGTTCTTTACGTGCTGCTGGATCAGGTATACGACGTCTTACACGTATTTTGAGCTGGTCCCAAATATGCTCAATAGGATTTAGATCTGGGCTTGGAGCGAGCCAGTTTATTTTTGCAATACCAATCTTTTTAAAGTACTCTGTTACCATTCTTGCCGTGTGCGGTCGCGCGTTTACTTACATTAGCAGAAAACCATTACCAATAAACCCAGCATATGGTAGCACATAGTCTTCTACAATCTCTGCAATATATCGTCGGGCTGTTAGCGCGCCTCTATCAATCACGACGAGATCCGTGTGCGCCTCAAAAGAAATACCTGCCCAAAACATTACTAAGCCACCCCCATAAGCAACCCTTGGTTATCTAGTACAGGCAGCATACCGTTCTCCAGCTCTTCTGTACACCTTTTTTTTTCATCTTAACCATAAAGACACATTCTAGACTTATCTGTGAACAATTCCAGTCATTAATTGTCCAATTTATGTATTCAAGTCTGCGTCTTCTGCGAGCTGCAGTAAGCAAGGGTCCTTTAGCTGGACTGAAAGCTGTTAATCCACTTTCTTTTAATCGTCGTAGAACAGTAGACATGCTGACTGCTGATCTATGAGCTTGCTGAAGGCTGCTTTGGAGTATTCTATTGGTTTGCTTTCGATCTCGCAGTGCTGCAATCTTGGGAAAGGCGATCCTGGGCCGCCGTTGTTAAGAGCTGGTCTCCAAAAACCGCTGGTGTGTTCTTTGTACTGTTGAACAACTAATATTCAAACGTCTCGCTATATCCCGTTGACTTGTTCCAATTGCCAGCAATGTTTCAATCTCAACAGCTCTCCAATAATTTTTATTCATTGTTAAGATTTAAACTTAAATCTGTGAAGGCTACTTTATAATAAAGATACGTCTCAAACTTTAAACCACCATAAATGTTAAAAAAAAACTTTTTAAATCACATGCAGTTGTCGAAATTTTCTATCAGGTGATCGGTGCTTGACAAGTAATTGACTGTTGTATCGTTTCCAAGGTTCCGAAAAATTGTTCATCCTCTTTACAGGATCGGTATGTTTTTTTAGTATACATACTAACCCATTTCAACAGGTAAAAATTGCTTAATTCACAAATTTTTTGGGTGACCCGTTTTCTCTGACGCGCAGTGTAGTTTTATGCCAATATCCCAAAGTCAGACAAAAAAACAAATATACGCTATAGGTTCGACCAATGTTTTGTAAGTGTTTTGATATATATTAAGCAAAAAAATGTACGTCAAGAAGTGGAAAGCTACAAACAGAGATCAAATATGTCTGTACCTCTTTCAGAATACTGATCGTCAATAAAAATAATGCCACGATATCAGTAACGTGAAAATAAAGAAGGTATAGAAAACGCTTAGCCTAGACTCCCCATCTTCTACTGCCAGTACTATGAAAAAAAGTTTAAGCTCATTTATCGGTCAAATGAACAATGTTCTAATTCCTAGTCCAGACGATTCTGATGCTGAAACGTTAATAGTGGAAAATTCTGAAACAAATTTCAGAAAGCATTATATGAGCTGCAGAAAGATCTCATAACATTTTTGGAAGATCCAGACGAAAGTTTGCAAGAGCAGTACAACTGCTGGTTAGAAATAATCGAGGATCAATTAAGTGATGAAAGAATAGCTAAGCATGTAAACAGTTTAGAAGTTTTAAAGGGTCAATATGCTAAATTAGTTACTGAAGTTGTAGAACAATAAATTTTTTGGAAAAGGTACCCATTAAAAAAAGCTTTATTAGAAGATGATTTGGCAAGACAAAAAGAATTAAAAAAAAAGGGAGCAAAAAGAAAAAAAGTTACAGAGGAAAGCCTCAAATGGGACCAAAAGGATTTTACAGCGAATATATAATTAACCGACGAAGAACAAATAAAACTATTAGAACAGTATAAAAAAAAAGAAATGATCAAAAACCATCTAATATACTCACAAATAGGCGAAAATTCAAACAAGACTCACTTAAAAAAAATTACGAAATCTAAACTAAAATCAAAGGAAGAGGCTGATAATCCGGAAACGGCAAAATCGAATGAAAATAATTCAAACGCAACTTCGGGCAGTATTCCCAGTAGTAACAGCAGCTTAGATGTGGATGGGGAAAAATTATTAAACCGGACAAGTTATTGAATGGCTTTGTCAGCTGTGGAAACTTTAACATGTAGCTGTTTCAGTGACTTATATAATATATAAAGTATTCAACAAATAATGTTAGAGAAAACAAGATGTTAAGTCAGTCAGTCAGTTTAAATACTTACTGTCTGTGTAAAGTTCATACAATACAAATGTGCGTGCACGTCATCAATGATCTGTTCGTTTCAAAACTTAATAACAATAATAAAAAATCACCGTTCGTTTTATATAACCTCGAACACATCGAGTCAGTCTGTTCGTAATATTTTATTGTATTAATCAAGTCAACGTCTTGTTAAATATTACAATTTCTATATTATTTTAGACAGTATATAAAATTGCAGATATTATACATAAATATTTCAATAAATATTACATACAGTTCAAGTTTTATTATATATTAATAAAAACGGTTTTTTCCGATTGAAGATCTATGAGCGCCAGCTGGCAGTTGACAGTTAAGTCTTAAGCTGGCAATTTTATATACGTTTTTAAAACGTTGTCAAATCTGATTATCATGGTAAAATAAACCAAGATAATTTTTAAAAATGTTTTAAAAATCAGTTGCTAAACAGTCTCACTGAACCATCAGTAATTGTTATGAACAATGCCCATTACCACAGTATGTTATTACACAAAATACCAAACATGTCCTAGCTCAAAGCGAATATTGAAGAATAGCTAGCAATTCGAAATATTGCTTTTTCACATACTATGTTTAAACATGAGCTTCTAAAGATCGTGGATCAGTAAGAACATTATATTTTGTGTTTATATAATGGTTTCTAATTTTATAAAACAATCTTCTACCTGTATTTTTACATTGTAATTAAATTTTAAAGTTGTTTTACTGATTTTGTTAAAAAAAATTGAAACTGGTATATTTTTTAGAAACAAACAACCAAAAAGATATTTGATAGATGACCTAGCTGAATAATACGGACATAAAGTGTTACATCTCCCGCCATATCACTGCATTTTCAATCCAATTGAATTGATTTGATGCATTGAAAATCAATATTATAATATACATATTGGCGTGATGAAAATGCATAAAAATACTGTATAAATATGTGGTCTAAAGCACTTTAAACCGTTAACTCAGAGTTCTGGAAAAACTCCATTGAACAAACAGAAAAAAAAATTGACAAATGGTATAGTAGAGAACGAATATTCGAAATGACAAGAAATTACGCCCATTGTTATTGATATTGACGCTAACAGTGATGTCAGTAACTTTGCGTCAGAATCAGAATGGAGAAATAATTTACCCATTCTGTTTCAAAAATTTTGTCGTTGTAACTTAATCAAACTAATGTTATATAGCCTGGAAATTCTTTTTTAAGTAATCTATCAATATTTTGCTTGAAATTAAAAAGCAGCTATTAGGTAAGTATGTCAGCCCCTAAACAGCATTATACCTTCATTGTGAAGCAATTTAACCTGTATTATTTTTATTAATAAAATTATAATCACTGCCTCTAATTAACTCTATGTTGATTCTAATTTAATAAAGCAATAATTAACTAACTTGAATAGTTTTTATTGAAAACCTTTTGTTTAGGTAAAATTCTCAAAGTTTTATTGCAATGTCCTAGACCAGGGGTCTCCAAACTTTCCAGCCTTAGGGCCATACTGATTACTCCAGTAAGTTCCGAGGGCCAAAACCATATTATCATTGTTGCCGGTGGTAAAAAGTGAAATAGTCCACTGATGAAAAAAAAAGTCCGAAAAAGTACGCAACGTTTAAAAAATGCTGCAAATCGGACTAAAGTCCGCAAAACGGCAACACTGCATATTATTAATTTTCCTGTCATTATCTGTAATTTCTAATTGATACTGTTTCAATCACAACAACGAAGTAAATGTTTTTCACATTTTAAAACATGTGAAATATTCAGCCACGCCACTGAGACTGAGTTTCCTATCGATTTTGCAATCGAAACTTTGAGTGCTTTGAAAATAAATTTTGATACTCGTTTCTCGGACTTTGATGCCATTGCGAATCAAATTAAGATTTTTCAGAATCCTTTTGATACTGACATTGAAACCCTAGCCCCGGAACTTAAAATGGAAATGATTGATCTACAGTGCAGTGATATAATTAAGAACAAATATCAAAACTCATCTTTGTTGGAATTTTATGAGAGTCTTCCACTGACACAATTTGATAATTTGCATAAAATTGCTCGTGGGCTGTTTTCTGTTTTTGGTACTACTTATTTGTGTAAGAAGACCTTCTCCAAAATGAAGTACGCAAAAAATGTTTACAGATCTAAATTAACTGATGAGCATCTTAAATCTCTTTTAATAATTGGTACAAGTAAAATTAGTCCACAACTACAAACTATTGTCAGTGGAAAATCTCAATTACATAAATCTCATTAGTATTTCATATGTCATTATGCTTGTTATAAGTTATGTTTTTATTTAAAATGTATAAAATGTTAGTTGGATTCATTTCAATAATTTGTTAGTTAGTTATATACTGAAGTTAAATTTTCTGCATATTATACATGTCTTTACTCATTACAATTCTGTGTTTCTTTATCCAACTTATCATAAAAACAATAAAAATAAGCCTACAATAATGTTATGAGTAGTTAGCCCATGACCATATCAATGTAGATGTCATATTAATAATTATTCAACATAAAATTAGAAAACTTCAGTAAGCTAAATTTAATTTGCTATAAAAAATATGTTCTCTAAAAGGAGTTTCAAGTATGCTAGCTCTCCGCGGGCCGGACAAAATCTGTCCGCGGGCCGGATGTGGCCCTCGGGCCGTAGTTTGGAGACCCCTGTCCTAGACTAATTAATAATAAAGTATGTTTACTAAATGATCATCAACATAACCTTATTATTTCCTCAATGTCCGTACTACTGTCAAAGTCTGGCAACGTTGTTCAAATGTGACCTTATACTCGCTCTATGACGTGCATGCAGTTTTAGATTTTTTTGAAAACTTAGTAACTATCCTCAAAAGCATTAATGCATTTTTCACGTTTTCTTGTTAAAAGCTACAATAGTAGCTCACGAAAATTTTTCATCCAACAAATTCTAAAGGAATCAATCATTTTGTTTTCTTACAAAGAAAAATAATTATCAGCTCGCTAAAAAATTTAAAAATGCAACGCGCCTTTACTTGCTAAGTAAATCTCTAATTTCCGCGTAACTTTTACCTTTCGTTTCGAACAAACAAAAATAATAATACAAAAATCCGACGAAGCATCCGAAGCTGAAGAACCACACGGAGTAACAGGCTCCCAAATACTTATTAATAATGGGAAAGGTGAATAATTCGATGAACATCATGAGTCCCAATACGGTCGCGTAATAAGCGAACGCCGTTCCTATCATTTCCACTGAGAAAAAATCGTTTAGAAGAGCGTACCCAACCGAACCGATACCGATAGCGAATAAAACGAAGTAGGCTGCCACACACAAAATCGGCAGCCACCTAAGATGTTCCGTTAAATGCGCGTGGTTTTGTTGCAGATAAAGACACACACCCAATACGAAAAGAACCAATCCGCAACTTATGCTCGAAAATAATAACAGAAATCTCCTGCCCAACTTTTCGACGGTATAAGATGCCAGAATAGCGCTGAAGACCTTAACTACGCCTATTATTATAGCGACGGTATACCCGGGAAGACCCGTTTTAACGTCGTTAAACATCGGAGCAGCAAATGCCAGAAAAGCAGTGATGCCCGACAATTCTTGTATGAGTACAGCCATGCAACAAATGGTTATTGCTTTTCTGCTACACTTCGATTTGAAGATTTTCAAGTAGTCGTTTTTCGTTTTCCGTCTATCGTGAACGTTCGCCTCTAGTATTTCGTACGATTTTTCTATTTCGGCCGGTCTGTCGTTGGGTCTTAACTTTTCCAGCACTTTTATAGCGTCGGCTTTGCGACCTTTGGATATTAAATAAGCCGGCGACTCGGGTATGAACGCGTGAAAAATAATGTATATTACAGCTGGAAGGCCGCACAATAATGTAAAAACGCTAACACTGGTAAACGGTCCCACGATAAAGCCGTAAACATTTCCCAACGGATTAACCACCGCTATTATAACTCCCAATCGCCCTCTATTGGTTTGATGCGATAATTCTTTGTTGTACTGAACTATCACCGTGTAACTCGTTCCTCTACAGAAACCTATTACTGTTACGGCCGTTATTAAAACTATAAGATTGTTGGCATACGCGACTGCTCCAAGCGATAAAATTATTCCTACGGCGACTGCTGCCATTGCTCCTTTTCTACCAATTTGGTTCGGAAGGTTTGTCATGGTTACCGAAGCAACTGGGCATATAACTATGGTAACCGATGCTAGCAGAGACTCTTCCATCGTGGTGATTGGCCTACCGTAAGGGTTTATATCGGTGTCATTACTTCTTAATTTCGGTATCACTGAGGAAGTCCACACTAACATGTAGCCGTTGGTGAAGAGTAGTGCATCGGCTGTAACCAAAAAATCAGTTAATAAATATTTTATCAAACATAAAAAAGTAATTCTTTCTAGTTATAAGTCGGTGACTTTTTGAATAAAACCACAAATTGCTTTTTCTGCAGCTTCGGTACAGTTCCATTACGATTTTCATAGTTCTTTGTTTTACTGAGGCTGTTTAACGAAGTTTTTTTAACAAACTCTCTCTTTATGTGACAGAATAATTGACACATTATCAAAACATAGGCGTTGCGTTTAATTTTAAAAAGGTGTTGTTTTTTAAATAAGACTTTTTTTACAAAGACGGTGTAAATATAAAAAAAATCATGGAAAATCATATGCCTTAATACTTTATCTAAATGTCTTTCTAATATTGTGCCACAAACGGTACATTCCTTATTTTAAATGAAGTGGTTGTGGAAGTGAAAGATAGGGGGTTGACAAGTGACAGATATCTTTATTGTTTAAATGTCTTCCCATTTGAGCAAAAATCGACATGTTTAAGCATTTTTTTTAAATTCTAATGAATATTGCCAAATATCGGTGTGGGCGGTTTTCTGTGCTCCACTTCGTAATAATCTTTTAAACATTATTGATCTGATCGAGATATGTTCGCCGATGTCGACCTCTATCGACTTGTCCATTTACACTTGCCTTATAAATTTGTTTCATCATTCTTTCTTCATCCATCCTTTCTACGTGTCCAAACCATTTAAGCATTCCTTTATCTATCTTTATAATCACATCTTCTTTTACACCACAGCGTTCTCTCATCTCACCATTCTTTACTTTATCAAACCCAGTCACTCCGGCTATATATCTCAGACTACTCATCCCCGCACTGTCACACTTTTTATCTCTCGTAAACTTTGAACCCAAGTACACAAATTCATTTACTTGTTCCACTCTTTCTCCCTTAATCGGAACTTCACAGTTTGTCATGTTTTCTTTTCTTTCAAAAACCATTACTTTCGATTTGCTAACATTTATTTGTATACCCTTGATTTTCAGGGCATCACTCTTCAGACGACACTAATATGAGTTGATCATCGGCGTAAAGAAGGCATTTAACGATCAAATAATTTATTTTTAATCCATACGTACTCTCTTCTAAATCTTTTAAACAATTGTCCATGTATAAGTCAAACAGCCATGGCGAAGCCACACATCCCTGTGTCACACCCTTTTCGATGTTAAACCATTCCGATCAAGCTCCGTTTATCCTGACTCTCGAGAGTAAAAGGACATGAGAGAGGGAGAGAGAACTAATTCTAAATGATCATATACATTTCAAAATCTCTTGATTTTTCAACTACATTTTTTGTCTCAAATTTAAAGCCTTGCTTGAGCCTTATTTTATTTTATTTATTAATTTACGAGTATATTTTACATATAATGTTTTGTGGTTTTCGTAAGGAAGGGCGCTAAAAAGGAATTGTGGCCCGGGCGCGAATTAAGCTAACTACGCCACTGCCTCTCTGTCATAGGGCTTTTCCAATTCTATAAAAGCGCAATAGACCTTCTGACTTCTAGCCAAGAAATGTTAAAGCTCTTCTAAGTTCATGGTTGTATAGGGTGAGATTTTTTTAAATTGGTTGGTTCTAGGTTGGTATAACCAAATATGTTGAACCTTATTCTTCCCAAGCCTGGGTATGAAGATAGTATATGTTTGGCAGTTTCGTCTTCCACGAAGCAAAATCGACAGTCCGTTTGTTGGTTCAGACCTATCTTTCTGAGGTGCTTTGTTATGTTTCTCGAGGGTTTACGTAGAAACGCCTTCGAGTGAGTTAACCCTGGTATATCGGACCAGTACGTGAGTATTTTCCTCTCCGCCCAGTCCGAAATAATTGTTTTGACGGCACTTGTGGTGACTCCAAAAACCGGTTCTGATCCAGTGAACGCAGATTTGGCCCCCCATTTTGCAATGGTGTCGGCTTTTTCGTTTTCCTCCACCCCCTGGTGCCCAGGTACCCACAGTAGGGTCACCCCATACAAGTTTAGAATTTATTCTGTTGGAGCTCAATGCTTTCTGATATTATACTTATGTTTTTGTAGAGGTCTGTTGGTCAACTCTCTTGCACACAATTCGATAGCGAAGACTTCAGCCTGAAAGATTGTAGCATACCTGCCAAGACTGGTAGATATTACAATCTTTGGTTTCCTGCTGAAAACACCGGCCCCAACTCCATCAGGGATTTTTATGCCATCTGTGTACATTACATATTCATTCTCTTGGAAAAGGATTTCTCCCCTCACCCATTCGTCTCTCTTCGGAAAGAGGACTTTGAACGACTTTTCTACGTGTATTTTTGTGGCTAGCCGACTATGCTAAGTAAACTAATACCTCGGTATTACGAGGACAGTTTGATAAGTCAGCGACTTTTTGAATTTCCCGCGCAGCCAGGTCAAGAGTACCAACAACCGACGAGCATGCATGAGAGCACTGGTGAACGTAGAGGAAGCAAAAGATGTGTGTATAAACCGTAGCAAGTGTATGTATGTATGTATAAACCTAGAAGTTACCTACAGTAATTTATGTACCAAGTATTGTAAAGTGTTAGTTGTAGGTAGGTCTAGCAATCCAGCAAAATAATCACTTCTAGATAATAAAAAATATAAAATAAATGTGTGGACTGCAAAAATAGGTCAAACAGATTTATTGCTTGGTTGGGATTTGATTTGTTCTTTTGTAAACACCATAGAGTTGCTATAGTTTCTGTCAATAATTTTTTTGTCAAAAAAAAAACGAGGGCAGTGACTTTTTGAATTTCCCGCGCAGTTATTTCAAATGCAACAGTGCTGCCGTCAACTATAATCTATCAGTGGGCAACTTTCTAATTTTGAGCAAGCTACGTCGTGCAGTTGGTGTTTGATAGCCGTTCAAAGCAGACAACCTCGTGAATTTTTACGAAAATGGAAAAAATTAAATTTCGTGTGCTGATTAAGCATTACTTTTTACGTAAAAAATCCATCACTGAAACTAAGGAAAGACTTGATAAATACTACGGGGACTCGGCACCATCAATTTCAATGGTTATGAATTCGTTTACAGAGTTCCGTTGTGGTCGTACCAGCACTAGTGACGCCGAACGTCCAGTTCGCCAAAAAGAAGTGATCACGCCGGAAATTGTCGATAAAATCCATGAAATAATATTGGATGATCGGAGAATGAAAATGCGTGAGTTGGCTCATGCTGTAGGTATCTCAACTGAACGGGTACATCATATTTTACACGAATATTTGGACATGAAAAAACTCTCTGCGAGATGGGTGCCGCGATTGCTCTCACTCGACCAATAGCGCAATCGTGTGACCACTTCAAAAGAGTGTTTAGCGATGTTCAGCCGTAATCCGGACGAATTTTTGCGCCGTTTTGTTACTGTGGATGAAACATGGATCCATCACAACACGCCAGAGACCAAGGAACAATCGAAACAGTGGGTTGCTCGGGGTGAACGTGGATCAAAGAAGGCGAAACAGAGTCTGTCAGCCAATAAGGTCATGGCCACAGTTTTTTGGGATGTACGCGGTGTCATTCACATCGATTACCTCAAGAAAGGTAAAACGATCACCGGCGAATATTATTTAAAGCTTTTGAACAGATTCGACGTTGATTTGAAGCAAAAACGGCCGCATTTGGCTAAGAAGAAGAAAGTGCTGTTTCATCAAGACAATGCACGTGTGCACACTTGTCTAGTCACGATGGCCAAAATCCACGAATTGGGATACGAACTGCTACCCCATCCCACATATTCTCCAGATTTAACTCCCTGCGACTATTTTCTCTTTTTAAACCTAAAGAAATGGCTGGGCGGTAAGAGATTTGAGTCGAATGAAGAAGTCATTACCGAAACAAACGCGTATTTTGAGAGCTTTGAAAAAACCTATTATTTGGAGGGAATAAAAAAATTAGAAGAACGCTGGACTAAATATATCGAGCTAAAAGGTGATTATGTAGAAAAATAAAATGTTTATTTGCGAAAAAAAATTTGTTTTATTCAAAAAGTCACCGACTTATCAAACCGTCCTCGTAGTATAAGACGTTTGTGTTATTTTTATAAAAGACTATGACTAACCTCAATCATTTTTTGTTGTAAGTAAAGTACCTTTTTAACTACCGGATGTGGAAAAAAATTATTAAGGCATTGAGGGTTCACAAAAAATTATACTAATTAAGCAAGTCGTACAATAAAAGTTGTTTTACCAATGTATTCTGTTATATTCAGTGATAATTATTTCAAAATCTTCTATGACAGGCCAGACATACTCTTTATACTTTAAAATTTGCGGTTGCTATACGAGAAATAATATGCCCATATTTTATCTTAGCTTCAAATGAGAAGTTTGAAATAAGCTTTATAGACTTTAAAGAGCTTTATATTGGTTGTGAAACAAACATTTTTGGCTCTTATTTCAATGTATTCGCTGCAAATATAGCAAAAAAATCAACGTAATTTTTACATATTTTTGAAAACATTTTTAGACCTAGTGAAACGGGAAATACGTTTTTTTGGGAGAGCGCGTGCGCACACTAACTATGTATTACCTGACTACCATGCCACTTGCAATCCCCCCGCTCACCTCCTCTTTTGGTTGCACTTGTTCATGTTGGCCGTGAGAGACTCGTTGTCTAGTTCGGCCGCCATTTGTGTAAACTTTTTGCCGCTCTGCTGGCGCAGGGCGTTGCCCAGGGTGCACCATCTTGGAGGTTGTTTACACGTCGCACCCAAGTAGCAAATCAAGAAGTATTAAAAACGGTCTCCCTCAAGGCTCAGTACTGGCTCCACTACTTTTTAACGTTTACATAAGTGACACCCCAATTACTACGTCACGTAAGTTTTGTTACGCAGACGACATGGCTATAGCCACTCAAAACAAACACTTAGAAGAAGGAGAAACAACCATAACAGCCGACTTAGAAACTTTAAACCAATACTTCCAAAAATGGAGACTGCGCCCGAACCCAAACAAAACAGAGACATGTGCCTTCCACTTAAATAACAGGATGGCGCACAAAGAACCAAATGTCACGTTCTGTGGAGAACCAGTCAAACACAACAAACATCCCAAATACCTAGGCGTAGTTCTTGATAGGTCTCTCACTTTTAAGAAACACCTTGAATTAACATGCCAGAAACTTAAAACCCGAAACAACATCATACGAAAATTGGCAGGCACCACATGGGGAGCAAATGCAACTACCTTACGCACTGCAACACAATCACTTGTGTATTCTGTAGCGGAGTATTGCGCTCTGTATGGGGCAGAAGTTCTCATGTGAATAAGATCGACACCCAACTAAATGAAGCCATGAGAGTAGTAACAGGGACTCTGAAGTCGACTTCATTACTATGGCTCCACGTACTATCAAATATCGCCCCCCCCAGGAATCCGAAGACAACAGGCTACATTCCAAGAATGGCAAAAGATAAATCACCCAGACCAACCAAGAATGTGGCCCATCCACAAGGTAATCGATGAGCCCTTTGTGAATCGACTGAAATCAAGGGCCCCAATATGGAACTTGGAAGCACTTGCTCAAGGAAAAACCTACGACGCTTCTGAATCATGGACATCCGCATGGAATAACAGCAATGTCAATAAACACAACATAGAAGATCCTAATAAACAGCTCCCAGGGATGCAACTACCTCGTAAAACATGGTCCCTATTAAACAGAGTTAGAACTGGACATGCAAAAACGAGATCAGCGATGCACAAATGGGGAATTGCCGACAATCCAGCATGTGACTGTGGAGCTGAGGAGCAAACATTAACACATATAGTCCAAGACTGCCCACTGAGAAGATTTACTGGCCAATGGAAAGACTTTACTGATGCAAGCCCCGCCGCTATTACATGGTTATCTGAACTGGATTTGGACCTGTAGATTTGGTTTCCCCATACCACTAGGCTGCTCACATGCACCTGTTATATGTACTCTTTGTGTCATATTTAATGTGTACTAATGTGTTTTACATTACTTGTATTAATTGTCATTTGTACCTACCTTTTATAAAAATTTTGTTTGTAACTTATTATATAGCACTTGTAAAGCCATACGATAAATAAAATAAACCTCCTCTTTTGCGTAATAAAAGCCGGTGGTACTCTTTAAGCAGTCCGCCAAAACCATGAATATTTATTTATCATTGCGTAAAGTAATGAAAAAGAACTGACGATGTTCCTCGAAAGACTCGAATCTGCGAGCTTAAGATATGGGTTGCAAATTAACTACAAAAAAACGAAGATCATGTTTATCAACCGAGAACAAGAAGGTGCTCCATAACCTCACAAAGTGGAAAATTGCGATGTCGTCGGAATGATCGTGTAACTAGGGTCAATAATAACTTCAAATGGGGATTGTGAACCTGAAATTCGTAGACGCATTCAACAGCTATGAGCCAACTCACCAGAATATGGAAAGATCGCAACATCTCGATCCAAACAAAAAAAGCTCTAGTAAAATCACTGGTATTCTCAGTTTTTTGGTACGCTTCGGAAACGTGGGTCGGAAACGCTGATCGACGGAGAATCGATGCGTTTGAAATGTGGTGTTGGCGCATAATGTTAAGAATCCCAAGGACTGCTCGAAGAACAAACGCATCCATATTAAAACAAATAAGAATAGAGCACCGTTTGTCGAGCCAAACTTCTAAGGTTCTTCGGCCACATAATTCGACACGATAATGTGAAGCGCCTCATTGTACAGGGAATGCCATTTGGTAAAAGACGACGAGGCTGATCACCAACGAGATGGACAGACACCGTTCGCAATATAACTGGCCTAAATTTAGAGACAACAACAAGAGAGGCTAACAGCAGACAACGATGACAACAAATTATTAGTCACGTCCTTGACAGACTGGATAATGACAGAAATTCACAACAACCACCATATATCATGGACGATGTAATGGACTAAAAAGAAAAGTACAAAAGCAAATTTAATTAATTAAAAATGAAGTTTATCGTTACTTTTCGAAGCAGGCAGTCAAAAAATATTCATTAAATAATAGTCTCAATGGACTTTTTGTTGACTTGTGTGATTATTAAATAAAATTATAGTTTAAAAAAATTTAAAGCACGCTTTTAAAGTTAATCAAACTAAAAAGTAAAAAATAATTATTAACATAAGAATAAAATTACTGACGAGAAAATTAATGGCACTGTTCTAAAAGCGTGGGGTGCTTTGTATAACATTTTTAAACTTACTTTGCGTTTTGGAATGAAACTAGAGAAAAATTAAACCGATTAATATCGAGCAGGTAATTATATAGTTGATTAAAATATTATTTCGATACGCGTCTCAACTAGCTTAATTGGTAGAGCTCTTAGCGCGTAACCAATGGATCTGGGTTCAGTTTTCATTCTGAGCCGTCCGAATTATTTTTTCGTTTACCGAAAATTACTCACTGAGTAGGTTTCCATTTTCCTTCATCCATTCTTTCCTTATTTTCCTAATAAGCTCAAATTTTTTACTTGTTTCATTCCGAAATGCAAAGTAAGTTTAAAAATGTCATACAAAGCTTTTAGAATAGTGACATTAATTTTTCTCGTCAGTAATTTTATTCTTATGTTAAGAATTATTTTTTACTTTTTAGTTTAATTAACTCTAATAGCGTGTTTTTTAGTTTTTTTAAACTATAATTTATTTTTTGCTTTTTAGTTCGATTTGTTTTACTCACCCTCTTGCCATTCATCCCTCGGCACGTTCCTCACCAGTATATCGGATTGGGTAAATTAAAATATGACATTGGAACTGAGCGCATGCGTAGTTCATGCACTAGTTCATCTCTCTTACTCTTATGCAAAGGATACCTGAAGAAATTTATGACTTCTAGGAAACTAATCAGGATAATCGGATATTTTAATCGAATTATTGTCGTCTGTCGTAGACAAGTGTGCAAGGTTAAATCTGATCACTTAAAGTAGGACAAAATCGAGGCCAAAGAGTCAGTTATAAACAAACATACAAACATACAGGTAAAACTAATAAAAGCGTGTTAAAAACATGAAACAAACAGATTTTTTTGTTAAAAGTACATACTATTCCTAAAATAATTTGTTTAATTTAATTTATTTAAAACTTTTGCAACTCATTAAGTAAAGAGTGGGCCACAGAAAAAAGTCCACCCTGATATTTGGCAGTATTCATAATAATTTAATGTACTTGCTTGATATTCAAACGATAAGGACGTGTTGACGGCCGTTCCAAGCGGTCGAATTATTAAATTCGTAAAATTAAACAGCGATAGTAGCGATTAAAATTTATAATTATAAATAGTTTAACAGTCCAGGCGAAAATATCAAAACTAGTGCATTGTGCCTGTGGACATAATTATAACATATTAACAACAGCTAAGCCATAGCGCGTATTATGTTTCCGGGGCAACAACTAATACCGCCGGAAGTTAATCAGAACAATAGTTCTATTTTAATAACTCCATAAAATGAGTTTATTTCCAATCTACCATTTCAATTTCAACATGAATTGACTGAAATTAATCAGCTAAACCTTGCAAGAACAAAACAAACGGACTAATACAAATACAAATACAAAAAACGGAAAAAATATCTTACAGTCCGGTCAACACGAACGAAGAGGACAGACTTATTGAAAAATAATGCAAATGGTATTCTAAATAAAAAACATAATCTCGATGTATTTATTCACACTCAGCACATTGACATATATCTTAATTCTAAGACACATATGACAAATCAATCAATCGTTAAGTTAAGAGGCTATAAAGTATATCATACAATTCATCCTGATAACCGAGTGCGATCATAATTAAAGACTCTCTTAGTCACTTTGAGAAACGCCATATGCAGCGGTTGAATATGAAGCTTACAGTGGTTGGAATTAGGTGAACAAAAGAGATGATGAGGGTTGGGGCCATCTATTGATTAGTGGATACTGCTAAAGCATCTTGGTAATAGATTTATTATTAGAGGTGACTTTAATGCTAACCATGTTGACTGGGGTTTAAGATTAACAACAACCAAATGAAGAAAGCTAAAAAAAAGCCTTCAGTAAAATCAGCTGCAACTATCATTTTTCAGGAAAGCCCACTTATTGGCCCACAGATGCTAACAAAATACCCGACTTATTGGATTTCCTCATTTCCAGAAAAGAATCATCTAACTTCGTCAAAGTAGAAAAGAATTTTGACCTAGATTCAGATCACTCAGTAGTTTTTTTTTATGAAAATAGTCGCCGCACTGCGACTATTAAAAGGGGAAGGGATTATAGAAAGAAAATAATTGTGGACACGCTTTTTAAAAAGTTGCAGGTCATAGTTCTCTGGAAAAACTGATTTTGGAAGCTTATTCCATTCCGTAGCAGCCCTGTAAAAGAAGGATTCTTAATGAAGATTGGTCCTTGTAGTGTCAATCTTGAGAGTAAATGGGTCAGACTGATCAGCGTGCCGAGTTCTTAGGCCGAATGTGGCCAATGGTGGTACAAGAGTTTTTATTTCTCTGGAGCATCTGCCATGGAAATATCTGTAGAGCAATGACTGGTCTGCAACTCTTCTTCTATGTTCTAGAGGGTGAAGGGTATCTGTGAGAGTTGAGCTGTTTATCAAGCGAATGGCTCTTTTCTTAATGGAATCTAGAAAACGAAGAGAATGCCTTGGTGCTGAACCGCAAATGTGCGAGCAATACTCCAGTAGAGCTCGGATTTGAGCCTTGTACGTCGTCAACAGTTGATCAGGAGTAAAAAACTTTCTGGCTTTCCACAGAAAACCTAGCCTCTGGCTTGCCGACTTTGCGATGTTAGCAACATGGTCATGCCAAGACATATTATTGGACACCGTGACTCCCAAAATCGAGATGGAGGGACTTGGTTTAAGGGTATTTCCGGACATTGTGATGGGATGATTTGAGGAATTCACTTTCTTGGAAAACGTGGCACTTTGTGTTTTTTGAGCGTTGAACTGAGCAAGATTGTTGGTTCCCCACTCGACGATTGCTTTAAGATCTCTATTGATGGAATCAACCTGTTCCTGCCTGAGTTTATTTGTATCATTCACCGAAAGTGATCGATAGGATGTTAAAGTTAAGACAAGTGTGCTATCGTCTGCGAAACTGTAAATGGGGTTCGTGGTGGTTTTCAAGAGGTCGTTTATGTGTAAAAGAAATAAGGTGGGGGCAGAATGGAACCCTGGGGGACCCCGGAATTAGTTTTAAACGCATCAGAAGAAATACCGTCAACTGCCACATGTAAGGAGCGATCTTGCATGAAGCTCAAGAGCCATTGGCGCAGATTGGTTGGGAGACCGTAGGCAGATAATTTACTTAACAATGCCTGGTGCCAAACGCGGTCAAAGGCTTTAGATATATCTAAGGCTTTTGCACGGGATTCACCAAACTTTTCAATAGTGTTTGTCCAGAGCTGAGTGACATAAGCCAGCAAATCTCCAGTAGACCGAAGTTGTCGAAATCCATATTGTCTGTCATGGATTATCTTAAATTTCTCCAGATATTTGATAAGTTCTGTGTTAATCACTTTTTCCATACTTTTGGATATAACTGAGAGCAATGCAATAGGGCGATTATTTGCAGAAATAGTCTTCTTTCCTTTTTTGGAATCGGTTGAACTTTAGCGTTTTTCCACATGGACGGAAATACTCCTTTGCTGTATGATAGCTTGAAGAGTCTACAGAGAACTGGGGTGAGCTCTTGAGCACAGGTCTTCAGGACAATTGACAATAAAAAAACAACGGATTTTGAAAGCTTAAAAGTTGTTATTCAAAATAAAATAAACTTAAATATTAACCTAAGAACTAGTGTTTAACTTGAAAACTTTATTACGCTGATTCAATTAGTTGCTTATGGTAATACAGAAGAAATTACCCACATAATCAAAGGTGTCAACTATCCAGTTGAAATAAGAGACTTGGTAGCACAAAATAAAGAGCTAAAAGAAGATGGCAACAATCGAGAGTTTCGGCGGATAAAACTGTACCTAATAATAAAACTCAGAAGCTTGAAGAAAAATACAAAAACTTAGAGATGAATCGATAAGCTTCTAATTACGGAAACTCTATACAGATAAAGAAATCGACTATTCTCTCTGGTAGGCAACCAAAAAGAATAAAGAGACCTGTAACTTCAATTCCTCCCATTAAAAGCAACAATGGACCAAGGGCCAGAGATAATAAGCAAAAAGCATATTTGTTCGCTGAACACCTGGATAATATATTCACACCCAACTTAGGGCAGACAGATCACGTTCTGAATCATATTGACAACTCAAAATCTAAAAATATCACTCCGGTCATCTCAAGAAAAGTAGCTGAGGAGATGAGAACTAATCTAAATCCAAAGAAAGCACCCGGATTTGATTTGTTAACTGGCTAGATACTAAAGCCCAGGAAGGGTATAGTTATGCTCACGGACCTTATTAATGCAGCCTTCAGATTGAAACATGTTTCTACTTGCTGGAAAGTTGCAGAAGTAATCATATTGTTAAAACCTGGAAAACAACCTAATGATGTCAAATCCTCTAGACCGATTTCTCTTCTGCCAATAGTTTTAAAACTTTTTGAGAATTTACTTTTAAAAAGACTGCGCCCAAAAATAGAACATGGTAACTCAATCCCAGATTTTTAGTTTGGATTTATGCAAAAACACTCAACAATAGACCAGGTGCATGATAAAATAACAAACAATATTGAAAATTAAAACCAAGAAAACTCTGTTAAAAAATTAGCAACCAATGCAGTAGTAGACTGGACCAAACAACGGAAGATTAAGCTTAATGAGTTTAAATCTACTCAAGTAAACTTTATTAACAAAAGAGTACCAGAAACCTATCCTCTAAATATAAACGGAACAATTGTACCATATTCAATGAATACCAAATACCTTGGCATGACTGTTGATGCCAAACTTAGGTGAAAAGAAAATGTTAAAAAAACCAAACTGGGCCAAAAATACAGACAGCACAACTGGCTAATTGGAAGCAACTTCAAACTTTTAATCGACAAGTTATTGATTTATAATTAGATTTTAAAACCGGTGTGGATTTATGGTATCCAGCTTTGAGGCTGTGCCAGCGATTCCAATATCAAGTGCATCTAAACATTTCAGAACAAAGTTCCATAAAACATAGTGAATGCCCCCTGGTATGTTCGTAACTCTGATATTCACAGAGGTTCTTTCAACGAAGTGGGTTCGGTCGTATAAATATTATTTCTTCTTCTTATGACGCCCTTTCCTTTCGAAGGTTGGCGATCCACATAGCTAACATTGTTCTGGACATAGCAGCTCAAAAGATTTCAATGAAAGTGCACCCAAACGAGGCAGTATGGATACCCGTGAGGCGTTGTTCTACATGCGAACACTTTTGCAAAAGAGTGTTGAATTTCGTAAAAACATTTACGTATGTTTCATCTAGAAAGCCTTTGACAACGTACCGCATTCACCACTGTTTCAATGCCTAGATCCAATTGGTCTTGACTCATATGATGAAAGACTGCTTAAAAACCTTTACTATAACCAGACTGCTGGAGTAAAAGTAAAACAAGAGGTTTCAAAAAAAGTTCCTATTAAACGGGGCGTTATACAGGGATGTGTCACGTCACGAATGCTTTTTAATGTCTAGTCGGAAGCTGTCTTTAAAAAAGCGTTGAAATATCGCCATGAAGGTGTTAAAATTGGTGAAGAAGTCATTAATAACATTAGGTACGCTGATGATACTGCTATAATGGCAGAAATCCTCTAAGACCTCCAAACACTACTAAATGAAGTAAACAATGCATGCAAGGAAAAGGGTTTAAGTGTCAACACAAAAAAAAACGAAGTGGATGGTTGTCGGTAAAATTAATATCGAGTATCCAAAATTAAAATTAGATGGTAAAATTCTGGACAGAGTACAAAACTTTAGGTATTTGGGTAGCTGGATGGGCTGTAGAGTTGAAAGCGATAAAGAAATCTCAACCAGAATAGAAGTGGCACGTAAAAGATTCACTAGTCGGCATTCTGTACTATGTAATAGAAGTCTTTCGATGAACATCCTTCTAAGAGTAAAAAGTGCTACGTTTGGTCTGTTTTGCTTTATGGATGTGAAACCTGGACACTGAAAGTAAAGCATCTAAATAAATTGGAAGCGTTTGAGTTATGGTGCTATCGCCGTATGCTAAAGATTCCGTGAACAGCACACGTAACTAACGAACATGTGTTAGAATCCCTACATAAAGAGCGAGAAATGACAAACACCATCAAAATAAGAAAAGTCGAATACTTTGGAAATATGATGAGGGGGCATAAATATCACATGCTCCGATTAATTATCCAGGGTAAAATAGAAGGAAAGCGATGGATTGGCAGAAAACAGCTTTCCTGGCTTCGTAATATTAGACATTGGACGGGTCGAAATGTCGAAGAATTTTTTATGTAGCTACTGATCGAGCAACTTTCCAACAAACTCTATGATAGCCAACGCTTGAACGCTTGATGATAGCCAACGTTTAAAAACAAGCATGGCACACAAAGAAGAAGAAGAAGCACCCAAACCATCTTCTGAGGTCTTTCTACTAGGAGTTCTGACGTCTACCGACAGATATTTTCCCTTGAATCTTTCCTTCAATTATTAGTCTTAGCGGTTTGTACTTATTGCCTCTTATAATGCGGCCTACGTATGTAGTTTTTCTTTCTTTAATGAGGGCTTTTAGTTTGTTGGACCCATGAGATGCCGAGCATTCGTCGATATAAGTACATTTCAAACGCCTCAATTTTCTTTTCAGTTGCAGTGTCCAGGGTCCAGCTTTCACATCCGTACAGCAACACACTGAAGACCTAACATTTAATTATGCGAACCCTGAGCTCCAAACTCAGATCAGGACTAGTAAAAAATCTTCTCATGTTTATGAATGTTTTCATAGCTTGTTCGATTCTGGAACGGATCTCTCGTTTCGGATCGCGCCACGCGTTGACTATGGTACCCAGATATTTAAAACACGTGACTTGTTCAATCTGTTTCAGCAGTGGGCCTCTTGGAGAAGACTAGCGGTTTGGTCTTTGATATATTTATGTCCAATCCATGATGCTCACTACATTCAGTTATTCTATTCATCATATTTTGTAGGTCTGATATGTTATCGGCAAGGACTACGGCGTCGTCTGCTGTTTAAAAAACGTTTAATTTAAGAGGATGCCGATTATGTGTTTCGCGGAATTTTTGTCAGCCCAGCATCGGCAATTGTGTCGATTTACGGTATCATTAAAAAAAAAGAAACATTTATCTGAAAAACAAATATTGCAAAAAGTTTGCATTTATATATATTTTTAACACGCTTATATTAGTTTCACCTGTATTTTCTTTATTTGCTTGTATGTTATTATGTTTGTAACTGACTCTTTCGATTAAAATATCCGATGAACCTGATTACTTTCGCCAGGATTTATAAATGTCTTAAGGAATTATTTACATGAGAGTAAGAGAGATGCATGCGCGCAAAACAAATATTAACATAGTTCGTCGTATCGGTGGTTCAGTGGTAGAATGCTCGCCTGCCACACGGGCAGCCCGGGTTCGATTTCCGGCCAATGCATTTTTTTTTTGTGCTTTTAACATTTAATACATAATTTTTAGTGGGTTTGTATGTTTATTTGGAACTGACTCTTTGGCCTCGATTTTGCCCTACTTTAAGCGATCAGATTAAATGTAAACCTTGCACACTTCTCTAAGACAGACGACAATGCAATAATTCGATCAAAATATCCGATTATCCCGATTAGTTTTGCTAGGATTCATAAATTTCTTCAGGTATCCTTAGCATAAGAGTAAGAGAAATGAACTAGTGCATGAACTACGCATGCGAGCAGTTCCAATGTCATATTTTAATTCACCCAATCCAATATACTGGTGAGAAACGTGTCGAGAGATGAATGGCAAGAGGGTGAGTAAAACAAATCGAACTAAAAAGCAAAAAATAAATTATAGTTTAAAAAAATTAAAAAATATGCTTTTAGAATTAATCAAACTAAACCCCACGCTTTTAGAACATTTATATTAATTTTCTTGTCAGTAATTTTATTTCTATGTTAAGAATTATATTTTACTTTTAAGTTTGATTAGCTCTAAAAGCGTGTTTTTTAGTTTGTTTAAAGAATAAGTTATTTCAGTTATAATCTCACTAAACTGTAAACGCTTGTCTGGGTATCTTTATTTATTTCTTTTACCAAATATATCATAAAGGGATGAAATTTATAAAGTTTTAAAACCCTACGAACCGCAGTGCGCCAATTTTCTTGTAATGTAGGATCTTAATTAATATGACCACAAATTGCTTTTTCTGCCGCTTCGGTACAGTTCCATTACGATTTTCATAGTTCTTTGTTTTACTGAGGCTGTTTAACGAAGTTTTTTAACAAACTCTTTCTTTATGTGACAGAATAATTGACACATTATTAAAACATAGGCGTTGCGTTTAATTTTAAAAAGGTGTTGTTTTTTAAATAAGACTTTTTTTACAAAAACGGTGTAAATATAAAAAAAATCATGAAAAATCATATGCCTTAATACTTTATCTAAATGTCTTTCTAATATTGTGCCACAAATGGTACATTCCTTATTTTAAATGAAGTGGTTGTGGAAGTGAAAGGGAGGGGGTTGACAATTGACAGATATCTTTATTGTTAAAATGTCTTCCCATTTGAACAAAAATCGACATGTTTAAGCATTTTTTTTAAATTCTAATGAATATTGCCAAATATCGGTGTGGGCGGTGGGGTAGCAGTTCGTATCCCAATTCGTGGATTTTGGCCATCGTGACTAGACAAGTGTGCACACGTGCATTGTCTTGATAGAACAGCACTTTCTTCTTCTTAGCCGAATGCGGCCGTTTTTGCTTCAAATCAACGTCAAATCTGTTCAAAAGCTTTAAATAATATTCGCCGGTGATCGTTTTACCTTTCTTGAGGTAATCGATGTGAAAGACACCGCGTACATCCCAAAAAACTGTGGCCATGACCTTGTTGGCTGACAGATTCTGTTTCGCCTCCTTTGGTCCACGTTCACCCCGAGCAACCCACTGTTTCGATTGTTCCTTGGTCTCTGGCGTGTTGTGATGGATCCATGTTTCATCCACAGTAACAAAACGACGCAAAAATTCGTCCGGATTACGGCTGAACATCGCTAAACACTCTTTTGAAGTGGTCACACGATTGCGCTTATGGTCGAGTGTGAGCAATCACGGCACCCATCTCGCAGAAAGTTTTTTCATGTCCAAATATTCGTGTAAAATATGATGTACCCGTTCAATTGAGATACCTACAGCATGAGCCAACTCACGCACTTTCATTCTCCGATCATCCAATATCATTTCTTCATGGATTTTATCGACGATTTCCGGCGTGATCACTTCTTTTGGGCGACCTGGACGTTCGGCGTCACTAGTGCTGGTACGACCACAACGGAACTCTGTAAACCGCTTCTTAACCATTAAAATTGATGGTGCCGAGTCCCCGTAGTATTTATCAAGTCTTTCCTAAGTTTCAGTAATGGATTTTTTACGTAAAAAGTAATGCTTAATCAGCACACGAAATTAACTTTTTTCCATTTTCGTAAAAATTCACGAGGTTGTCTGCTTTGAACGGCTATCAAACACCAACTGCACGACGTAGCTTGCTCAAAATTGGAAAGTTGTCCACTGATAGATTATAGTTGACGGCAGCACTGTTGCATTTGAAAGAACTGCGCGGGAAATTCAAAAAGTCACTGACTTATCAAACTGCCCTCGTATATATATTTTTTTGACTTTGGTAACTGAGCCACTAGTCAATCTTCCAATATGATAATATGTATTTAAATACTACTTCATTTAAATAACAAATATATTGCTGAAAATACAATGATATAGATAGGAAGGAAAAATATTACTTGAAAGATAAAGTACTCTATTTATAAGATCTTTTGAGTAATTTTGAATTTGTTTTTAGATATATTAAAAATATTACAATAATTATAACCCAGTTTTACCAATCTTGTTAACCCATTAGCGCCTACGGATACCGTGTGGTATGTTTTTATGCTCAGTAGTCATTCGGCTTTGCATTTCGCTGAATTTCAGTGCTTTTGATAACGTTTTGGCAGTTTTGTGAGAGTTTTTATATTAGGTAATTTTGTGCTTCACGAAATAATAGATATACGATGGGCGTAGTGATTCCGACAATTAAGAGAAGAAAACTGCTGTACATGAGACATGTCATGAGGGGAGAAAAATATCAAATGCTACAAACAATTATGCAGGGAAAAATCCAAAGCAAGAGATCTATAGAAAGAAGACGAAATTCATGGCTAAAGAACCTTAGGGATTAGTTTGGATGCAGTTATAATGAACTATTTAGAGCTGCGGTCTCAAAAATAAGAATTGCTATGATGATTGCCTACCTTCGAAGCGGAGACGGCACCTAGAGAAGAAGATAAATTTTTTGTAGAGTATAATACGGTAGCTAAAAAATTATGAATGATACAATACCACTGTCAATAAATAAAATTATTTCGATGTAATGTGATTGCAATATGTTAGGTCAAATGTCAGTGATACCATATAGTATCCGTAGGCGTTTTGGAACCTTTTAGTGTTTTATTTTGATATCATTTTTAACGTTTTAAAAGAGGATTTTCGCTTTCTCAAGCCTTGAATATGCTGGAGGAAGATGATAACTTGCTTGCGAACGTAGATAAAATTATTGTAGAACCCCCCCGATCCTAACGTTAACACATACGAGGATTCTGCGGTCGAAGACGGAGGGGGAATGGTTTGCAACCCCAATGGTAATGTGGTAGGAAAATAAAATAGATGTATGAATTTTATCCACATTTTATATTGCAGGTCGTCAGTTGTGTGCTCCAGCTGAAATAAAATTACTAAATGGAAAGGAGGCATGTAATTATTTCTTGTCCAGACTGCGTGGATGCTTACAATCGAAACGTGGGTGAAACCGATCTGATGGTTTAGGGAATTGGTAATTATCGCATAAATATTCATGGAAAGAGGTAGTATTGGCCAATTTTCACATGGCTTATTGACGTAGCCTGGTATCTGAGTCGTAAAAATGGGAAAATACCATCACAAAATTTTGAAAGAGAGATAGCGCAAGTATATCTCACAAAATACTACTACAAGAAAAACTCACTAAAACCAAACCCTACCAAAACCCAAGTATCTGCCTTCCATTGAAATACCCATCTAGTAAAAAAAAAATAAATGTGTCCTGCGAGGGACAAGTGCTGGAACACACAGACAAACCCAAATATCTCGGTGTGGTACTCGATCGCTCTCTGACCTACAAATACCACTGCCAAAACACTAGGCAGAAAGTCACTACCAGGATGAACCTTCTTAAAAAACTAGCAGCGAGCAGATGGGAAGCAAACCCAAAGGTTTTAAGAACAACAGCTGAACCAATATGTTTGTCAACGGCGGAGTATGCCTATCCGGTATGGGGTAGATCAACACACGCAAAACATACGATACATGCTCTACCGAGCAGCGGGTTTTGCATCACCAGAAGAGCGAAGAACCGGTGTCCATTACTTGGAGAGGTTCAAATAAACTTTTGATGACAGGTACCCCTTGCACCAGCTCAAAGAACCTGGAGGATCCAGCAGGCTTAAGTCCAGGGAACTTTTTGTGAGAACTGTCAACATAGAGCTCCCAGAGATTTACTCCCTGCATCAAGAGCCCTCTCACGGAATAGAGACGAAGTGGAAAACCTGGCGCATGCGTACTGGCGTCTCCCCTGTCAAGTCCAAGCTGGCGAAGTGCGGTATAATAGGAAATGAAGACGTCCTGTGTAAGTGCGGAGAAACACAAAACATGGAGCATTGAAGAATATGCGAGCTGTGTCCCTCAAAATGCACTCTCGATGATTTGTGGTTCGCTAACAATGAAGAAATCGACGTAGCCCGATTTTGTGCCGAAAAACTATCGCCCCCGGCGATATTAAAATATTTGGAAAACTCCTGAATAGACGTCCCCATTCTCGAATAGTTTGTATCTAAAATAAATGTCACCGATCGAGTTTAAAGTTAAGTTTTAAAGCATTAATTAAAAAGTCATTTGATTTGCGAAAAATAAGGCCGAGAGTTCGGTGTTTGCTTTTCTTATAGTTGCATTTATGTGTGGGATTTATTCGTATAGAAAATTCAAAAAAAAAATGTAAAATTGCAAAAAATACAATTTATTAAAATTTAGGTGTGGGTCATTTGTGACGCAATATTAGGTAATGAAAAATAGTTTTATTATGTTTTGGGCAATTATTCGGTTTAGGCAGTCTGTATAGAGATATAGATTTTCATTATCTGCAAATATTAAACACTGACATTTATCAACAGAGGATGCTAGATCATTTAAGTATACATTGAATAATAATTCCCATAAGAGTATTTCTTGCGTATTCAATATTTCCAAACTATTTGAAAATTCTTTATTGTATTATCGTAAATAAGTAAGAATTTTTCTACTTTACGACATATTTTTACATACATACATAAAGTTACGTTTTCTCGGTCCTGTATGGTGTAGAAATCTGAACAGTCACTAAAGAGACTACCACATAATGAGGAACCCAAATAGATACGGACTGCTACAGGAAATCGTTCAAGGCAAAATTAACAGAGGGAGAGCACCTGGCCGAAGGAGAATATCTTGGTTGGCAAATCTTAGATCATGTTTTGACAAATCATCAGCAGAACTTTTCCAAATCGCCATTAAAAAAGTAATAATAGCCATGCTGATAGCCAACATCCGGAACGGATAAGCACTTAAAGAATAAGCATAACCCCTAATCTATTCGAGGCCCGGAATTCCGATATTTCGTACAAAGTTTATTGGTTTCCTGGGGGCTAAGTTCCCGACATCGGAGGGCTTAAGAAAGGCTCCTTCCAGAAACTTGAGCCTCTTGTAGAAAAGCGCTAGGCATTCGCAAAGCAACTGTTCTGCATTTTCAGCGAAGTTCTCGCAGTAGCGGCAACTATCACTCTTTGTTTTGCCAATCTCTTTTAGGTGATACCTCAGAGGGCAGTGTCCAGTGAGGAGTCCCTTCACCAGTTTTAAGTCTTTCTTGTCCAACTCGAGAAGCTATTTAGCTTTCCTTGGCGAAAGGCTTACTAGCCTTTTTTCTTGTCTTTGACCTGGCACTTTATGCCAATAAGATTTTATTTCATTAGTCTCCCAGCGTCGAACCTCTTCTTTCTAGTGGGCTTCGGGTCGAAAAATTGTGCGTTTGTCCCTTCCTTGGCAAGGCAGTTTGCTTCTTCGTTGCCTTTAACTCCCTTGTGACCCGGAACCCATATCAAAGTAACCTGATTGTTTGCTGCCAGTTGTCTCAGCGATTGTTTACAGTCCCAAGTCAGCTTAGACTTACAAGTGTATGACTTAAGAGCAGTAATTACTGCTTGGCTATCTGATAAAATATAGATCTGTCCTTCGGGATGCTTGTTAGTAACTTTTGACCCGGCCTTTTTTCAAAATAATATTGATTTAATTAAGATACACCTAGGTCGACCTCTACTGACTTGTCCATTTACACTCGCCTTATAAATCTGTTTCATTATTCTTCTTTTATCCATCTTCTCTACGGGTCCGAAACATCTAAGCATTTCTTTATCTATCTTTTTTACCACATTTTTTACACCACAGCGTTTTATGAACTAGAAAATTGTCCTTTCTATTATTTTCTTTTTATTTATCTGTAAGTATTTTTTCACCGTACTGCTTAGACACCTAGTCCCAATAAGGCAATCATTTAAATCTTAAACTTCCAGGTATAAAATACAAATTAAAACCAAATACAATTTTGGTATTCCTCAACCTTTAATATTCTAAATCTTTTGTTGACAAGCTCATACTTAAAAATTATTAAAAATTCATTAAAAAATATATACCTGACGTTTGTATCTTAAAGAATTGCCTCAGAATTAACAATAGAAAAATTTTAGTCAAAAACAGAAAAACCCCTTTCTGTAACCTTGTTAATGATAGTCAAATACTGTATGTAAGTTGTAAACAAGTTTGAATGTATTTTAAACAACTGTTAAAATGGAAATAATAGTATTATGTGTTAACCTTTTTGATTTAAAAGTTCTTACCTATGATTATTGAAAAATACAAATACCAATTTCTCTTCGTCTTGACATTGCTTTTATTAGCCACTTCTGGTGAATCTGACAAACACTCCATTTATACTTTGTGTACTTGAGATTAATTGTATCTGTAAAATAGTTTTATTTTAGTGTTTAAAGTCGTAATAAAAAAATTGCAATCACCAATTTTAATAGTAGGTACAAGTTTAAAAAAAATACACCTCAATGAGTTTTAAATGATTTTCGTTTTTTACCTTAAACTTTTTTTTGTAGACTTACCTTCAGTGACGACGATATACATATGAAAAATAATTATTCGTCAAGCTAGTCGACAGATAACTGTCTGATTGGATAAGACAGTAAAAACATTATATAATTTTTTTTTAATGGACATTTATGCAAACAATTTCTACGGGAGATATTGAACAAGTTTGTTAAAAAAAAAACGATAAATGGAGACAAATATATACGAGGTCTGGTAATAAAGTACAACAGGTAAAATATAGCTATTTATTTTTAAAACAGTACAAAATAATATATATATATATATATATAAATATATATATATATATATATATATATATATATATATATATATATATATATATATATATATATATCGGCTTATAGCGTTCTACGAGACCTTCCGACTCCTAACCGCCATCCCTCTATCTTGCTATAAGTTCTCCGGCAAGTCTCTTTCTTTCATCTCTTTGTCGATGCCCTCTCTCCAGCTTCTTTTTGATCTTCCTCTTCCTCTCTTTCCTTGGGGTGTTTATGTCAAAATTTGTTTTGGTAACCTATCGTCTGACATTCTTTGGACGTGACCAAAACATATTAACTGTTTTGTTCTTATATCATCAACAATCATGTGTCTGGCACCCATTATATCTCTTATTCTGTCGTTGTGTATCCTGTCTCTTCTTGATTTACCCGCAGATCTCCTTCAGAAGTCCATCTCAGTTGTTATTAGCATTTTTTCTGTAGACTGTTTTATTTGCCATGTTTCACTACCGTAGGTTATAATGCTTTTAAGTATGGTACTATATATTCTTTGTTTATAAGCTTTCGATAAAGTTTGATCCCATAAGATTCCGTTTATCATAGAGATAACTTTTCTGCCTTATGTGTTTCGTTCTTTGATTGCTGTGTCGAGTAGCCCATCGTGTATTATCTTTATTCCTTCCTAAGTATTTATATTCATCGCAGTGTTTAATCTTTGTTTCATCATCCAAGTCAATATCTTGTGCTAGACCACCCCAATGCACATGCACTCTGTTTTTGAAGTGATAACTTCTTATGGCACGCTGTGAACTTTTTTTGTAATGGGTAAAAAATGTTAAACTCGCGTCAGGACACGTGGCCTGATCGAAAATTCGTAAGACGGATGTATTTCACTGGAGCAATATAAAATGCGACTTTTTTTGACTGGTAACTTGGCAACCTTATTCAACAAACTGACAAATTCAAGTACATTTTTTATGTCATTTTGACAAATTAATTTAGTAGCTAAATTCAAAATTTAAGTGCTTTTCATTAGTTTATTGATTAAGTTCTGCTTTTGCTGCATTAAAATGGTGCAAGGAGAGGTGTCGTTTTTAGCAGATGTTATGGACACCATAGCGTGTCTTAATGACTCTAATGGTTCTCCCCCCGACAAAATTTTAGAACAAATAATTTATCAGTGCAAGAAGCCGTTAAAAAATGCATCAATTTGTGTTAAAAAATCATTAAAAACTGGACTGAAAGCTGGTTTAATCAAAGAGAACGGGGGAAGGTTTAAATTAGGTTTTGGTTTGCCGATAAAGGAGGCTCAAAGACGAAGAAAAAATAGAAGCAGAAGTCGTAGACGACGTAGCCAAAAGCGACAAAACCGAAAACGAGGTAGCCGAAAACGAAAAAGTCGAGGTAGGAAGAAAAGCGCCATATTGAAAGAAGATCAAGCAAAAAGCGGAAGAAAGAAATCGAAAACATTCAAATCTGGTACTGATGTTTAATATATGATTTATAATAAAGCGTAAATAAAAATAATGCATTATTCATAAACTATGGAAATCTGGAGACAATATTTTTCAGATTAAAAATAATATTTTTTGAAGTGAAAACTTCTTTAGCGGTTTTGTACACTTTTTTTGTAATGGGTAAAAAATGTTAAACTCGCGTCAGGACACGTGACCTGATCAAAAATTCGTAAGACGGATGGAGAGTAGACAGCTGGCGTGGCGTAGGAGAGGGAGTATCCCCCTCTCTTTCTACGGCGCGGCGAAAATGTATGCCTGCGCCGGCTGTTTCGTTTAGGCGGCGCAGGGCGCACAACGTTAATACTTAAGTTTTCACTTCTGCCGGCACTCCCAGAGTGCAACCCGTAAAGTTTTTTTTTTTATATATAAAGTAGTTACTTAAGTATCTTTCGGCAAGTAAATTTTATAAAATTCTTACTATAAAAATTTGCAAAAATTTTCTAAATTAAAAATATATTTCATTACAAGAGTGTATTAGACAACATCTAACTTATGAGCAAAAGTGTCGCTTATTTTTTTTTTGACGACGAGTATTTTTTATTAAAAAAAAAATACATTTATTTTTTGTTTAAATGCAAAGTTCCAAAGATAAAATAACCAGTCAATACGTCACGTCGTTACTCGAACAATTGCATAATAATCGATACTACTTATGTTTGTCTCAGTAGTTTCATATCACCAGACACTTTTTTATTCATTAATGTTTTTTTATTTCGACGCTTGTTACTTGTGCCACATTAATGAACATTTATCAATGCTTAGTTTGTGTTAGGATAGGTTAGTTAGTTAGTATAGTTTAGTTGCAAGGTGGGAGGGAGGTCTCTCGAGTCATACCTGGAGTTGGGAAACTATAAAAAAGTATTTTGAAAATCCATTGTAATCATTAATCTTACTAATAAATCAGAAATCAAAGTGATAAAACAAAAACTATTGCAATGGTTTTAACTATGCCAGAAGAGTTGGTAATTGTGCAGTAAGCAAAATAAAAAATCTGTTTTAGAAACAATAATTTTAAAACTTATCAATAATTTGTACAGAAAAGTTTTATTTATTTATTTACACTGTTCTACAGAAAAAAAGATTTCCAATTACAGAACAGGAACAAAGTAAACATTTGCACAACAGTACTAACAATAAAAAAGCTTAAGAGTAATACACAATTTACAAAATCAGACTAACATTAGTAGAAAGCTTAAGACTAACACAACAATATTACTGCTGATAATAATAGCTCTTAATTTGCCTCACATTACAATAGAATATATCAAGCTGGTCACTTATTAGGTCATAGTTGCTACACATAGTATGAACAGGAGAGTTTTTAAGTATATTTGTTCGTGGTGTGGTAGTGTAGAATGAGTCGGTGTATCGAGATGCCTGACGGGGAATTTTAAAGTTTATCTGATGTAGTAAGCATTGACATTTAATTTCATTGTTAATTATTTTGTGTAGCATAATGACACTAGAACATTCTCGTCTTCTATCCAGAGTGAAAAAGCTATGTCTTGACAGTAAACTCTCGTGTGCCGTGCCAATTAGTGGATAAGTCCTATCTACTTTAAAACTTAGGTATTTGAGAAAGCGTCTTTGGATTGCCTCCAGTTTATAAATATGCACTTGATAATATGGGTTCCAGATAACCGATGCATATTCCAGCTTTGATCTCACAAAAGCATAGTAGAGAGTTTTAAGTGTTAAATGGTTAAAGTCGCGGCCTACTCTAATTATAAATCCATACATACGGTTTGCTGACGTAGTTATATTGTCTATGTGGTTTTGGAAAGATAGCTCTCGGTCGAAAGTAACTCCAAGATCCTTAAAATTACATAGTCTGTCTAGAGAATAATTGTCTATCTTATAGTCAAATATAATTGGATCAGATCTCAATGTATATGACATTACGCAACATTTGGTAGGATTTAACGCTAAATTATTACGACTGCACCATTGGCTTATTTGATTAAGATTTTTCGATAGTTTCTCACATTCAGTCATATTAATGATAGGAGAGAAAATTTTTAGATCATCAGCATACAGTAAAAAATTAAGCTTAATTATGTCACCAATGTCATTGATAAATATATTAAACAGTAGTGGACCGTGGTTAGATCCTTGCGGTACACCTGATTTGGCGAGGTATTTGTTAGACTTAAATCCATTTAACTGCACATACTGTGTGCGGTCGGAAAGATATGATTTGAATAACGCAAGTAGGTTACTCGATAAGCCGAAATTCGAGAGTTTTTGCAGCATTAGATTATGGTTAAGTCTGTCAAATGCTTTGGTCATATCCATGTAAATAACATCTGTCTGAATTCTGTTATCTATATTTTCCGCTATGTGTTGTGCAATAACGGTAAGATTTGTTGTTGTTGATCGGCCTTTTACGAAACCATGCTGCTGGTCTAGAATATAATTGTTGACGTGTTGATACAGAACTCCTTGCAACAATATTTCAAATACCTTGCAAAAATTGCATATAATTGAAATCGGCCTGTAATTTTTAATATCAGTTCGCGTTCCTTTTTTAAAGATCGGACATACCTTAGAGCACTTCCACATAGAAGGTATCGTATGTGAACGAATGCAAACATTAATAAGGGTTGTTAATGGGTGAGCTAATACTGAAGCACAGTCTCTAGCAATATATGCAGGGATATGATCTGTTCCTGTGGTGGGTTTTGCTTTAATAGACGTCAATGTAGCTAAAACTTCTTTCTCCTGAAAGCTGCTTATATTTAAATTTAAGTGGTTCGATGAATCATTATCCTATATGGTATTTGAGGCTAAGTTTAAAGGGTCCGCGAAAGAACTACTAAAAAAGTCTGCAAACCCATTTAGTATATCCGATGGATTAGCTAGTATCTGACTTTCGTATGTCATGCTATTAGGTACTTTACCAGATTTGTTTTTATTGTTAACGTAGGCCCAAAATTTGTTAGAATTTATATTTATCTCAGATTCACATTGTCTGACATAATTTGTATGTGCAATGTTAACGGCAGTTTTTATTGCCTGTCTAAGTTGTCTAAATTCTTCAAGTGATTGAGTGTCGTTGTTATCTTTATACAAGCGCCAGTATTTATACTTCCTACGAATTTGCCTTATAATACTGCCAGTGAACCATGGAGGGTATTTATTTTTGTTACTCGTAGAGTACTTAGGTACACAGTAGTCTAATACATTATATAATTATAATTATATTATAAAGTTTTGCAAACTAGACCATTCAATATGCTGTGCGTCCGTAAGTTCTTCTTCTTATATTAGGCCTTGAACCTATTCTGATCCGATCTCTTTTTCTCTACTGTTGCAGTCGTATTTGTGACGTAGACTGCCAGCTATCACGCCATCTTTTAAAGGACCGTCCTGGTGGTCTGATGCCCGTTGGTTTTAAATCCCTTAATATTCGGGCTAGTTTCTTATCGTCCTTTCGTGTAACATGCTGGTTCCACTCTCGTCTTCTCTGCTTTCCCCACCGTACGATATCCTGTGTCCCACATAATTCTCTTATTTGAATGTTCGGGACTCTGTCTCTCAATGTTTTCCCCGTTATTGATCATTTCTGTTGTTTTAAGTATTTTTTTTGTTTCTGCTGTTTCAGCTCTCGTTTTTATTGAATATGTAAGTATTGGCCTTGAACATAACTTATATAAAGCTCATACAATACAAATGTGCGTGCCAATGATCTGTTCGTTTCAAAACTTAACACCAACAATAATAAAAATTACCGTTCGTTTTATATAATCTCGAACATATCGGGTCAGTCTGTTCGTAATATTTTATTACATTAATCAAATCAATGTCTTGTTAAATATTACAATTTCTATATTATTTTAGACGGTATATAATATTGCAGATATTATACATACATATTTCATTAACTATTACACACAGTTCAAGTTTTATGATGTATTAATAAAAACGGTTTTTTCGATTGAAGATCTATGAGCGCCAGCTGGCAGTTAATAGATTCATAAATTTGCAATTTTATATACGTTTTTAAGACGTTGTCAAATCTGATTATCCTGGTGAAATAAACCAAAATAATTTTTTAAAATGGTTTGAAAATCAGTTACTTAACAGTCCCACTGGACCATCAGTAATTGTTATGGACAATGCCCCTTACCACAGCATGTTATTACATAAAATACCAAACATGTCCTGGTTTAAAGCAGATATTGAAGAATAGCTAGCAAATGGAAATATTGCTTTTTCGCATACTATGTTTAAACAGAAGCTTCTAAAGATTGTGGATCAGTAAGTACATTATATTTTGTGTTTATGTAATAGTTTCTAATTTTATAAAACAATCTCCTACCTGTATTTTTACATTGCATTGTAATTAAATTTTAAAGTAGTTTTACTGGTTTTGTTAACAAAATTGAAACTGGTATGTTTTTTAGAAACAAACCACCAAAAAGATATTTGACAGATGACTTAGCTGAACAATATGGACATAAAGTGTTACGTTTCCTGCCATATCCCTGCATTTTCAATCCAATTGAATTGATTTGGGGCATTGCAAAGCAATATTATAATAAACATATTGGCCGTGATAGAAATGCTGAAAAAGACTGTTTAAATATGTGATCTGAAGCACTTAAAACCTAAAAACTCAGAGGTCTGAAAAAACTCTATTGATCATACAGAAGAAAAAATTGACAAATGGATTAATGGAGAACGAATATTAGAAAGACAAGAAATTACTCCCATTGTTATTGAGACGCTAACAGTAATGATCGTGACTTTGAGTCAGAATCAGAATAGAGAAATAACTAATCCATTCTGTTTCAGACATTTTGTTGTTGTAGCTTAATTAAACTAATGTAATATAGCTTAGAAATACTCTTTTTGTTATTTATTAATATTTTGCTTGTTATGAAAAAGCAGCTATTAGGTAAGTATTTCAGCCCCTAAATAGCATTCTACCTTCATTGTGAAGCATTTTAACCTGTATGTTTTTTATTAATAAAATTATGATCATCATTATTTTTTTTTACTGCCTCAAATTGACTCTATGTTGATTCGAATATAATAAAACATTATAAAACTAACTTGAATAGTTTTTATTAAAAACCTTTTGTTTAGGAAAAATTCTCAAAGTTTTATTGCAATGTCCTGACCTAGACTAATTAATGGTAAAGTATGTTTATTAAATGATGAACAACATTACCTTATTATCTTTATAATATCCGTACTACTGTCAAAGTCTGACAACGTTGTTTAAATGTGACGTTTTATGACGTGCATGCACCTTTATGATATTTATTTATGAGCTTGATGCGTATTTTCCCGTCCAACCTTATATCTTTATTTCTCCAGATAGCATCTTTTAAACATTCTGATACATAAGCTTTTTTATTAGCCTGCTTTCGTATACTTTCTTTTAGGTCTCCATAGCTGAATATTTCTATTTTCAGATATTCGAACCTAGAAACTTGTTGGATTATTTCTTCGTTAATTAGGATTTCGTATCGTCTGGGTTCCACTGCTACTGCGAGAGATTTGGTCTTAGATGTTAATATATGCATATTGTAGGTTTCCGCCGTTGTCTTAAAGGTATGCACCAAGCGCTGTAGGTTATCTTCATTATCCAAGATCAGAATTGCGTCGTATGCATAACAAATAATTTTTATCTGTTTTCTTCCAAGCCCATATCCGCGTCCTAATTTTTTTTTCTCTCATTATTTTATCCATTACTAAATTGAATAGTAGTGGACTTAGGCTATCTCCCTGACGTATTCCATATTAAATGTCTACTTCCGATGTAAATTCATTCTTGACTTTAATTTTAGTAAACTACTGGATTGGTTTTCTTCTTTAAGTAATTTTAGTACATCTCCCGAGTTTATTATTAACTAAATAAACAGTAATATAAACTCGGAACAGGTCGATTTTTATTTTAATTTATTTTTATTTTTTAATAATAATCTATCATATAGGGTGAATAACCTTTAAGTGATAACGTCAGCACCAGTTTTTCAAAATGAATTACCTCCTTTTTTAATTTGAGGATTTTTATCACAAGTTAATTAAAATTGGTGTAGGGTGGACAAAAATGAAAAAGTTGTTTAGGACAATTTATTATTTACAAAATAATTGATGAAAGATAAATGTACACTCTGATTTCATCAAACCAATAAAAATTTATAGTGACTGTTCAAATTGTTCTCCATTGACCTCTAAACAATGACTTAACCTGGTATCAAATTTGTATATAACAATTTGGTGTTACGTTCTGCATTTATTTTGTCAGATTTTTAATTGTTGACTTGTTTAGATTTTAAATAACACCATAAAAAAAAACTAATGGGATAAGATCGGGTAATCCAGTGGGCCATTCCGCTGTTCCCTTTTTTCCGATCCATCGATATGAAAATGTTCTGTTTATAAACTGGCGCACAACTATAGCGAAATATAGCGGTGCACCATCCTGTTAAACCATAATTCTGTGGTCTTAAATGTTGGCAACTAAGATATCAGGGAAAAGCTTGGTCAAATCGGGAATTAATATTCTTTGCAGAAAATCCGAATGGAATTTTCCTCTTAAATTTAGGTTAGGTTAGGTTAAATTTTCATCAAGAAAATATGGACCAATAATTGTATTTCTCACAATACAAGCTGATATTTAGTTGGTTTATGTTTTTGCGAATGGCATTTTTGCATCCAATTTGGATTTTTATCAGACGGTTCAAACAAAACGTTACTTTATCCAGAAATAAAACGTCAATGAAATTGTTTTTTAATTTATTATCGTTTTAATTCATCACGTACTCGCACAATTCAGTTCTGCGACTACATCTTTAGCCAACTCATAGATCTAGTAAGGACAAGATCCAAGAAAGAATAATTAAAGGTAGAAAAACCCTAAAAGCCCTAAATTCCGTACTTTGGGAACTAATTAGAATTTACAAAACAATCCTTTAGAGTATATTAACATATGGTTCGGAAATATGATATATAAGTAAGATACATAGAAAAAAACTGCTAGCCACGGAGATGGACTTTTTAAGAAGAAGCTGCAGAAAATCAAGATTTGAAAGACTAAAAAATATGGACCTTAGAAGGAGCATGAACACGAGCGAGATATTATTGAGAAAATTAACAGCTGACATGGTTCGGACACACAAAAAGGATGGATTCAACAAGATGGCCATAAAAGTATTGAAGTGGATACCACCAGAAAAACGAAAGAAGGGACAACCAAGGAGAAGTTGGAACGATGACGTTGACGAGGCTATGGAAGCAAGAAATTATCCCAAAATTTTTAAATGGCATTGGTGGTCGAATAATATGTCTTTCAAAAGCTTTTACAATTCTTTATGCAATAGTCTTTAATTTTTAAAATTAAGCCCATTACTTATCGAGAAATTAGATTTTAAACTTGAAACTTATCTGCAAACAATAACGAACGGTAAGAATGTCATTCATTCGAGTGAAAATCGCGATATCTCAGGAACGGTAACTCTCAGAAAAAAAATCTTTGCAACCATTTTTGTAGAGAATTTTAAGATCTACAACTTTGGTGAAAAGTTTTTTTTTGATAAAACTTACCGTTTTTGAGAAAAACCCAAAAAGCCTTTGACCCCGAATAACTTTTGTAGCACACATAGGATCGATGGGAATTTTTAAAACTTTATTTGTAATGGTAAACCCCGATATTCGGCTCCCCGGGAATTTTTGTTATTTTAAATGTCTTTATTGACCGGGCTAATATAATTATTTGATGGAGTAAAAGAAATAAAAATCACACATTAAACTTTTAAGAACAAGTAAAAACTATAAAAAATAAATATATACTTTTATTAACTTACCCAGCAATCGATCGGTAGTCTAAGTTTTTAATATTGGCCTGGTATTATTATACAGTTATTCTAATCGTTTATTATTAAAAAAAAGATCACGTTGTATCACACACAATTAAGAATTTTCCTTTGATGTTGGCGCGACTTCTATATTTATGAGAATTTAATGTATCAATTACACTCCAAACCACATTTAATATTCATTCATGCACTTTTCGACCGACCTTCACTAGTTCCTTGAAAATAAAAAAATATGTTTATTTATATTTCACTTATTTTACATTTCTTACCATTGATTATTAAATTTAGTAAATATTTAAAAACATTTTTCATGTTATGTTATGCAATTACACCTGATGCATTACAAGCTTACATTGTGTTTCTTTTTGTTTATTAACTTTTTGCGTAATAGAAAATGTAGACCTAATTCATTTAATTTTATTGTCGTGATTATTTATTTAAAACATGTGCTATATAATACGTTAAATTAATCTTTTTAATTGTAATGAAATGTTCCTTATATATTTTTTTCCTAAAGTTGCTAAATGACTACTACTTTTTTAATTAACCCTGGTAAATGTAAGCAAAACACGTATTGTTTTAATAAAATTTGCTCTTTAAAAAAAATAACTAAAAGTAACCAAGCACGTTTAATTTTTATTTATAATTACTTACTATCTTGGATATACTCGTACATACAGGGTGGCCAACCGAGAACGAAACAAAGCCATTTGCAGGACCTCGTCAACATTTTAGAAAAACGCTCGAACCCGTCGATTTTTGATTAAAGGGGGACTCTTTTCCGGTATTTTTGACTCCACTACTTTTTACCCCAAACGAGGGTAAGAATTACCACAAATTTTTTAAATGGTGGTCGAATAGGATGTCTTTCAAAAGCTCCTACAATTCTTTATGCAATAGTCTTTAAATTTTAAAATTCCGTCCATTACTTATTGAGAAATTAGATTTTAAAGGTGAAACTTATCTGGGAACAATCACGAACGGTAAAAATTTCATTCATTCGAGTTAAGTACGCCAATGGTATAAATTTGGTACTCATTTTATGCTCTGCATTGCCTTGTGGGTTTTCACTTCTAAATAACACAAATTTATACTATCTAGTAACGTATTTCGAAGTGTTGGTTGGTAGTTTGTTTAACGTAGTTTTTAAAAATTGAATACTAGAAAATACTTGAAAACGAGAAATAAAAAAGCCTGTGAAGCTAATGAAGTTGCAGTTTTGGTACATCTTCATCTTGATCCTAGGTTGAGTACGATGCAGCTGGCATCTGTGTCTGGGATCAATGGAACTAGCATCCAAACCATTTTTAAGAATAAAATTTAATTATATTAAATACATTTTATCCATGAACTTAATGAGGATGATTATGACCGCCGTTTGCAGTTTTGCGGAATAATAAGTGCGCGAGCAGGGAACGATCCACAGTTCCTTTTTAATATCTGTTTTTCCGATGAATGCAGTTTTTTCTCGCACGGGGCGGTAAATCGCCACAATTTCTGCTATTGGTCCGATACAAACCCAAGAGTTTTTCACAAGGTGCATACACATAGTCCGGAGAAATTAAATGTATGGGCTGGCATTTGCGGTGACCGACTGGTGCGTCCTTTTTTTTACCAGGAAATTTGACTCCGCTCGGGATGGTAATGCTGGATGGATCGAGTAGCTCAGAAATTGCCATCACTGCCGGTCCCAAGCCCGGATAAAGGAGGAGGGTTGAAGGGCGAGAGGTTGGCACTCTGTCCTTCGTAAAAGAAAAAATGTTTAAAGAACTGTCACAATAGCCTCGGATACTGGACGGATTTACAATGACAACGACCTGGCAAGAAAAAGGAAAAAACGAGGAGTTTGATTATATTAGAATTAGAGAAATACAAAATAGACATATGTACAATCTCAGAGACAAAGAAAAAGGGCAAAGGCAACACAGTATATCAAAACTACGTATTTTTTTACAGCGGAGTAGTCAAGGACTTAAGAGCACACGCAGGTGTTGGCATATTATTACACAGAAAATTTGAAGACAAAATCGAAGAGCTCAATTACATTAACCAGAATATTATGTATATCTCAATAAAATTAGAGGATGAAAAGATTTATATTGTGAGCATTTATGCACCAGACAATTTTTTCGAAGTGCTTCAAGAGACCTTAGATAAACTACGAGGGCAGTTTGATAACTCAGTGACTTTTTGAATTTCCCGCGCAGTTACTCCAAATGCAACAGTGCTGCCGTCAACTATAATCTTTCAGTGGGCAACTTTCTAATTTTAAGCAAGCTACGTCGTGCAGTTGGTGTTTGATAGCCGTTCAAAGCAGACAACCTCGTGAATTTTTACGAAAATGGAAAAAATTAAATTTCGTGTGCTGATTAAGCATTACTTTTTACGTAAAAAATCCATCACTGAAACTAAGGAAAGACTTGATAAATAGTACGGGGACTCGGCACCATCAATTTGATTGGTAAAGAAGCGGTTTACAGAGTTCCGTTGTGGT
This sequence comes from Agelastica alni, assembly GCA_950111635.1. NCBI lineage: Eukaryota > Metazoa > Arthropoda > Insecta > Coleoptera > Chrysomelidae > Agelastica > Agelastica alni. Next base: position 26,342,444 of record OX467718.1, on the reverse strand, counting down.
CGTACCAGCTCTAGTGACGCCGAACGTCCAGGTCGCCAAAAAGAAGTGATCACGCCGGAAATCGTCGATAAAATCCATGAAATGATATTGGATAATCGGAGAATGAAAGTGCGTGAGTTGGCTCATGCTGTAGGTATCTCAACTGAACAGGTACATCATATTTTACACGAATATTTGGACATGAAAAAACTCTCTGCGAGATGGGTGCCGCGATTGCTCACACTCGACCATAAACGCAATCGTATGACCACTTCAAAAGAGTGTTTAGCGATGTTCAGCCGTAATCCGGATGAATTTTTGCGCCGTTTTGTTACTGTGAATGAAACATGGATCCATCACAACACGCCAGACAGCAAGGAACAATCGAAACAGTGGGTTGCTCGGGGTGAACGTGGACCAAAGAAGGCGAAACAGAGTCTGTCAGCCAACAAGGTCATGGCCACAGATTTTTGGGATGTACGCGGTGTCATTCACATCGATTACCTCAAGAAAGGTAAAACGATCACCGGCGAATATTATTCAAAGCTTTTGAACAGATTCGACGTTGATTTGAAGCAAAAACGGCTGCATTTGGCGAAGAAGAAAGTGCTGTTCCATCAAGACAATGCACGTGTGCACACTTGTCTAGTCACGATGGCCAAAATCCACGTATTGGGATACGAACTGCTACCCCATCCAGCATATTCTCTAGATTTAGCCCCCTGCGACTATTTTCTGTTTCCAAACCTAAAGAAATGGCTGGGCGGTAAGATATTTGAGTCGAATGAAGAAGTCATTACCGAAACAAACGCGTATTTTGAGAGCTTTGAAAAAACCTATTATTTGGAGGGAATAAAAAAATTAGAAAAACGTTGGACTAAATGTATCGAGCTAAAAGGTAATTATGCAGAAAAATAAAATGTTTATTTGCGGAAAAAAAATTTTTTTATTCAAAAAGTCACTGACTTATCAAACCGCCCTCGTACCAGCAACAGAAAAAATATTCTTGATGGGGGATTTTAACTTAAGCATAAGAAATGCACCTATCCAAGAAATAATGCAAAAATTCAATAAAGAAACGACAAATAAAAATGGAGACTTGCTAATAGAGATATGTGCGCACAACGAGGTGTGTATCAATAACACGTATTTTGACCGCAAAGAACAACATAAATACACATTCGCCAACACAAGAGGCCAGAAATCGATGATTGACTACGTGATTACCAACAGAACGATTGACCCACGGGAAAAGGTTGACGTACTTACGCTAACATCTGCTAACGTAGAAACCCAACATGAAATGGTTACCTGCAAATATCGTCTGTCGCATACATTAAAGAAAAAGAAACCACCTAACTACACCATCAAGTTCAACATGGAGTCCCTACAAGATGAAAGTACCAAGTACCTTTACCAATAAAGGCTGGAGGAAAAGATCAATCTTAACCCTATAGAAGACACCGATAATATAAACAATGCTTGGGATAAAATAAAGAAAAATATAACATGTAGCGCAAAAGGAAGAATTAGCAAAAGAGAAGAAAGACGCATATATAAGATATATTAACCAAAGGACTCCAGAAGAGCATCAAAGATATAAAGCAGGGAGAAATGGAACAACGAACAAAATCAAAGAACTTACGAGGAGGTTAAAAAAATATATAGAATATGTTAAGGAACAGGAAGAAACTGATTACCGAAGAACTACAAATTAATTCAATAAAACCAGAAGATTGAGTGACCCACTTTAAAAACCTATATTCAGACGACAATGATATTAATGAGGTACAAACAAATGATTCACAAAACATACATCAAGATGAAACAGAATATAACACGATCTCCCTAGAAGACGTACGAGAAGTAATCAAAAAATCTAAAACTAGAAAATTACCCGGTCCGAACAACGTACCAAATAAATTAATTAAATATGGGGAAACAAAAATAATAGAAGAGACAACAACACTATTTCAAAAAATCGAAAATAACATGGCAATACCAGAGAAATGGAGGGAGAGCATAGCAATACCCATTCACAAGAAAAGCGTAAAGACAGATCCACAAACTACAGAGGAATTACACTGTTGAACTTCATACCAAAACTACTGACAAAAATTCTATCCCAAAAAATTTACAACAAAGTTGGCGTGTCTGAAGAACAACAAGGATTCCGGCCAAATAGATCTACCATAGATGCTATTTTCATCCTGCGACAATTAGTTGAGATATCAATAGAGTTCGACAAGCCCATGTTCATATGTTTTGTGGACCTAAAACAGGCATTTGACAGAGTATGGCTGAAGGATGTTTTTTTGTTTTTTTTTTATGAAAATAGTCGCAAAAAGGGCAGACCTATCGTGTGGGCCGTGGACGGCCCACACTGCGACTATTAGAAGGGGAAGGGATTATAGAAAGGAAATGATTGTGAACACGCTTTTTAAAAAAATGCAGGTCATAGTTCTCTGGAAAAACTGATTTTGGAAGCTTATTCCATTCCGTAGCAGCCCTGTAAAAGAATGATTCTTGATGAAGATTGGTCCTTGTAGTGTCAAGCTTGAGAGTAAATGTGTGAGACTGATCAGCGTGCCGAGTTCTTCGTCCGAATGTGGCCAATGGTGGTACAAGAGTTTTTATTTCTCTGGAGCATCTGCCATGGAAATATCTCTAGAGCAATGACTGGTCTGACTCAGCATATTTAAAAAAAACACATAAGTCACAAATATATCAACATTATCAAGTAACTTAATAGTTCTAATACAACAAGGGTAAAAACCGCACATGGGCTTACGAAGAATATTAAAAACAATGCCGGCATTAGACAAGGTGACAGCCTCAGCCAATACTTATTTAATTTGATAACGGACGAAATTATAGCTAGTGTCAACCAAATGAAAGAGGGGTACAAGATGGGCTACCAAACCATGAGAATCCTTTGCTACGCAGATGATACTATTCTAATAGCGGAAAGTGAACACAATTTACAGCGCCTTCTACAAAACTTTAAAACAACTGCCAAAAAGTATAACATTACAATATCAACAGAGAAAACCCAATCGATGGTAATATCTAAGGAACCAATTAGATGTAAACTAGTAGTGAACGATCATATTATCGAACAAGTAATAAACTGTAGATACCTGGGTTTGGAAATAACCAATGACAGAAACCTAGGGCAAGAAACAAAACGGCAGGCAATAAAAGCAGAGAGAATATTAGGTTTTCTGAGAGATATAATCCGGCGAAATAAGTACATCAGTACTGAAAGCAAAATCCGCATTTATAAGTCATGTGTCAGACCCGTGATTACCTGCGCAGCTGAGACAAGGGCCGAGACAACAAAGACTAAGCAGATAATGAGATCAACAAAAATGAAAACACCAAGGACCATAAGAGGTATTACTCTCAGAGACAGAATAAGAAATCTAATAATAATAAATCTAACCTTAAACTAACCGTGTAACTAGCGCCCTCTATAAGATTCAGATATAAAAACAAATTTATGGAATGTATCAGCTTCTAAAATATATTCGTATAAAATGTCATACAATGTTTCCAGTAGTTTCGGCAAAATGTTAATAAATGTGTATACATTAGATTAAAGAAAGTGTGAAACAGTGGCCGAGACTATCCAAGTAATCGGTCCAAATAGGTCGTAATAACTAGACTTAGACTAAAATTACCCATGAATACCTACTAAGCAAATCAGACAAACCTAGATGTATACATTGTAACTGCGAACTGTCTGTTAAACATTCACTATTAGAATGTACATTATACACATTACAAAGACAACAGTACAATTTTCCAGATAAGATTTAAACCCATAGGAAAAGATTGCAATGTGGATAATATCTATATTTATCTGTTAAATACCTCTTTGCTTTAAAAGCTGTAAATCAATTAATTCATTAGTTATCAAAACCACCGCTAATAACCAATATGGTTATGATGCGGTAAATCATAAATAAAAAAAAACCGGTTTGCATTTTAATAAATAAATAGGTACAAATGAAATGCACTGACAAAAGAACACAATTATTACTTGTTGAAGTTAAAGTTGATAGATATGTACCTACCTGTTTACTCTGAACTGTCAGTATTTGCCTATATGACGTCACACCATGGCGGCTCGTGTTTTAGGTCACGTGATATACAGATTAAAAATAACGACTCTTCATTTCAATGTAATAAAACAATAATGTGCTTTTATGACTCAAAATTAGAATATTTAAGTATATTTCTACATAAATTTGAATTTTTATTAAATTTCATAATTTATTTGTCACTACCAAAAGTACCCCATTTAGGAATTCTATGATGGGTTTGTTTTTAATTCACCCATTAATTTTTTTCTATTTTAAATATATCACCAATCTTTAATTAAGTAAAATAATTCTGAATGTTTTTGTTATTTAATTTTATAAAAAATTTTAAATAATAAAATAAACACGTAATAAATTAATTCTTTAAATAAGGTCAAGATATTATATAACAACTACATTTTCGCTTTAAGCTTAGTAAGCAGACGCTAAAAATAACTTTTTTATTTAGATTTTAAAAATAGATCCATAAGTTTCACTTTATATCTAGCTATTAATGGAATTATGTTGTTTTAACCAGTGCAATATTTAAAAAATCGTCATGTATGTACGGATTATGTAAAAATTTAAAAAAATAGTCGCACCACACACTCACCTTTTACTCAGCCAGCACCAGCCAACAACAAAAATCAGAATACTTTTTATTAAAAATAGACTTTTCATTTTTAAAATTTAACCAAATTGTTATTAATACACGACTATTTATTGAGGTCAAATGACTAAAATAATAACTAACGTACTCATTTTATTCCTAACAGACTATTGCCAACAGAAAATTTAATATTTTTCTTCTTTGTAAAATTGTTTTAATTTTTTTTTTAATATTGTATTTTATACATAATTTAATATTTAAGAATGTATGTTTGCAAGGTAAGAAAATATTAAATTATTAAAAAAATATAATTATATATTATATATAATAATATAATCATTAATTCCTTGCAATCTCCAAAAAATACTTGGTAGAAATAATGTAAAATTATATCATTTTTTTATGGTTAATTAAAAAAAATGTATACCTTACGCTGGTCAGTAAGTAGACTTGGTAAAGGCATATGACAAAGTGTTAAGAAGTGAATTGTGGTCGACATTGTCTAAGTAAGCGGTGAGCGGTAGTTTAATACGAGCACTGGAATCACTTTACGAGGATTCCACTGCTTGTGTCAGGATAAACGGAGCTTACATGGACTGGTTTAAGATCGAAAAAGGTGTGAGACAGGGATGTGTGGCTTTGCTTTAGCTGTTTAACTTATACATAGACGATTGTATAAAATATTTGAAAGAGAGTGCGTATGGATCGAAAATAAATGATTTGATTGTCAAATGCCTTCCTTACGCGCCAATGATCAAGTCATATTAGCGTCATCTGAAGAGGAATTACAGGCGATGGTTAATGTTATGTATGATGCCCTAAAAATCAAAGGGATAAAAATAAATGTAAGCAAAAAGAAAGTAATGGTTTTTAAAAGAGAAAAAAGCATGACAAACTGTGAAGTTCTGATTAAGGGAGAAAAAGTGTAACAAATAAATGAGTTGGTATACTTGGGTTCACAGTTTACGAGATGTGGAATGTATGACAGTAACATTTAGCGAAGGGTTTTGGCAGGAAAACAAATGAATGGGGCACTGCTTAGTTTTATGAACAGCCAGAAAGTGTTAAAAAGGCACGTCTGGCTGTGCATAAAGGTGTGTTGGTTTCAACACTTATGTATGGTAGTGAATGTTGAGTTTGTCAGAAAAGGCATGAAAATAGGATAAATGCTGTGGAGATGAGTAGTCTGAAAAGTTTATCTGGAGTGACTCGGTTGGATAAAGTAAAGAATAGTGAGATAAGAGAACGCTGTGGTGTAAAAGAAGATGTGCTTACAAAGATAGATAAGGGAATGCTTAGATGGTTTGGACACGTAGAAAGGATGGATGAAGGAAGATTGACGAAACAAATGTATAAGGCGAGTGTGAATGGACAGGTCAGTGGAGGTCGACCTCGGAGAACATATCCCGATCAGATCAACATTGTTTTGAACAAAGGCCAGGTCAGGAGTATCCAAAAACCGACGAGCATGTATAAGAGCACTGATGAAAGTAGAGATAGCAAAAGATGTGTGATTCCTTATGGGAAAAAGGCGTGACTATATGTATGTATGTATGTTATTAAGTGAAAAAGCATTAAAAACTTTATATTAATTATTTGTTATTGGCGTGTAATGATCAGGATATTTAAAAAAAAATGAAATTTATAATCATTTCTAATTTAGTCTTGTTTTAATTTTATTTTCTTCTTTTTGTTAAATTTTTTTTTATTGAAACTGGTACTTACTAGGACAAGTACAATCAGGTAATGTACTTTTGTAAGGGTTTTTTGACTCATTCACAGCAATACTTTTTGCAACTGTCTCTCTCCGACTACTAGCACCATGCTTTTCATGACTATTTGGGCTTTTTTAAAGTTAAACAATTGAATTAATGTCCGGCAAATTAATTTTAGGTTAATTTATCCTTAAATACCATAATATTAAAATTACAGACATACAAAAATACTTTAAATTTTTAATTAAAAAAAAAATCGCGTATCATACTTAGCAGTGATAAAAGTGTCTGGCAATAAAAAATATATGTCTGGTAAATCTATTCACAGCCAAAAAATTAAAATTACGATCCTTAAAATTTTTTTAAAATTTAGGATTCTTACCTGTACAGGTAATGAACGCCTGCCACGTGGCTCAGACTCCAACCGAAAGAGCTAGAAGGACGACATAACAAAAAATCAGCTGACCTGAAATTCTCTCTCGAAAACGTTGTACTAAAAGTTAGAATATTTACTATTTATAAACTTTTAAACAAAACTTCTTTGTGGATTATTAAACATATTTATGTGATTTTTGTCATTAACAATAAACATGAAAATGAAAATAATTTACATTTTAAAATTTTCCATTAGGTACCTATTTAAATTAAATAAAAGAATTTTATTTAAATTAAAATCATAAAAATTTGTGACCAAAAAAACCTGAAGGTTATTTTTTATTAAATTTTTAAAACAGTTTGACAATGAGTTATTTTTTAAATAAAAATAAATATTGGTTGAGGCAGTAAATACTGCTTCATTAGAATTATTGCCAAAGAAATCAAGAGAAAAGTACGAATATGCATATGAACGTTTTAAGAACTATCGCAACAGTAAAAACACGAGTTCTTTCTTGAAAAATGTAATGGTAAAATTCCTAGACAATTTAACACAATATAGATATATCCACATATTCAAAACTTCGTTCTTTATTAATACGGCAAGCTTAAGGTTAAAGGGTAAATAAATCTAAGATTTTAATGAAGAAAAATATCGAAAAATTTTTCCAGGAAGCTCCAGATAAAGAAAATGTACAAGGTTTTAAGTATTATTTAGATTACACATTTATTCATTCTTTAGGTGGCTTTATTATTTGGTATTTCTGGGGCCTGTAGAATGGATGAGTTAGTTCGAATTACTCTAAACGATGTCGAAGACCTAGAGTCTAAGCTTTTAATTAGCATACCTGATTCGAAAACCAACAAACCAAGATCATTTGTAGTTAATCAGATGTACTTGAATCCTTATCGAAAGTATGTTTCATTAAGACCAGAAAATATGAACAGTGACCGATTTTTCTTTAAATATCAAAGCGGAAAGGGTTGTAGACAAGTAGTAGGAATATATCAATTTAGAAAAATGCCTATAATAATTGCTATTTATTTGAACTTGGAAAATCCGACAGAATATACTGGTCACTACTTTCGTCGGTCTTCTGCAACAATATGCGGCATGTCGGATGGAAATCATCAAACGTTGTTGAGGGATATATCGAAAAATCTCTTAACAGGGTTAAGGTGGCAAATAAAATTTTGACAGTACAAAATATTTAACAAAATAACCCTACTACCTCGCATGTTGTCCAAAATGTTCCTTATAGTTCTAATAATGTTCCTCCAATTTTAAATAATTTTACTGTCAGATAACTATAAATATAACAAGAATATAACAAGTAATAGATGGGGACTGAAAATCAATGTCAAAAAAACTAAATTTATGGTTGTTAGCAAAATGAATGTTGGCCCGGAAAGAATAACACTTGATGGCGAGAATATAGAAAGAGTTCAGCACTTTAAATATTTTGGAAGCTGGATCAATCAGTCGATGGATCCAGACGAAGAAATCAAGGCTAGAATAGAAATAGCTAGAAGAGCACCAAGTGTTATGTATGGTCTATTCTGTTGTACTTTTGGAAACATGGACGCTTCACCAAAAAATTATTGACCGCATTGGTGCATTCGAGATGTGGCTGTACAGAAGGATGCTCAAAATTCCGTGGACAAGCCGAACTACCAACGAGAATGTACTCATCAGAATAGGGCACGATAGAGAGCTCTTAACTACCATCAAGCGCCGCAAACTGGAATACTTGGGACATGTGATGCGTGGACCACGTTATAGTCTGCTGCGGCTTATTCTGAATGGCAAGATCGAGGGAAAAAATGGATAGGCCGCAAAAAGCTATCCTGGCTTCGAAATCTCCGACAATGGACAGGTTTAACTGCTGAAGAACTTCTCTACACAGCTTAAGATAAAGATAGATACAAAAAAGTAGTCAATATGGGAGTCGTCAACGCTTGAGAAAGCAAAACACTATAAAATGAAGAAATAACAAACCAATTTTAAAATGTATTCTGCAATGTATTGATATTTCAAAATATAAATTAATTCCTTTTAAACAATGTGTTTGCAATCATTTATGTGGAACACTAACAACTGTAAGGAAACATCATTTCCTTACAGTAAGGACATGAATATTTCCTTACACTTTGGAAATCTTGACTTTTTTTTAAGAAATTTTGTCTGGAATGTCAATATTTTTTAGCGATTTGCGAAAAACAATTTGTTATATACGATATGATTAATTAGATTAACAATACGGAATTGTACTTAAATATTTATGGCAGTTGTTAACGTCAATTTAAAAAAAATGGTAAGAAATACTTCTAAAGTTTTTCTGTTAAGTCGAGCGGTTAGGATTACTTATAATAGTTGATACATACAATATTAAAGTAACGAACAACTTTTACGTTTTTGTCTACCCTGGACCAATTTAAATTAACATTAAAAAAAATAAACTAAAAACAAAAATTGATCTATTTCTAGATTTTTTTATATAACTGTTTTTTTGGCTAATAATTAGTTTATGCGTTACTCTATGGACACACTGTATATAAATTAATGGATCACATTAATTTTTCGCAATTATTAATTTATCACCATGCAAACAAATTTTTTTACCCAGCTTACTATTTATTTGTAGGTTGTTTAAAAACGCCTTTAAAAATTTATTTATTTTGTTTTTTTTATAAGTAGGAATATTTTTCTTAAAATGTTTTAAACACTTTATGTAAAGTAATAAAAAGTACTTACTATTATCCTCAGAAAAAAAGTCAAACAACGACTTGGATAAGTTTTTTTAAGTGTTTTCACGCAAAGTTTATTCAACAATGATGCTCTTAAAGTACTGAATTGTTATTGTTTTTTTTTTCAATACTAACGTTGTCATCTCAATTTAAATACGAATTTGCTATGGTCACAAGAAAAATTCACATACATTTGCACTTTGTAGATAAATGATTCATTGGGTTAAACCCAGTTACATATTATCAGGGGAAATACATACATTGTACTTTTCGACGTGATATATTTTATTGTGTTTGAGTGGTACTACAGAGTGATTCTTTTTTTAACTGTTTCTCACTGGGTAGCTTACAAATAATACTATATTTTAATACTAATAATAAGATGAGTAGTCTAAAAAGTATAGCCGGAGTGACTCGGTTGGATAAAGTAAATAATAGTGAAATAAGAGAACGCTGTGGTGTAAAAGAAGATGTGGTTACAAAGATAGATAAATGAGTGCTTATATGGTTTGAACACGTAGAAAGGATGGATGAAGAAAGATTGACGAAACAAATTTATAAGGCGAGTGTGAATGGACAAGTCGGTAGAGGTCGACCTCGGAGAACATATCTGGATCAGATCAAAATTGTTTTGAAAAAAGTCCAGATCAAGAGTACCAACAACCGACAAGCATGTATGAGAGCACTGATGAAAGTGGAGGAAGCAAAAGATGTGTGTAGGAACCGTAGCAAGTGGAAAGAAGTGGTCTCTGCCTACCCCTATTGGAAAAAGGCGTGACTTTATGTATGCATGCATGCATTAATATACTATGCGGTCCATTTATGTATAACATATTTCACGAATATACGGTGGTTTTGGATTATCGTTACAAACTCGATTAACAGTATTTAACTTTACATTTAAGAAGTAAGAAAGTAAATTTCCCTAATATTTTTAAACAAAGTCGCTGTGGTGGGGCGACCTACGCCCCACTCAAATGAATACCTAACCTGCCCTTATGGTGTTAATGGATTTATCTCAATAATATACGTCTTATAGTAAAGTATCGGTATTCGAAAAAGTACGTACGTGAACTTGTTTATGTTCTTTACATAAATCTCTGTGTAAGAATAGTAGATTCTGTCAGTAGGTTAGAATAAAAAATGAGATACGAGTAGATAGCGAGCGAAAGCGAGCGCGAGGCACCACGAGTATCGAATTTATCATTCTAACCGCGTAACACACGATATTTCCTCCACGACCAAAAAATTTAAATAAAAAATACTTTAAAGAACTTAAGTTAATAATATTTTTCAAATTTCTGTTTTAATTTTTAAGGAAGTAGGTTTTCTGCTATGTTATTGGCGTAATTTAGTACTCGTCTTATCTGGGCCACATACTTGGGGGTGGCCGATATTCTATCCCAAAACTTATTCTTCAGGGCAAAATTGAAGGGAAACGCGGACAGGGACGTAAGAAGCATTCTTGGCTTCGGAATATTAGAGATTGGTTTGGAATAGCAGAAGCAGGGTTTATATTTCGCCACGCTGAAAACAACACACTTGTCATTTTATGATGAATAAGGGTCCCCTATGTGCAGTTATGCACATGGGACGAGAAGAAGAAAAAGTACTCGCCATTTGAGAGTTTTTTAGCCTTTATCTTTTACGTTGGCATGACAGGTTGGAAGATGTCGTGGGATGGGATTTGGATGGGGGCCAACAATTAAAGAATGTAAAATTTCATCCTTACTTGCTGATATAGAATCTATTATTCCCCTTTTTCAAAATTCTACTAAAGATTATCTTAGAGCACAAATCACCAAATGTTATTACCAAGTTTTTGCACAAAAATTCAGAAGAGACTAATTTTATCCAAGATATTTTTGTTAAATGTAAAAAATTTCGTAAAGATCACCCAGATCTTTACGTTGTTGGGAGTGACAAGGGTAATGTTACTGTTATAATGTACAAACAGGACTACTTTTTTAAAAGTCTAGAACTCCTTGATAATGATAAATACTAAACTAGGGTGGAAAAAATATATGGGTGAGAACTTGATTTCTTCAATGCGTTGGGGAATTTGAAGATAATTAAGGCTCGCGTAAGCAGGGTCGCTACCAACGTGACGCCGTTGAGACTATTTTACATCTGAAATGGAACTAGGCAGGTCACATGGCCAAAATGAGAGATGGTAGATGGACGAAAAAGATTTTCGAATGGCGACCAAGATCCGAAGCATTTAGAAGTAGAGGCAGACCACGCACACGCTGGACAGATAACATAAAACGGATTGCAGGAAACTGGATCCAATCTGCACAGAATCGAAATACGTGGCAAAATTTGACAGAGGCTTTTGTTTAACAGTGGACAGTATAAGCTCAAGATGATGATGATGATGATTAGCGTAACTTGTTATCTCAGGAGGAGTATTTTCAAATTTTAAATCTGATTCAATTAAATTCCCGCTCATTGTTATACAAAACTTTTAAAAAATAATTTTTATGAAGGACGCTTCGCCAATTTAATTTTAAACTAAAATTTACTTTAAAGAGTTTATTTGATCTCCATGACAATCGCTATTGTTACAAACAATTACGGATTATTCATACAGTAACAAGTGACGGAATAAAAATACATGCAAACTCCATGAGAAACAACTGTTACAGAATGAATATTCACACTCTTAAGCAGGGGTGGGCAAAAGCCGGCCCTTTGAAAAATTTTTTAATCTCTTTTGTACGATTTTGTCGCAATCAACAGTATTAGTGCGCGTAGTGTACATATAAATAACATATATAAATTTGGGTTAAAACGTCCTTCGACGTCTTCCGATCTCCAGACTCCATTGATCCCCATGCATCCATAAATCTTGTTCTAGGCCATTCTCTCGGACTTAATTATCGATACCCTCTCTCCAGCTTTCTTTGGGTCGCCCTCTTTTTCTTTTTCCTTGAGGTTTCCAGTTTAAGATTTGCTTAGGTAATCTGTCCTTATTCATCCTCTGAACGTGTCCATACTATTTGAGTTGTGCAACTGAAATGTCCTTTACTATTGTATGTTTGACCCTTATAATTTCTTGAATCTTTTTATTTCTGATTCTTTCCAATCTTGACTTTCTCGCAGCGCGTCTCCAGAAGTCCATTTCGGTTCTCTTAACACATTTTCCAAGCGCTGTTTCAGTTGCCATACCTTACTGTCGTATGTGGTTATGCTTTTAATAATACTGTTAAAACACTAAATAAAAGTATACAAAAATAATAAATCTTAAGGAGGGAAAAACACAAATAAAACTTAACGTAATCATATTCATAACCATTATCTTCTATAAATATAAAAATGAAAAAATGTTTGTATGTATGTCCTTTAAAAACTCCCAAATGGCTGGACCGATTGGGATGAAATTTTCAGAATATGTTTTATACATACCAGGGGTGGTTTTATTGTTGTTAGCACAGCTACGATGGGGGATGAGAAGTGGATGGAATGTAAAAACTATCAAAAACGGCTGATATTAGTGTTGAATTGAGTCTTCAGGAATTCTAAGTTTGATAGTGACATTTCCAGTTATGTAAGCATCCATACAAAAGACGTGGGAGAGGGATAAAATATAAAAACTATTAAAAAAGCCGATGTTAGTGTCAAATTTATTTGTGGTGGCTGAGTTTGAAGGTAACATTCTTAATATTGTTAGCACCCCTACGATAGCGGTGAGAAGGGAATGTAATTTAAAAACTATTAAATACGGCTGATATTAGTGTCGAGTTCATAGTTTATGAGGTCGCTGAATTTAATAGTTACATTCCCAATTTTGTTAGCACCCCTACGAAAGGGGTGGGTAGGGTATGAAATATAAAAAAATTTCAAAACGCCGATATTAGTGTCGAAGTCGTAGTTTTTAAGGTTGCTGAGTTTAATAAAGTTTAATATTTTTTTTTACAAAATATAACGAAAAAACACATCGAACTTTACCCAAGCGTGTTAGTTATAAAAATGAGTAATATTCAAAACGCAAAAATGGTGCACTTGTGGATACTGAAGTGGTTGTAATATATACATCAGCAGATATAAAATAAACAGCTTACGGAAGTAAGTCTAAAATAAATATTATGTTATCTTTTATTTCCACGTAAATATATACTCAACGAAGGTTTAAGAAAGCAATTTAGAAATATTAGAAATGGGCTTAGGAGATGACAGACCGGCCAACCCGATGTAATGAGAAGACATGGTGTGCCGCCTATATGGCGGCATACGAGCGCAACGGTAAAACGAATCTTGCCGCTCCTACGGTGACATACGAGTGCGAAGGGTTAAAAAAGTGGACTTTTTGGTTGTAAAATTTTAAAACATTGGTATTATTTTATTGTATTAAATAAATTATTTATTTGTAGGCCTTTGTAAAATAAGTCAATTTAAAAAAAGAAAAGTTTATTTGAAATGCAAAAATTTCAATGAAGCTTGGACGGAAAAATACCTTTTTACAAACATTGATAAGAAAGCAATTTTTTTAGTTTGTCAGAAAACAATTGCAACAATTGTTATCAAGGAATAAAATTTAAACAGGCATATAAAATTAAAACATTCAAAACATCCAATTTATTATTAATATTATCTATTATTTACTGTCAAATTTTTTTATCCAAATGCTTTAAAATAATACTTATAGTGTTTTTGTCAGAAAAATTTCTTGGGCAGGAAAAAAACTCCACCCAAAACATTTGCCTGGCACAGCGTACGCGCCCTCCGGTCTGGTAGTCCGGTCAATTTAGACATAAAAATAGTGGTCAAATAACAAAAATTCCCGGTGAGCCAAATATTGGTGGAGAGCTGGGGTTTATCATTACAAATAAAGTTTTAAAAAACCCCATCGATCCTATGTGTGCTACAAAAGTTATTCGGGATCAAAGGATAAAATTTTAGGTTTTTTGGATTTTTCTCAAGAACGGTAAGTTTAATCAATAAAGTTGTAGATCTTTAAATTTTCTACAAAAATAATGGTTATAATTTTTTTTCTTAGAGTTACCATTCCTAAGATATCGCGATTCTAAGAGTCACATTACACATGATATGCACATATAAGCCACGTATATACATAATCAGGCACTTAAGACAAGTATAAATACCTATTTGTCTCTTTTATATATATTATACTATTCTGAAAACATTTATTCAAAAGATAGTCAGTCCCTAACTGAATCCCCTTTACCCACGTGGCCTTGAAAAACATCTGGCTATTCTATTGTCCGTAGGTCTCGTTTTATTTCCATGTTAAGTGACAAACTGTGACACTTTCTGGGAGTTCATAAAGCTATGCAGAGCCCCATTCATTTATTTTCATGATAATACCCTTCGCTTAATGTCACTGTCATACTTTCCATCTCTCGTATACTTTGAACCCAGGTATACAAACTCATTTACTTGTTTCACTCTTTCTCCCTTAATCAGAACTTTACAGTTTGTCATGGTTTTTTCACTTTCAAAAACCATTACTTTTGTTTTGCGTATAAAAACTTTATTATTTGTTATGCATAATTATTTGTGGAATTCATCATCTCCATTGTACAAAAATAAAATTGCAAGAGACAATGGTGCGGATGGGGGAATGCCTCCCAAATATGGGTGGTACCGGGGAAATGAAAAATTCGGGGCTGACCAAAACTAGCATGAAGCAGGGCAGCAGCTGCTTCATTCCTGGAGCGAAGCTGCTGAAGATTTACGTCCTTAAAGGTTCGTTACCAGATACTTACAAGCGACCATCTCATATAATGATCAAATTGGTTGTAAGGCTGCGATGAGGAAGGCAACGGGAAACCACCTTATTAAATTCCCCAGGATAATCATCAGCATGGCTGGAAAAGAAAGCTACAAGGCCCTCAGTCCCCGGCAGGTCTTAAATGACCAGAGGGTGCTAATAATCACCGGGCCAGTCATAAGAAAGATTGCTACGTGGAACGTTAAAAGTATGTATCAGGCAAGTAAAGTACACAATGTTATCAAGGAGATTAAACGACTTAACATTGAGATACTAGGAATTAGCGAAATGAGATGGAGCAAATCGGGACAATGTGAAATAAATGAACATCAAGAATTCTATTCGGGTAGCGACAACAACCAACACTAGCGGCGTGGGTATCATAATAAACAAGGAAACCAGCAACTCAGTAATGTCGTTTGTTCTGGTATCGGACAGGGTGCTTTTTATAAAACTATACTCGCAGCCATTTGACATCAACATCATCCAGGTTTACGCACCAACATGTGATCACCCAGATGAGGAAATAGAAGACTTCTACGAACAAATTACAGACACCCTGAAGCTGGCGAAAAAATCAGAGGGGACTTTTATCATGGGCGATTTTAATG
Organism: Agelastica alni; assembly: GCA_950111635.1. Lineage (NCBI taxonomy): Eukaryota > Metazoa > Arthropoda > Insecta > Coleoptera > Chrysomelidae > Agelastica > Agelastica alni. The sequence continues at coordinate 26,326,587 of OX467718.1, read as the reverse complement.
CCAAAGTAGGAAGTACACCACGAGAGAATATTATCGGTAGATACGGATTAGGAACAGCAAACGATAGAGGAAACCGGCTAGTTTAGTTCTGCCAGGAACAAGATTTCATTGTGTCAAACACCTTTTTTAAACTTTTAACCAGAAGGCTCTATACGTGGACATCTAGCGCCCATACCCCTTGAAAGAATTATTCGCAATCAAATAGACTTTATACTTTTTAAAAAGCGATACAGAAACCGCATATAGTCTGCAAAAACTTAGCCAGGTGCAGACATAAACTCAGACCATAATCCAGTTGTTGCAGCAGCAATACACACACCCAAAGATGTTTGCAAAGACCCAGACATAATAAGCCAGTTGTGTCAAGGCTAAAGGACATAAATATAATGAGTAAACTGAAACATGAACTGAATTCCAGACTTGATGCGATACCCATAACGGTGGCAGCCGAGACTGATGAACTGTGGTATAATATAAAAAATGCTATCACAGAAAGTACCACCAAAATACTTAAACCTCAACGAATCCACAAGAAGAAACCATGGATGTCAAACGAAATCCCTGATATAATGGAAAAAAGACGGACACTCAAGGGCAAGAACAACAAATACCGGGCGCAAAACCGCATAATCAAAAACAGGATAAGAGAAGCAAAAGATAAATGGCTTTTCGAGCAATGCCAAGAAATAGAAGCCATTAAAGCAAAACACGATACCTCAAACATGCACAAAAAGATAAAAGAGGCAGCAGGTATCTGCAGAAACAGAAGCGCGACGACTTTACAGAACGCACAGGGCAGGATGATTCTGGATACTTCAGAAAAACTGACGAAATGGTGCAACTACATCGAGCACCTATTTTACGATACCCGGCCAGAACTTCAGGAAGAATTCTTTGATCAAGGCCAAGGCTTGGACCTAACGAAGGCAGAAGTTCAATATGCACTGTCAATATCAAAAAATGGGAAAGCTAGTGGTCCTGATGACGTCTATATAGAAGTTCTAAAAATACTGCAGAACGAAGAATCACTGAACAAGAACTGTGGCGATTATCGTCTTATTAGTTTAAACTCTTCTTGAAAATAATACACAAAAGAATATATGCGAAGTGCGAGACAATGATGGGGGACTCTCAGTTTGGTTTTCGCAATGGCTTTGGAACAAGGGAGGCACTATTTAGCATACAGGTTCTTATCCAAAGGTGCCGGGACATGTCGGTGACCGTTTACGCATGTTTACTGGAACCAAAGTGCTCACATAAGAATCGATAACACCGCGTCCGACGAGATCAAAATCCTGAGAGGCGTTCGTCAAGGATGCATTTTATCACCACTGTTATTCAATTTGTATTCTGACAGGATATTTCAAGAGGCGTTGGATGAATGTGACGAGGGAATATCTGGCAATGGGATAAATATCAACAATCGAGGTATGTGGATGACACGGTTCTTGTTGCCGACTCTCTAGAAAGACTGCAGGAACTGGTAAGCCGCATGACAGCTGCAAGCTCAGAGGCCGGACTTAGCCTGAACGTGAGAAAGACAAAGTGGCTAGCAGTTAGCAAATCAAACAACGTGGACGGACACCTGCCAATTAACGGTCAACGAATTGAGCGAGTAGAAACTTTTAAATATATTGGGTGTCAACTAAATGAGAAGTGGGACGGCATGCAGAAGATTCGTACCAGAATAGAACAAGCTCGTGCTTCGTTTCTGAAGATGCGTAAGGTACTTTGCAGCAGAAATTAAAGCTTGCCTCTGCGCGTCCGAATGCTTCGCTGTTACGTGTTCAGCATACTGTTTTATGGAATGGAAGCTTTGACTTTGACAGATGCATTGTGAAAAAAATTGGAGACCTTTGAAATGTGGACGTACAGAAGGCTATTAAGAATCTCCCTGGGTAGAAAGAGTGCGTAACACCGAGGTACTTCAACGCCTCGACAAGCAGCTGGAAGTTCTGTTTACACTAAAAAAGCGCAAACTGAATTATTTTGGTCACATCTTAAGGAATGACAAGTTTAGACTTTTAAAGCTTATTATAGAAGCGAAGATCGAAGAACGAAGAAGCCCAGGTAGAAGAAAGATATCCTGACTAAAAAACTAAAGACAATGTTATGGAGTGAGCACTACCACATTGTTCCGCCGAGCTGTAGAGAAGGTTCAGATAGCGCTGATGATTGCCAACGTCCGAGGAGGATAGGGCACCTAAAAAAAAAAGAAGAGACAATGCTTACGTGCCTTGCATTCTAATGTAGTCGCTTTCTCAGCGCTCTGCTCAAAAAACGGTTGATCTTACAGAAAAATGCAATTGGCATTTTTTGTAGATAATTGCACGATAAGGAGTTTTTCAATGACCTTTATTAACCTCCGAGCAATAGGTCGCGAGATATTCGCGTAAAACTGATTTTTGCGACCTTTTGACCTTTATAACTTTTTTAGCCGGTACAATATCAATGTTGATTTGTCACATAATTATTAAAATGCTGTAATAAAGGTGTATACAAAAATTTAGCTCACTAGGAATTTTTCCGCAGTTAAAACCAATAATGACTGGACTATTTTTCGTTGCCTGCAAATTTATCAAAGGTACAGTGGAACAGAAGTAGCTTGGCGGGCGACTAGCCTCTAAAATAACAAATATTTGGCTGAATATACTTCACATTCTTAAACTTCTTCCTCCGATTGTAATTGAGACTCACGATTATTGAAAATTTCGTGGTCGCCGATCGGATCGTTATTCGAATGTTTTCGTTGTGCGCAGATTTTGTAATCTCTTGCCCGCCAAGCTACTTCTGCTGCACTGTAATATTCGTTAGTTTTTTATTTTATTAGGTATGCATAATTTGAGCGTCCTAAATACATTATTTTTTCATTATTCCTTAAGTAATTTTAAGTTCAACTTTGGTTTGCCATTATTACTTTAAAGCAGTATTATAATCGCCTTTTTAAATAAAGTGACATAAAAAAGCGTGTAATTCCATCGTTGATTTTTTCACAAAAATACTGTAAATTTACTGTGTGAGTTACTTTACAAAAATCGTCTATACGTCTATAATTTTGTATCGAACTATAACACGTTTTATTATTTAACTTTACCATTTTTTTGCCTAAATATAAACATTCCTTTGGATAGGAACCTAATCCTTTAAAGCGCCCTTCGTATTTTTAATTAATATTTTTTTTTTATTTACAGACACGTCGTATCAACCATTAGCGACAAAATTACAATAAAATAATATGTATCTAACATCGAATAAGTCTTACATTTTTGCTAGTAGGCAGATATCTTCTAAATATTTTACAATATTGTATTTCTGCACGTTTTATCATTAAACAATGTCTACATTAACCATTTTTTTATCCAAATATAAACTTTACTTGCAGATGCTTTCCAAATAAAGACGTTTATTTGAATGGGTACCTAATACAAAATCTTTCAAAATCAGTTTTTTCAGAGAACTATGACCTGCAACTTTTTCAAAAGCGGGTCCACAATATGTATCTAATGCTGCACCAGCATTTGTGGCCCACACAAAAAGAAATTATATGGGAATTTCTTACACATTAATTACAATTTATTACAACAAAACTCGATTTTTTTACAGGCGTGGATTTTTAAAAAATGAGGTGTGGTGCAATATTTAGACTAATGCTACACCACACCTTCACCTATAAAATAATATGAGCATCTCATTAGCAAGAGACATTCTTACAAATTAATTACAAACGTTTTATGTAAAAATCAACCTAAAAAATACACCTAAGTAATATATTGAGTAACAAAATAATATTCTATTGCAGTACGAATTTCTTACACCACCCCACCCCCTAAAATATAACTTTTACTAATAAAAGAAATCATAATTTAGATATTTTATCTACTCCCGAGTTTATTACACTGCTCAACACGGTTGAACATTATTTTACTTGGCCAAAATACGCGATATTTGTGTTTCAAATCGATTACCAATTTCTTACACCTGCATGCACCACCCCACACTATAAAAATTACTTTAAGTAATAAAATAAATCATATTTAAAATATCTCAACCACTTCCGAATTTATTACACTGCTCAAAACGGTTAAATATTATTTTGTTTGGTCAAACCACGCGATTTTTGTGTTTCAATTCGATTATAAATTTCTTACACCACCCCACAGTATAAGAAATTACTGCTAGTGATAGTTTGAATTATATTATAGATATCTTGTTTACTCCCGAAGTTATTTTACTGCTCAATACGTTTGAAAAATTTTTTATCTGGTCAAACCACGCGTTTTATGTGTTTAAATTTGATTATCAATTTTTCATACCACCCCAAACTATAAGAAATTACTTTAAGTGTTAAAATAAATCGTATTTCAGATATCTCATCCACTTCCGAATTTATTACACTGCTCAATACGGTTGAAAATTCTTTTATCTGGTCAAACCACGCGATTTATGTGTTTGAATTTGATTATCAATTTCCAATACCACGCCACACTATAAGAAATTACTTTAAGTAATAAAATAAATCGTATTTCAGATATCTTATCCACTTTCGAATTTATTACACTGCTCAATACGGTTGAAATTTATTTTATTTGTTTAAACCACGTGATTTGTGTTTCATTTCGATTATCAATTTCTTACTCTACCCCACACTATAAGAAATTACTTCTAGTGATGAAATAAATTATATTTCAGATAGTTTATTTACTCCCGAGTTTGTTACACTGCTAAACACAACTCAAAATCATAATTTTTTGGTTAAAACTCGAACTTTCTGAGTTTTAAAGAAAGTACCAAATTTTTACACCACCCCACACTATGAAAAATTACTTCTAGTAAACAAATAAATTATATTTTAAAAATCTCATACGCTCCCGAATGTGTTACACTGCTCAGCACGGTTAAAAATATTTTATTTGGTCAAACCACGCGATTTGTGTGTTTCAATTCGACTATCAATTTTTTACACCACCCTACACTATAAGAAATTACTTCTAGTGATAGTTTGAATTATATTTTAGAGATCGTGTCCATTCCCAAATTTATTACACTGCCAAACATGGTTTAAACATTATTTTATTTTGTCAAACTACGCGATATATGTGTTTCAATTCGATTATCAATTTCTTACACCACTACAAGAAAGTACTTCTAGTGATGGAATAAATCATATTTCAAATAGTTCATCCAATAAATTCGGGAGAAAATTAGATATTTAAAATATAATTCAGTTAAATACTAGCTGTAATTTTTTATAGTGTGGGGTGGTGTAAGAAATTGATAATCGAAATGATACACATAAATCGCGTGGTTTAAACAAATAAAATAATTTTCAACCGTATTGAGCAGTGTAATAAATTCGTAAGTGAATGAGATATTTGAAATATGATTTATTTTATCACTAAAAGTAATTTTTCATAGTGTACTTCGTACTTCCTTTAAAACTCAAGTGCAAGTTGTCTAAAAAATTTGATGTTGAGCTGTGTTGAGCAGTGTAATAAATTCGGGAGTGAAACAAATATTTAAAATATAATTTAAACTATCCCTAGAAGCAATTTTTTATAGTGTGGGGTGGTGTAAGAAATTGATAATCGAATTGAAACACATAAATCGCGTGGTTTGACCAAATCAAATAATATTTAACCGTGTTGAGCAGTGTAATTAATTCCGGAGTGGATAAGATATTTTAAATATGATTTATTTTATTACTTAAAATAATTTTTCATTAGATGGGGTGATGTATGGTGGTGTAAGAAATTGGTACTCGATTTGAAACACATAAATCGCGTGATTTGACCAAATCAAATAATATTTAACCGTGTTGAGCAGTGTAATTAATTCCGGAGTGGATAAGATATGTTAAATATGATTTATTTTATTACTTAAAGTAATTTTTCATTAGATGGGGTGATGCATGGTGGTGTAAGAAATTGGTACTCGATTTGAAACACATAAATCGCGTGATTTGACCAAATCAAATAATATTTAACCGTGTTGAGCAGTGTAATTAATTCCGGAGTGGATAAGATATTTTAAATATGATTTATTTTATTACTTAAAATAATTTTTCATTAGATGGGGTGATGCATGGTGGTGTAAGAAATTGGTACTCGATTTGAAACACATAAATCGCGTGGTTTGACCGAATAAAATAATGTTCAACCGTGTTGAGCAGTGTAATAAACTCGAAATAGATGAGATATTTGAACTATAATTTTTTTATTACTAAACGTAATATTTTAGGGGGTGTGGTGGTGTAAGAAATTCGTACTGCAATAGAATATTATTTTGTCACCCAATATATTACTTAGGTGTATTTTTTGGGTTGATTTTTACATAAAACGTTTGTAATTAATTTGTAAGAATGTCTGTAGCTAATGAAATGCTCATATTATATTAAAGGTCCCATTTTTCACATATCCACGCCTGTAAAAAAATCGAGTTTTGTTGTAATAAATTGTAATTAATGTGTAAGAATTTCCCATATAATTTTTTTTTGTATTGGCTACAAATGCTGGTGCAGCATTAGGTACATTTCCACAATCATCTCCTTTCTATAATCCTTCGTCCTTTTAATGGTCGCAGTGCGGGTCGTCCGCGGCCCACACGATTTTTGCGACTATTTCCAGTAAAAAAAATCCTTTGAAGCGCTCCTCGTATTTTAATTTATATATTTTTTTTTATTTACAAATACGTCGCATCAACAATTTAGGTTTTTAGCGACAAAATTACAATAAAATAATATGTATCTTACGTCGAATATGTCTTACATTTTTGCTAGTAGGCAGATATCTTACAATAGTATTTCTTTTAGTTCAACTATAATGTTGTTATTGTCTCTGGCTTGCTTGTGGTACGCATACTCAACTATAGTAGCAAGTGTGAATTTTTGTAAGTAGTTTTAGTAGTTCTAATGTGTCATCGGTGTAAGTTTAGGATACACTAACTGGATCGGCTAATCCTTTAACGTTTTTGAGCAAATCAACTTCTTGCTCAGATGTTATTACTTGTGTTTCTTGATCCAATAGATTCTCTTTGATGTGTTCCATTTGTTGATGTAGTGTATAAGTCTTTTTTAAGCTTGGTTTTACTTTTTTCATTAAGCTGGTTTGTTCAAGTTTGCTTAGTTGGTTTGGGAATCAGATGGAGGTATTTCTGTTTCTGATATGTTTCGCTTTGATGTGGTTTTGCTGCACGAGTTATCAGAAATATTGTTTTTGATGGATGATTTTCTTAAACTACTTGGTTTTTGTCCTACTAGAGTTTGGTGATTTACTGGTCGCTGTTTTTGTTTTGAATGTCATTTTCTATTGTTAGATATATGCGATAAGTGTTATTGTCATAGAATCGAATTCGGTTAAGGTGCTGCCAGTAGAGAGATATATGCTTGTCGTCTAAAACTGAAGATATGCTTGTATTCGGGATTGCTAGTACCAATTCTTAAAAATGAAATTGAAGAAGATTGAATCTAACCTGGATTTCTTCGTTGTTAACTTTTATGTTTCCTCTATGCCTAACAATAAAATCTTCTGCAATTGCTCGACTTGTTAAATAGACGCATATGCGGTTATTGCGGTTATTGGATATTCGAGAGGTAAAAAGTATGTTTTTTGGATTTATGACAGTCCCAGCTAGCAGATATTCTTTAATTTTAGCATAGTTTAATAAATTAAAAACTATGGTTTATGGTATTTTGTAGTATTGGTGAACTCTGTGTTACGATAATTTAAGTATTTTTCTAAAATTTTTTACGTTTAAAATTATTTTTCTAAAAGCTCCTAAAGTTGGGAGTTAATTTATTGTGTTACTTTCAACTAATAAATTTGTTACGTTAATTTCACAAAATTATCTCACTTAGGGTTCGCGGCTACTTGATTTTCTCTATTGAATTCAATTTGGGGAATTGTATAGGGTCATTCGCGGATCTATACAATCGTTTTTTTTTTCTAAATTTTTTTCTTTTACAAGATACATCAAACTAATAAAACTATAACTGCTTACCACGTGGACGCCAAGTGATTTTAAGATCACTTAAAAAATTACCCCAAACAAACCCAATAGTTTATTTTAATTTAGTACCATTAAATATGAACGTATTTGTACAAACTGCACTCTTACCTTTCAGATACAATTAATAAAAAGAGAGCAACTAAAACTTATAACAGGTTTATTAAAATTAGATACAAAAAAGGTTTACAATACCTGAAAATATAAAAAAAACATATTTTAAATAAAATAAAAATAAAAGAAATAAAATTAGACTTAAAATCAAATAAGAAGGGCGGAAAAAATCCAACGATAAAAAAATCAAAAACTGAATAAACTGAATGGCAGAAATTATTCCGACCGGTGAAAACTTCTGAGCATCCAACATATCTGCGACTGGAAAGCTCAAATTCAACTTTTGTTATTGACTACTAAAATCTGAATCCAAATCCAACGGCGAAAATATTAAATCAAAATAAGATTTGTGAAAAACCGGTGGAACGTATAAGGAGAAATTCCGCAGAGAAATTACAAGGAAAAAAGCTCATGAAAAAATCCCCAGGAAGAAAAAACGTCTCCTAGGAAAAACTCAGGGAAAAAAAGGGTCTCCAATAGGAAAAAAACGTCTTTACTCAAAAAAGACGTCTCCAGTCAAAAGCGTCTCCTCCAGTTAAAAAGATGTCTCCAGTCAAAAAGAATCCAAAAAGCATAAAAGGCCAATCACTGAAAATTAACAATCCACATTAAGTATTTTTTTTTCTGCTATAAAAACTAATCGTTAACAACAACTACTTAAAATATTTTACAAAATAAATAAATTTGCTAAGTCATTAATGTTAGATCCATTGATAAATGAAATTAAGTATAAAAATTAAAATCTTACCATTTAATTTTTTTACTTTTAACTTATAAATTTGTTCTTTCTTCATTCATCCTTTCTACGTGTCCAAACCATCTAAGCATTTCTTTATCTATCTTTGTAACCACATCTTCTTTTACACCACAGCGTTCTCTTATCTTACTATTCTTTACCTTATCCAACCGAGTCACTCCGGCTATACTTCTCAGACTACTCATCTTCGCAGCATTAATCCTATTTTCATGCTTTTTTTGTCAAACCCAACATTCACTACCATACATAAGTGTAGGAACCAACACACCTCTATGCACAGCCAGACGTGCCTTTTTTAACACTTTCTGGCTATTCATAATGCTATGCAGTGCCTCATTAATTTGTTTTCCTGCCAACACCTTATGCTCAATGTCACTGTCATACTTTCCATCTCTTGTAAACTTTGAACCCAAGCACACAAATTCATTTACTTGTTCCACTCTTTCTTCCTTAATCAAAACTCTACAGTTTCTCATGCTTTCTTCTCTTTCAAAAACCATTACTTTAGTTTTGCTTACATTTATTTTCATCCTTTTGATTTTCAGGGCATCATGCATAACATTAACCATCGCCTGCAAATCCTCTTCAGATTTATTTTCAAATTTATTGTTTTGATATTTAGATTTAGGTAATAATTTTACGATTTTTGGAGTAAATAAATAATATTTTGCTCATTTTAATAATTAATGATGGGTTCTGGGTGTCGGTAAATGACACCGACTAAAGGATTTATTTATTAATATTGGATAGTTTAAGAAATTTCTTTTTGTCGCAGTATAACGCTTTGTAGAAATGTGCGAGGGAAAAGAATACCAAGCTCAATTTCGGAGTACGATGTTCTGATACCCTGTTATGTGCGAGGCGATGGGCGGTGACTCGGTATGGTCAAAGGCTTTTACTTTTATAATAACAGTTTCTTCGCTCAAGGATGTGCTATGCGGTTCGTTTTTACCACGTTAGGTATAAGTTAATGAACAATTAATAATACATAATGACTACTTACTATAGTTATTTTTACTACATACAGTCAACCTGACTTTAAAATTGAGTCATCTAAATATTTAGGATAAGATTATTAAAATTTATTTATTCAATCGTGTCATAAGCATCAATATATACAATTAGCAGAAAGAGAAAAAAGAAAAAAAAACAAATACCTATCAAGTATTAGGAAATACAGGTCTGAAGTATAAAATAACATGATACAGAGAAAAAAGGATATAAAAATATATAGATGATATATGCACAAGTCTTTTATTTTAGTTTATGATGTCCTGGACCAGAACTTGGGCACGTCCAGCGCTTCCGGCGTAGCATTCAACAAATCCTCCATGGTGCAGTTGCTCGGGCACAGCTCACAATGCATGAGGTGGGTGGTGGTTTGAGTGTGTCCACAGTCGCACAGTGCCGATTCATTTGAGAGGCCCCCCCTCTGAGCATGTTCTCTTTGGATCGTGTGCCACCAGAGCGCAACCTTGTCACGTGCCTATTATTTTTTTCTTCTCCCATCTGCCGTTTCATTATTATAATAGTCTGCATTTGGGTTCGTTGTATATAGTGTTGCATATAGTAGTGAGAGAATTCGATTATTAATAGCTGTGACTTTTTTGTCTCCCTTATTGGACTTCGCCTTGATTATTGGCCTCGATTGTAGTGTGTTGTTAGATATATTATTGTTGGTTTGCATGGGCTGGCAACTGATGCGAACGAGCGCGTTTATGAACTAGGGACTTATACATGGAAAGGTTGGCTGACGCGTATCCCGGGTCATTTTCTTGATGTCCGGTCTGGGAGCGAGGAAGGTTCATTTTTTCGTTTGGTGGCAGTGGTGGAAGTCGGTTGAGAATTTTTGGAACGGTTGAATATTAACACGGGAGCGGAACTTCTACGGTTTCTTCTTTCATATCTGGCTGAATTTGGGGCCATCTTTATTGGATTAGAAAGATAAACCATTTAATTCTTAACTTGACCATTCTGTCGTGCCTATGTGGTAAATATTTTTGGATATTGGTGTCGAGTTAAGATCACCACTTGTGGGATTTGATGAAGTGAAGCCATCGTGAAGTACCACGTGCCGTTCCATCCACATCGACGATAAATTTCAGCGTTATAAAGACTTGCCTGGTAATTTTAGCAGAAATTATTGATAATACTATTTGGTTTTTCGGTTCTTGGATCATCGATGTTACCGTGACGTTTCAGTGAGGTTTTCAATTGGTTACATGGTATGGAATTTAATTTTATCAACTTATCAGTTATTATGTGCTTGATCTAAGTGTTTTCAATAATTTAAAAGTAACAAGTTATTCTCATTTAATTTGTACCTGCTCCCAGTGACGTCCCAATAAAGTTTTCAATAGTTTAAAAGTAACCAAATTATTTTTCGTTAAATTTGTACCGGCTCCAAGCTGAATCTGAATTTATATATCACTGAATATAATTTATGTGGATATTGTAAGGGTTTTAAAATATTATTTTTGTAGCAAGTCCATTTATTTGGTTTTTCCTTTTTTTGTTGTGTTAATCTTTTGCTATCAGGAATTTTATATAAAACCAATTATTTTCGAAATTTTAAATATTGTGAACATTTTCTTGTTGTTGTTTTTTTTTGTTATTTTAATTCTCTTTTGTACCTCATTAGGTTTTTATTACTGTCTGGAAGATTGTTATAATTAATTTAAATATTATTTTAAGAAAGTGTATTAAATTAGTTTAAACCACTTTACGAAAATACAGAATTTATTGTAAAAAATCAGAACATCATTTTTACTTAATTAATATATTGCAGTAATTGTAAATATAGTTTTATTTATCTAGTTCACCATAATTGTTTGTTGTTTTTCGCGTGGCTCTGCTGGTGCCTACAAGACCTAGGGGTTTCCGGCTTGTACCGTTTTAAGTCGGTGGCGCGGCTCACTTTTAGATTTTTTTCTTCTACCCTCTACGACTGAGCTCGGGCATAATTTGCCAGTAGAGAGACCACTAGCAGAGTACTCTTTGGAGAACCAAAAAAAGACGTGGCAACCTGTTAAAAGATTTCCAAGTCGTCCATCCTTCCATATGGCCGGGAGGAAGTTCTTCGTTTGGGACTTACCATTCCCTAAGGTGTGCGTTTTTCTCTCGCCACATTGCCAGCCTCACTTGCTGCGGTGACCCGACGATGTTCTCTGTATTATGCATGAAAATTTTTCTGGATTTTAGTCGGCGGCGGGCTGGTTGGTGTTCGTACAGCGGGTGGGCTGGTGAGGTCGACGCCTTTGCCTTTTCTTTCCTAGCCACTGTTTTCCTTCTGATGTCTGGTGGGGCCACGCCTGCAAGTCAGTACAATTTTTCAGTCAGGGTTGGTCTCAGAGAGCCTGCGATGATGCGGCAGGATTCATTGAGTGGTATGTCCACCTGCTTGGCGTGGCTAGAGTTTTACCACACTGGACACGCGTACTCCGCGGTTGAATAGCACAAAGTAAGAGCTGTGGTTCTCACTATTCCAGGCTGTGTCCTCCATGTGGTGCCCGTTAGTTTGCGCACTATGTTGTTTCTCGCGGCCACTTTGTGTTTGGTCTTCATGCAGTGCTTCTTATAGGTGAGTGCTCTATCCAGGGTGACGCTTAGGTATTTTGGTGTCTCGCAGTGTTCCAGGGGCACTTCTTTCCAGTTAAGTTTTAGGCTTCTTGCAGCTTGTCTATTCTTTAGGTGGAAAATAAAGTTTTTTTATTATATTTCTAAAAGGGTGAGTCTAAAAACATTTTGTAATGCAATAATAAATATTATAATAATATATATTTTGTTAAACTATCAAATGCCTTTAAAACAACTAAGGGTCTCCTCCAGGGCTGCTCAACATCACCCACACTATTCAAAATATTTCTACAACAGACACTAAGACCATGGAAGAGAAAATGTGCAGGAATGGGAATACCAATTAGGAATGATCATCTGTATACTCTAAGCTTTGCCGATGATCAAGTAAACATAGCTCAAGATGAGGAGGATTTAGGTTTTATGATGCGGAAACTAGAGGAGGAATATGGGAAAAATGGAGTGGAAATCAACCTCGAAAAGACCCAATATATGTCAACGGCACAAGACAGGATATATCACCTAGAAATAGATGATAACCGACAGATCTCAGGAACAGACAAATTTAAGTACCTAGGGGTCCTAGGGTTTATAATATCAAAAAGTGGAACAACAGAGGAAGAAATAAAAAATAGACTAGGTCAAACGAGGGCATGTATTAATCAATTAAATCCAATATTATGGGACCGCCACATAACCAAGACTAATAAAACGAGAATATTCAATTCAATAGTTCGCAGCATAATGACTTATGGAGCTGAAATGTGGGTGATCAACAAAAAAAACAAAGGGAAGATTGTAGCCACAGAAATGGAATTTTGGAGAAGGAGTTGTGGAGTGAACAGATTAGATCGAATAAGAAATGAGGAGATCAGGAGAAGAATGGAGGTAAAAAAAGATATACTAGAACACATAGAGGAAAAGAAACTAACGTGGTACGGACATGTTAGAAGAACTCCAGAGGATCGCTGGATACACCGGGTAACTGAGTGGAGTCCATTAGGCAGACGAAAGAGAGGTCGACCAAGGCGATCATGGAGAGACGAAGTGGATGAGGCGATGGAATTAAGAAACCTGCAGGACGGAGACTGGCAGGACAAGGACAACTGGAGACAAGGGCTGAAAGCAGGAAGGCAGCGACAGCTGTAGATATCCTGAATTATATATATATATATATATATATATATATTGTACATTTTTTTTAACTTTAATAATTAAGAGGTTACATGAAAATAACCAAACATTTTGGGAATGAAAAACCACACAAAATTATTATATTTCTAAACAGAACTAAAAATACGCCCTGTGTACTGTATGTTGTTTTTAACTTTTTTCTGCTATTGTTCGTTATCACGATATTTTTTGGTGGTTTTTTTTGTATGTTATATCTAATTAGCACTTGCTTTGTTAGTATTGAACACGGTTTTCTGGTTATTAATTGTTGTCTCTGGAGTTTACAGCGTTAAATCGCGATGAAATGATGCGGGCTATAAGTCTGTTTAAAGCTGGGATGCGCAAAGTAGACGTTGCTAGACAAATTGGTACAGCCCAAAGCGTTATTTCACCTTTACGTCGCCGATATCGCGAAGCAGGTGATACAGTGGAAAGACATAGGGGTCGTGATCGAATCACTACCCCGAGACAAGACCGTTTTTTGCAGTTGACTGCCAAAAAAAAATGTTACTACTCCTGAGCTTCAAATTAGACTCCTAGAGGTTCACCAAGTAGTAAAGTCGGCTGATACAGTGCGTCGTAGATTGCATAAAAATAACCTACGTGCCAGACGCCTTTTAAGGGTTTCACCAGTAACGCGGGGAAATTGAGAAGCACGCTTAGTGTGGGCACAAGAACACACTGTAACGTGCCTATTTTTTCCCTTCTACAGTTTCATTATAATTGGGTCTCTGATAGTTTTGTATTCCTCAGGTACTCGTAAATAGTTTCGCTTACCGTATTTTGTTGTAATTTAAATATATCATTCGTTGTAAATAGTGTTGCATACCTTGTAGTGATAGGATTCGATTGTTAATGGCTATGACATTTTTGTTAATCGATGGAGATTGAGTGGGGGTTTTCGTTATTAGATTTTGCTTTGGTTTTTGGCCTCGATTGTTGTGTGTTGTCGGTTATATTATTGTTTGGTTAGCATTTCTGTGTGGATTGGGCTGGCTATCAACACGGACGAGCGCGATTCTGAGTGTGGAACTGTTGAAGAAATAACGGTAGGCGCAGAATACGTGACCAGATTTCTAAACAGGGTACTGAACAACCCGAACAACATACATGACCGGCTTTCTAAACAGGGTACTGGACAATCCATTAATATTTTGAGTCATCGTCGTAAATCTTTAGGAAGATTTCCTCCTTTCTTTGGAGAAGGGATGTTGTCACGTGCCTATTTTTTCCCTTCTACAGTTCCACACTCAGAATCGCGCTCGTCCGTGTTAATAATTCTTTGTGTCCAAGTAAAAATGTTTTCTTCATACTTATTTGTAAATATCCTACAATATTGATATTTTGAAGGACAGCCATTGTAAAAAGATATTTTTAAATAAGCTCGATTGTTTTAACAGTGTAAATCTTTATGTAAATGGTAAAAACATGATTAAATTAGCAGCCTTATGTGAACGTTTGATTAAGTATTATTAAAAAGTTGACTTGTATACGTTTTTTTTTGGTAACTTGGTAAAGTTTGTTACTCTTACTTTTGTTTTGGTTATTTTATGGAATTGTTGTAACGTGCCTATTTTTTCCCTTCTACAGTTCCATTGTTAATTGGGTCTCTGATAGTTTTATATTCCTCAGGTACTCGTAAATAGTTTCGCTTACCGTATTTTGTTGTAATTTAAATATATCATTCGTTGTAAATAGTGTTGCATACCTTGTAGTGATAGGATTCGATTGTTAATGGCTATGACATTTTTGTTAATCGATGGAGATTGAGTGGGGGTTTTCGTTATTAGATTTTGCTTTGGTTTTTGGCCTCGATTGTTGTGTGTTGTCGGTTATATTATTGTTTGGTTAGCATTTCTGTGTGGATTGGGCTGGCTATCAACACGGACGAGCGCGATTCTGAGTGTGGAACTGTTGAAGAAATAACGGTAGGCGCAGAATACGTGACCAGATTTCTAAACAGGGTACTGAACAACCCGAACAACATACATGACCGGCTTTCTAAACAGGGTACTGGACAATCCATTAATATTTTGAGTCATCGTCGTAAATCTTTAGGAAGATTTCCTCCTTTCTTTGGAGAAGGGATGTTGTCACGTGCCTATTTTTTCCCTTCTACAGTTCCACACTCAGAATCGCGCTCGTCCGTGTTAATAATTCTTTGTGTCCAAGTAAAAATGTTTTCTTCATACTTATTTGTAAATATCCTACAATATTGATATTTTGAAGGACAGCCATTGTAAAAAGATATTTTTAAATAAGCTCGATTGTTTTAACAGTGTAAATCTTTATGTAAATGGTAAAAACATGAGTAAATTAGCAGCCTTATGTGAACGTTTGATTAAGTATTATTAAAAAGTTGACTTGTATACCTTTTTTTTTGGTAACTTGGTAAAGTTTGTTACTCTTACTTTTGTTTTGGTTATTTTATGGAATTGTTGTAACGTGCCTATTTTTTCCCTTCTACAGTTCCATAATAATTGAGTCTCTGATAGTTTTGTATTCCTCAGGTACTCGTAAATAGTTTCACTTACCGTATTTTGTTGTAATTTAAATATATCATTCGTTGTAAATAGTGATGAATACTGATTTGGAATTTATCCAGACCTAAGACTAGTACGTGTTTGAAGAGAACCAGGCCGTATGAACCATTAAGCATTAGCCCAGGAAGTCCATTCTTACCAAGGCGGTTCAATCATGGTTTGGGGAGGTACAAGTGTTAGCGGAAGAACCGATGTCATTTTACTGAACAATTTCAAGACGGGTATGTTGTACCGTAATACCATTCTACAACCAATCGTCATTTTATATGCAGCAGCTGTAGGTCCTGGCTTTTTGTTTATGCACAATTATGCTCGTACGCATACTTCCAGACTCGCAATAGAATTCTTAGATTAGCACGGTATTGATGTTTTGCAATGGCCGGCGCAGTCCCCGGATATCAATCTCATAGAACATGTATGGGATATGCTTCAGTGAAAAGTACTACAAATGAAAAGACCTAGGATAAATCCGCAAATACTATTTTTAGCTTTCACGGACGCCTAGAATGCTATTCCTTAAGCAGACATAGACAACTTAATTTTTAGTATGTCACGCAGATGTCGAGCTGTTTTGAATGCTCGCTAAGGACATACGAAGTACTATAATCAAGTTTTTTTTTCGTAAATTGTACGCAAGAATTTTATTCTTTTTAATAACAGAATATTATTATTTATGTTTTATTTATTTATGTTAATAAAATTGGTAAAATGTAAATTTTACAAAGTGTAACTACCAAACTGGGTAATTAACAGTAATTGTATATCATACTACTTAGGTTAGGTTAGGTTAGGTTAAAACAAGGGTTCGGAAGAAACCCACTTTGGCCTTTTGGCCCGTTGTGATACCGTGATGGACGTCGGTGCCTTTCCCCTCTACCAAAAGAACCAATTGGAACTTTTAGGAAAAAATCTGAGGTGTTTATTGCTGAGATCAAAGTTCGGTTACCCTACTATAGAAAGCCGTTTTCTGTTTAGGGCAGGGCAGTGGCAAAAAATATGTACCTTTTTTTTCTCCTCTTTCTCATTGTGACAGCTTCTACAGAAGTAATTTCGTAGCTATGCGATTCCCATGCGCCGTTCATGGAATCCACCTGCCCAGTGTCCTGTTATTGCCGTGATGGACTCCCTGCATAGAGTTAAAACATCATTAGTTCGACATAGATCTAGTTTTGGCCAAATCTGTTACCATGCTGTGCATAGGGGTACATTTTGCCACCTCAAGTTGGCTTTTTGAACTACGTTGCTGTGCAGGAGGAGCCGGCAGTTTGCAATCGGTACTCCTTGCTGAGATGAGACAGATACAGCTGGGAGGGTGGTACCCTCTCTTGCTAGCTCGTTCTCCCTACAGTTGCCTGGTATGTCCCTGTGTCCGGGTACCTAGACAATGTAAACTCCAAACTTAGCTGCTAGCTCATTCAAGGCGGCTCGGCATTGCGCCACTGCCCTAAAGGTAAAGTAGACTTAGTTCAGTGATTTGATAGCAGCCTGTCTGTCGTAAGGAATGGATATCCCGCTGAATTTTTGTTCATTGCAAAGTTTCCAGAGAGCTGCCTCGGTAATGGCTGTCATTTTGTTTTGATACACACTGCGGTAATAAGGCACAGGAAACGACAGGCAAAGTGAGGGGTCTTCTAAGAAGACACCGCAACCTACTCTCCCCTCCAGTTTTAAGCCGTCCGTATAAAATACTGCGCCATGAGGTTTAACTAGATTTTCGGCTCAATCATCTCTGGATGGGATTACCAGGGATAGGTCGCCTTCGAACATAGAGTTAGGTTTATTACAGTCAGTATTTTTTGTACACAGTTCGTATTCTCTTAGGATTCTAGAGTAATCATAGTGCGTTTCAGTCCACATTTGCTGCGCATTCTTTTCCAAACAGATCTACTGGTGGTAGATGTAAAATCGATTCAAGGGTTTTTAATGGGGTGGTCGGTAGACAGCCTGTGAATTATACTATTTATAATAAAAAAAAATTAATTTGGAGGAAATTTAACAATACAAGGCAATATCACCAGTTTTTAGGTTTTGTGTATTATCGTTGATACCTTTCTTTATATGACTGTTTTAAAAAGTTTATATCAGGGCGTCTTTATAAAGCATTTCTTAGCAAAACATCAAAAGAAACACCCAAAGGGGAGAAATCATTATTTTATCAGATAGCCAAACAGCACTAAAAGCTCTGAAGTCATACACTTGTAAGTCTAAGCTGACTTGGAACTGTAAACAGTCGCTGAGACAACTGGCAGCGAATAATCAGGTTACTCTGATGTGGGTTCCATGTCATAAGGGAGTTAAAGGCAACGAAGAAGCAGATTGCCTTGCCAAAGAAGGGGCAAATACAAAATTTTCCGGCCCAGAACCCTTCTGTGGACTTTCCCAAGACCACTTGAAAGAAGAGGTTCGACGCTGGGAAACAGATGAAATGAAATCTCACTGGTTTAAAGTACCAGGATTAAGACAAGCAAAAAGTCCAGTAAGCCTTTCGCCAAGGAAAGCTAGACAGCTTTTTGAGTTGGACAAGAAAGACTTGAAACTGGTGACGGGGCTCCTCACTGGACACTGCCCTCTAAGGTATCACCCTAAAAAGATGGGCAAAACAGAGAATGATAGTTGCCGCTCATGCGAGAACTTCGACGAAACTTCAGAACATTTGCTTTGCAAATGCCCAGCACTTTTTTGCAAGAGGCTTAAGTTTATGGAAGGGACCTTCTTAAAGCCCTTTCATGTCAGAAACTTAGCACCAGGAAACTGATAAACTTTGCCCGAAGTCTCGGAATCTCGGGCCTCGAATAGAATAAGGGTTATGCACAAAATATCTAATAGGTCGAGGTGCTTGAGAGGTAGCATAGCCTTCACGACCTTCCTCTACAATCTACAATCTCTAGCAAAACCTCTTAAATTTTATATGTACCTACATTAATTCACCGTTCGTCGCTTCGAAGGTCGGTCGTTGCAAATCGTCCATATGTCCCAAATGCAATTCGGGACTTTTAACTGGTCATTATTACACAGGGTGACCAACCGAAAATGAAACAGAGCCATTTGCAGGAATCCTGTCAACATTTTAGAAAAAAGCTCAGACCCGTCGATTTTTGACAAGCCATGTTAATAAGTAATAAGCCTTTCTGCGTTGAATATCTTTATATGAACTGACCGGATCTGCAATTAATTTGCATAATGTTAATAATTGCTCTTTTGTTATAAATATTATAAACAAATAATTTAATTTTCTATTATTTTTTTTATTTAATTTTTTTTTGTATAGTTAGTTTTTTCTTTCAAGTTTAATAAAAAATCTATTGTATAAATTATAATTTTTTTATTTTTGTTGTTATCTGACATAAAGCTCGTAAGAAAAAAATTGTTCCTAACACGTGCGCAATGTACCTTTTCCTATGACCTTATAGGAAAGTAACGTATATCGTACTGTACAGTCCCATGAAAAGTAGCATATATTATTCACAAGCGTGCGAAATACTTTCCGTACACGCATGCAGATCAGCTGTCAAATACAAAATTTCTATTAATATTTACCGCTGTCAAGCTGTCTAATATATAATTTATATTTAAATTTACCTATGTGATATTTAAATCTGAAGAAATCTCTTTAAAAAGTGTAATTTTTTTATTATCATAATAAAAAAAAACCAAGAAGCATGCATCTTTCAGTGACTGGCATGCTTCAATGCGTGTAACAAGCATGTGTATTCTCGCCTTTAGTCTATGCACCCAAGGAAACGCGTGTTTAGGCGATGTTTAGTAGTTCTGTTATTCTTTCTATACGAATGTACCCTATGCACGAAGGGTGGCCGCTTTATGACAAAAAAAAATTAATTAAAGTACAGAAAAACTTTGTAAATCTGCTAGGATTAAATGTTGAATTTTATAATACAAAGCGGTTTTCGAAATGCAAATTTAATATTTAAGGAAAAATCAAGTATGCGCCCTAGTTAAAAAACTTCTTTACATTCCATGCAAATACCAGTATTTTTTGGCTACTACAAAATAACTAATTTCGTTTTAATTTTACACACGCCCTCCGCTTACTTGTTCAGGACAATCACTGCGCTTGCGTTCCTTTTTATACCAGAAGTAGTCAACAGTACAATATATATTTTTTTCCACCACCATACTTGAAATATACTCATTACGAAATTATTTTTTCCTACGACCACAAAGGAAAATAACGTATATCGCACTGTAGATTATATCCACACGCGTGCGAAATACTTTCCACACAGTTGCGAAAAGTAACTTTCCGCACGCATGCAGATAAGCTGTCAAATACATAATTTCTATTAATATTTACCGCTGTTAAGCTGTCAAATATATTATTTCTATTTAAATTTATCTATGTAATATCTAAATCTGAAGAAATCTCTTTGAAAAGTGTAATTTTTTGTTATAATAAAAAAAAACTAAGCGGCCGAGGATCGAACCCGCGTACTCTTCGTCAGAACTATGACGCCCTATTTACTGATCTAACTGTTAATTTAAAAAAGCAGGCTTTGAACAATTTGTGTAAAACGTCAAAAGTTATTTTGATTATATTGTGAATGTTAGGTGCATTAATAATGGTGAGGTCAGTTTTTATACTTATCTACCAACGTATCCTAGACATGCAAGACAATATTATGGTTACTGACAATGATAGTGGTTGTGAGTGTACTTCACTAAAAATGATGAAGGCAGCAAGAATATCCTCCCTAAAAATCCTACCAACAAAATCAAGAGCCAGATGTGAAACGTGCATATGAAGAATTTCCCAATTGGAGAAAAGGAAAAAAATTGAATATTCATTTACATAAAATGTCCTTCTTGCATACTAATGCTAAACATCTGTAAGTTAAAGCATTTAAAAAAAAAATTTTACGGGTTGCACTCTGGGAGTGCCGGCAGAAGTGAAAACTTAAGTATTAACGCGCGTGAAAATATTATTTTTAATCTGAAAAATATTGTCTCCAGATTTCCATAGTTTATGAATAATGCATTATTTTTATTAACGCTTTATTATAAATCATATATTAAACATCAGTACCAGATTTGAATGTTTTCGATTTCTTTCTTCCGCTTTTTGCTTGATCTTCTTTCAATATGGCGCTTTTCTTCCTACCTCGACTTTTTCGTTTTCGGCTACCTCGTTTTCGGTTTTGTCGCTTTTGGCTACGTCGTCTACGGCTTCTGCTTCTATTTTTTCTTCGTCTTCGAGCCTCCGTTATTGGCAAACCAAAACCTAATTTAAACCTTCCCCCGTTCTCTTTGACCAAACCAGCTTTCAGTCCAGTTTTTAATGATTTTTTAACACAAATTGATGCATTTTTTAACGGCTTCTTGCACTGATAAATTATTTGATCTAAAATTTTGTCGGGGGGAGAACCATTAGAGTCATTAAGACACGCTATGGTGTCCATAACATCTGCTAAAAACGACACCTCTCCTTGGACCATTTTAATGCAGCAAAAGCAGAACTTAATCAATAAACTAATGAAAAGCACTTAAATTTTGAATTTAGCTACTAAATTAATTTGTCAAAATGACATAAAAAATGTACTTGAATTTGTCAGTTTGTTCAATAAGGTTGCCAAGTTACCAGTCAAGAAAAGTCGCATTTTATATTGCTCCAGTGAAATACATCCGTCTTACGAATTTTCGATCAGGCCACGTGTCCAGAAGCGAGTTTAACATTTTTTACCCATTACAAAAAAAGTTCACAGCGTGCCATAAGAAGTTATCACTTCAAAAATGATTGATACAAACCAAAGGAGTCAAACGTTTTAAACTCCCATTAAGTTCGTTATAAGTGCTTTTATTATATTCATACCCACAACTTGATTCACACATCTACTTTTTATAGAACGTAAAAATAAACGTTGGGAAGTTTTTTGTAATTCATATATTTCTTCCTTGATTTCCCCGGTAAAAGATTTAAAGTTACAACTTGTGCACTTTCTACTATATCAGGAGGTGTATTTAATAGTTCATTGTCACTATTTTTCATCATGAAAGAATTGACTTTTACGTTCTAGAACGTAAATGTTAAACAGTTGGTCATATGTCGGGAACTTATTTACGAATTTATTAATTGAATACTCAACATACGAGTACATTAATTTTTTCTTCTTTCTTTTTTAATGTAAGCAATTTGCTTGTTTTTCTTCGTATCCTCTGCCGTTCAATTGTTAGAAAGGTTGTCGCTCTAACTCTTGCGGGGTCTTCCAACGCTTCGGCGCCCTAAGTGCTACACTTGTCTCTAGTTATTTTGACCATTCTGCCGTCATTTATCCGGTCTATGTGTTAGTTTCACTCTCTCTTTCTTCTCAGTATCCATTCATTTACATTGTTTATTTTACATGTTCCTCTAATGTCCTCGCTTCTCTCCCTGTCAAAAAGTGTTTTTCCAGCTATCCTGCGCACTATATTTATTTCGGTGGTTTCTAATATTCTCTTTGTGTTCAATGTATCTGGTCTTGTTTCCGCTATTTATGTTAATATAGGTTGGATAACCATCTTGTAGATTCGGGATTTGGTCTCGATTTCGGAGGATTGTATCGTTCAGGTAAGCTGAGGTTCGTGCTTCCTTTGCCGCTTGGTTTCTTACCTTCGCCTCGATGTCACCGTATCCTGATATTTTTATGCCCAGGTATTTAAATTTCATTTTCTGTTGTATAATTTTGTCATCCACAACCAGTTTGCATCGGATAGTTGTTTTTGAGGTGGTCATGCATTTCGTCTTTGCTGCAGATATCATATCATTTTTAGACTTTTTGCCGTTGTGCTGAATTTGAATAGTATCTCCGATGGAGTTATTCTAAACCTAAAATCGGATTTTGCGACCCCAAAAATATGTGAAAAAAATGTTTGACCCCAAAAATTTTTTTTATGTGTCTGCGTTATTAAATATTAATAAATTTGTCCGTCCGAACATATAGTGGTTAGGGCTCGTATAGGTTTCACTAATCGAATAGTTGAGTTAATGTTTTCGGTTTTCACTTCAATACTTTTGATATTTTTACCAGTAGATGCACGCGCAGATATTGTTGAGGTCATAGAAGGTAAGGAAATTAAATACCTCTCTAACTTTAAAGTTCCTTTTAATTATAACTAGTTATTAAATTCCTGTTAATTAAGGTACATAAATAAATAAATAAAATTTTTAAATAAAAAAAATTTAATGAAATAAATAAAACAAATAAATAAATAAATACACTCGCAAAAATTTCACACGCAGCTATTTTTTATCAAGACTTTGAAGAATTAAAAGTACTTTCGTTTTATTGCTACTGTTATTGGTCTATTCGTCTTTGTCAGGATAATTTTACTACAAACGTAGCAAAAATTATTTGGGCTTAATTTATACCCCTTAAGAATATTTTAAAGCAAATAAAATGTAAAACAATTAATTTAACACAACAATAACGAATGAGAAACTGGTTACCATGAATAAGATTTGACCAACTTCTTGCGGGTAAATTAAAAATTTATTAACTCACGGGAAATATATTTTATAGTCCTGTCAAAAGACATTTAAAATAACAAAAATTCCCAGAGAGCCAAATATAGGTGAAGAGCTGGGGTTTACCATTACAAATAAAGTCTAAAAAATCCTTATTGATCCTATGTGTGCTACAAAAGTTATTTGGGGTCAAAGGTCAAAATTTAAGGTTTTTTGGATTTTTCTCGAAAACGGTAAGTTTTATCAAAAAAAATTTTTAACTAAAGTTGTAGATCTTAAAATTCTCTACAAAAATAATTTTTATAATATTATTCCTAAGCATTACCATTCCTGAGATATCGCGATTTTAAGAGTCACATTATACATGATATGCACACATTTCCACGCCACCTGTGAGGTAGTGTACTCAGCGCGTTTTTTAGCGTTTTTTATCGTGGTTTTTCCTGTAGGCCTACTTCACTAACTATTAAGACCATTTTAGGATAATTTAAGGGAACAATACCCGTCAAGTTCTAAATATTACCTTACTATTGGTATTGATATTTCTATTGATTATTGGGTTAACTATTGTTTTGATTTCTTTAGATATTTTAATCAGATTCATACTCTTAAAAGTCTTCTTCAACAGTAATGTCTTCTTCGATTTCTTCTTCTTTATTTTCTTCCTCTTGCTGGATGTTCATAAATTGTTCAAATGTGGCTGAGTCATTGGTCTCTTCATTATAATCACAGGAATCTTCCTCCATTGTACTTAACTGGACATTTGAGCAAGACTGACCTTGGCAATTGGTACACGCTAGAGAACACAGTAACCCGATTTATTTACAGTCACATTTGGCACTACAACCCTTTTTGCAATTGCAAAAAATAGTGTTAAGGAGTTTTTTTGGAGCAGGTGGAAGTAAAGTTTAAATTTGTTCCAGAGTATTATCTATTAATTTCCAACCCTAGTCTTCTGGGTTCAGTTGATTGCCTAGCCATGTTTGAACTTGATAGTATACTCGATACTGTTGAATACTGTTGAATGTCGTTGGGTTGAATAGCAGATGCCGATGTTGGAGAAAGACATGATAGTTGTAGCTTCATGTTTAACCCGAAATATCTCGAAAAATAAAAACTTTATTGCTATGGAGAAAAAGTATAATAATTACGTAAAAAGTATTGGAAAATTAGAAAATTGTGGTAAAAATGCAATTCCGCCAGTGGCCTAAAATTTGGGAGGGATCAACCAGTCACTTGCCCCTGTCGTACGCCTCTGGTAGTAGCCAGAAACGTTCATTTAACATAGTAGGGTGTATAGTACTTACACACACAGTTTTAAAGTACTGGGCACAAATAATTTTTAAATTTTAAAATAAAACACCATATAACTCAGACAGGGTAATTTTTTTGTTTACGATAGCTTTTTATTATTATTATTATTATTATTTGCGAGTAGACCCCTTAGGATCACGCAAAGCAAAACGATTCGTTTGGGAGGTAGTTTTTCTAATCCTCCAGATTTCTCTCATCTTTTCTCCCATGTCTTAATGGAATAGCCATTAACAATATCCGGTATCCGGACGACACCATACTTATTGCCGAAACAATAGAAGATTTACAGAGCTTGGTTGATCCAGTAGTGATGAGCAGTAAGAAGAGCGGACTTACTTTAAATATCAAAAAGACCAAATTTATGACCATTAAAAAATCAGTTCAGCAACAGGAAAACCTATGGATCAACGGAGAACTAGTAGAAAAAGTTAGTGAGTACAAATACTTAGGAACAACTGTTAATGAAGGTAATGAGTACACTGAAGAAATTAAATCAAGAATTGGACAAGCCAGAACAATATTTAACAGAATGAGAAATGTGTTATGCAGTAGAGATCTTAACTTTGGGTCAAAATATTGAGACGCTACGTTTTTTTGGTGTTGCTATATGGGTTGGAATTTAAAATGTGGTCATATAGAAGGATCTTAAGAATATGTTGGGTAGACATGGTAACAAATGAGGTACTGGAAAGAATGAGAAAGGAAAAGAAAATATTAAACACAATTAAAATAAGGAAGCTACAATATTTGAGCCACGTGATAAGAAGAGAGAAATATGTAATGTTGCAAAATATTATGCAGGGAAAGATACAGGGAAAAAGAAGCAGAGAAAGAAGACGTATTTCCTGGTTAAATAACCTGAGAAAATGGTACAACTTTAGTTTCATTAAGTTATTTAGAGCTGCAGCAACAAAATTGAGAATAGCTATGATGATAGCCAACCTTCTAAGAGGAGATTACATTTAAAGAAGAAGAATAAGTCGAAGCACTCAAATACATCAACGATCATGTCTTTGCGACTCTTTGTAAGCATGTTCGGAATACCAGAGAAAGATATTTACCCCATGTTACTAATATTAAATATGTAAATGTTAATGTATCTTTATGGAATGTTAATAGCGTCAAATAATGCAAAATTCTTGCATATTAAAGGAAATTCATATTCTTATTCTTATTCATCATATTCTTTACGTACGCGTTTTGACGTTATGGTTATTTAACATGTCTTTTGACGGAATATTTATAAGTAATTTACTTTCAACAATACATACGTTAACACCTTACATTATACTAGATTACAAAGACACATTTACGTGCGCATATCACGAGTAACCGTTTTAGTAAAACATGTAAATTTAAAAAAACAGCTTTAAAAAAGACGTCACATAAGTTAGTGTACAATGTTAATTGCAGTAAACCAAATGTAAATGAAAAAAATTATTAAAAAAAAATGTAGGTATTCGTGGGCAGTACGGATTAAAATAATTATGATAGGGATTAAAACAAATGGATTAAAAAAAAAGTAACAAAAAGGTTAATGTGATAAAAGTTAAACAAATTTCTGTCCTATTGTTTTAAACTTATTTCATTACCTCAAATGTCACATATAGCATATTTTACGATTATACGGTGGTAACGGTGTCACGTGCCCATTTTTTCCCATCTACCGTTTCATTATTAATTGTGTCTCTGATAGTCTGGTGCTCGTAAATAGTTTTGCATACCGTATTTTGTTCGTTGTAAATAGTGTTGCATACTTAGTAGTGATATGATTTAATTATTAATAACTGTGACATTTTTGGTTAATTGGAGTGGGAGTCTTTGTTATTAGATTTCGCCTTGATTTTTGGCCTCGATTGTCGTGTGTAGTCCGCTATATTATTGTTTGGTTTGCTTTTCTGTGTGGATGGGCTGGCTATCAACACGGACGAGCGCGATTATGAGTTGGGAACATAGATTTGCAAAGGTTGGCAGACGCGTGTCCCGTGTCATTTTCTGATATCCGGCCTGGGAGTGAGGGAATGATATCAGTCGTTTGGTGTCAGTCGTGGAAGTCGGGTGAGAGTTTTTGGAACGATTTGATAGTAACACGTGAGCAGAACTTCTACGGTTTTTTCTTTCATATCTGGCTGTATTTGGGCCATCTTAATGGAATTTTGAAGAAAAACCATTTAATTTTTAACTTGACCATTCTGTCGTGCCTTTGTGGTGGATATTTTGGATATTGGGGTCGAGTTAAAATAGCCGCTAGCGGGATTTATTGGAGGAAAGCCATTGTTAAGTAGCAGCTGCAGTTTCATAATCAATCCGGCAGGAGTAGGCCATAGGATTAGTGAATTCGTATACCCACAGGTTACAAGTGATTTATTTTAGAATATTTAAACGACGTGATTTGTTTTTGACACCGCGATTAAGTTATGTTTTAATTTATTAATATGGTACACTGTTGAAAACTATTTATTGCATTGGATAATATGCCGAGTCTGAACTTTGATTAAAGTAATATTCTCAATAGTTCTTTGTGTCCAAGTAAAAACGTTTATTCATACTTATTTGTAAATATCCTACAATATTGCTATTTTGAAGGACAGCCATCGTAAAAAAAATTATTTTTAAAATAAGCTCGATTGTTTTAACAGTGTAAATCTTTAAAAATACTACTTGGTGTTTCTGTTTCTTGGATCATCGATGTAACAGTGGCGTCTCAATGAAGTTTTCAATTGCTTACATAGTATTGAGTTTAATTTTATCAACTTATCAGTTATTATGTGCTTGATCTAAGTATTTTCAATAGTTTAAAAGTAACAAATTATTTTCATTAAATTTGTACCTGCTCCAAGTTGAATCTGAATTTATACATTACTGAATATACTTTATGTAGTTATTGTGAGGGTTTCAAATTATTATTTTTGTTGCAAGTACATTTATTTTGTATTGTTTTTTTTGTTAATCTTTTGCTATCAGGAATTCTATACAAAACCAATTATTTTTGAAATTTTAAATATTGTGAACATTTTTTTTTGTTGTTTTTAATTCTCTTTTGTACATCATTAGGTTTTTATTATTGTCCGAAAGATTGTTATAATTAATTTAAATATTATTTTAAGAAAAGTGAATTAAATTCGTTTAATCCACTTTACAAAAATACAGAACTTGTTGTAAAAAATCAGAACATCATTTTTACTTAATTAATATATTGCAGGAATTGTAAATATAGTTTTATTTATCTAGTTCACCATAATTGTTTGTTGTTTATCGTGTGGCTCTGCTGGTGCCTACAAGACCTAGGGGTTTCCGACTTGTACCGTCTAAGTCGGTGGCGCGGCTCACTTTTATATTTTTTTTCTTCTACCCTCTACGGCTGAGCTCGGGCATAATTTGCCAGTAGAGAGACCACTGGCAGAGTACTCTTTAGAGAACGAAAAAGACGTGGCAACAGATTATCGTTAGAAACTCGATAACCAGTATTCAACTGAACATTTATGAAGTACGTAAGTAAATTCCCCTAATATTTTTAAACAAATTTCGTAGGTAACGAATTTTATTTTATGAGGTACTTCTTGGAAATTAAGGGGCATAATTTTTATTTGTTAGCACGGTTAATTTTGCAACCAAATCTGTAATTAAGTTATTGAGCTTTAATTTGGTTTCTTGATTTATTTTTTTTAGATTTTTTGTTAGATTTCTAAAAAAGTAATTAGTAATCCTTGGTTATCATTGTAGTGGGTACCTTCATTAAAATCATATTGTACCAATTGTAATTTTTAGTAGTGTATGTATACTTAATAGACCGCGAAATTTCCGCGAAGTGTTTTAGATGTAGATGCATTAATATTGAATGTACACGCTTATTTTACTGCGAAAAAGGACAATGGAGGTCCGTTGCTACCAGTTTTATCCATACGTAAGCGTGTGTGTGATGTAATGGATATTGGTGAAACAGAATTAACCTTAGTTTTGAAAAGTGTAAAAGATGAAAATAGTCAAAAAAAAGTTGAAAAATATGAACCCCGCCGACATCCAAATACTGTTGACTTTTCCGAAGCTTACAAATTTGAAATTCGCAATATTGTAAACAAAATACGTGAAAAAAAAGAACATGTCTCTTTAGAATTAATATTAGTAAAAGTAAAAGGTAAAATATTTAATATTTCTAAAACAAGTCTTTGGAAAATTTTGAAACATATGGGGTTTAAGTTTAAAAATGAAGACAACCGAAAGGCTTTGTGTGAAAAAGCTGGAGTCGTGCACAAAAGAATTGAATTGTTAAGAAATTATACTCGCTGTAACCAAGAATGCTCTTTATTTGTTTATCTGGATGAAACTTGAATTTTTGCTAAAGGTGGAACAAAAAGAATTCGGCAGGACAATAACATAAAGTCTATTAAACACACCGACGGTAAAGGAAAAAGACACATTATTGTGCATACAGGTGGAAAGCATGATTTTGTTGATGAGGCTAATCTTTTATTTTCGTCAAAATCAAAATCAGCCGATTATCATGACAATATTGATACAGAGATGTTTGTGAAATGGTTAAAAGAGAAACCATTACCATCATTACATGAACCATCTGTCATTGTATTAGATAATGCTCCGTACCATTGTGAAATTTCTAATAAGCAACCAACAAACTCCTGGACGGTACAAAAAATAAAAGAATGGTTAACGAACGAAAATATTTCATTTTCACAATATTGCTTCAAACCAGAATTATTATCGATAGCAAAAAACATGAAAGAGAAAAAAATTTATAAAATGGATCAAATTATACTCAGTTATGGACGGGTTTTAAGACTTTCGCCTTATCCTTTCCAAGTTAATCCCATTGAGTATATTTGGGGAATATGCAAATTTTATTGTGATAATCACATTGGATCTAATAGTTGCAGTAATAAGGCTGTTTTGGAAAATTTTGGAAGCCAGGAAATGGAACATGGAAATCTCGAAATCAAAAACAAAATTAATGACCATCGCAAAAGACCCACTAAGATGTTAACTAGATAACGTACCGATAGAACAGGTCATGGATTACAACTACCTGGGTTGCAAAATCTCCAGCCGGGGAAATTTGAAGGAAGAAGTCAAACGAAACGTGAACAAAGCTGCATCAATCTCTGGTTATCTAGAAAGCATTTGGCGAAACAAACAAATAAGCATTCAGAGTAAGTCACGAATCTATAAAATATGCGTAATATGCGTAGCAGAGACAAGAGCCGATGCATCAAAAACCAAAAGATAAAACAACAATACGCGCAATATTAACAGGAACGAAAAACTAAGAAGAAAAACTGCCACTAGTGATATCGTAAGATAGTGCAGAGCTCGACGAAGATACTGGAACGCACATATCAGCAGGATGAAAAAAGACAGATTACCACGAATCGTCAGGGACAACATACCAACGGGAAGAAGATCCTGGTTAGACCATCAAAAAGATGGAGAGACAGCTGGCAGTGCACCTCACAGGAAAAAATCTGCGAACTACAGGCGGTACCCTTTCTTTAAGTGGAAGAAGAAAAATAATTTAAATAAAAAACGAATATTACAAAATTGAGATCTTTGATGCTTGAAATGAAACATAAATCCAAATATATATATCACAATTTTATGAATTTATATGATTTTACAAAAATGCAATATTAGCATTATTTTTATGGTACCTTAATAGATTTCGTTTCTTAACTTCTCCGGGACTAGACATAAACTATGAGGTTAGTCCTGAGCTTGAAATGAGAGAGTAGTTTTTGAGGTCCTGATATGAATTTCTTTTGGTTTAAATTGCTGTCCTCTGTTGTAAAGGCAGTGTACACAGTGGCTAACATTACTAGAAGGTACAATTACATTGTGTAAGAACTGGTTGTTTAAAAATGTATGGTGCTGCTTCAGATCTGTCCTGCTCCAAAACACTTTGTATTTTGGTTAATTTATCAGGTTTAATAGAATCTATTTGTCCAGTTTTTAAAATTGGCTTATTGACTATCGTTTTAAGGTTATTACTAAAATTTAAAATGGGCAATTCGATATTTCTAAAGTTCAAAATTTTGGGGGTAATTTGAGGGGTAATTACAATTCATTGGTGTCTTTTAATTTTCCGGATTTAAACTTTATTGACGTGGGCTTGTATTTGCTGGCAGTTTTAAATTAATTTTAAATATTTAAGAAGTTAAACTTTGCAAGGAGCACTTGGAGATGTTTAAAGTTTCTTGACAGAGAAATTGTTGTTTAGTTAATTTTTTACATTTAACGTTCGTACACAATATTAGATATACAGACGATGTAGTTGTGATCGCGGATAGCATACCTGATTTGCAAGCTATTGCCAATAGAGTAAACGCATATAGTAATAATATGGGCTTGTATATGAATATGGACAAAACTAAATTTACGGTGACTAGAAACCCACATATATTTGTCAACAGCGTGTTAACCATTGACGAGGCACCCATTGTACAAGCAAACAGGTTCAAATATTTTTAAATTGGCTCCACGAGGACTTTGAGTCTGGAAAGAAGATAAAGTGCTAGATATACGCCACCCGCACGGCATTATCGAAATACCATTCCGTATTGACTAATAAAGAATTTAACTTCGATCTTCGAATTCGATTTGTTAAGTGCTATGTGTGGTCAGTGCTTCTATATGGCGTGAAATCATGGACCCAGAAGGTCGAAGCCATGAACAAACTGGAGGCCTTTGAGATGTGGTTGTATCGTCTATACTCAAAATCACATGGACTGATAGAGTCGCAAACCAAGAAGTTTTGCTCAGAGTGAACTGAGAACGCGAGCTACTATTGACAAAGAAAGAAAGACCTCATATCTTGGACACATTATGCGCCATGAAAAATACCAGAGGCTGCAATTAATAATCGAGGGAAGAGTAGAGGGTAGAAGAGGCGTTGTCCGAAAGAAGATGTCATGGTTGCGCAAAATAAGACAATGGACGGGTTTGCGCAATGTCGGTGAACTAATTCACACAGCTACAGACAGGGAGAAAATGAGAAATGTGATCGCGAACATTCAGTAATGGATCTGCATCAGAAAAAAAGAACGTCCGTAAATGCGTACTGTTGCTCGTTTAAAAGTAGAAATTTGGATCGTGGGTTTATAGCTTTATAGTTATAAAATGTATTTATTTTTGAAAAACTAACTACTAAAAAGATAGGGCTAAAAATAAATCGAACAAAAATACAGTTCATGATAAATCTGGTCTTAAGTGACACATTAAAAATTAAAAACGAAAGTAGAGAACAAACATACGTATATAAATATTTAGGACATAAAATTAACATTAGACGAGACAATCAAACACACGAGATTCGACGAAGGATAGGTTTAACATGGGCGAATTTTGGCAAGTTAAGCACAGTATTAAAGTCCAAGCTGCCAAAATGTCTCAGAAGAAAAGTCTTTAACCAGTGTGTCATCCCTGTATGGACACATGACGCGGAAACGCTAACGTTTACGAAAAAGAATGCGTACAAAATACAGGTGATGCAACGAAAAATGGAAAGAGCAATGCTAGGAATCAAACTTTCTGACAAAATCCCTAATCGAACCATACGAAACAAAACAGGAGTACGATGGACAAAAAAAGATAATAGAATGGCGACCAAGATCCGAAGCTTTTAGAAGTAGAAGCAGACCACCCACACGTTGGACAGATAACATAAAACGGATTGCAAGAAACTGGATTCAATCTGCACAAGATAGAAATACGTGGCAAAATTTGAGAGAGGCTTTTGTTCAACAGTAGACAGTATAAGCTCAAGATGATGATGATGATGAACGGCTACTTCCAGTTTTTCTAAGACATCATAAATTAATTGAAAACTTATAGAAAATTGTGAAACTAATCTTTCTAATGCAAAATAGTGTCTTTATTTTTTATTTCTTTTTGCATTTCTGAAATATTCCTAAAATAAGTATTAATTATGAAATGTTGGTCTGTCTGTTCTTGTCCAGAAAAGGAACCTGTAATGGGGGTATTTCAATTCTTTTATGTAATTAATTTCTTTGTTAAGAGTGGTTTTGTTATTTTTTAGTACCATTTAAAAAAAAATCACAATTTTTTAATAAGATTTTGGTCATTTTGTAAGGTACTAGAAATCTGTTGTCTTTTTTGTTATGTTTTTTGGGATTTTCTTTGTAATCAGTTCACCTTGGTCGTTTTTAACCAACTTCACAAAAGGAGGAGGTTCTCAATTTTTTTACCTCAGACTTTCGACTGGGTAAACCGATTTTGATAATTTAAAAAAGTAATTCAATTCACTTTTTTCCGTAGGGGTAGGCAGAGACCACTTCCTTCCACTTGCTACGGTTCTTACACATATCTTTTGCTTCCTCTACTTTAATCAGTGCTCTCATATATGCTCCTCGGATGTTGGTACTCTTGACCTGGCCTTTCTTCAAAACAATGTTGATCTGATCGAGATATGTTCGCCGAGGTCGACCTCTACTGACTTGTCCATTCACACTCGCTGTATAAATTTGTTTCGTAAATCTTCCTTTATCCATCCTTTCTACGTGTTCAATCCATCTAAGCATTCCTTTATCTATCTTTGTAACCACATTTTCTTTTACACCACATCGTTTTCTTATCTCACTATTTTTTTACTTTATCCAACCGAGTCACTCCGGCTATACTTTTCAGACTACTCATCACCGCAGCATTAATCCTATTTTCATGCTTCTTCTGCCAAACCCAACTTTCACTACCATACATAAGTGTAGGAACCAACACTCCTCTATGCACAGCCAGACGTGCCTTTTTTGACACTTTATGGCTGTTCATAAAGCTATGCAGTGCCCCATTTATTTGTTTTCCTGCCAACACCCTTCGCTCAATGTCACTGTCATACTTTCCATCCCTCGTTTTTACTTACGAATTATGTAAAATATAATTTTTTTTTGAATAAAATTATGTCCATTTTTTTTATATTAAAAAGGAACCTTTAACAAACAAGAGAATATTGAAATTAATAAAAAAAAAGTGATGAATAAAATATATTATCATTGAGGCAAACGTAATTTTTTTTTAAATAAAATAAACGTTCAAAAAAACAAGTAAAGACTAAAATAAATATAATGATAAAATATGTAACCTTTGGAAAAAAAATTATTAGGAAGGTTTTTTAGAATTATTGTTTAAAACTACTTGTGTTTTTTTGTTATTTAATATGTTTTGTACGTCTTTGTAAACATTTTTAAGTTTTTCTTTATGAATATTAACGTGGTCAGTGTAAAAATTATTATTATAAAAAATTTCATCGGGGTTTCTTGTATCGGTGTATCTAAATGTAAGTTCAAGTAAAGTAAAATTTGTAGAACTATGTATAAAACTATTATATCCTATAATGGCATAGTCCATTATATCGGTTTCTTTTAAATAAATTTCGTGTAAAAGTCTTAGGTGTTCAATAAGGGTTAAGTCTTTCTGCAATGGAATTTTATTCGTTATGATTAGGAGTAAGTATGAAATTGAACTTTAATTTTAGATACTGCTGTTAGATATTTGAGTGCCAATATATATAGATTTTAAATTTAGTAAAAAAAGCTTGTTTCAAGCCGTAAAAGGGTTTGTAAAGAGGGTATACTTTATTTTTCTTTCCCTCAACGACGAAACCTTCTGATTGATACAGTAGATTGTTTCATCCAGATTTCCATTCAGAGAAGCAGTAACAACATCCAGTTGTTCCATTTTAAAATTATATTGAACTTCCAGTGCAAGAAGTAAACGTATTAATTAGTGTCTAACTATGATTAATTGTTGAATTATAAATAAAGTTAAATACTTTATAAGGGCTTTACTTACACAAATTGCAGTTTTTTCTGGTATGAAAAATCGTCAAAAGTAACCTTATAGTCCAAGAAAACTTTTGATTACTGTCTGTGTGAATTTTTTTATGATTGATTGATTTGTTTTCGGTTTTACACGAGATAGGGTAATTACGTGACCCAAATACATTACAGATTTTTGTAAAGATTCTGATTTGTCAAGTTAAACCTTTAAATTATTTTTTCTTAATCTTTCAAATTCTAATTTGAGTCTTGTCAAATGTTTTTGAAGAGAACAATACGTGTTTCGTCTGTAAGTCCTTTTAAACCGTTGTCCACGACCCGTTGGAATGTGAATGGGGCATTTTTAAGCCCAAATGGCATTATTACTTTCTTTCGATAATCGATTACCACCGGTCTACAGCATTTTTGCGCACAGGTTATATATACGTTATTTTTATTGCTTTTATACCTAAAAATAAGAATAAGAACAAAAAATAGTTCTGAAATTGGTTTTTTTGGGTAAAAAATGAAAAAATTCAAATAAATACAAATACATAAAAAATGGACATAGAGATGATTTATTAAAAGACACCAAACATTAATTTATGATTCATTCTTACAATAGGAGTTTTAAAATAGAGTCCAAATGTTTAAAAATGAACAGTTTAACTATAAACTGTCATGTTCAGTAGAAGTTTCTCTTATTAACCCCCAAATATAGTCAGTCCCCCATCATGCTTTCAGTATACTGGCCTTGGTAACGTTTCTCAAATTCCATTATATCTTAATGAAAGCGTTCCTCTTGTTCTACCGAAAAAGCTCCCATATTATCTTTAAAAATTATGTCAGTAATCAGTTTGTCATAAGTTTCAGTTCTATGATTTCTAAGGAAACCATGAACCACTGCCTCAAAACTGCTCCAGGC
Source organism: Agelastica alni (assembly GCA_950111635.1). NCBI lineage: Eukaryota > Metazoa > Arthropoda > Insecta > Coleoptera > Chrysomelidae > Agelastica > Agelastica alni. The sequence goes on along the minus strand of OX467718.1, from coordinate 26,290,946 downwards.
TTTTTTCTCCTTATTGCTAGGTAATTTTGCGAAAATATTACAATCCATAATTTTTGTTATTAGAGGCCCTGCAAAGAGTGCAGCTTAAATTTTCGCCTCTTAAAGCTTTGGAGAAAATTCTTAGAATATTTGAAAGCATCAGACTCATGATTAAGAGCCTATGGGAATATTGTGTGACGAGTGTAAGGGAAATCATGCACAAGTAGAATTACTGTTAACTACGTGTATTTATCGAAATGAAAGAAAAACGTGGTAAGAGAAGCACTGTGCGTCAGTGTTGAAGTTCGTCGATAGACTGTTGGAGTTCGTTGAGAGACTGTGGAAGTTTGTTGAGTGACTGCTGGAAATTGACTGACTGACTGAACACTACTGAATTTGTGTGCCTCTCTCCGTTCTTTTAATCTACTTTCCCCCACGTCGGTCAGTTTTATGACAGTCTGTCAATGATACATAACTTGGCGAAAAGGCCTTTTTAGAATCGTCCCGATTTACTGTGTTTGAACGTAAGTAGTTGAAGAGGTAAGAAGATTCTGGTCACAAAAAGTAGGATCGTATTTGTGCGTTATTGGAAAGGAGCAGAACTTAGGGTCGTGAAGATTAGGGTCGTATACGTGCTTTCTTGAAAATAACTAAAATCAAAAAGGTTTTTAGTGAAATAAGTCGTTCGAATTTAAGGGAATTCACGTTTCGTCCTCTGTGCATAAACTATATGTATGATCGGTGCAAGCCTTTTCAAATAATTTAATTGCATATAATATTGCAGGTATTTAAAAAAATTTAAAAGTTTTTGTTTCTGCTCAACGATAATTTTCCGTTGAACAGTAATTGTTATAAGGATAGCCCCCGGAGCCTTTCGAACCAAAGCAGTCCCGAGTCTACATTGCGAAAGTGGAGAGCCGTCACTTACTCAAAGACGAAAATATCTTACACTATCGTACGACTTAACAATATGCTCAAATCGCTTTAAGCCGATATACGAGAATACATTATGTAATAAAAACAGACATATATTTGAACAAAATTCCTATCTAACAAAACCTTTTTACGAGAGAGTTAGAATATTTGCTCAAGAATTAAGACTAACCTTTTCCAATTCCTTCCAAACAAACACAATACATCCTTCACCATGGACAATCAATACCCCTCATTTCAGTACTGTTCTCTCTTCCTACGACAAATTTAACACGTCACCATCAATAATTACATCTAGCTTTAAAAGAATAATTAATACCACATATCCAGAATTTAAACAAATTTACACAGACGCCTCTTAATGCGACGAGAAAATAGGAGCATCAGTTGTCACATCATTCAACACCCATATTTTTAAATTATTCCCACAGACCAGTGTTTATACTACAGAATTATACGCAATATACCGAGCGATGACCCTAGTAAACTCGGTCAATATCACCAACGCCTTGGTAATATCACCAACGCCTTGGTAATCTCAGACTCTATAAGTTCCATTTTATTTACCCAATACATCCAGTGAAAATACTGAACAAGAAGGAACTACACACAACAGCAGAAAACAACAAATCCATTAAACTCCTATGGGTACCCTCCCACGTAGGCATAAGTGAAAATGAAGCAGCTGACAAATGTGCACGTAACGCGCCAAATAACAAAAACGTCGAAGTTGTCAGTGAAAATGTAGCGAGTGATTTCAAAAGCTAGAAAAAACAAAATTCCGGGAATCCTGGCAAAGTGCGTGGCAACTGTCGAACACCAAACTAGTAGAGGTCAAAAGTAACATTCGCCTTACCAAGTACATCTCAACCAGTCGCAGATGCGTAACAATAATGTCAAGATTACGCCTCGGTCATAAAAGTCTTACGCACGGTTTTTTAATCGCTCGTAGCGTACCTCCACAGTGCGAAACATGTATAGTGCAGCAATCAGTTATGCATTTCATTATAGACTGACAAAAATTCCACAACGAACGCAAACTTTATAAAATACCAGATAACTTAAAAGCTGCTCTAGGAGACCATCGCAACTTTAACAGGATCATCGACTACTTAAAAATAATTGGACTCTTGAATAAAATATAATTTTTTAATTACCGAATGTACCGTCGCTAATCACCTCGGGTGGATGCGACTTTCTTAAATAAAAAAAAAAGTAATTTTTTCGCAAACGCTTTAAAAAAAAATTTCGAAACTCTTATTAAAAAAATGTATGTCTTCAACTAGCAAAAATCCACACATTCGCAAAGTAACAAGTTTGTAGGTTGCGAAAACAAAAATTGTAGACAGAAGTAAAGTTTTCTTCATCGTTTGTGCATTTATCAATACTATAATCGAAAGATGATTTTATTACTTTTATATTTCAATTATGGTGAATTTTTTATAATAGGCAAAAAAAGCAAAAAATTTTTAAGTTGGGTTTGCCGATGAAATTTTAAAAAAATAAAGCTACCCTTCCAAGATTTTATTTTCTAAATGATTGAACCTTCATTGTGTTAAATTTGCAAACTCCTTTTGTGAAGTTTAAATTGTTAGATTGTTTTTTAAAAGTTATTTTTTTTAATCGTAGTATATTTATTGTATTTTCGGGCCCGTTGTGGTAAGGGTGAATACATTTTTGGAAGAGAAATTGTTTGATCTCTTGCATGCGTCGTAGTCTCTTTCCTGATAAGTCAGACGTGCAACTTTTTCTTTCATGTGCCTTGTACGGTCTTCCTGACGTTGGCGATCACCATGGCAAAAGCTGTACGGTCCTCCGCCAAGCGGAAAAGTTCACCAGCCCTTCTTATGTCGGTCCAATCCCGAATATTTCTGAACTACGACTGTTGCTTTTTTTCAGCTCTACGGCGCCCCTCAATCTTGCCATTTAGTATGAGCTGTAATAGACGAATTTATCACCTTTCCAAATATGTCCAAGATATGATGTCTTTCGGCATTTTACGGTCGTCAAGAGTTGCTTTTTGATGTTTGCTCTTCGTAGTACATTCTTGTTAGTAACATGTTGTGTTCACAAAATACGAAGCATTCTTCTGTGAAGCCACAATTCGAATTCCTTCAGTTGGTTCATCGTCCTGACCTTCAGAGTCCACGTCTTTACCCCGTACAGCAATACCGACCAAACATTCAACCATGCGTTGTCTTAGCTACAGATTCAGATTGTCATTGCAAAGAAAGGATGTCATATTATTAAAAGTTGCCCAAGCAATCTCTATTCGGCACTTTATCTCGCAGTCCGGGTTTAGATCCTCTGTAATAATACCACCAAGGTATTTGAACTTAGAAACACGTTCGATTTGGCTTCCATTTAGTTCTAGGGTCGTGCCATTGTGGGGTTGCCTGCTGAATATCATAAATTTGGTCTTTTTTATATCGATTTTTAGACCTTGTGTCTCTACCACTTCACCGATTTTGTTTATAAGCAACTGTAGTCCCTCGGTTGTGTTTGCTAAAATTACTGTATCATCACCATATCTGATTGTTGTTATTGTCTCTCCATTTATTTTGATGCCGAAATGTGACATTTCTTCAAATGCTTCCTTAAATATTCGATCAGATTTATTTTATTTAGCGTATGGCAACACATGATAAAAAACTTAAGACTAAAAAATAAACATTAAATTCTTAAATCTAATCTTATCCACATAACAGCCGATGGGGTCAAGAAGTCTGTAGTCGTGCAGTGGCTCTGTTTCCTGACGCAGCTATATGCTAGGTGATGGATGGTCTGTCGTTCTACACAGTCGCAAGCGTTACTTTCGAGTTTTCCCCACTTATAGAGAGAATCTGCACATACGCCGCATTCTGTGCGGATGCGGTTTAGGCAGCACCATGTTTTTCTTGGTAGAGCAGAGCCAGGAACTGTTTCGTTTGGACGGATGTTGTTAAAGGTGTCAGGAGATACTTTATTCCGCCATTCTTGTACCCATTCGTGTTCCAGAGTGAAATTTTTTGCGGTGAGTGCTGCAGCAGTTTGAACTGAAGGTTTCCTAGAACGTAACCTCTCACCCAGTTGGGCGATGTCTTCGTGAATTTGGAGCTGCGGGTTGTCTTGGATTTTCTTATATTCTCTGCAGAGAGCGTTTGCACGCGGAGATGGGCTGGTGGTATATTGCAGAGAGTAGGCAGCCAGTGCGTGGGTGTAGGTTTAATGGTGCCGCTGATTATTCTCAAAGATTTGTTGAGTTGGACATCTACCTTTTTTAAATGGGGTCTATTCAGCCATACAGGTGCACAACATTCGGCGGTGGAGTATACAAGGCCTAGGACGGAGCAGCGGAGGGTTTCAGCTGAGGCACCCTAGCTAGTCCCGCTTAACTTTGAGATAATGTTGTTTCTTGTTCTCAGTTTGGCAGCTACGTTCGTAAATGTTTTTTAAAAGAGAGTGTGTAGTCAAGGGTTACGCCAGAGTATAGGTTAAAGAGTAAGGGCGACAGTAAGCAACCCTGTCTTACTTCACGCTGTATTTTAATATGGTCTGTTATAATATTGCCTATTTTTTCTGTGCTTTTTGATCCCAGTATAGATTTTTAATTATGCGAATCATAACACCGTGCATACATCGTGGCTAAAAGTTTTATACTGATTTCTAGCGTCGCATTTAACTGGTTTTTTGGCACCTCAGCATTTTGCATTGAAATTTGTTTGTTCTTTAATTTTTTTTCCATATCTGTATAAACAAAGCGCTTTTTAAACCGCAGCAACACCACCTAACAGCAAATTTAAAAAACTACTACTTCTATTATAGTTTTACAAAAATTCAAACAACTACATACTATTTAAATGGATGTTCACCTTATATTTATTGTTTTATCTCCGGATGAAAACCGACATCCTTGCTAAACAGGAAAACGAATCTGCGTTCATAGGACCAAAACCAGTCTTTGGAGTCACCGCAAGTGCTGCCAAAATCATTATTTTGGACTATGCGAAGAGAAAAAGACTCACGCACTGGTCTGATTCACGAGGGTTAACTCATTCAAAGGCCTTTTTATCTAAACCCTCAGGAAATACAACCAGGAAAATCCTGGAACATTGTCGTCTAAGATACCAGGACAGGTACAAAACTATCTTTATGCCATTGCTTAAATAGAATAAGGTTTATTTTATTTGGTTTTACCAACTTGGAACTAAACGATTTTAAAAAAATCTCAATTTATACAACCATAAGCTTCGCAAGTTTAAGATTGTGCAGTGAACTGTAACCTTTTGTGGTGTGCCACATTAGATCCATTAAGGGTCGCCGTGGAGGGGCAGCCTCTATAAGCTCCACTCACATAATACCTTACCCAACCTAACCCCTGACCGACCCCCAGCACGCGTACCGGGAGGGCAGGTCCACCTTGCTCGCTATCGACCAGCTGGTGGAGAAAGTTGATCTGCAAATGGAGCATAAGGCAGTCTTTATGGACATTACTGGAGCTTTTGGCAGCACTTTCAAGAAATACATAAGTAGAGCAATGACCAACAAAGGGGTAGAATCAAACCTTATTGATTGGACAGAAAATATGCTGAAAGGTAGAGTACTGACCGTCAGCAATAAAGAATACAAACTAAAAGGCCGCCCCACTAGTGGATGTCCTCAGGGAGGCGTATTATTGCCTCTCTTTGGTTCCTAGTGGTGGATTAACTACTAGTTAGATTAAAAAAAGCTGGACTCCTCGTATATGATTATGCTGACAACATAACCATTATAACAAGGGGAAAGCATCTGTTAACTCTCAGAAGCATCATGATGATGGCACTGAGAATTACGAAAAACTAGTGCATGGAAGTTGGGTTAACGTTAAACCCGTCAAAGCCTACTGCCGTGATCTTTACCAGAAAATACAAACCTGAACCCATTAGCCCTCTGAGGCTATGGAATCAGGAACTAAAACACTCCGCTTCAGTGAAGTACCTAGGCGTACACTTGGATGCAAAACTAAAGTGGAGCGAACACCTCAATGCAAAAAAAAATAAAATGTATGCCTCACTGTGAACATGCAAGAGAGCTATGACAAAAAACCTGGGGTCTAAAACCATGTGGTTATATCAGGCGGTATTACTACCATCAGTAGTCTGATGGCCAAGGGTGGAAGGAGCCGGGGCTGTAAACATGTTAAAAAAATTCTTGCGGGTCGCAATGTACCACCTTTGGATCTCCTAGTAAAAGATCGGGCCAGGAACACTGCATACAGACTTAAGTGTCAGGGTAGGTGGAGAAGCAACGGGATTGGTCACACCAAGATTGATGCCCTCCACAAACACCCCTTTACAATAAAATCAGACAAAATTTTAAAAAAGACCTTGATAGGAAAAAACTATAAAATAAAAATCCCAACCAGAGAAGACTGGTTGAAGAAAACAACATTGACCAGCCCAGCAGTAAAACGATGGTCACTGACAAATCAAGGTACCAGGGACGCTACTGGGCAGATGTGTTTGGAGCATCCTGCAACCACAGAGAAAGCATACCACTGGAGAAATACGCCTTGATCTTCCAGGCCGAGGTCTATGCCATACTTAGGTGTGCCACGCACCTGACAGAAAGCAGAGTGACCAACAGTGAGATTGATATTCTCACTGACAGTCGCGCGGCCATTGGTGCCCTGATGAGTTGCACCACAGCAACATCGGTGGTGTGGGACTGCATGCAGACCCTCACTGAGTTAGCGACTGCAAATAAGGTCACTCTTACATGGGTTCCTGGGCACACGGAGATAAATGGCAACAAGGTAGCCGATGAACTGGAAAGAAATGAGACCCTGGTGGAACCAAGATGCCAGTTGGTCGGATTGCCAATTGCCGAAGCGAAACATAATTTGAAACTAATCCTTGAGCAAGGACATATCGCTCAGTGAAATGCAAACACTGGCTGTAGAACAGCTGATAAAAAAACCTTTCCAGAAGAGGGTAGATGCACTCTGGACGATAAACCGGAGTAGACTAAGCAGCACACTTGGCCTGCTTACTGGCCACGTCGCACTAAGGGTGCACCTTTTGAAACTTAAGATAGCGGCTGAGAAAAACTGCCGACTATGCGGCAAAGAGGAAGAGAGCAGCATACACATTCTGTGTTGCTGTCCGATGCTAGCGGTGTACAGGTACAAACCTGGGGCTGTATGATAATGGATCCAAGTGATCTAAATGAGACGGGACCGACAGAAATCCTGCGGTTTGCCCAAACCAGCGAACTGGAATTCTGATGCCCTGATGACAAAGCGGTTGTCACAAAGGATTAAAGATCCAGGTGACATAGGTGCCGATACCAATGGCCCAACCGCAAGAATGTAATGTACTGTAAATGTATCTAACTTAACCCATATCTCCGGATGTCGTCATTGTAGCGAGATAAAATATACTTTTAACTGTTTTTGTGTGCTGACGCACCTACTTAAAACAAATATAACGCGTATTACAAAAATGTTTCTGAGGAATTGTTTATTATAAGCCAAAAAATAGTGGACAAAGATTAAGTAAATCTTTATACTTTGGTTTAATAAAATTTACTCCCTTTAGTCAATATTTTAAGAGAGAGTTTTTTATTTCTGAAAATTAATAAAATATGTTACATGTTGAGACACAAAATTTAAATTTGATAATAGAAAACTTTTTTTAAATTTTCACGACAATTTTTTTGTTATTCATTTTTTTATACTTTTGTAAAAACACTCTCACGTTTTTAATCAAATTAGACAACATTTTGTGCATTAATATAGCGGAACCTTAATTCCCTATTAAAATCCATAATTTCCAATTTATGTAGTTAAAGATTTCAAAAGGTTTAAAAAAAAAAAAAATTTTACCATAAATTTAAATTGGAGCCATTAAAAAAACCAGGTGGCGGCGTCTTTAAGCATTTGTAAGGCGTTAAATATGCACTTAAATAATTATCTTAACGAATTCTAAAGATAAAGCTGAGAGAATTATTTTTGGAAAATCTGTTTGGACTAGAAATCAACACGTTCTGCTTTTAAGCTCCAAATTGGATGGATTTATTTTGCAAGGGGCGCACCTTTAAACCATTTACAACATTACGGTTAAAGACATTATGCTTTGGAAGTATTTGAATAAACATTATCTAAAACATTATGTATAAGGAAACAACTTTTTTTGTCCCATAAAAATAATGAAAATTAAAGGATAAATTAAATCGTTGACAGGAAAATAAAGCACAACAAAATAATAGGGTGACATAATATACTTTCATACATACATACATATAGTCACGCATTTTTCCTGTAGGTGTATGCAGAGACCACTTCCTTTCACTTCCGCTACGGTTCTTGTACGCATCCTTTGCTTCCTCTACTTTCATCAGTGCTTTAACACATGCTCGTCGGTTGTTGGTACTTTTGACCTGGCCTTTCTTCAAAACAATGTTGATCTGATCGAGATATGTTCGCCGAGGTCGATCTCTACCGACTTGTCCATTCACACTCGCCTTATAAATTTGTTTCGTCAATCTTCCTTCACCCATTCTTTCTACGTGTCCAAACGATCTAAGCATTCCTTTATCTATCTTTGTAACCACATCTTTTTTTACACTACAGCGCTCCCTTATCTTACAATTCTTTACTACATCCAACCAAATCACAAATCACTCCGGCTATACTTCTCAGACTACTCATCTCTGCAGCATTAATCCTATTTTTATGCTTCTTCTGCCAAACCCAACATTCACTACTATACATAAGTGTAGGAATCAAAAAACCTCTATGCACAGCCAGACGTGCCTTTTTTGACTCTTTGTAGCTGTTCATAAAGCTATGCAGTTTTTCTGCCAACACCCTTTGCTCAATGTCACTATCATACTTTCCATCTCTCGTAAACTTTGAACCTAAGTATACAAACTCATTTACTTGTTCCACTCTTTCTCCCTTAATTATAACTTTACAGTTTGTCATGCTTTCTTCTCTTTCAAAAACAATTACTTTCGTTTTGCTTACATTTATTTTCATCCCATTGATGTTCAGGGCATCATGCATAACTTTAATCATCGCCTGCAACTCTTTTTTAGATGGCGCTAATATGACTTGATCATCGGCGTAAAGCAGGCATTTTACGATCAAATCATTCATTTTCAATCCATACGCACTCTCTTTTAAATCTTTAAAACAATCGTCTATGTATAAATTAAACAGCCATGACGAAGCCACCCATCCCTGTCTTACAACTTTTTCGCTGTTAAACCAGTTCATGTAAGCCCCGTTTATCCTGACACAGGGTGTTTTATTACTAATTGAAAATATTTTTACTATAGAATCCTGAACTCAAAATATGAAGATTCAACCCAAATCACCTAGATAAAATGTGTCTCCTGTCTGAGTTACAGGGTGGTTTATTTGAAAATTTAAAAATTATTTGTGCCCATTACTTTAAAACTATTTGAAGTATTAATTCCATATTTGGTGGGGAGTGTAAGTACTATACACCCTAATAAATTATGTTAAATTAACCTTTTTGACTACTACCAGAGGCGTACGACACTGGCAAGTGACTGGTTGATCCCTTCCAAATTCTACGCCAATGTCGAAATTGCAATTTTATCACAAATTTTTCGATTTTACAATAATTTCTACGTATATATTGTACTTTCTCTCCATGGCGATAAAATTATTATTTTTCGAGATAGTTCGAGTTAAACATGAAGCTGCTCAATTATTTTGATTTCAATACGTATTACTTGTGTCGGTGTTTTGGGTCATTTGATTGCATTTATTACTCAAATAAAACTTTGTTCTTAATTAACAAAGAAACATAATTTTATTTATCGAAATTTAGAAACGTTTTACAACAAATGTCCAATGCGACCCCCGTTTACCTTATTAAGCTTGATTATACTTTCGCTAAACGATCTTCCAGTTGAAATGATTTAAATAGAATTTATTTATTTGATTTTGATATTGTAAATGCATTTATTTTAAAAAAAAATTCAATTTTTTGTTAATAAAGATGCAATCAAATGACCCAAAACACCGACATAATTTATACACATTGAAATCAAATAATCGTGCAGCTTTATGTTTAACCCGAAATAGTTCGAAAATATTTGGAAAATCGAAAAATTGTGATAAAATTGCAATTCCGGCAGTGGCGTAGAATTTAAGAGCGATCAACCAGTCACTTGCCCCTGTCGTACGCATCTGGTATTAGTCATAAACGTTCATTTACCATCATTTAGTAGGGTGTTTAGTACTTACACTCCCTACCAAATATCACAATAATACTTTAAATAGTTTTAAAGTACTGGGCACAAATAATTTTTAAATTTTCAAATAAAACACCCTGTAACTCAGACAGGAGACACATTTTATCCATGTGATTTTGGTTGAATCTTCATATTTTAAATTCAGGATTCTATAGTTGAAATATTTCCAATTAGTAATGTTTGATAGATTATTTTTTTAAACAATAATAAATTAAAACCAAAAATCGACCTCTTTCTGGATTTTTTCATATAACTGTTTATTAACCCAATATTGAATTAATGCGTTACTTAATGGACTTTATATTTTTCTTAAAGTTTTGCCCTTTACTAAAACATCGTCTACAGAAGCCTTTTTTTGTTAAAATACATACCACTATAAAATGGTCCTTTGCAAAAACATAAAAAGCCACTTCATTCGAGAACATCTTTCAAAACGAACTCTCTTTACTTTACTCTAAACGAGTGCCTGACAATTCTAGCCTCCGTATCTATTCTTTTTTTGTTTGTTTAATACTACTTAGGTACCGCAGTAAATAATGTAATTATTTTAAACCATATAGTTACGGTTTAATCAAATAAAAGTAGTACCTATACATCCCGTTTATCGTCAAAGAGAAATCATGTTTTTAAAACTACCTTTATTCGTTCAAAGAACAGTAATACAAGTAGTTATTTTTGTATCTAGAATGCGAAATGATACTCTTGCGTTTAAGAATGGGAGTTCCATTCGAGTATTCGAGTACCATTCGCTATCGCAATAGTTTATTAAATTACGAGTGTCGAAAGTGACATTTTTCACACGAGTGTGAACAATCACTTTTGCACGAGTAATGTACACTATTTTTCATACGCCCAAGCATTAATTTTACCAAATATAATTAATATCTAAGATATTAGTTCACAAAATATTATCTACAATTAAAGACAACATAGTTTATTTCAAAAAGTAACAATAACTATTATTGGGAACGTACTTTTTTTTACTTAAATATTAGGCTTATTATTCAAGTAGGTATGGGTAGATTATAACAATTATCAATTAATTACCATTAATTTAAAGAGGTTGTGGCAAGAAATAATTTAAAGAGGTTGTAGCAAGAAAGAAGGAGAGTGATAGAGATGAATTTGATAGAAGGTTATCTGATGATTTCCAAAACAATATTCAACTCTTCTAGAAGTCCATAAGAACAGCCAGAGGTAAAATACTACCCCACAATTGGAAAAAATCAGAAACCAAGATGGTAGTATGGAAAAAAGAGGAATGAATATTTAAAAGATGCAAGGAATACTTCGAAAGTTTATTTGAGAAAGAGTATACACAAGTACAGGCCATGAGACATAAGTGAAAGTTGCAATAAAAGTGAAATTAATAATATAATAATAATAATAATGTTTATTTAATTACCAAAAATACATTACATAAATATGAAAGTTTACAAAAAAATAATGTAAATCAATAAACATTCATACATCCGCTGAGACACAATAGTGCCTGTGTGCGGGAAAACATAATAAAAATATAAATAAAATAACTTACATATAATATATAAAAAAGACAAATAAAATTGTCTGGATAAAAAAAACGTAAAAAGCTTACAATTTACAATCTGGTAAAATATTTTTCAATCTGAGACAAAATATTGGTTGAAATCGAGATTAATTTTTATCACCGTCGGGAGTTTATATTATTTGAACGACAACTATAGACTACAAGACAATAAGGTATTTTTACTCGTTAAGTGAGTTATCACTTGTTACGAGACATATAAAAATACAACAAAAAGTTTATACTCGAAAATAATAAAATATATCAGGAATGCTCACTACAAGCACATATACAGGGTGATTCATTAAGGATGGGCAATTCTTACCAATTCTTAATGAATCACCCTGTATAAAATAACAATGTTTTTGTGGTTTTAAATGATAATTTTTTTACTAGGGAAACAATTGATGTACATATTCCCTTGAAAGATTCCGAATGTGTGTAATTAGTTTTTTCTTAAATATAGATGCCGTCGAACTGTTCTAGATATTAGAAGGTAAGCTATTATATAGTCTTGGACTTGTGTACTGATGGGATCTTTGACCAATGGATTTATAAGCCCTTGATCCAACATATTATTGGTGTTGGCTAGTTTTATAATATGTTTAATTTGTCTTCGTTTTTGTGCTGTCTGATGTTGAAATTTTTAAAATACAATTGCCGGATATCAAATATTTGGCAATCTTTGTATAGACGATCGCTTAAATATCTAATTTTCTTTGATAATATACATTTTAATAAACGCCTTCGCATAATTTCAAATGCATAAGAAACATGACTTTCTACAAGGGAATGATAAATAATTTTTAATTGCTTAGCATCCAAGATGTTCTTAAGCTGCTTAATTTTATACAGGACAAAACGAACAATTCTTCAATACATAATTGACATGTAGGTACCATCGAAGATGTTTATGCATAACAACTCCGAGATATTTAATTTGAGATGCAGATGCTATTTTTTGTTTACCCTCGATTGTGATTGATTCGAATCGCGGTTGGGTTGTGTCGTATATAGAGAAAGACACAAATAATGTTTTATTAAAATTTATAGACAGCAGTCTATGACCAAATAATTTTTTTTAAACTTTAGGTCATTTTCTCCATCTTGTTTTAAGATGTCCCATGAGTCCCATTAGTACGACAGAAATTGTGGTAGCGTTAAACAGTATAAAATTGGGTAAAGCTGCTGGGTACGACAGGATAAGAGTTGAAATGCTGAAGGCTAAACAAAACGTGGTAGCTAGTCTGCTGTATCGCCTTTTTGACCTTTGTTGGAAGAGTGGTAGCGTACCAGAGGACTGGTGCAAGGCCGTTATCGTGCCGCTTTACAAGGAAAAAGGTTCGCTTGAGGACTGTAAGAACTACCAAAGCATTAGTTTACTCAGCATAGTCGGTAAACTGAATGCAAAGATATTGATTAAAAAAGTAACGAATGAAACTAAAAATATGATATGAAATGTGCAAGGAGGATTTAAAAGAGGAAAAAGATGTATGGATCAGGTCTTTTTATTACGAGGTAAAGTCGAAAAATTCTTGTCTAGAAGTCAGAAGGTCTATTGCGCTTTTAAAGACTTGGAAAAGGCCTATAAAAGTGTGGTGAGGAGTGAATTTTAGTCAACATTGTCTATGTATAGGGTGAGCGGTAGTTTAATAAGAGCACTGAAATTACTTTACGAGGATGCTACTGCTTGTATCAGGATAAACGGAGCTTGCACGGACTGGTTTAACATTAAAAAAGGTGTTAGACATGGCTGTTTAACTTAACTCAAAAGTACTTGTTTTTAATAAAAAAGAAAGCATGATAAACTGTGAAGTTTCAATTGAGGGAGAAAGAGTGGAACAAGTAAATGAATTTGTGTACTTAAGTTTAAAGTTTACGAGAGATGGAGAGTTTGACAGTGACAATAAGCAAAGGGTGTTGGCAGAAAAACAAATAAATGTGGCACTGCATAGCTTTATGAACAGCCAGAAGTGTTAAAAAATCACGTCTGGCTGTGCATAGAGGTGTGTTGGTTCCTACACTCATGTATGGTAGTTGTTGGATTTGACAAAAGAAGCATAAGAATAGGATTAATGCAGCGAAGATGAGTAGTCAAAGAAGTATAGTGACTCGGTTGGATAAAGTGAAGAATAGTAAGATAAAAAAACGATGTGGTGTAAAAAAAGATGGGGTTAAAAATATAGATAAAGGAATGCTTAGAGGGTTTAATTACGTAGAAAGGAAGATCGACGAAACAAATTTATAAAGCGAGTGTGAATGGAAAAGTCGGTAAAGGTCGACCTCAGCGTACATATCTCGATCAGATCAACATTGTTTTGAAAAATGTCCAGGTCAAGAGTACCAACAACCGACGAGCATGTATGAGAGCACTGATGAAAGTAGAGGAAGCAAAAGATGTGTGTAAGAACCGTAGCAAGAAAATTTAATACTATATCATTTTAGGTATTTTGTTAAAGATAGATATTTGGTTTTCTCAATTATCCAAATATAGTATAGCTATATCTAAATTGAGTGGCGCCTAATGAATTTGAATTTTCAATCTTAGAGCCATAAATAATTCGAACTCACTTATCTGTTCTCCGGCGAACAGCTGCTGTCAGCACATTGTGTTCTATTTTTTTATTTCATGCAATGAACATAATAAAGTAGGCCACAATCTGATAGAGGGAAGCCATTGTTAAGTAGCAGGTGCAGTTCCATAATCAATCCGGCCACAGGAGTAGGCCACAGGAGTAGTGAATTCGTATACCCAAAGGTTACAAGTGATTTATGTTAGAATATTTAAACGACGTGATTTGTTTTTGACACCACGATTAAGTTTTGTTTTAATTTATTAATATGGTACACTGTTGAAAACTATTTATTGCATTGGATAATATGCCAAAGCTGAACTTTGAGTAAAGTAATATTCTCAATAGTTCTTTGTGTCCAAGTAAAAACGTTTTCTTCATACTTATTTGTAAATATCCTACAATATTGCTATTTTGAAGGACAGCCATCGTAAAAGAAAATATTTTTAAATAAGCTTGATTATTTTAACAGTGTAAATCTTTATGTGAATGGAAAAAAAAAGTGAGTAAATTAGCAGCCGTACGAGAACGTTGATAAAGTATTGTTAAAAAGTTGACTTGTATACGTTTTTTTTTGGTAACCTGATAAGGTTTGTTATTTTTACCTTTGTTTTAATTATTTTATGGAATCGTAAACTTTGGATTTTTGATTTATTGTTGTCTAATAAAGTTGTAAATTTTGAAGTTTCGTTTTAATGTTGGCTGTTAATTTTGATGATATTTGTTATAATTTTGTTATTGAACTCTGTATTTTAATTTATTGTGTGAGTAAAGTATCCAATATATTTTTGCTATAATTTTATTTATTTGGTTCACCATAATCTTAGTTCTTTATCGTGTGGCTCTGCTAGTGACTATAAGACCTAGGGGTTTCCGGCTTGAACCGTCTAAGTCGGTGGCGCTGCTCACTTTTATATTTTTTTTCTTCTACCCTCTACGGCTGAGCTCGGGCATAATTTGCCAGTAGAGAGACCACTGGCAGAGTAATCTTTAGAGAACGAAAAAGACGTGGCAAATTTTTGGCGCCCAACGTTGGCGCAAATTTTTGGCGCCCAATGCTGAACTGTTTAATGACTGGTCCTTTGCCAATGATTCGCTATGTGCCCTCTATTGTGACACTTGTAACATTTAACAGTAAATGATTTCTTCTTAACTGCATCTTTAACAGTTACTGCTGCCAATGTTACTTTTGCTTCTTTGAGGGACGACAAACTAGTCACCTCATCCAATAGACGTTCTGTCAAGGTTTGGATTGTTTGTTTTGATTTGTTTACCATAAGCCAGGCCTGCCTGATATTTCCAAACTTTAAGTGCAATGTATTTAGGATTTTGGTCATTATTGCCGCACTGATAACTGTATTAC
Organism: Agelastica alni; assembly: GCA_950111635.1. Classification (NCBI taxonomy): domain Eukaryota; kingdom Metazoa; phylum Arthropoda; class Insecta; order Coleoptera; family Chrysomelidae; genus Agelastica; species Agelastica alni. The sequence goes on along the minus strand of OX467718.1, from coordinate 26,275,303 downwards.
CTTCACCTTTTATCTGCTTTGCCAGATTCTTCACTTTTGCAATATGCAGTGCAGTAGAATCTCGATTAACGTTATTTGTGAGTATGTCATGGCAGCTGTAAGCATAAACATAGCACTGAAATCATTTTTTATCCATTTATTTAACTCATTACCAGTGACCATTGATATCGGTCACAAACCATCTGCTTCTTTGTAAATTCCTATCACTTTAAAGGGACACTTGATCTGGAATTTTCACTGGTGATAGTTTTGCCCATCGAATCTTTTGATACTGAATACATCCACAGTTTTGTTAGGCATGTTTTTAAAAAACACTGTAGATTCTCAAGGTTTCGCAGAAAAACAAAAAAAAACGAATTTCCCTTTTTACCGCTTAAAATTGGCTACTACAAAACCCTTTTATTTTGGTTAGTTTTTTTTCTTTTTCCAGTCGACAAATGGCCACCTGCTTATTTTAACAAACCATTGCCTGGGCCCATACGCTCTTATGGGGTTTAATAATAAGTAGGATTTTTAGGAAAACGAAGTTAAGCTTTTAATTAAAGAAGACAAAAGTTTACATATGATGATTTTTAGAGGGTACAAAATGCCTATACACTAAGTAAGGCAAAAAAAACAGTATTAAGAATCCTTCTCGAGAAAAATGGAAAATGACATTTATGGCCTCCAAAAACAGATGTGGAGATTTATCAGACGCCAAAGAAAAGAAGCAAGTGAATTTATTAGCACAAACCACAAAACGAAGGAAATTTGGTTCCAGTTTCGTAAAGAACTATATAAAAAGATGATACATACATACATACATAAAGTCACGCCTTTTTTCCATAGGGGTAGGCAGAAACCACTTGCTTTCACTTGCTACGGTTCGTACACACATCTTTTGCTTCCTCTACTTTCATCAGTGCTCTCATACATGCTCTTCGGTTGTTGGTACTCTTGACCTGGCCTCTCTTCAAAACAATGTTGATCTGATCGAGATATATTCTCCGAAGTCGACCTCTACCGATTTGCCCATTCATACTCGCCTTATAAATTTGTTTCGTCAATCTTCCTTCATCCATCCTTTCTACGTGTCCAAACCATCTAAGCATTCCTTTATCTATCTTTGTGACCACATCTTCCTTCACACCACAGCGTTTTTTTATCTAACTTAACTAACTTAACTTTATCCAACCGAGTCACTCCAGCTATACTTCTCAGACTACTCATCTCCGCAGCATTAATTCTATTTTCATGCTTCTTCTGCCAAACCCAACATTCGCTACCATACATAAGTGTAGGAACCAACACATCTCTATGCACCGCCAGACGTGCCTTTTTTGACACTTTCTGGCTATTCATAAAGCTATGCAGTGCCCTATTCATTTGTTTTTCTGTCAACACCCTTCGCTCAATGTCACTGTCATACTTTTCATCTCTAGTAAATTTTGAACCCAAGTACACAAATTCATTAACTTGTTCCACTCTTTCTCCCTCAATCGAAACCCCACAGTTTGTCATGCTTTCTTCTCTTTCAAAAACCATTACTTTCGTTTTGCTTACATTTATTTTTATCCCTTTGATTTTTAGGGCATCATGCATAATATTAACCATCGCCTGCAACTTCTCTTCAGATGACGCTAATATGACTTGATCTTTGGCGTAAAATAGGCATTTAACGATTAAATCATTCATTTTTAATTCATACGCACTCTCTTTCAGATCTTTTAAACAATTGTCTATGTATAAGTTAAACAGCCATGGCGAAGCCACACATCCCTGTCTTACACCTTTTTGGAATCCTCGTAAAGTGATTTCAGTGCTCGTATTAAACTACCACTCACCCCATACATAGACAATGTAGACCACAATTCACTCCTCACCACTATGTCATAGGCCTTTTCCAAATCAATAAAAGCGCAAGAGACCTTCTGACTTCTAGCCAAAAAATTTTTGACTATACCTCGCAAGGAAAAGACCTGATCCATACATCTCCTTCCTCTTCTAAATCCTGCTTGCACAACCGTCTTTCTTCTATCATCGTGTAAAAAGATGATACGGAAAGCATACCGGACACCCCAGAAATCGCAACTAATGAAGTAACAAAAATAAAAGAAAAGAATATGAAAACGGCATTAATAAAATTTAAGAACAGAAAAAATCCAGGCCCAGACGGTATTCCAAATTTCCTAAATTTCCAAAGTTCCTAAATACGGCGGTAGAAGCCTAAAACAGCAGCTAACAGCCATAATTCGCAAAATTCTTTTACATAAAAAAATTCCGAACGAATGAAGATTATAACAAATAAAATAACTGAACTCACCACATTGGGCGATGAACAACAAGGATTTGGATCAGGAATATTTTGTATAGATGCAGTATTTTTCCTGCGACAAATAACTGAAAAATTTAACGAGTATAACAAATCAGCCTTTATGTGTTTTATGGACCTGGAAAAGACATTTGACCGAATAAAACTAGAAGACGTAGTACACCTTTTAAACAACAGGTTACATCATATAACCCATCGAAAATAGTTACCAGGAAAACAAAATACAAGCCAGAATTAATGGCACAACTACCGAAGAAATTCCTGTAAATAGTGGTATTCGACAAGGAGACTCCCCAAGCCCCTTATTGTTCAACATCGTTAGGACGAAATAATAAAAAGCACTCGTTACCTGCAAGGGTATAAAATGGGAAATAAAGACGTCAAAAGTGCTGTTCTGATTGCAGAAAACAAAAATGACTTACAGAGATTACTGTTCAAATTCAGCAAAACGGCAAAAAGTCTAAAAATAAAGATACCTGCAGCAAAGACGAAATGCATTACTACCTCAAAAACACCTATCAGCTGCAAACTGGTTCTGGATGATAAAATAATACAACAAAAGATGAAATTTAAACGAACGAACGATACAATCCTCCAAAACAAATATATCGGAATCGAGACCAAATCCCGAATCAATAAGACGGTCAATCGACCTATATTAACATTCACAGCGGAAACAGATACATCGAACACAAAAGCCACCGAAATGAAAATAGTGCGCAGGATCGCTGAAAAAACACTTTTTGACATGGAAAGAAACGAGGACATTTTAAGAACATGTAAAAAAAACGTAAATGAATGGATACTGAAAAGAAAGAGACACACACATAGATCGGATAAATGCCGACAGAATAGTCAAAATAACTAAAGACAAGTCGCCCTTAGGGCGCCGAAGCATTGGAAGACCCCGCAAGAGATGGAGCGTCAACCTTTCTAATACTTAAACGGCTGAGTATACGAAGAAAAGCAAGCAATTTGCTTATATTAAAGAAGGAAGAAGATAAAGAGAAAACAAGATAACATTTAACTGGTAGAAAAAAAACAACTGTTAAAAATTGACATTCGACATGTTTAGATGGGTGTCTATTGATACAATGACACATTTATTTTTGACAACCCAACCAAAACAAATAGTACAATAATAAGTGAAATAAAACTTTCCTTAACATATACATTATTTTAATTTATTTTTTTGTTAAAATAATATTAAAAAGAAACAAACATGTATTCATAAATAAAAACAAAATTTAAACCAAATACAAATTTGTTTAAAATCAACCTTCTAATAAACTTAGTTAAATAAATTAAATGTTAATTAATTCAAAAAAAGACTATTTTATGCAAAACAAAAATATGCATTCATTAAATATTATAAAATTTTTATTTAAATCAGAATTAACTTAAAAAAAAACAGACGACCAAATTATACAGAGTGGACCAAAAGTCTGGAAACGCACAAATATCTCGTAAATTGTTAGTCCGAATTGTACAACATTTAGGATAAGCCTAGTTTGAAATACGGAGATTTTAGATTTGACATTTGCAATGTTGTCAGATTTGCCGTTTCTTTGATATTATTAGTAACTTTGGTTTTTTAAAAACATCACCCTGTATATTCAGTCATTATTAGAATTTCCTCTTTAATTCGAGTTCAGCAATATGTAACACTTATAATTCTATGTAGTCTAGAAGGTCCTAAATAAATAAAACAGTGTGGCGACGCCTATTTGTCTAATTTTTTTAACACAAACTATTTTCAACTACATTTAAATGTAACAATTAAAAGATAACATTTTTAACATATCGATTACTTAATTAAGTGTTCCAAATGTGCTCCAGTTGTAATGTGCTCGCACATTTGGGGTTCAGCACCAAGGCATTCTCTTCGTCTTCTAGATTCCATTCAGAAAAGAGCCATTCGCTTGATAAACAGCTCAACTCTCACAGATACCCTTCACCCTTTAGAACATAGAAGAAGAGTTGCAGACCAGTCATTGCTCCACAGATATTTCCATGGCAGATGCTCCAGAGAAATAAAAACTCTTGTATCACCATTGGCCACATTAGACCGAAGAACTTGGCACGCTGATCAGTCTCACACATTTACTCTCAAGCTTGACACTATAAGGACCAATCTTCATCAAGAATCCTTCTTTTACAGGGCTGCTACGGAATGGAATAAGCTTCCAAAATCAGTTTTTCCAGAGAACTGACCTGCAACTTTTTAAAAAGCGTGTCCACAATCACAAAAAAAATAAAAAAAAAATACCATCACAGAAAGTACCACCAAAATACTTAAACCTCAACAAAACCACAAGAAGAAACCATGGATGTCAGAGGAAATCCTTGATCTTATGGAAAAAAGACGGACACTCAAAGGCAAGAGCAACGAATACCGGGCGCAAAACCGCATAATCAAAAACAAGATAAGAAAAGCAAAAGAGAAATGGTTTTACGAGCAATGCCAAGAAATAGAAGCAATGGAAGCAAAACACGATACCTTCAACATGCACAAGAAGATAAAAGAGGCAGCAGGTATCTGCAGAAATAGAAACGCGACGACTTTACAGAACGCACAGGGCAGGCTGATACTGAATACTTCAGAAAAACTGACGGAATGGTGCGACTACATCGAGTACCTATTTCACGATACCCGGCCAGAACTTCAGAAAGAATTCTTTAATCAAGGCCAAGGCTTGGACATAACGAAAGCAGAAGTTCAGTATGCGCTGTCAATTTCATAAAATGGGAAAGCTAGTGGTCCTGATGACGTCTATATAGAAGTTCTAAAAATACTGCAAAACGAAGAATCACTGAACACGCTGGTAAAGCTATTCAATCTTATTTACCGAAACGGCAGTATACCTTCTGATTGGTTAAAATCTACTTTTGTCCCGCTCCCCAAAAACGCGAATGCCAAGAACTGCGGTGATTATCGTCTTATTAGCCTGATGAGCCATGTGCTTAAACTCTTCTTGAAAATAATACACAAAAGAATATATGCGAAGTGCGAGACAATGATGGGGGACTCTCAGTTTGGTTTTCGCAATGGCTTTGGAACAAGGGAGGCACTATTTAGCATACAGGTTCTTATCCAAAGGTGCCGGGACATGTCGGTGACCGTTTACGCATGTTTCATCGATTACGAAAAAGCCTTTGATAAAGTAAAGCACGAAAAACTGATCAACATTCTTAAAGAAATAGGACTGGAACAACGAGACCTTAGAATAATAGCCAACATTTACTGGAACCAAAGTGCTCAAATAAGAATCGATAACACCGCGTCCGACGAGATCAAAATCCTGAGAGGCGTTCGTCAAGAATGCATTTTATCACCACTGTTATTTAATTTGTATTCCGACAGGATATTTCAAGAGGCGTTGGATGAATGTGACGAGGGGATATCTGTCAATGGGATTAATATCAACAATCTGAGGTATGCGGATGACACGGTTCTTGTTGCCGACTCACTGGAAGGACTGCAGGAGCTGGTAAGCCGCGTGACGGCTGCAAGTTCAGAGGCCGGACTTAGCCTGAACGTGAGAAAGACAAAGTGGCTAGCAGTTAGCAAATCAAACAACGTGGACGGACACCTGACAATTAACGGTCAACGAATTGAGCGAGTAGAAACTTTTAAATATCTAACTTTTAAATATCTTAGGTGTCAACTAAATGAGAAGTGGGACAGCATGCAGGAGATTCGTGCCAGAATAGAACAAGCTCGTGCTTCGTTCCTGAAAATGCGTAAAGTACTTTGCAGCAGAAATTTAAGCTTGCCTCTGCGCGTCCGAGTGCTTCGCTGTTACGTGTTTAGCATACTGTTTTATGGAATGGAAGCTTGGACTTTGACAGATGCGATGTGCAAAAAATTGGAGGCCTTTGAAATGTGGACGTACAGAAGGCTATTAAGAATCTCCTGGGTAGAAAGAGTGCGTAACACCGAGGTACTTCAACGCCTCGACAAGCAGCTGGAAGTTCTGTTTACACTAAAAAAGCGCAAACTGGAGTATTTTGGTCACATCTTAAGAAATGACAAGTATCGACTTTTAAAGCTTATTATAGAAGGGAAGATCGAAGGACGAAGAGGCCCGGGTAGAAGAAAGATATCCTGTCTAAAAAACTTAAGACAATGGTATGGAGTGAGCACTACCACATTGTTCCGCCGAGCTGTAGACAAGGTTCAGATAGCGCTGATGATTGCCAACGTCCGAGGAGGACAGGGCACCTAAAGAAGAAGAAGAACAATCATTTCCTTTCTATAATCCCTTCCCCTTCTAATATTCGCAGTGCGGGCCGTCCGCGGCCTACACGATAGGTCTACCCTTTTTGCGACTATTTTCATAAAAAAAAAAAAAGTTGACAGTACCCTAATCGATGGTAGAATGCGTCTACTACATTTCTCCGTGATTGTCTAGACCGTGTCTAGACTTTTAAGACTACATAAAATCGTAAGTGTATGACTGTACTTGTATTGAATAGAAGATTTCAATAATGACAGGGTGATTTATTTAAAAAACCAAAGTGACTAATAATATCAGAGAAACGACAAATCTGACAACATTGCAAAAGTCAAATCTGGAATCTCCGTATCTCAAAATGGGATTACGCCAAATTTTGTACAATTTGGACTGGCAATTTACGAGATAATTGTCTGTTTCCTGACTTTTGGTTCACTCTGTATATACATAATATTGTTAAGACTTTTAGTTCCTCTGTGGGTTCGGCGATTAAAACTCTCGATCCAGTTACAAAACAATGCTTATTTTAATACAATAAATTCTACTTTTATTAACCACTTAGATATTCACTTAGCTATACTACTTTTACAACTCTATATAACTATTTACATTTCTTAATTCATAAACACTTTTAAGACCGATACTTTCTCTTGTTATGATCGCTTCCCCTTTTATACTTTATATTACAATTCCAGATCATTCCACCTGTTTCTTTTATCTTCTCGGCCGACGCGGTTTCAAAAAATTTCTCTTCCTTGCTAGACCGTTCGGCGGCCGAATCCTCGGTTGCGACGATACCGGATGACAATATATACATATATTTACGCCTTTTTCCCGTAGGGGTAGGCTGATACCACTTACTACGGTTCTTGTATACGGTTCTTTGCTTCCTTTACTTTCATCAGTGTTCTTATACATACTCGTTAGTTGTTTTTACTTTTGACATGGCCTTTTTTTAAAACAATGTCGATCTGATCGAGATGGATGTTCGCCGAGGGCGACCTCTATTGACTTGACCATTCATACTTGCCCTATAAATTTGTTTCGTTAATCTTTCTTCATCCATCCAAACCATCTAAGCATTCCTTTATCTATTTTTGTAACCACATCTTCTTTTACACCACAGTATTTCCCTATTTCACTATTCTTTACTTTATTTATTTCATTTTGGCTATACTTCTTAAACACGCAGCATTAATATTATTAATGCTTCTTCTGCCAAACCCAACATTCACTGCTAAACATAAGTGTAGGAACCAGCACTCCTTTATGCACTGCCAGACGTTCCTTTTTTGACACTTTCTTGCTGCTCATAAAATTATGCAAACCATATAAATATATGTTATGTTTTTTGAATGTCTTATTTTGTACTATTACCTATATCGAATCAAATTTAATGTATAACTTAAATAAGTAACTTTCAGTAAACATTTTTTATTTGTACCCCCTAACCCTTTATTTCAATATTTAACATCCTAACAACAAATATAATATTATCTTATTTCGAATATCGTTTTGCGAAATAAAATATGTTGAAAAAAAATTATTTTTGCTTTTTTCGATTAATTTAAAATTTTTTTAATTTTTATTTAGTGAAATTCTTTGCATATAATTAAATTATCTTCGAAAATCGCAATATGCAATGCACTTTCAGTTCAAATTGTTGTCTAAAATTAAATCGGTTTATCGTACTTTTTATTTAAGAAAACAATTGTTGGAGATTTTTTAGATTTTCGAAGTTAAATGAATATTAAGGAATTTAATTAAAAATTTTAAATGGACTTTCTTAGCGAGCAGTAAAAGGTATTGTTTTTTTTCTTTCGCGTCTTCGGGGTTAATAACCATTCATTGATTTTTCTGAACTTATTTATGATAAAACATATATAAATTAAGTTACAACGTTCTTACACATTTATTTTAAAAGTACTTGGGTACACCTTATACCTTGTACACAAAAAAATTAAATTTAAATTATTAAACTTTCAATAAAATTTCTTATTGGAAAAATTTTAGTAATCCCGGTCTAAAATTATTAAATGTCTCATTCCCAAACGTTAAACAAGGTTATTTAAATAAAAAAAATGCAATTAATTGTATTACCAGACGTAAAAACGTTTATGTAAATTTTACAAAATTTGTATTTGACTAGCTTTTGCGCGCGACATCATCTGCGTGTTCTAATAGGATTAATTTATTTATAACATATTAATAATTATGTTAAAATGTTTGAATACTTATAAAATATAACAATCTTTATTATGGTGTAGAGATTTAAAGGTTAAATAAACATGAAAATAAAATAAAATTTTGTTATATTTTGTGAACACGAAGATCGGCCTTTGATCTGGTGGGGTATTATCTTTTTACACCGAAATAAAAATACCAAACCTACCTTGCAAACAAGATTTTTAGTTTTTTCTTCGGGTATTAGAATCGCACGGGTTGCACATACCATTTTTTATTGCGAATGCAGAATAAACGCGAGCATTAAACAAAGGTCCAAACCAAAAATATTAACTGAATTAAAGATATAAACTTTTGTAATGTCAACTTGACAGTTGCGCGTTCGGCTGTTAACCGAAAGGTTGGTGGTTCGAATTTGCGTGCGACAAGGATAGTTTGCGTGTGCTAAGTATGATTTTGTTACTATTAATGTGAAGAATAAAATTGTTTTACTGTTTTGTGAATAATTGTTTTATAGTTCGGTATTATGTCCAACAATTGTATGCATAAATCTGGGGTAGCATCCAATCTTGACCTGTATTTGTTTTTTGTATAAACGTAGGCTGAAAAGCCTGTTTCGCAACGATACGTTGTGACGAATGGGAGCAATGTTAAGATAACCTTTTTGGCTATTTTAGGGTATTCACTTTTAACACTAATCCAAAATTATTCGGAGATATAGATTCAAATGTGTGTTTTAATGTGAATGAGCTTTAAGATCTATGAATGCTTCATAATTCAGAACGGTCAGCACTGCTGGTTGACTTTTTATAATTGCGTTTTAGATTGGAATATTATGTGATATCCATCCGGTTCTAAGCCAGTTTTTCATGATAAAGGAACTTAAAAATAATACAATTTTAAATACCTACATATAAAACGAATATGACATTAAAACAAATAGAATAAGTATTTGTACTTACACGATATTTTAAAAGCTTACCTATATAATTATTCCCCCTTTTACTGTGATTCAATTAAAAAATTTTCAATCACGGTAACGCGATCCAATATTTATCGTTGTTGTCGAACAAATTAAAGGTGATTCAGTTTGGGAATCCCTGTTTTAGAGCACGATGTTGCGGTTGAAAAATAGCTGTTTGCCCATTTGAGTGCGACAAGTTTACTTGGCTCGCGCTTACGTTCTTTAAGTGTTACTTGGCGCACGCAAACTATCTTAGTGGCACGCAAATTCGAACCACCAACCTTTTGGTTAACAGCCGAACGCGCAACTGTCAAGTTGACAGCACAAAAGTTTTTTTTTATTTTATTTAATATTTTTGGTCTAAACCCCTGTTTTATGCTCGAGTTTATTCCGCAATCGCAATAAAAAATAGCGCTTTGCTCGTGCGTTCAACTTCGCTCTCGTAATCAATCGTCAACTTATCGCACTAGTTGCACAATATACTATTGCGTGCGCCAAATAACACTCAAATGACGTAAGCGTGCGCCAAGTAAACTTGTCGCAGTTGTGTATCGAATAAATTTTAGTAGTTCATTCATTAAATTTGTTTTAGTTACCCACCTACTTAAACAAAATCTGTGTAAATAGTTCCATATCGTAATTTTTTCTCGAGATCGACTCAAAAAGTACTCGCGATCAACCGTTTGAGCACCTCTATCCTAGAAAAATAGACCGATGTTTACAGTGTTAAACTTTGCTAATTAATTAGATATGCGCAATGTTGTAAGCTTAAAGTCCAGGGGGTATTTCTTTACCTGTGCATGTCGTTTTTCCCAAAAAAATATTCTATATTTGATAACTCTATGATATGAATGCTTGGTGTACTGATTTTAAAATGGACGTCTTATTTTTTTCTGACCACCTACCCTCTGTGACAATAAACTGTACATACAACAGTAATTAGCTTATTATTTTCGCCTTAAGAACCACGAAATATTTCCTTTACAGACATTTTAATCAAAGTTACTTTAAAACAGTTTGTTGACTTGTGAATTTTTAACAATTGGGTATTGCTTGTTAATCAAACGACCTTAAGTTTAAAAAAACTAAACCTTGTACTTAAAGGATTTGTGTCGCCAAATAAATTCAGATAATGTATGTGCATTTAAAACTTAAACTTAAGCTTGTATTATTTGTTTACAAATAGTTACTTTTGTCGTAACAAAGCGAAAAAAAACAAATAAATTATAGTTTAAAAAAACTAAAAAACATTCTTTTATTATTTTTTAAACTAACTCTGCGTTTAGAAATAAAAGCACCCAACGCTTTTAAAACAGTGACATTAATTTTCTCGTCAGTAATTATATTCTTATGTTAAGATTTTTTTTTACGTTTTAGTCTGAAACACATACATACATATAGTCACGCCTCTTGTCGCCTTTCTTTAAAACAATGTTAATATGTTCCCCGAGGTCGACCTCTACTGACTTGTCCATTTACACTCGCTTTATAAATTTGTTTCGTCAATCTTCCTTTATCCATTCTTTCTACGTGTTCAAACCATCTAAGCATTCCTTTATCTATCTTTGTAACCTTATCTTCTTTTACACCACAGCGTTCTCTTATCTCACTATTCTTTACTTTATACAACCGAGTCACTCCGGCTATACTTTTTAGACTACTTATCTCCGCAGTAATTTTATTTTTATGCTTCTTATGCCAAACCCAACATTTACCATCATACATAATTGTAGAAACCAACACACCTCTATGCACAACCAGACGTGCCTTTTTTGACTGTTCATAAAGCTATGCAGTGCCCCATTCATTTGTTTTTTTGCAACACCCCTCGCTAAATGTCACTGTCATACTTTTCATCTCTTGTAAACTTTGAACCCAAGTACACAAATTCATTTACTTGTTTAACACTTTTTCCTCAATCAAAACTTCACACTTTGTCATACTTTCTTTTTTTTTTAAAAACCATAACTTTCGTTTTGCTTACATTTATTTTTATCCCTTTGATTTTTACGGCATCATGCATAATATTAACCATCGCCTGCAACTTCTCTTCAGATGACGCTAATATGACTTGATCTTTGGCGTAAAATAGGCATTTAACGATTAAATCATTCATTTTCAATCCATACGCACTCTTTTTTAAATCTTTTAAATAATCGTCATGTATAAGTTAAACAGCCACGGCGAAGCCACACATCCCTATCTCACACCTTTTTCGATGTTATACCAGTCCATGCAAGCTCCGTTTATTCTGACACAAGCAGTGAAATCCTCGTAAATTGATTTCAGTGCTCGTATTAAATTACTGCTCACACTATAAATAGACAATGTCGACCACAATTCACTTCTCACCACTCTGTCATAGGCCTTTTCCAAGTCTATAAAAGCGCAATAGACCTTCTGACTTCTAGCCATGAATTTTTTGACTATACCTCGTAATAAAAAGACCTGATACATACATCTTCCTTTTCTAAATCCTGCTTGCACATCCCATATAATTTTCTTAGTTTCATTCGTTACTCTTTTAATCAATATCTTTGCATACAGTTTGCCGACTATGCTAAGTTAACTAATACCTCGGTAGTTTTTACAGTCCTGATGGGAACCTTTTCTCTTGTAAAGCGGCACGATAACGGCCTTGCACCAGTCGTCTGGTACGCTACCACTTCTCCAACAATGGTTAAAAAGGCGGTACAGCAGACTTACTACCCCGCTTTGTCTAACCTTCAGCATTTCAACTGTTATCCTGTCGTACCCAGCAGCTTTACCCAATTTTATAATGTTTAACGCTTTCACAATTTCTCTCGTAATAATTTCACTTTCATTGCAAGTTTTACTTATGTCTCCAAATAAGGCCTGTACTCTTATATCATCTTTCTTAAATAAACTTGCGAAGTATTCCTTTCATTTTTTTAATACGGATTCCTCTCCTTCTACCATACTACCATCTTGGTTTTTGATTTTTTTTAGTTGCAAGGTAGTATTTTTACCTCTGGCTGTTTTTATGGACTTCCAGAACAGTGTAATATTGTTGTGGAAATCGTCAGATAACCTTTCATCAAATTTATCTTTATTACTCTTCTTTTTTCTTGCCACAACCTCTTTTGCCACACCTTTCAACCTTTTATACTTATTCTTTGCCTTGTTTACATTCTTAATCGTTGCCTTTTGCGTTCTTTGATTGGCTTTTGTAGCTAGCCAATCCAGCCAGGCTTTCTTCTTCTCTGACACTGCTTTTTGAACCTCTACGTACATTTTTTGTAACTTGCTTTCTTTTTTTTTACTTAAACCACACACTTTAATAGCAATATTCACGATTCCTTTTTTAAATGGCTTCCAAAATGCTTCAACCTCATATGATTCGTCAAACTGTCAAATTTCTCGATCAATTTACTAACGAACACCTTTTTTATACTTTCTTCTTGCAATTTCTCAATTTTTATACGCTCTAGTACACTACTTGATTCCTGCACACGATGCCGCCACCGCTTAAAGAGACCTCCAATTCGGCTCATTACTAAAAAGTGGTCTGTGTCAATACCTGCACCGCGGTATGCCCGACTGTCCATTACTTTCTTTTTTAATCTTTCATCCACAATTACGCAATTAATTATAATTTTCTGGTATCCTTTTTGTCTTGTGTACAAGTGGATCCTATGATGATTAAATATTGTGTTTGTTACCACAAGATTTCACTCCAAACATACTTCAAGTAGATTTTCTCTGTTTTCATTTACTTTGCCGTTACAGTACATTCACAGAACACTTTAATATCCATCACGCTTTACTCCTACCAACTATTAAAATCACCCAACATTACAATTATTTCATTCTGGTTACACTTATTCAGAATATCTATCACACTATCCCAAAACTCCTGCCTCTCTTCTTGGGCTTTTAAAGATTGATTTTGCTGCCCATCTTGTGTAAACCCCTAGCAAAAAGATACAAGTAAGACCAACATGTTAAATAATCAGCGCTGCCAACTTCAAATAAAAAATATACTGATTTTTCTAATTGAAATTGACAGACACTTTTGCAATAAAATCATTATTAAATTAATTGACAAATCATAATTTAATCATGATTTAATAAAATATATAAATTTTATTCAAATAATATGATGAAAATTGAGTTCGAATTTATGTGTGTAGTTGTAAAAAAATGTGGCAACAGCATTCTTATTCACCGATAAAAATTGTTCTAAGCTTGGGTATGCAGAAAAGATTTTGCGAATCTGGCATCAGTTATGATTAAATTGTGAATATGTATGTCAATGAAGGAAAAAAAATACTATTTTATTATTAGAAAATGATGTAGATGGTAAGGCAACATTATTTATAAAAATGCTATTACGAAAAAAGTTTTAAAACATTTATCATTTTTGTATGATAGCAAAAGTGTTGAAGAATTATAATTAAAAATTGAAACAATATTATAGATATTTTATTTATTTAAAGTACGTAAAACTTTAAGCTAATATTAACTTTACGTACTAGTAGAACCTGGCAGCCGTTGCCCTGCCCAAACATTAGCTTGCCTGCTTTGGGAATATCACTATCATACTCAGCGACCCCGAAAACTATGAATTCGACACTAAATCGGCTTTTTTAATAATTTTTATAGTTCATCTCCCTTCCACCCCTTTTGCATGGGTGCTAACATAATTGGGAATGTTACTATCAAAGTCAGCAACCTCAAAAACTATTAAATCGACACTAATATTACCCGTTTTTCGTAGTTTTTATACTTTATCGCTTCTTACACCTTTCGTATAAGTGCTAACAAAATTGGAAATGTTACTATTAAACTCAGTGACCCCAAAAATTATGAACTTGACACTAATATCGGCAATTTTTAATAGTTTTTATATTTCATCACCTTTTCACCTTTAGGAATATCACTATCAAACTCAGAACCCCGAAAACTATGAATTTAACAATAATATCTGCGTTTTTAATAGTTTTTATATTATAACCCCCACTTATATCTTTCGTAGGCTTGCCTGCTTTGGGAATGTCACTATTAAACTCTGCGTCCCGAAGACTATGAATTCGTCACATTTTTAATAGTTTTTATATTTTTATCCTTCCTACCCTTTTGGTAGGAGTTCTAACAAAATTGGGGATGTCACTATTAAACTCAGCAACCCCAAAAACTATTTATGAAAGATAGGTTAGCTGAAGTCCCGGGCCTCGAATAAATTAAGGGTTATGCACAAAAGATCTGATAGGTCGAGGTGCTTGAGGGGCTGCATAGCTTTCATGACCCCCCCTACAACCTACAACCTAGGTTAGTTGGACGTCCTTTCATACAATAAATTTTATTTTATTCGCGAAAAATTGCCTATATATATTTTAACAAATCACTTCCTCAATAAAAGATTGGTTAGCTCGACGTCCTCTAAAATGTATACATTTTTTTTCATTTAAAATATTCACTGTTTTTTTGACAGATAAAGTTCCCGAAAATATACAACTACATGAACAGAAAAAGGAAGGAAGGAATATTAACGTGAATACAGATCACAACATAAGGGAGAACTACCATTGATGCAGTTATTGCAAGAAATATTGCTAAATTCATAGTGTGAAGTGTTACTTCATCTGCGCGTAGTGACTGCACGCACCAGTTTTTTTTATTTAGATTTTTTTAATATATATCGCCCCCGCAATACTCTTTGTGGCTGGTATTTTGCAAAATCTGTCAGTAGTTAATTTCAGCATGCTAAGGCATATATTCTGGTCAACTCCCAAACCTCTAGAAGCTATAGTTTGGAAATGCGGATTTTTTTTAATTACCGCCCCCGCAACCCCCCTTACGGGTGAAATTTAGTAAAATCCGTTTTTAAATTAAGCTCACTTAAATTTAGTGTACTTGATTTAATTAAATCAATCTGTTTACTTTTTAAAAATATTAACCATGACAGCAACAAAACAAACCTCATTTCTACTATAATTATAAATTTTATTTTGGTCACGAAAAATTGCCTAGATATATTTTAACAAATCACTCGCGAAATTTTTTTCTAATGAAAGATGGGTTAGCTTGACGTCCTTTTTCTCGAATAAAATTTACACTGTCTCTTTGACAGATAAAGTTTCCAAAAATATACAACAACATGAACAGGAAAAATTTTGCGGATGGAATTTTGTAAAATCCGTTCTTAGCTGACCTTTACTCGGCGAAAGGAATATTCCTATCAAATTTTAAGTCTCTAGGCCTTATGGTTCCAGAGATATCCTGATGATATATATATATATATATATATATATATATATATATATATATATATATATATATATATATATATATATATATATATATATATATATATATATATATATATAAAAAAGATAACATTATATATTATTACTTACAATACACTATATTAATTAACTTTTAACTTTTACTTATCATTATTTCTTGGTTAGTGCAAAAAACACAGGTTATGTGTATTTGTTAGAATGTTGGATTGGTCGCAGTTACAAAAACTCATGAATATTAAGTCCTAGATACTTTTATACTTTTTATATTATATCTGACATTACATTATTTTAACAAGTGTGACAGCAGTGTTAATTTCTTCTTTATTACCATTGTAATAATAACAGTAATAAGATGGGTGACTTGAGTCGTCTGCACTCTTCTTTGACGCTTACGTTTACTTACACCGTAAATCAAATTTTTTTACCGTTAAAAATAGAATATTTCAAAAACTAGAGAGTCGATAATACTTTTCAAGACCCAAACTCTTCGTTATTAAATTTCCTACACACACGTGTTTTTTTTATCTAATTTTGCATTTTTACAATGTTTTTGTTTATTTTAATATCAAAAACTCATGATGTCTCATAAGAACCCATGTTAAAGGAGCAAAAAATTTTTTAATTTTTCTAATAACTTTTATCAGTGAAAAATTATAATTTAGGCGATTTAAGAAGAGCAAGAAGTTTGTTTTCTTTCGTCCTTAACCCGCTATCCATTTTGAAAAATAATTGAGAAGGACATAAACCATAATAATATCATTTTTAAATAACGTGGTTGAATGTGACACTCGTTTTCTGCTGATTTGTTTAATGCATGGAAAAATACATTATTTATTAAACAGATGACATAATAACTCATTTAAGGTAAAAAATTGATGTTCTCGATTTTCTCCTGACACGCCTCATTTACTTCCATTTTTTTTAAATATTATTTACCAAAAAAATCATTAATATGAATGACTAAAAAATAAACTTGAATCGCGTTTTGTACACATTTTAAAAACTAGAATTTACCCACACTGGAGTATAAATAATAAATATACATAAAAAACAATGAAATTTAACTTCGCCAAATAGACAAGCAAGGTAATCTAGCGCTTGATAAAGATTTTCTGGAAATTTATTAAGATGGGGTCCAATGTTATTAAATTAAAGCACTAGCACTTTTTAAACAAATGAATTGGAAGGCAAGTTCTAATTAAGTAATTATAAAAATGACCAGTCTTACCGCTCTCGTTTATTTTTCTTATGGGGCACACTTAAGTTGTTTTTAAAATTTAGCCTGTGTCACTTTGGGAAATGCAGCAAAAAATTACTCAACTAGGTCGCGACATTGGGTACTAAAACAATAATTGCCAATGCTCGCAAGGAATTTTAAAACAGGCTGAAATATTTACAAAACAATAGAAACCAATTTAAACATTTTCCCAATTATTTAACATTTTTTACGACTTTGTAGATAATCACTCTTCTCTCACAAACATTAACAAGTAATATTTTTTTTTGGTTTTTTGAGGGGATATTGCTTTTTGTAAGATTTTTACCCTGTAGGTATTTTGATTTTATATTTTACAGTTAAAAAAGTATTTATTTATTTTTATTTTAAAAAATATAAAGGTGGCAAATCTCAACAGATGCCTGCTTTGTTTTAATAACCCGTTGGTGAAAGTTTCTGCGATCATAAGATTTATTTGCAAAAATGGACGGTTTTTTTTAGGGTAATTTATTGTTTTCTAAAAATTTGTTTCCATTTGTACAGTATGTTTTTTAAATATTTCCGTAAAACGCTTCAGTTTTCAATAAGACATCATGTCTTCATCTTCTTTGCTGTAGGATTGCATCATGTTTGTCTTCAACGATTACAACCGTAGTTGAGACGCCGAGCTCCAGCTTTCCTGCCATCGTATTGGGGGTCTTCCAGGAGGTCTTTTCGATACCAGGAGTCCCTCTTTAGCAATTTTTGGTAGACTTGTATTATCCATCCTGTCGATATGGTCTCTCCAATCTTTTCATCTATTGCGGCCCCATATCACCACATCTTGAATGTCGCACTGTGTTCTAATGTCATGGCTTCTAATGTGATCTCGTAAACTGTAGCCTGTTATGTCTCTCAAAGTTCTCATCTCTGCTGTTCTGAGGAGTCGCTTCGTTGTGGCGTTTTCTGCTCTGGTTTCGATAGCGTATGTCATGATCGGTCTTACACAGGTCTTGTATATTCTTGCCTTGCTTTCGACAGACATGTACTTTTTTCGCCATATTATATCTCGCAGATAGCCCGATATCAACAAAGCTTTTACTGTTAGTGCTTTCACTTCTTTCTCCAAGTCCCTACTGTTTGTTATATTGATGTCCAGGTACTTGACATTAATAACTTGTTTCACGCTCTTTCCGTATACGGCGAGTTTGCGCATCTGCGCGGCTCCTAAGCTATGGTTAGACACTGTGTTTTGCTCGTCGATATCAGCATGTTGAATTTTGACGCAGTTTGTTCGAACTTATAAAGAAGCCGTTGCAAATCGTCTTCGCTCTCGGATATCAATACGGCATCTTCAGCATAGCATATTACTCTGATTTCTTTGTCCCCCATCCAGTATCCTCGCCCCACCTTCTTGACCTCTGTAATTATTTTGTCCATGATTATGTTGAATAGGGGGGGCTTAAACTGTCTACCTGTTCTATTCCAGTTGTAACGGGTATTTTCTCGGACAGCCTAACTGCTACTTTTGTGGATGTGTAGTTATTGGTGTTTACCTTGGCAATGATAGTTATTATGCGGGGATGTATATCTCTCTTCTGAAGAAGCGGCACGACGTCATCTAGCTTCACTCTGTCGAAGGCTTGGGCGAGGTCGACGAAATACATAAAAGCAGGCTTGTCAAATTCTATGGCTTTCTCAGTTATCTGTCGTTTGGTAAATATTGCGTCTACAGTGAACGTCTACTCTTTTTGAATCCCTGTTGTTCAGCAGCAACTCCCTACTCGAAGATCTTCGTGAGGAGTTTTGACATTGTAATTAGGAGGCCGATTCGTCTGTAGTTTACTTCATCGGTCTTTGCTCCCTTTTTGTGAATTGCTATAGTTACGGTGTGCTTCCACTCCGTTGGTATGTCCTTATTGTCTATTATCTTGTTTAAAAGGACTTGAATCTGATCCAATAGTACATTGCCGCCGTATTTGATCATTTCGTTGGATATTTCGTCCGCTCCGGGCGACTTTCTGTTTTTCAGTTTGCTGGCTACTTGTTCTATTCTCTCCCGGGATATGTTTTATGATCGGTCGGTGTTATCGTCTATTTGTGTTAATGTATTTTCGGTGTTGTCTTTGGCTGCGGCGTACATCATCATTCGAGCAAGATTTTTGTTCTAAAGTATCCTTTTAACAAATAATAATAGCTATGAGCTAGATTTGGAGAATACGGCGGGTACAAAAGCAATAAGAAGTCCGAAATTCGTAAAGTTTTACGATTGTAACCATCGACTTGTGAGATTGTACTTTGTCGTGGTGAAAATACACTTTTTTATTAACTCTTTCTCTCTCTTTATATATATATATAAGAAAAGATCAGCTTAATTAGGGTATGCAGTCTCATCATCTACATAAACAAAAAATCAACCTAGTCTTAGGTATGAAAAATAGAGTTCTGAAAACAAGCCACACCTCTGTTTGTACACAAAATCTTAATAAATTGAGTAAATTGTTCATTAATAGTAGTTACCCAAAAAAACTAATTTTTAAACTGTTGTTCAGCAGATCATCAATAACCAATGTATCTCCCACTCTTAACACTCCTCTTAGTCAAGATAATACTCGGAAATATTATTTTTCCCTTCCCCACATTTCTGAATTAAATCAAAAAATGAAAAAATTGTTATTCAAATATCCAACCATCAATGTTGCTTACAAAAATCCGTTACAGTTGAATTCAATATTTTCAAAACTAAAAGATAAAGATCCCTTGCTAGAACGTTCCAATTTAATTTATTCCATTCCTTGTTCACAATGTGAAAAAAAGTATATTGGCCAAACTAAAAGTAAACTTAAAGATAGAATTTCTTCCCACAAAGGCAATATCAGAAATTCCAAACATTCTAGTACATTAGCTATACATGCTATAACTGAAGTTCACATCCCAGTTTATGCTAATGTGAGCATATTAGATAATGAATCTAATTTATCCAAAAGACTTTTTCTTGAAATGACCAACATTGTCAAAGAACCAAACTCTATGAATGCTAGAACTGACATTGATAATCTTAGCATTATTTATTCCTATTTACTTAGTCTTCTTTCCCACTTATCAAATCATAATACAAATAACAATTTTTGAAATTCTAATCGAAAATCCCGTTTTCAAGTTTGTCAACCTGTTGTTTCAATCTGATAAATTTCTGAATGACATAGTTTTCTATGATTCCATGTCATGAATTGTCAACTTGTCAATTAATCTTTCATTTTCTTTCCTGCCAAAAATTTTTCACATGGTGGTTTTTAAGGTTATAATTTATTAATAATGAGAATAATTTTTCCGAAACCTACAACAGAAATTTTTTTTTAATGTTTTTACAACTTCTGTCCTACAATTGTTTGTCTATATAATGATAAATAAGTAAGAGATGTTTCACTTAAATAAGTGTTTTATATAATTGTGATAATGAACAATGCTTCTTTCAAATCTCAACTTTGTAAGTACTGTTTGCTTTTATGTTTTATGGATTTCCAATGAATTGTTTCAATGTTATTTGTAGAGTTCCTGATGAAGAGCCAATAAAGACTCGAAAGCTTGAACAGAAAAAAGAGTTACACTTTTTCTAGCCAAAGACTGCATACCCTAATTAAGCTGATCTTTTCTTAACTCAAACAGTCGTTTCAATCCTTCCCTCTTCTATATATATATATATATATATATATATATATATATATATATATATATATATATATATATAATGCATATGCAACTTGGACGATAACAAAACAAAATGAGAACCGACTAAAAATCGCAGAACGAAGAATTCTTGAAGGAAATATGTACCGATCAAGGACAACGCCACACAACAATACAGAATTAGAACTAACAGGGAAGTGCAAGAACTATATAACCAACCAGATATAATAAAAATAATGAAGGCAGAGAGATTGAGATGGGCCGGACATGTAAAGAGACAAGACCAACGTGTCGTAGAACTGGTGTGGGAAGAGAACTCGGTAGGAAAGCGGCCGCTGGGAAGGCCGGTGAAAAGATAATATTGCAGCGGACGTACTGATCCTAAATGTCCAACGACCAGAAGATCTTATAATGGACCGCAGGAAGTGGAGGCAAATTGTAATGTCAGCGAAGACCCACCCCGAGTTGTAAGCTACAGAGTGAGAGAGAGAAATATTTTTTGTCAAACCACATTATTATCAATTAATATTTTTTATTTGTGTGATAAAACTCTTTTTCGAAGAAATGGAAAGACAGCTACATATCACCAATATTCAAAAACGGAGACAATGCAAATATTACTAACTATCGTCCAATAACAAAACTACCTGTAATCGCAAAATTATTTAAATTCTTTATCGCTAGATTTTAAACATGGCATTGCAAGTTCATAAATGCCAATGAACAGCATAGGTTCACAACAAGAAAATCAACTGTAACTAATTTGCTACTGTATCAGAATAATATTTTAAATGCTCTAGAAGCTGGCAATCGGATTGATTTCGTTTAGGCAGACTTTTCAAAAGCGTTCGATACCGTGATCACGAGTTTTTAATTAATAAGTTGGAAATACTTGATTTTACCACCATGGGTATTATTTTGGCTTGCTAAAAAATTTCTGTATGTCAAAGTTAAGAAGCATCTATTTAATCCAGTACAAGTTACGTCAGAAGTTCCACAGGGGTCTTAACTGGGACCATTAATATTTAATTTTTATGTAAATGATTTATATGTTACTTTGATTACTGTAATTTTTTAATATTCGCTGATGATGTAAATATCTATATTTCGATACAGACTTTGAATGAATATTTAAATCTTTAACATGATATAAATAAATTATATGAATGGTCTCTCACAAATGGTCTAGCCCTCAATTTTGATAAATGCTTCATTATATCGTTCACAAAATCAAAACCTCCATTAAGTTTTCAATATGAAAAACATGGATCAACCATGAAATAAGTTAACAATAAAAAGTTTGATTCTCAATTAACATACATTCCACACATAAATGCGACTATAAGCAAACCAAATTTTTGGCTTTATATTACGTAACTCAAAAGACTTATCAATTAATGCCTTAAAAAATCTTTACAACTCATTAGTGTGTTCTATACTTTAGTATACATCTACAGTATGGTCTTCCCACTATTAAGTACATATTAATTTCATTAAAAGTGATAAGAATAGATTTGTGAGACATATTTATATATATATAAATATATATATATATATATATATATATATATATATATATATATATATATATATATATCTAAAGCCTTTGACCGCATTTGGCATCAGGCATTGTTAAGTAAATTATCTGCCTACGGTCTCCCAACCAAACTGCGCCAATGGTTCTTGAGCTTCATGCAAGATCGCTCCTTACATGTGGCAGTTGACGGTATTTCTTCTGATGCGTTTAAAACCAATGCCGGGGTCCCCCAGGGTTCCATCCTGTCCCCCACATTATTTCTTTTAAACATCAACGACCTCTTGAAAACCACCACGAACCCCATTTACAGTTTAGCAGACGATAGCACACTTGTCTCAACTTTCACATCCTATCGATCACTTTCGGTGATTGATACAAATAGACTCAGGCAGGAACAGGTTGATTCCATCAATAGAGATCTTAAAGCAATCGTCGAGTGGGGAACCAACAATCTTGTTCAGTTCAACGCACAAAAAACACAAAGTGCCACGTTTTCCAAGAAAGTGAAATCCTCAAATCATCCCATCACAATGTCCGGAAATACCCTTGAACCAAGTCCCTCCATCTCGATTTTGGGAGTCACGGTGTCCAATAATATGTCTTGGCATGACCATGTTGCTAACATCGCAAAGTCGGCAAGCCAGAGGCTAAGTTTTCTGTGGAAAGCCAGAAAGTTTTTTACTCCTGATCAACTGTTAACGACGTACAAGGCTCAAATCCGACCTATACTGGAGTATTGCTCGCTTATTTGGGGTTCAGCACCAAGGCATTATCTTCGTCTTCTAGATTCCATTAAGAAAAAAACCATTCGCTTGATAAACAGCTTAACTCTCACACATACCCTTCACCCTCTAGAACATAGAAGAAGAGTTGCAGACCAGTCATTACTTTACAGATATTTCCATGGCAGATGCTCCAGAGAAATAAAAACTCTTGTACCACCATTGGCCACATTCGGCCGAAGAACTCGGCACGCTGATCAGTCTCACACATTTACTTTTAAGCTTGACACTACAAGGACCAATCTTCATCAAGAATCCTTCTTTTACAGGGCTGCTACGGAATGGAATAAGCTTCCAAAATCAGTTTTTCCAGAGAACTATGACCTGCAACTTTTTAAAAATCGTATCCACAATCATTTCCTTTCTATAATCCCTTCCCCTTCTAATAGTCGCAGTGTGGGCCGTCCGCGGCCTACACGATAGGTCTACCCTTTTTGCGACTATTTTCATAAAAAAAAAAAATGTGGCCTACATATTGAATCTACAATTTAGAAACTATAATTATGAGACTATTCTAACTTATTTAAATATTTCAACTCTTTACAACCGAAGAATAAGATATAATCTACTTACATTATTTTATCTAATAAAAAATGAAATCTCATGCCCTAAATTATTGGAATTATTGAACTTCAGAATACCATCTAGAACCACTCGTAATAGTGATCTATTCAAAGTACCTTTTTATAACACAAACTATGGCCTAAACAATTCATTACCACGATTAATGAGACTAGGTAATGAACATTGTAATTTTGGATTAAATATTTTCAATGTTTCCAAATACAAATTCTTAATTGCTCTTAAATGATCGCACTAAGGAGAACAATTTAAATCTCTAAGTTATATATTTCATATCAAAGTGTAGTTTTTGTCTATTTTCTGCTATTTTATATGCATCATTTTACTATTTTAATTGTAATTTTAATGTTTTTTTTTATCAAATTATATTAATCTGTAAAATTATTGTAAAAATGGGGTAATCCGTAAAAATAAAATAAATAAAATAAATAAAATAAATAAAATAAATAAAATAAATAAAATAAATAAAATAAATAAAATAAATAAAATAAATAAAATAAATAAAATAAATAAAATAAATAAAATAAATAAAATAAATAAAATAAATAAAATAAATAAAATAAATAAAATAAATAAAATAAATAAAATAAATAAAATAAATAAAATAAATAAAATAAATAAAATAAATAAAATAAATAAAATAAATAAAATATAAATAAAAATATACAAATACTTAAGTAAATATTTTGTATTTGTGTTTTAAAACCCTTTTATATGAGGGCAGTTTGATAAGTCAGTGACTTTTTGAATTTCCCGCGCAGTTACTCCAAATGCAACAGTGCTGCCGTCAACTATAATCTATCAGTGAGCAACTTTCTAATTTTGAGCAATCTACGTCGTGCAGTTGGTGTTTAATAGCTGTTCAAAGCAGACAACCTCGTGAATTTTTACGAAAATGGAAAAAAGTGAATTTCGTGTGCTGATAAAGCATTACTTTTTACGTAAAAAATCCATCACTGAAACTAAGGAAAGACTTGATAAATACTACATGGACTCGGCACCATCAATTTCAATGGTTAAGAAGTGGTTTACAGAGTTCCGTTGTGGTCGTACCATCACTAGTGACGCCGAACGTCCAGGTCGCCCAAAAGAAGTGATCACGCCGGAAATCGTCGATAAAATCCATGAAATGATATTGGATGATCGGAGAATGAAAGTGCGTGAGTTGGTTCATGCTCTAGGTATCTCAACTGAACGGGTACATCATATTTTACACGAATATTTGGGCATGAAAAAACTCTCTGCCTGATGGGTGCCGCGATTGCTCACACTCGACGATAAGCGCAATCGTGTGACCACTTTAAAAGAGTGTTTAGCGATGTTCAGCCGTAATCCGGACGAATTTTTGCGCCGTTTTGTTACTGTGGATGAAACATGGATCCATCACAACACGTCAGAGACCAAGGAACAATCGAAACAGTGGGTTGCTCGGGGTGAACGTGGACCAAAGAAGGCGAAACAGAGTCTGTCAGCCAACAAGGTCATGGCCACAGTTTTTTGGGATGTACGCGGTGTCATTCACATCGATTACCCCAAAAAAGGTAAAACGATCACCGGCGAATATTATTCAAAGCTTTTGAACAGATTCGACATTGATTTGAAGCAAAAACGGCCGCATTTGGCGAAGAAGAAAGTGCTGTTCCATTAAGACAATGCACGTGTGCACACTTGTCCAGTCACGATGGCCAAAATCCACGAATTAGGATACGAACTGCTACCCCATCCAGCATATTCTCCAGATTTAGCCCCCTACGACTATTTTCTGTTTTCAAACCATAAGAAATGGCTGTGCGGTAAGAGATTTGAGTCGAATGAAGAAGTCATTACCGAAACAAACGCGTATTTTGAGAGGTTTGAAAAAACCTATTATTTGGAGGGAATAAAAAAATTAGAAAAACGCTGGACTAAATGTATCGAGCTAAAAGGTGATTATGTAGAAAAATAAAATGTTTATTTGCGGAAAAAAATTTACAGTTTTTGCGCCCAAAAACTTTTTAATTTTACATCTGATCAAATGTTTTTTTTATTTTAATTACCTCAAATATATTTGTGATATTAAAAACTCACAAGTTTTTTGGTGTATATTTAACATACTTTAAACAACAAATATACTGCTATAATTTTTCCTATAATTTTATTTATCAAATCAAAACTGTCTTTTAAATTTCTTTAAAGCAATGATAAAGATGGATGTTTATTGTGTTACGTGGTCTTTATTTTCGCTGTTACAATATCGTAAATACTTTTTTAACGTTTAAATCTTAAATTTATTTCTTTGGGATAGACATAAATAAGTTTACATTTGCATATTAAGCGTTTTCCATTCTCAAACAATTTAAAGGGATGGATCGCTTTTACGCTTTACTTTTACATTTAGGTATAAAGAAAGAGGTGAAGAAGTGGTGGAGAGGTATCTGTTGGGATTTGATTTTGATTAGTTACCTTAATTTATACAGATTTAAAAAAATATTAAGGGAACATACAAATTTTAATTAAAAATGCTTAGATACACAAAAACCAGTCGACCAGCTCAAAGTATAAATATTTGACAAAAAATTGAGTAATTAATTTTAGGAAAGAGACATCGACACATTCAAGAGATCCAACAATATATCTTCTAAAAATGTCTTTACCCACACCACAACGGCCTCAAAAATAAAATAAATATTCTTCTTCTTCCTCTTTTAATAGGACTATGTTTTGTTTTTTTTCTGTTACAGTCTCTGCTGTGATCCGGAGCTCCAGCTCTCGTACCATCGCTTTTTTGGTCTTTCTATGGGTTGTTTGGTGTTGGGCTTCTGAGTTTTCGCCCATTTCGCCATACGTTCTGGCTCCATCCTATATACGTTGTCTCTCCATAGACTTTGCCTTGTTCTTGTCCAACTTACTACATCCTGAACATCTAGCTCTCTCAGTGTGTCTACATTTTTTATCCTATCTCTGAGAGTAATACCTCTTATTGTCCTTAGTGTTTTCATTTCTGTTGATTTCTTTATCTGCTTAGTCTTTGTTGTCTTGGTATTTTTCTCAGCTGCGTAGGTCATCACGGGTCTGACACAAGTCTTATAAATGCGGATTTTGCTTTCAGCACTTATCTACCTATTCCGCCAGATTATATCTCTCATAAAACCTTATATTCTTGCTGCTTTTATTGCCTGCCGTTTTGTTTCTTCCTCTAGGTTTCTGTCATTGGTTATTTCCACACCCAGGTATCTACAGTTGTTCGATAATTTGATCGTTCACTACTAGTTTACATCTGATTGGTTCCTTAGATATTACCATCGATTGGGTTTTCTCTGTTGATATTGTCATGTTATACTTTTTGGCAGTTGTTTTAAAGTTTTGTAGGAGGCGCTGTAAATCGTCCTTACTTTCCGCTATTAGAATAGTATCATCTGCGTAGCAAAGGATTCTCATGGTTCGGTTACCCATCTTGTACCCCTCTTTTATTTGGTTGATACTAGCTATAATTTCGTCCGTTATCAAATTAAATAGGCAAGGGCTGAGGCCTTGTCGCCTTGTCTAATTCCGGCATTTATTTTAATATTCTACGTAAGCCCATGTGCGGTTTTTAACCTTGTTGTATTAGAACTATTAAGTTTCTTGATTATGTTGATATATTTGTGACTTATGTGTTTTTTTTAAATATGCAGAACACATTCTTCAGCCGTACTCTGTCGAATGCCTGTTTCAGATCCACGACCCATATGAACATGAGCTTGTCGAACTCTATTTATATCTCAACTAATTGTCGCAGGATAAAAATAGCATTTATGGTAGATCTATTTGGCCGGAATCCTTGTTGTTCTTCAGACACGCTAACTTTATTGTAAATTTTTTGGGATGGAATTTTTGTCAGAAGTTTTGGTATGGAGTTCAACAGTGTAATTTCCCTTTAGTTTGTGGGATCTGTTTTTAGGCTTTTCTTGTGAATGGGTATTGTTATGCTCTCACTCCATTCCTCTGGTATTGTCATGTTATTCTCGATTTTTTGAAATAGTGTTGTTATCTCTTTTATTATTTTTGTTCTCCCATATTTAATTAATTCATTTGGTATGTTGTTCGGACCAGGTGATCTTCTATTTTTAAAATTTTTGATTACTTCTTGTTCGTCTTCTAGGGAGATCGTAATATTTTCTGTTTCATCTCGATGTATATTTTGTGAATCATTTGTTTGTACCTCATTGATATAATTGTCGTCTGAATATAGGTTTTCAAAGTGGGTCACCCAATCTTCTGGTTTTATTGAATTTATTTGTAGTTCTTTGGTAATCGGTTTTTTTTTTTGTTCCTCAACATATTCCATATCTTTTTTTGACCTCCTCGTAAGTCGAGTTCCATGTCGCTTGAAAATCTTTACCAATATATTTTTTTTTAGTTTTTTGATCTTGTTCGCTGTTATATTTCTTTCTGCTTTATATCTTTGATGCTCTTTTGGAGTCCTATGATTAATATATCTTATATATGCGTCTTTCTTCTCTTTTGCTAATTCTTTGACCTCCTGCGTGAACGATGGTTTTTTGTTTCTGGTGCTATTTGAGTTTTATGTTCTTTCTCCAATAGCTTCTTTTGCGCTGCATGTTATATTTTTCTTTATTTTCTCCAAAGCATTGTTTATATTATCGGTGTTTTCTATGGGGTTAAGATTGATCTTTTCCTCCAGCCTTTTTTGGTAAAGGTATTTGGTACTTTCGTCTTGTAGGGTCTCTATGTTGAACTTAGTGGTGTAAATAGGTAGTTTCTTTTTCTTTAATGTATGCGACAGACGATATTTGTAGATAACCATTTCGTGTTGGGTTTCTACGTTAGCAGATGTTAGCGTAAGTACGTCAACCTTTTTCCGTGGGTCAATCGTTCTGTTTGTAATCACGTAGTCAATCATCGATTTCTGGCCTCTTGTGTTGGCGAATGTGTATTTATGTTGTTCTTTGCGGTCAAAATACGTGTTATTGATACACACCTCGTTGTGCGCACATATCTCTATTAGCAAGTCTCCATTTTCATTTGTCGTTAGTAGTTAAACAACACCGGTTCAAGCCCACTTGGAGTGGGGGGAGGAGTGGGGGAAGTGGTGGGGGGAGTGGTGGGGGGAGGAGTGGGGGAAGTGGTGGGGGAGAAGTGGGGGGAAGTGGTGGGGGTAGGGGTGGGGTAGGAGTGGGGGTAGGAGTGGGGGTAGGAGTGGGGATATGAGTGGTGGAGTGGGGGCAGTGGTGGAGTGGGGAGGAGTGGGGGGTGAAGTGGGGGAAGTGACAGGTGAAGGAGTGGGGAAATGACATTGTTGACATATGACATTGTTGACATATGACATTGTTGACATGTGACATTGTTGACATGTGACATTGTTGCCATTGTTTACATACGGCATGTTGCCATTGTTGCCATTGTTGACATATAACATCATTGTTTACATTGTCCCCATCGACTCGATTAAGAGGGTTACGTAAGCACGTTGAAAAGTGGTGTGACGTAAGCGTTGAAAAAAACTTGGCTTCTCGGAGGTTCGAACCTTAATCCTTTGCCTTACTAAACGGATAGCTATACCATGTAGCTACTACGCATATTAATTTTATCGTGCAAGATTGGATATACAAATATATATTTGTGACATCATTTTTGATAAAAATAACCTTGAACTGCGCTACCAGATAACTTTGTTATCGTATACTTAAATGAGGTGTAATATTGATTGCGACAGAGATAATAATTACACACGCACATAGTCCCAGTTTAAATGTGTGCGATATTGTTGTACATGTACAGGGTATGTCACAAATTAAGAAGTCAAAAGAACCTTAACGAATGTTGGCATGGGAAAAATTGTTTTTATGAAAATTCCCCATACGCTAATCTTAAGATACGCCGTTCTAAATATAAAGGGGTGCATTCACTGTTGCAAGAGATCTAATTCGAAAAATCAAAGCACTGAGTTATCGTATACTTAAAGGAGGTGTAATATTGATTGCGACAGAGATAATAATTACACACGCACATAGTCACAGTTTAAATGTGTGCGATATTGTTGTACAAGTACAGGGTATGTCACAAATTAAGAAGTCAAAAGAACCTTAACGAATGTTGGCATGGGAAAAATTGTTTTTATGAAAATTCCCATACGCTAATCTTAAGATACGCCGTTCTAAATATAAAGGGGTTGGAAATTCCGATTAAATTAAATCAAATTTTAAAGTTCGAGAAGCTAAACAAAATTTCAGTTAACGTCTATGCTTTAGAATTAAATAAAACAGAGAAGAGATAATTTTACATAGTTATACCTGTTGTGTTTACTAAAAATAAAATGAAACGTCACGTCAATTTGTTACTAATACAAGATCAGTATTTTCGGAAATTAAATGATTATAAAGCGCCACCTATCGACAATGAAAATGTTGAAATCAAATATGTTTGGATAAGTACGAGGTATGTCGTAAATTAGGAAGTCAAAAGGACCTTAACGAATGTTGGTATGCGACCCATCAAACGATTCAGCGTTGCTTAAAGTACGTCAAGTGTCACGAGAGTACGTTAAATGTCACGTGAGTACGTTAAATGTCACGTGAGTACGTCAAGCGTCACGTAAAACGTCACGTGTCACGTTATACGTAATGTGTCACATTAAAAACACACACACACACACATGTTGAATATTTTTGTTCATGTACAGGGAATGTCACAAATCAAGAAGTCAAAAGGTCCTTAACGAATGTGGCATGTGACCCATCAAACGATTCAACGTTACGCAAAGTATGTCAAGCGTCACGTGAGTACGTTTAAAAACATACACACATGCACAACAACGTGACATGTCACATTAGTAGACATTGTTAACATATGACATTGTTGTCGTTGTTTACATACAGCATTGTTGACTGCCATTGTTTACATAGGGCATTGTTGACATATGACATTGTTGCCATTGTTTACATACGGCATTGTTGACTGCCATTGCTTACACACATGACATTGTGGACATATGACATTGTTGCGATTGTTTACATACGGCATTGTTGACTGCCATTGTTTGCATAGAGCATTGTTGACATATGACATTGTAGCCATTGGTGACATTGTTGCCATTGGTGACATTGTTGCCATTGTTTACATACGGCATTGTAGACATATGTCTTCAAATTTCCCTTATACTTGAATACTATGTTTTTATTTAATGTCATTACGGAATTTTGGAAAATATGGGAAGCAAGATTTTTGATACATAATCTTTATTTCATTCACATATTCATTGTATTTAAATCAATTTTCGGTGATAATGTATTATCGTATCGATCGTCGGTAAAACATCTAAACCATGACAATAAAACCCACAATAATCTTTTTTAAAAATAAAATTACTTAATAAATTCAAAGTTTACGAGAGATGAAAAGTATGACAGTGACATTGAGCGAAGGGTGTTGGCAGGAAAACAAATGAATGGGGCTCTGCATAGCTTTATGAATAGCCAGAAAGTGTCAAAAAAGACACGTCTGGCTGTGCATAGAAGTGTGTTGGTTCCTACACTTATGTATGGTAGTGAATGTTGGGTTTGGCAAAAGAAGCATGAAAATAGGATTAATACTGCGGAGATGAGTAGTCTGAGAAGTATAGCCGGAGTGACTCGGTTGGATAAAGAATAGTGAGATAAGAGAACGCTGTGGTGTAAAAGAAGATGTGGTTACAAAGATA
The DNA here is from genome assembly GCA_950111635.1 of Agelastica alni. NCBI lineage: Eukaryota > Metazoa > Arthropoda > Insecta > Coleoptera > Chrysomelidae > Agelastica > Agelastica alni. The sequence continues at coordinate 26,243,876 of OX467718.1, read as the reverse complement.
GATAAAGGAATGCTTAGATGGTTTGGACACGTTGAAAGAATGGATGAAGGAAGATTGACGAAACAAATTTATAAAGCGAGTGTGAATGGACAAGTCGGTCGACCTCGGAGAACATATCTTGATCCGATCAACATTGTTTTGAGGAAAGGCCAGGTCAAGAGTACCAACAACCGACGAGCATGTATGAGAGCACTGATGAAAGTAGAGGAAGCAAAAGATGTGTGTAAGAACCGTAGCAAGTGGAAAGAAGTGGTCTCTGCCTACCCCCATGGGAAAAAGGCGTGACTTTATGTATGTAATAAAATCTCAAGAGTACCAACGACCAAGAACACTAATGCAAGTAGTTCATTGTATTTAAAACAATTTTCGATAATAATATATTATCGTACCGATCGTCGGTAAAACATCGAAACCATGACAATAAAAACCCCAATAATCTTTATTAAAAATAAAATTACTTAAAATCTCATGAATCAAACAAACAAGAATTAGCTTAAGTCCTTATGATGACATTTATTGCCTGGGACTATCGATACTCTTCCTTTTGGGTCATTATAGTATAAATAAATATATATTTTTTTCACCCTAGCACATCTCTTTAGTTAAAGAAATGAATAGTTTGATCCTTATTCAGCTTTTAGACGATACATATCTCTAAAGGTAGTGTCAAGTCCGGGATGCGTACGCGCTCGCTGGCCGCTGCGAAAATAATATAGATGGGTATATATACAGGGGGGCGCATGAACTGGCAAAACTTTTGGAACTATTGGAAAAAATATATTTTTAACAAAAAAAAACCTTGGTTAAAAGAACTATTTAAGCTCCCTTTTTTCATGTATCACGCAATAAATCGTCTTGTTACGTCATCAAAAGATTCAGCATTACGCAAAGTACGTCGACCATCACGTTAAACGTCATGTAAGTACGTCAAGCGTCCCCTTAAACGTCGCTGTGTTTACATTCAACGTACACACGTGACGTTTAAGGGGACGCTTGACGTACTTACATGACGTTTAACGTGATGGTCGACGTACTTTGCGTAATGCTGAATCTTTTGATGACGTAACAAGACGATTTATTGCGTGATACATGAAAAAAGGGAGCTTAAATAGTTCTTTTAACCAAGGTTTTTTTTTGTTAAAAATATATTTTTTCCAATAGTTCCAAAAGTTTTGCCAGTTCATGCGCCCCCCTGTATATATACCCATCTATATTATTTTCGCAGCGGCCAGCGAGCGCGTACGCATCCCGGACTTGACACTACCTTTAGAGATATGTATCGTCTAAAAGCTGAATAAGGATCAAACTATTCATTTCTTTAACTAAAGAGATGTGCTAGGGTGAAAAAAATATATATTTATTTATACTATAATGACCCAAAAGGAAGAGTATCGATAGTCCCAGGCAATAAATGTCATCATAAGGACTTAAGCTAATTCTTGTTTGTTTGATTCATGAGATTTTAAGTAATTTTATTTTTAATAAAGATTATTGGGGTTTTTATTGTCATGGTTTCGATGTTTTACCGACGATCGGTACGATAATATATTATTATCGAAAATTGTTTTAAATACAATGAACTACTTGCATTAGTGTTCTTGGTCGTTGGTACTCTTGAGATTTTATTACATACATAAAGTCACGCCTTTTTCCCATGGGGGTAGGCAGAGACCACTTCTTTCCACTTGCTACGGTTCTTACACACATCTTTTGCTTCCTCTACTTTCATCAGTGCTCTCATACATGCTCGTCGGTTGTTGGTACTCTTGACCTGGCCTTTCCTCAAAACAATGTTGATCGGATCAAGATATGTTCTCCGAGGTCGACCGACTTGTCCATTCACACTCGCTTTATAAATTTGTTTCGTCAATCTTCCTTCATCCATTCTTTCAACGTGTCCAAACCATCTAAGCATTCCTTTATCTATCTTTGTAACCACATCTTCTTTTACACCACAGCGTTCTCTTATCTCACTATTCTTTATCCAACCGAGTCACTCCGGCTATACTTCTCAGACTACTCATCTCCGCAGTATTAATCCTATTTTCATGCTTCTTTTGCCAAACCCAACATTCACTACCATACATAAGTGTAGGAACCAACACACTTCTATGCACAGCCAGACGTGTCTTTTTTGACACTTTCTGGCTATTCATAAAGCTATGCAGAGCCCCATTCATTTGTTTTCCTGCCAACACCCTTCGCTCAATGTCACTGTCATACTTTTCATCTCTCGTAAACTTTGAATTTATTAAGTAATTTTATTTTTAAAAAAGATTATTGTGGGTTTTATTGTCATGGTTTAGATGTTTTACCGACGATCGATACGATAATACATTATCACCGAAAATTGATTTAAATACAATGAATATGTGAATGAAATAAAGATTATGTATCAAAAATCTTGCTTCCCATATTTTCCAAAATTCCGTAATGACATTAAATAAAAACATAGTATTCAAGTATAAGGGAAATTTGAAGACATATGTCTACAATGCCGTATGTAAACAATGGCAACAATGTCACCAATGGCAACAATGTCACCAATGGCTACAATGTCATATGTCAACAATGCTCTATGCAAACAATGGCAGTCAACAATGCCGTATGTAAACAATCGCAACAATGTCATATGTCCACAATGTCATGTGTGTAAGCAATGGCAGTCAACAATGCCGTATGTAAACAATGGCAACAATGTCATATGTCAACAATGCCCTATGTAAACAATGGCAGTCAACAATGCTGTATGTAAACAACGACAACAATGTCATATGTTAACAATGTCTACTAATGTGACATGTCACGTTGTTGTGCATGTGTGTATGTTTTTAAACGTACTCACGTGACGCTTGACATACTTTGCGTAACGTTGAATCGTTTGATGGGTCACATGCCACATTCGTTAAGGACCTTTTGACTTCTTGATTTGTGACATTCCCTGTACATGAACAAAAATATTCAACATGTGTGTGTGTTTTTAATGTGACACATTACGTATAACGTGACACGTGACGTTTTACGTGACGCTTGACGTACTCACGTGACATTTAACGTACTCACGTGACATTTAACGTACTCTCGTGACACTTGACGTACTTTAAGCAACGCTGAATCGTTTGATGGGTCGCATACCAACATTCGTTAAGGTCCTTTTGACTTCCTAATTTACGACATACCTCGTACTTATCCAAACATATTTGATTTCAACATTTTCATTGTCGATAGGTGGCGCTTTATAATCATTTAATTTCCGAAAATACTGATCTTGTATTAGTAACAAATTGACGTGACGTTTCATTTTATTTTTAGTAAACACAACAGGTATAACTATGTAAAATTATCTCTTCTCTGTTTTATTTAATTCTAAAGCATAGACGTTAACTGAAATTTTGTTTAGCTTCTCGAACTTTAAAATTTGATTTAATTTAATCGGAATTTCCAACCCCTTTATATTTAGAACGGCGTATCTTAAGATTAGCGTATGGGAATTTTCATAAAAACAATTTTTCCCATGCCAACATTCGTTAAGGTTCTTTTGACTTCTTAATTTGTGACATACCCTGTACTTGTACAACAATATCGCACACATTTAAACTGTGACTATGTGCGTGTGTAATTATTATCTCTGTCGCAATCAATATTACACCTCCTTTAAGTATACGATAACTCAGTGCTTTGATTTTTCGAATTAGATCTCTTGCAACAGTGAATGCACCCCTTTATATTTAGAACGGCGTATCTTAAGATTAGCGTATGGGGAATTTTCATAAAAACAATTTTTCCCATGCCAACATTCGTTAAGGTTCTTTTGACTTCTTAATTTGTGACATACCCTGTACATGTACAACAATATCGCACACATTTAAACTGGGACTATGTGCGTGTGTAATTATTATCTCTGTCGCAATCAATATTACACCTCATTTAAGTATACGATAACAAAGTTATCTGGTAGCGCAGTTCAAGGTTATTTTTATCAAAAATGATGTCACAAATATATATTTGTATATCCAATCTTGCACGATAAAATTAATATGCGTAGTAGCTACATGGTATAGCTATCCGTTTAGTAAGGCAAAGGATTAAGGTTCGAACCTCCGAGAAGCCAAGTTTTTTTCAACGCTTACGTCACACCACTTTTCAACGTGCTTACGTAACCCTCTTAATCGAGTCGATGGGGACAATGTAAACAATGATGTTATATGTCAACAATGGCAACAATGGCAACATGCCGTATGTAAACAATGGCAACAATGTCACATGTCAACAATGTCACATGTCAACAATGTCATATGTCAACAATGTCATATGTCAACAATGTCATTTCCCCACTCCTTCACCTGTCACTTCCCCCACTTCACCCCCCACTCCTCCCCACTCCACCACTGCCCCCACTCCACCACTCCTACCCCCGCTCCTCCCCCCACTCCTCCCCCCACTCCTACCCCCACTCCTCCCCCACCACTTCCACCACTCCTACCCCCACCACTTCCCCCACTCCACCCCCACTCCTACCCCCACCACTTCCCCCACTCCACCCCCACTCCTACCCCCACTCCTCCCCCCACTCCAAGTGGGCTTGAACCGGTGTTGTTTAACTACTGTCGTTTCTTCATTGAATTTTTGCATTATTCCTTGGATAAGTATATTTTCTATTCTTGAGTTAAAATCCCCCATCAAGATTATTTTTTCTGTTGCTGGTAGTTTATCTAGGGTCTCTTGAAACACTTCGAAAAAGATTTCTCTTTCGTTATTTGATTTGCTGATGTCTGGTGCATTAATGCTCACAATATAAATCTTTTCATCCTCTAATTTTGTTGGGATATACATAATATTCTGGTTAATGTAATTGAGCTCTTCGATGTTGTCTTCAAATTTCCTGTGTAATAATATGCCAACACCTGCGTGTGCTTGTCTACTCCGCTGTAAAAGAGTACGTAGTTTTGATATACTGTGTCGCCTTCGCCCTTGTTTTTTCTCTGAGATTTCTCTGAGATATGTCTATTTTGTGTTTCTCTTCTTCTAATATAATCTTCTGATCTTTGCTGTTTCATGACGTCACGTTTCACGATGCCATATTCTACGAATTAAAAAACATAACATAAGCTTCTAAAATATAAAATAAAAATTTTCACTTCCGGGTCCCACGTAATCTCTCGTATTTTTGTGCATAATTTATAACCCTGGTCAATTTCTCTTTTATAGACTAGTCCATATTTGTTATCTGGGAACAATGTCAAACGCTTTTTTTATATCCAATAAGCTCTTAATCTTATTATATATAAATTACGTGTCACGTTGTTTGTCCGCAATGGACTCCCAAACTACTAAACCGATTTTAATAAAATTTTGCACACTGTGTGTATTATGATCGCAATATTATTTGTTTATTAACAAAGACTCATGATTATCTCTGTTAGTTCGATAAGATTCTAAAAAATGGCGGTATAAGGTAATTCGTTTTTGTTAATACAGATTGAAGTTTCATTCGCTTAATAAATACAATAAAATGATCCAAAACACCGACATAATTAATAGTGTAAGTGATCACTACACATATACAGAAAAAACTTGATTTGCACAAGGTTTAGTGATTCCACTTATTTTCTAAAACAAAAAAATACTTGGCACTCAAGGTGAATTAGATTAATTTAAATAAGTCTTGAGTCTAAGATGGATTGATTCGCAAACTAATTTAATCTATTCTTTAGAGTTGGAGACACACACACTTGTCGCCCAACGTGACTAAATCTTTATTTTGTTAAAAGTTTAGAGTCTTAAAAGGAGATTTCAATTTAGAATTGGTAGACAAACTTACAAGTGTTTTTATTTAGTTGGTAAATCGGAATAATCAACAAAATAACTTAATAGAACAAACTCAAATTAAATGTTTTTATTTTATTTTTTTTGTCAAAAAGTTGTCATGATATAAATGATTTTAAAATGCTAATGGAAAATGAAGTGAAGCTCCGTCCTTCATAAATCAAATTGTTTATCTAACATCTAGTAAGAAATCAATAAAAATGTTACCAAAAGTATTTTATCAAAAAAATATAAATAAGATCTTTAAATTTCCAGAAAATAAATATGGTCATAAAAGTCAGACGCCCATTATGCCACATTAAATTATTAATTTAAAATCATACTTAAAATGTCTTTCTTACTTGCATGCGGATTTTGTACTTTTTAGTAATGACTGTATCTCTAATTGAAAACTTCTTGTCTATAGCTCATTTCACCAATATACGATGGTATCGGATTAGTTACCAAGGCATCGACTTAACGAGCGCGCTGTGCTGAGAGGTACATTAATAAATTCCCCTAAGATTTAAACCCGAAAACTTTTTATTTATTATTATGCTTTAGTTCAGATGTTTTATTTTTATTTTTTGCTTTATTGTGAACATAAATCGTTTATGCAGATCTTAATGAGTTTTTTGGTTAAAAAAAGGCACATATCTAATTATGTTAAAACGGAATGCAACAAAAATAAATGATCGGCAAAAATTTAATAAATGTGTTTAATCATGTAGTAGTTACGGTATTATTAAGCATCAGATTTATAGTCATCATAATCGGAATGTCTGTAGTCGCTATCCTCATTTGGACTGTAAATAATAACAGGAAATAACAACTTCGATGCGGTTTTCACGAACCCACCATTCCTCTATTAAATTTTCACATTTTGTGACATATTTTTTCCAAATTTCAGGAGTGGCAGTATTAAGTGCTCGTTGCCAGGTTTTCAAAACAGCCTTATCAGTGTAACCATTAGATCCATTGTGATTGTCGTAATTAATTTTGCATAATCCCCAAATATACTCAAAGGGATTAAATTGGCAATTATAAGGCACACGATGTTCATAACTGAGTATAATTTGATCCACTTTTTAAATTTTTTCTCTTTCGTGCCTTTTAGCTATTGATAATAATACCGGCTTGAAGCAATACTGTGGAAATGAAAAATTTTCGTTAATTAACTATTCTTTTATTTTCTGTACTATCTAGGAGTTTGTCGGTTGGTTATTTAAAATTTCCGAATGGTACAAAGCATTATCTAATACAATGACAGATGGTTCATATAACGATGGTAATTGTTTCTCTTTTTACCATTTCACAAACATCTCTGTATCCATAGTATCATGATAATCGGCCGATTTTGATTGTAACAAAAATAAAAGAACCGCCCCATCAACAAAACCATGCTTTTCACCTTCATGCACAATAATGTGTCTAGTTCCTTCACCGTTGGTGTGTTTTATAGACTTTATGTTATCGTCCTGCCAAATATTTTTTGTTCCACCGTTAGCAAAAATCCAAGTTTCGTCCAGAGCATTCTTGTTTACAGTAATTTCTTAAAAATTTAATTCTTTTGTGCACGACTATAGCTTTTTCACACAAGCCTTTCGGTTGTCTTCATTTTTAAACTTAAATCCTATCTTTATATTTCAAAATTCATTAAAGACTCGTTCTAGAAATTTTAAATAAATCTTTTTTTTTAATATTAAATCTTAAGAGATATGTTTTTTTTTCACGCATTTTGTTCACAACGTCTCGGATTGCAAATTTATAAGCTTCGGGAAAGTCAACAGTCTTTGGATGTCGGCGGGTTTTATATTTTTCAACTCAGAATTAACAAGAGTTTGAGCATTGTGGTAGCGGAAAAAATAGCTAAATTCTTTGGTCATGTTGCCACGTCTTTTTCGTTCTCGAAAGAGTACTCTGCTAGCGGTTTCTCTACTGGCAAATTATGCCCGAGCTCAGCCGTAAAGGGTAGAAGAAAAAATATAAAAGTGAGCTGCGCCACCGACTTAGACGGTATTAGCCGGAAACCCCTAGATCTTATAGGCACTAGCAGAGCCACAAGATAAACAACTATGATTATGGTGAACCAAATAAATAAAATTATAGCAAAAATATGTTGGATACTTTACTCACACAATAAATAATTAAGGTACACAGCTCAATAGCAACATCATAACAAATATAGTCAAAGTTAACAGCTATGGTAACATTTTCTTGCTAAAACAAACCAAAAATATAAATTTACAACTTTATAAAATAACCAGAAAAGAAGTAAGAGTAACAAAATTTACCCAAGTTACAGAAAAAAGTAAGACATATATAAATCAACTCATTAATAACACTAATTCAAACGCTTAGATAAAGACAAAGAACAAAAGGTAAAACATATATATATATATATAAGTTAACTCATTAATAACACTAATTCAAACATTTACATAAAGGCAAAGAAGATTCACTAGTTAACCGTTTACATAAAGATTTTCACTGCCAAAACAATCAAGTTCATTTAAATATATCTTTACAATGGTTGTCCTTTAAAATATCAAGATTGTAGGATATTTACAAATAAGTAGGAAGAAAATATGTTTTTACTTGGACATAAAGAATTATTGAGAAGGTTATTTTAATCCAAGTTTAGTTTTGGCATATTATCTAATGCAATAAATAGTTTCCAACAATGTACTATACTAATAAACTAAACAGAACGTAATCGTGGTGGCAAAATGAATCACTGCGTTATATATTTAAAAATAAATCACTTATAACCTTAGGGTATACGAATTCACAAAGTACTATATTTATAAACTAAAACAAAACTTACTCGTGGTGACCAATGAGACACGGCGTTATATATTTAAAAATAAATCACTGATAACCTTTGGGTATGCGAATTCGCATGTACTCCTGTGGCCTACTCCGTGGCCTACTCCTGGGCCTATGGGGCTGGTTAGATTATGGGGCGGCACCGGTTAGTTAACAATGGCTTCCCTCAAATAAATCCCGATAACGGTTATTTTAACTTGACACCAGAAATCCAAAAATTTCCACAACAAAGGCAAGACAAAATGGTCAAGTTAAAAATCAAATGGTTTTTTCTTCAAAATCCAATTAACATGGCCCAAATACAGCCAGATATGAAAGAAATCCCACAGAGGTTCTGCACACGTGCTAATAACACACCGTCCCCAACAATTTTTACCGACACCTGGCCTCCAAGACTCTCAAAACACGACTCCCGCTTCTATGCCGGAAATCAAGAAAAATGGCGCGGAATAAACGTCAACCCACAATCTTCCCAAGTCCGCGCCTCGTCCGTGTGGATATCCAGTCCCATCCACACAGAAATTGCAAACCAAACGATAATCCTACCCCTACAAGTTATGCAACATTATCTACAACGAATGATATATTTGAGTTACAACCGAGTACTGTATGCAACACTACTTACGAGTAAGGCACAATTATAATGAACCGTAGAAGGGAAAAAATAGGCACGTGACAATGTGGTTTAAAAAAATGGTCTTGAAAGACTCATTTTGAAAGGACAGATCAAGAGAAAGGTCGCCTACAAGATTAATGGATCTTATAACCGGTATAACCGGTTAAAACCTCACCCAAACATTCAAGATGGCAGAAGATAGACAGGAATGGAAAGCCATCACAGAAAATAATACAGGAATTCATGATGCTCGAAACCAAGCAAACGACTAAGAAGACTAAATATATATTTAATTTTTAAAAAGTGGATTATTCTTATTATTTTTTTGTATTAAATAATAGGAAGTTTTTGGTGACTATTTACATTATTTATACACCAAAAATATATAAGGAGATTTGGGCAAAGGTAAACAGTTTGTAAAGTTTAAAATGAAAGAGGAGGTTCCCTGCAACTAGGGAAATATAAATTTTGTTACAACAGCGCTTAATACCTCTTTCCGGCCGGCCGGCGAAAGAGATCGACTATTCACGATTATCTCAGATTTATTCTGTGGGTAATATTGAACAAAAGTGTAACTCGTACATTATTTATATTTGTTTTTATATTATTTATAACTAACAAGACTTTAACGATGACTCGCTTTACTGCACCTAAAAAAGGTTTAATAATAAAATAGTATTATCAAGGAAATAATACACAGCGGTGTGTAAATTTATTTGCAGGTAATTTTGCAGATAGACCTATACCAACGAGACAAAACTATTTTAAATATTGTTTCCAGCATTGAACATTCTTGGTGTTTAAAAACAAATTGTAAAAAATGTCGTTTTTATTTTTGGAATTTTGTTTTTATCTATGTTACATACTTACTTATTTATTTTTAGAGTAACGCTTTTGTTTTGTTTATTCACGTGTAAAAAATTATAATGCTAATAGTTTAGTCGCTTGATATAATAATTAATTATCATATCAAGCGAAAGAAATCTTCATTTTCGTGTTCGCGTCTTTTTCAACTGAAAATTTACTCTCAGTGGTACATCCTCCACGAAGTATAAACAATAATAGCTCATTTCACCATTTCTCTATTAAATTTTCATATTTTGTGACACATTTTTTCCCAATTTCAGGAGTGGCAGTATTAATTGCTTGTTGCCAGGTTTCCAAAACTATAACCATTAGATCCAATGTGATTGTCATAATAAGTTTTGCATATTCCCCTAATATACTCAATAGGATTAACTTGGTAATGTTAAGGCGGAAGTCTTAGTACACAATGTTCATAGCTGAGTATAATTTGATCCACTTTGTAAATTTTTTCTCTTTCGTGCCTTTTAGCTATTAATAATAATTCCAGCCTGAAGCAATAATCTGAAAATGAAATATTTTCGTACGTTCACCATTCTTTTATTATCTGTACCGTCCAGGAGTTTGTTGGTTGCTTGCTTAAAATTTTCGAATGGTACAGAGTATTATTTAATACAATGACAGATGGTTTATGTAACGATGATAATAGTTTTTCTTTTAACCATTTCACAAACATCTCTGTATTCATACGATAATTAATTATCATATTATGCAAAACAAATCTTTAAATTTTCGCGTCTTTTTCAACTAAAAATTTACTTTCAGTTGTACATCCTCTACGAAGTATAAACAATTACTAGATTAATATTGATTTAAATGCATCGATGCATAAATTCTACATTGCTGTAGTGGGGATGTGCTGTTGCCATACTGGTCAAATCTGCTTAAATTGCGACAATAACATGTCTAGTTTCAAGCTTTAAAACCTGTTCTTTCTGCCCTGTACGGTGCATTATTTCTTCGTAAACAGTTATTAGTGATCCAAATAAATATATTTTTGGGGCAGCCTATATTTAAATTCTTTTACAGTCGGCTATATATGATCCGGGGGCCAAGGATCAGTTTGTTTGTGATACATAACGAGCTGGAATTTTGTGAGTAGCTTAGTTTTGTTCAGACGTTCAACGCATCCTAAAAACATGACAAGAGGCTAAATGGCTCGCGGCACCCACCAATAAGAGGGCAGATAGGTATGTGCATAGCTGGTTGCATAAATTTATGTTTATTTTATTGATGGGTTGTGTGGAAATTCAATTTAAAAATTGCTGTTGTAGATCATTGTGGATATAGGAAGACATTTCCTTTGGAAAAATGGCCAGCAATAATTTTGTGTGTGCTATTTGTGAAAAGAACATAGCTTATTCTAGCAGTCTTAAACAACATGTAAGAAAGTTTCATAAACGTTAATATAGAGGTTTTAACTGTACACTTTGCAAATGTTTAGTAACTAGTGCTTCTTGCAAAGTTTAATATTTTAATTCTTCTGTGTTTTGTTGACTACTCCAAGGCGTTTGATATTATGAAATGGGACTGTCTGTGGAGAATCCCTCAAGAAATAAGTGTTCTGGTGTCATTGATCGTGAACTTATATACATATGGCGAGTCATTGGTGCGACTTAACGATGTATTGTCAGGACCTTTTAGACTCTAAAAGAAAGTCCGACAGGGATGTAGTCTTTGTCTTTTATTATTTAACGAGTACATTATAAGAACAGCCTTAGAAGAGTGAAAGAAGGGCATCTCAATTAAAGGCAACATTATCAGCAACCTTTGATATGCAGATGACACATTATTTGCTTCCTGGAACAGAAACTAGCTAAACTGTTTAATAGTATGAAGCGCGCGAGCAAGATGGTTGGTCTTTCCATTAACAAGGCTATGACAAAAGTTATAATAGTTGATTAAGCTGAAATACTTTCACGTACAGGAGAACTCGCGGACTTGGAATATTTTAGCCAGTTTGTTCACCTACGATTTTTTATCAGCGATCAAAAAGGATGTAACAGATAGATTCGGAGATGCACGCATATGACCAAAGATGAGAATCGTGCAATCTCTATTATTTTCAATCTTTCTGTATGGCTCAAAATCGTGGTCTATACGTGTAGCTGACCGAAAAAAAATCAAGGCTTTTAATATGTAGTATTGGAGGAAAATGTTGCGTCCTTTAGGTTTCTATCACTTGTTATGTATCAAGGCTTTTAATATGTAGTATTGGAGGAAAATATGACATCCTTTAGGTTTCTATCACTTGTTATGTTTGCCCCTATATATTTGAAGGCCATCACTTGTTCTACACTCTGATCGTAAATCGCTAGTCTACATCGTCTTAGTTCTCTAGATACGGTAAGAATACACCAACCCACTGGTTTGAGAAAATTAGAGCAATAACGACTCACTTTGCCTGCAGCCCTAAGATAGTCTGAAGATGAAGTTGTATGGAAGCAATTTGTCAGCGTCTCAGTAAAAATTTTTCAGGACAGGCACGAACTTTAGCAAGGAAGAATACGACGAATATTATTAATTCCTTGTTACCTTCGATAAATACTAACAACTAAGTTCAAATGTAACGTGGCATCGGTTTTATTCAAAGTAATAATTCAAAATGCAGAATCGCTATTTTTTTCGGTCAACACTTTATGCAGAAATTTTTCATTACTTTTTACTGCTTTTTTTTAGCACCGATCGCTTGAACCAGACCGAATGTAATTCGGTTCGGATATTACGATGCTTTGTACCGTCGGCGTCGTCGATGGTAACATGAATAATGCATCCAATTATTATCGTTATAATTTCTCTGATATCATTTTATTAAGCGTTATTTTGTTAATTTAAAATTAAAACAAGATTTTAAAATTTGTTATTACTGTCTAACTAAAAAACTAATTGATGTTGACATATTATTTTCACAATTCTCAACATAAAATCGAACACATGTTATGTTTGATAAGAAAATTATTTTATAGAAATAAATAGATACCTACATACATACATACATACAAGGTAGCTTTACAATCAAGGGTGGGTCTTGGCTGACTACTACACTCGTCCAGGCCTCCCGGTCCTCCATTAGATTCGTGTAGAGATGGATATTCATTTCTGTGAGATCTGCTTTGATGTTGTCTTTTCATCTCTGTCGTGGTCTTCCAAGTGGCTTTTTTCCCGACGGTCTCTCCTTCCATATCAGTTTCGTCAGACTGTCATCTCGTAGTCTATGGACATGTCCGTACCGTCTTGGGCGCTGGGACTTGATTGATTTCTTTGACAATATCCCCGTCGCCATAAATCTGACTAATCTCGGCGTTTGTCCTGATGCGATACTGGTTGCTGTTAGAGTCGTGGTGGGAAGAAAATATTTTTCTTAGAATTTTTTTTTTCTTTATTAGCCTTAGTCATTGTCCAATAACGCCCTACCACAGTCACTCTATACATCAATTAGGAATAGAAGGATCGACGATAAAATCTGTAACTGGATCAAAAGCATGACTGAAAACCGATATGTAATATCATCACTGCATGGAGAGACGGTTACGTTCAGGGCGGCGAAGGGGTGTCCACAAGGTGGGGTACTTTCCCCCCTAATGTGGTCACTCTTAGTCGACTCACTGCTGAGCGAGCTGTCCATGCAGGGAGTAGATTTTCAATGCTATGCGGATTATCTGGTTATAATAGTTGGAGGGACATTTAAAGCGACGATCTCAAACGTCCTCCAAGAAGCCCTCAACACAGTATACAGATGGTGCAAGAGGGAACAGATGTCTGTCAACCCCCGGAAAACTGGGTGTAGTTCTGGATAAAAGTCTCACCTGGAACGCCCACTTGGAAAAAACAATAAACAAAGCCAGGTTTTCTCTCTGGAATCTCAGAAAAGTATGTGGCAAATCTTGGGGAATAAACCCCAAACAGATTTACTGGATTTATCAATGAGAATATCTATGGTCACGTATGGTTCAATAGTCTGGTGAACCAAAGGGTTACAACAGGCAGCTAGAGCAAAGCTTGCTGGTCTTCAGCGGCTAGCATGCCTGGCCGTAACTAGAGCTATGTCCAGCACACCAACGCCAGCGATGGAACACCTCATACATCTTGCTCCCCTAGATATTCTCTTAGAGAGGGAGGCCAGGATGGGTAAAGGGAGAAATTCTTTTTCCAGAAACTAAATATGTATTGTACACAGATGACTCAAACATCCCCTGATGGAGTTGGGGCCGGTGTTTTCAGCAAAAAACTAAGAATTGAAATATCTACCAGTCTTGGCAGGTATGCTACAATCTTTCAGACTAAAGTCTTCGCTATCGAATTGTGTGCAGGAGAGTTGACCAACAGACCTCTAGCAAACAAAAACATAAGTATAATATCAGACAGCCAGGCTGTTTTAAAAGCACTGAGCTCCAACAAGATACATTCTAAACTTGTATGGAACTGCATCGAATCCCTAGAGTACCTTGGTGCGAACAACAGGGTGACTCTACTGTGGGTACCTTGGCACCAGGGGGTGAAGGGAAAGGAAACAGCCGACACCCTTGCAAAACAGGGGGCCGAATCTGCGTTCACTGGACCAGAACCTGTTTTTGGAGTCACCACTAGTGCCGCCAAAACAATAATTTTGGACTGGACGGAGAGAAAAATACTCACGTACTGGTCCAATATACCAGGGTTAACTCACTCGAAGGCGTTTCTACCTAAACCCACGAGAAACACAACTAATCAGATCCTAGAATGGAACAGAAATGACCTGCGTATTCTAACGGGACTGCTTACATGACACTGTCGTCTAAGATACCACCTCAGAAAGATAGGTCTGAACCAACAAATGGTCTGTCGGTTTTGCTGCGTGGAAGACAAAACTGCTTAACATATACTATGTTTATGCCCCGGCCTGAGAAGAATAAGGTTCAACATATTTGGTTACACCAACCTAGAACATACCGATTTCAAAAAAATCTCACCCTATACAACCATCAACTTCATAAGAAGGGATGGATTGAGCGGTGAACTGTAGCCTCTAGGGGTGAGCCATAATAGACCTACTAAGGTACACGGTAAAGGGACGACCACGCCTCACTCACATGATACCTAACTTTTCCTAACCTAGTCATTGTCCATGTCTCGCACCCGCGTGAGTGTTTGATAGAATGCTTCTATAGACTTTTACCTTTGAGGTTTTTGAGATGTTTTTGGATTTGAAAAAGTTCTTTAGAGAGAACAGACATCGAGTTGCGGCTTGTATTCTGCCTTTTATTTCCTCTGTGACGTTGTTACCGGCTGTAGCTCCCAGGTATTTGAAACGTTCCACTCCTTTAAAATTGTAGGTGTCTATTGCCACGTTCTGCCCTATTTTATCTCTGCGCCCCTGTGTTCTTCTTCTTAAGGTGCCGTGATCGCTTGTCGATCGTAGGCTCTCATATTGCACAGCATATTAACAATCATAGTCTTATTTACATCTGCGCGGAATAATTCACTTGTAGTTTTTCCAAACCACTGGCGTAGATTTTTAAGCCAGGAAGTAGTACGGCGGCCCACACATTTTTTTTCCCATGATTTTGCCTTGTATAACAAGGTGTAGTATGTTGTAATTTTCTGAGTGACGCATTATATGACCTAAGTATTCCAATTTACGTCATTTAACGGTGTTCACGACCTCGTAACATTTATCTAAGCGTTGCAATACCTTTTTGTTTGCGACTATCTATCCAACTGATCTTCAGAATACGCCACTGTGTGTTTATGCACATTTAATTGAGTCTTTTTCTCGTTAATTTTGAGTCGTACCTCTTTTGTAGCTTTTTTTATGCGATTAAAAACCTCTTTTATTGTTGGTGTGGAGTATTCAATAATGTCAATGTCATCTGCATATGCTAAAAATAGTTTTGGGCATCGGGAATTTAGGAGTTCTGTTTGAATTTCTACCAAACTGGTCGCTTTTTCTAAGGCGATATTGAAGAGTAGAGGTGACAAGGCATCTTCCTGTCTTAATCCGCCACGTATCTTAAAACTATCCAAGAGTCTTTTATTTATTTGCACACTAAGTTTTCCGTCTTCCATACATGCTTTCGTCATCTGGATGAGTTTTCTTGGGACTGCGATTTCAGCCATTGCATTCCACACTTGAGATCTTTCAATGCAGTAGTATGCTTGCCGAAAATATATGAATAGATTATGGATAGTACGGTTAAACTTCCATCCTTTCTCTAGTAGTTGTCTGAGTGTAAAAAGTTGGTCAATAGTAGATCTAAATTACCTAAAACCCACCTGATTTTTTTATTAGAAGGGGAAGGAATTATAGAAAGAAGATGATTGTGTACCCGGTTTTAAAAAAGTTGCATGTCACAGTTCTCTGGAAAAACTAATTTTGGAAGCTTGTTCCATTTCGTGCTGCCCCTTAAAAAAAGGATTCTTGATAGAGATTGGTCCTTGCG
Source organism: Agelastica alni (assembly GCA_950111635.1). Taxonomy (NCBI): domain Eukaryota; kingdom Metazoa; phylum Arthropoda; class Insecta; order Coleoptera; family Chrysomelidae; genus Agelastica; species Agelastica alni. The sequence goes on along the minus strand of OX467718.1, from coordinate 26,227,343 downwards.
ATGTCAATCTTGAAACTAAATGGGTGAGACTGATCAGCGTGCCAAGTTCTTTGGGCGAATGTGGCCAGTGTTGGTTTAAGAGTTTTTATTTCTCTGGAGCATCTGCTAAGGAAATTTTAAAAAATATCTGTTCTGCAACTTTTCTTCTATGTTCTATTGGGTAAAGAGTATCTGTAAGAGTTGAGCTGTTAATTAACCCTTTTCTGAATGAAATCTAGAAGACGAAAAGAATGCCTTGGTGCTGATCCCCAAGCAATACTCCAGTAGAGGTCGGATTTGAGCCTTGTACGTCGTCAAAAGTTGATCAGAAGTAAAATCTTTCTAGCTTTCCACAGTAAACCTAGCCTCTGGCTTGCTGACTTTGCGATGTTAGCAACATGGTCATGCCAAGACATATTATTAGACACCGTGACTTCCAAAATCGAGATGAAGGAACTTGATTCATGGGTATTTCCGGACATTGTAATGAAATGATTTGAGGAATTCACTTTTTTGAAAAACGTGGCGCTTTGTGTTTTCTGGGCGTTGAACTGAACAAGATTATTGGTTCGCCACTCGACGATTGCTTCAAGATCTATATTGATAGAGTCAACCTGTTCCTGTCCGAGTCTATTTGTATCATTCACCGAAAGTGATCGATCGGATGTGAAAGTTGAGACAAGTGTGCTGTCGTTTGCGAAACTTAAATGGGGCTCGTGGTGGTTTTCAAGAGGTCATTGATGTGTAAAAGAAATAGGGTGGGGGACAGGATGGAACCCTGGGGGACCCCGGCATTGGTTTTTGACGCATCAGAAGATATACTTCGCTAGGACGTTCTCTGAGTATGAGGTTAGTCTAACCAGAACAATATCGGCTTAATTTGTTTATTGATTATTATTGGTTGGTTACTTTCACGCTGACCAGTAATCGCAAATAAAATTATTTTGAAATTACTAGGAATTTTGTAACCAAACTTTTATATTTCATTTTTTTAAAAACAAACAAGTTTTAAATTCTTTAAATTCCCTTTAATAAACAAAATAGGCGAAATACACGAGGATTATTTACTGATGTTAAGCAAGAGAACTTCTTTGAGGTTTCGCTTTGAGGAATCAATGAAAAGTTTTCATTATGACGGATTACTATTCGCATTCTGAACTTAGAATTTGAAGATAAGTTACGTTAAAAGAACCTTGCAGAGTCGGAAATTAATAACCAAAAACAGTACTTTAACTAATAAAATCGATATAAAGCATTATTAATCTAGACATATAAAATGCTTTGTCCTGAATGACTGACTGACGGATCAACGCACAGCCTAAACTGCTAATCGTAGAGACCTGAAACTTGGAGGGTGTGTTCTTTATATGACGAAGGCATCCGATAAGAAAGGATTTTCCGAAATTCTGCTTCTACGGGGGCATTAAAGTTAATATCAATAATCCTTAGTGCTTTTGATTTAAATTACATTTTATTTTGACACATGATTGAAAACTCAATCGGATTTTATTCAAAAAACGGTGACCTAACATACAAGCTTGGTGAAATGCAATACTTAAAATAAGAATGTTAAATATAAACGAATATTGAAATCGGATTAGAATTCGAAATTTAAAATTTATTTGTTCTTTGATATTCGAATAAAAAATTTACCTTATACCTTGACTGCGTTTAAACTTTCTCATGATTTGATACAAACCGAAACCCCACTCTGCAATATATCCAAACAAAGTAAAATGGCAGAAGTATTTCGCAAAACGAAATTAATTATTTGGGATGAGAGTACTATGGCTCATAAATGGGGTTTTAAAGCCCCAAATAGATCTTTACAAGATATTAGGAATAATAATTGTCAAATGGGAGGTGTATTGTTAGCAGGTGATTTCCGGCAGACTTTACCAGTAGTGCCCAAAGAAACGCGAACAGATGAAGTTGAAGCAAGCGTGAAGTGGTCTCGTTTGTGGCCTTCAGTGACAAAACTGAGCCTTACCAAAAATATGAGAGTCCATCTTAGGGGAGATATTACTGCCGGACAGTTCTCAGACCTGTTGCTTAAAATAAGAAATGGTTATTTCCTGGAACTGGATAATACTATAATTCTCCCTACAGAGTTAGGTACAATTGTTTTTACTGTAGAACAGCTTATAGCTAAAATTTACCCAAACATAAAAAATATTCACGATAAACCTGCAGAATGATTATGCGAGCGTGCCATCCACACCAAAAAACGAACAAGCCTCTGTCATAAATAAAATACTTTTGATATCATTTGAAGGGGTCGAATATCAATATAGATCCGTCGACACTAAAGCCTCCCGATCTCCCAACTTACAGAGTTGGCACGCCAATTATGTTGCTGCGCATTATAAATCCATCAAAATTATGCAAAGGCACCAGATTGCAAGTGAAAACATTGTATCGCAATGTAATCGAGGCAACTATACTGACAGGTTGTTTTTGAGGAGAGGATTCCCCTAACACCATCAAATTACCGCTTATATTTAAGAGAGTGCAGTATCCCATTTAAGTCTGCTCTGCCATAACCGGAAACAAAGGTAGCGGGAGTAGACTCGAGAGAAAGCTGCTTCTCCCACGACCAGTTGTATGTGGCATGCTCCAGAGTAAGCGCACAGAGTAGCCCGGTGATTTTAGCACCAGATCAAACACGAGCTTCGTGCTCATAAAATATAACAACAATTTTATTTTTTTTTATGTTCATTTAACCTTTAAATCCCTACTCTACATATAATAAAGATTGTTATATTTTATAAGTACCTATTCAAACATTTTAACATAATAATTTATATGTTATAACAAAATTAATAACGTAAAAATCCTATTAGAACCATTTTCGACCAAGTCGTGGGCAAAAGCTAGTTATCATAATTACTAATACTAATTATTATTAATAAACATTCTTCTAATTTTTTAATTTTTAAATTGGCAGTCTTTAATATGGTTAAATGCTAACTGAACAGGTACATTTATGTTAGTAAGGCACATTTTATGTGATAGTTTAATAGAAAGTAGTTTGGGCTGCCCTCTGTCATAAAGCCCCGCTACTAAAGAGTTCTTCTTCTTCTTAAAGTGCCATGCAGATTCCCGCGTAGGCGTCCATCGTTTCTCTCATTATATGATTCTATTAATTGCAGCATTTTGCAGTGCCTGGAAGTCCCGTATTCCTTTCCATTGTCGTATGTTTCGTAGCCAGGATAATTTTCTTCTACCTCCTTCTATTTTACCCTGGAGAATAAGACGTTGAAAATGATAACGTTCTCCACGTAGAATGTGTCCAAGATAGCCAGTTTTTCTTTTTTTGATGTTTCCGAAAAGTTCACGGTCTACTAAACTAGCTCTTCTTAGTATGTCCTCGTTCGTCACAAGGTCAACCCACGATACTCTCAGCATTCGTCGCAGGGTCCACATCTCGAAGGCCTCAAGTTTGTTCATAATTGCTTTTTTTAACGTCCATGCCCCGACTTTCAGACCCAATCTTTGACTTTCTTCATTGACCTTATCTAGTAGAGTTTGTAGATCATTTACACTATCCGCCAATATCACGGTATCATCCGCATATCGAATATTGTTTATGGGAATTCCGTTTACTTTAATGCCTATGGGACTGTCGGAGATTGACTCAGTAAATGCTCTTTTCACATACAAGTAAAACAACATCGGAGACAAGATGCACCCTTGGCGGACGCCCTTTTTTAATTCAAAATCCTCAGTTGTTTCTGCATTCTGAATTCTGATTTCCACTCTTTAGTTCCAGTACAAATTACCTATAAGTCTAATATCCTTTGCATCCAGTCCCAATTTCCTAAGATATGATATGAAGAGATCGTGTTTTACATTGTCAAAGGCTTTTTCGTAGTCAATAAAACACAAAAAGACGTCCTTTCTCTCATCCTAACAATTCTGCACTAATGTTTGGAGACTCAACATGGCTTCTCTTGTTCCAAAACCGCTCTTAAATTTAAATCCACTAAAGAATACTTTGCTTTAAATGAAGCACAGTCAAATAAAAAAAAAGGGGAGATGCAAGGTGGGTACCCAGGTGGACAACACAAAAAATACAATTTACAAAATTATCAATACCAAATAAAAGTATAACTATCGTTTTTCTAATTAAATACTCTATTATAGATTATATTTTAATGGGAGGTTTTTGTAAGTCTGCACTACGACCAAAAGAGGTATATTTTGCGCTCTCTGTGGTTAAAACACATTCTCCAGCCACAGTTGTTTTACCAATTTTCGGAGGCTGTTAGGGATCCTAAAGTAGCTGTATAGCTCAGGTTTTTTTTCCTAAGCTCTGGAATTGGGACCTTTTCAATCCCACGCAGTGGCAAAGGGCGTGTTATGTCGTTTCTTCATCTACAAGACAGAAACAGCATTCACTGTGTTTAGCTCCCCTAATCTACAGAGGTTTTTGCGTAGTCGATAATATTCTGTCAGCAAGCCACTGTTACTCTCTGGCTCAGTTGTTTATATACGGTTTAGGGTTGGTTCTGCTGAACCAAGTCCAGGGATGAACCCAGCTCAAAAGTAAATTTTTATTGTACAGATCATATTTGAGCCCAGCTCTACAAAATTTAGTTCAAGGAAAGATGTGTAGCACTTGGTTTTTTCAGTAAAAAATCATATTGTAAGACTTTAAGAAATTCCGTATAAGGATAAGGGGTGTTTGTTGTAATTGTAACAAGTGTGAAGACTGTGGCGGCTGTCAATTAAAACATCATGAGTTGTATTGTTAAATCAATACTTGCAAAATGACATTTTTTAATTTTGATTTACAACTATCAAATAAAAACGAGCAAGCATTACAGTAGTCGAGTATGATGTGTAACATTTGACATCTTACCTTAGTAATAAACAATTTTAAAATTACATTCTGAAAAAAATGGGTTAGCAGGTATTATTTGAAGTGATTTTTTATAACAAACAATTATTTTTTTTTTATTTAAAATTGTATTTTATTTAATTGACACTGAAAGTGACAGTAATCAACCTCAAAATTTAAAAAGACTAAATACTGAAATATTTTATTTGAATAATTATTTATTATTACTTACTTGAATTTTTTATCAATGATCTGCACTTTATTGAGACTTATTATCAACAGTTAATATTAATTAATATAGTTTACGCATATAACAGCAAACTTTATGCACCATACTGTAACTAAAGTGCACAGCTGATGGCTGAAAGTACCGACCTCTCGAAAAATTTGTTGACGGCTATCTGATGGCCAACTCCGCGCTCTACGCGCTTATTCGTTAAATTAAATAGCGCGCCGCTTCCGCGACTTCCTGTTACACTGTTACGCTGTTACACATTTCACGAAATCACTCCGACAAATAATACCAAAAAGCGTACTTTAGGTACTTTAAGATAAACATTATATTTGTGTATATTTAAAAAAAACATCGTATAAGACTAAAGAGAAAAACGAGCAAGTAAAAAAAAAATTTAATTTTAATTTTTAACAAAAAATATGCAAAATACGTAAGAATATACTTTAAGTTTAACAAATTGCCAATAAATAAAAATTTAAAAATTTTTAGGAGAATATGTCTAAAGCTAGATCAGCTTATTTTTTGGTCAAAGATAAAACAATATTACTTCGTTTGTTTGTCAGAGGCATGAATAATAAACCTAAAACGAGAGGCAGAAAGTATAATGGAACATAAATTCGTTAAGGTTATTCGTTATGTTACAAAAATTAAAAATCGTAAAGAATACTAGATTCAAAATTGTTAACAATGATACATATGTTTATTTGTTTAGGTACTGATCAATTACAGTTCATTAAAATAATTTATTAGCTGATGTCTGTCTCTCGGTCAGAATCAACATTGTGACTTTGGTCAAAATACTAAAAATATTATTTTCATGCCTATTTATTTTGTTAAATTTTAATGAAAACATTATGTCAAAGATACTTACTTAACCAAGCTTAAAGTTTTTAAATTGGTAGGTATTTTTTATTTAAAAAAAAACCAAAGATAGGATTTCTAATTTAGCTATGGGGGTCTAAAGTAGTAGTTCATTTTGGAAAAGGGGTCTTGTGCCCAATATAGTTCGGGAAACCTAAGACAAATTCTTGTTAAATAATTCTTGTAAAAATTTTACTAAACTTTAAATACCCGTAATATAGTTTCTTTTTCTTTTTCAACTGTCTATCCATATGAGCGGATGTTGGCGATCACATTTCCAAATTTATTTCTGTCTCTTGCAGTGTGGACAAGCTCTCCAATTGATTTAATACCGGTCCATTGTCTGATATTTCGAGAATCTCAGCCTTATTTATGGGGAAACAACCGGTATCGTAAATTTTATTAAATATTGTTTGTAATAATACAATATTGTCATCATCGATTTATTTTAGTATTTCTACGGGAATCTTATTAGGTCCAGCAGCTTAGTTATTTTTCTCTTCCGATATTACTTTTTTAATTTTATTTATTTGTATTGGAGGTCCAAAAAAGTTTAAATAGTTGTTCTCAGGCTCCGGTCATCGAGAAATAGGTTTTCTATGTATTTTTTTTCAGAGGGTGAGAGAAAATATAATACGTTTATTAATAATAATATACTGGGAAACTGAGTGTTTCACGAAACTCACGCACTTTTTACTTATCCAAACCGTGCTACGTCTCTTTCGTTCTCTATAGAGTACTCTGCCAGCGGTCTCTCTACTGGCAAATTATGCCCGAGCTCATCCGTAGAAGGTAGAAGAAAAAAAATATATAAAAGTGAGCCGCGCCACCGACTTAGACGGTTCAAGCCGGAAACCCCCAGGTCTTATAGGCACTAGCAGAGCCAAACGATAAAAAACTGAGATTATGGTGAACTAAATAAATGAAACTATAGCAAAAATATATTGGATACTTTACTCCTACAATAAATCAAAGTACACAGCTCAATAGCAAAATTATAACAAATATAGTCAAAGTCAACAGCTAATAATAAATCAAAGTACTCAGTTCAATAATAACATTATAACAAATATAGTCAAAATCAACAGCCAACAATAAATCGAAGTACTCAGTTCAATAATAACATTATAACAAATATAGTCAAAATCAACAGCCAACCATAAATCAAAGTACTCAGTTTTGACATATTATCTAATGCAATAAATAGTTTCCAACAATGTACTATATTAATAAATTAAAAAAAAACTTAATCGTGGTGTCAAAAATAAGTCACGTCGTTAAATATTTAAAAATAAATCACTTGTAACCTTTGGGTTAACGAATTCACTACTCCTGTGGCCGGTTTGATTATGGAACGGCACCTGCTAATTAACAATGGCTTCCCTCAAATAAATCCCGCATGCGGTTATTTTAACTCGTCACCAAAATCCAAAATATCAACAACGGAGGTAAGATAGAATGGTCAAGTTAAAAATTAAATGGTTTTTCTTCAAAATCCAATTAAGATGGCCCAAATACAGCCAGATATAAAAGAAAAAACCGTAGAGGTTCTGCACACTTGCCAATATCACACCGTCCCAAAAATTCTTACCACACCACTCCCAAGACTGCCACCAAACGACTCACCACTTCCCAAGCCGGATATCAAGAAAAATGACACGGAACCGACATCAACCAACAATCTTTGCAAGTCCATGCTCCACACCAAGAATCGCACTCGTCCGTGTTGATAGTCAGCCCCATCCACACAGAAATGCAAACCAAACAATAATATAACCGACAACACACAACAATCGAGGCCAAAAACCAAAGCAAATCTAATAACGAAAACACCCCACTCCATCTCCAGCGATCAACAAAAATTCCACAGCCATTAACAATCGAATCCTATCACAACAAGGTATTTAACACTATTTACGAGTACCTGAGGAATACAAAACTATCAGAGACACAATTAGAATGGAACTTTAGAAGGGAGAAAATAGGCACGTACAACCAAAGGGTACAAAAAAGAAAAAGTATTGGTTTACACCCAAAAATCAAAATCGCTAAAGCCATGTGCACTGCACGTATCATGGCCCCACACGTCGAATGGGACCATTTTCAGCGTGACGGTTGTTTCAAATTTTGTCTGTGTGTCTTGATATTTTATTAATTCATAAAAGCATACAGTATTTAAAAAAAATTAGGAGTTAAAAACATTAGAAGGTAAAAGAAGGGAGTAAAATTTGGTAAAATAATAGAAAAATTACTTACCACAAATCTTTGGGACATTAACAAACAGATTTAAAACTTTCTAGTCTTTTTATCTTTTTATTATCTTGCTTTTCTTTATTTTATAATTAAAAATATTGGTTTTACGTTTACACTTTAACTGTTGATTTTTAAATGACTTAAAAATTTTATTTATTCATTTAAAATATTTAAAAAAAAATTTACATAAAGTAATATTATCTTTTTACAATTATTATTGTAGTTAAGCAACAGATATAAAAACAAAATCACTTAGAAACGGTCCCTGATTGTTTTAAACTGGAACACTTTATTTTTAATAATTATACAGTAAACTGATTATGGTGAACTGATTACATTGATAACATTTAATAATATCCTGTTACAGAATAGGTAGGTACTATTATAGTAGGTTTGTACTAAAAGTATATATTTATATTTTAGGCTATTAACAATCAAGTTTATAACTTAAATGTTTTTCTATAAAATAAACAATTCTCAAGTCGATGTTTATTTTTATTTTCCAATAAAATCCAATCCAATTAATAGTGTTTGTTAACCATGCATTTAAATAGAACATAAATAATTAGGGTAATGCGAATTATGGTGATGAAGGGCAAAATCAGGTGGCAGTGGAAAAGAAATCGTAAATGTTGCTATTGAAGTGTGCGGTGTACGTAAAAAACGGAAAGGATGTAAGTTAAAGAATTTGTGTGTAGAGGTTTAAAAAGCAGTGTCAAAAAAGATTGGTAAAGTACAAAAGCCAATTAAAGAACACAAAAAGCAACGATTGGGGGCATGAAATGAGTATAAAAGGTTGGGAGTTGTGGCAAAAAAAGTTGTGGAACGAAAAAAGGAGAATGACGAAGATATATTTTTTAGAAGGTTTCCGTAACAACATTAAATTCTACTGAAAGTCCATAAGAACAACTAAAGGTAAAAATATGATCTTGCAAATTAAAAAAAATTAGAAACCCAGATGAAAGTAAGAGGAGAGAAATGTGTTCTGAAGAGACGAAAAAAATACTTTGAAAGTTTATTTAAGAAAAAAGATACACAAGCTCAAGCCCCATTCGGAAACATAAGTTAAAGTTGCATTAAAAATAAAATTAGTACGACAGATATTGTGAAAGTGTTAAACAGTATGAAATTGGTAAGGTTTAATAGGACTACGGTTAAAATGCTGAAGGCTGAACAGGGCGTGGTGGCTAGTCTGCTGTAACACATTTTTAACCTTTGCTGAAAGAGCAGCAACGTACCAGGAAACTGGTGCAAGGCAGTTATCGTTTTATTTTATGAGGAAAAAGGTTCTCAGCAGGAAAGCAGAAACTATGGAGATATTAGTTTACTTAGCATCGTCGCCAAACTGTATGCAAAGGTATTAATTAAAAGAGTGCCGAATAAAACTAATGAGAAGATATGGAAAGTACAATCAGGAGTTAGAAGAAGTAGATGTATGAATCAGGTTTTTTTTTTATTGAAACATTCTTGGCTAGAAGTCAAAAAGTAAACTGTGCTTTCGTAGACTTGGAAAAGGCCTATCACAGATAGGTGAGGAATAAAATTTGGTCGACATTGTCTATGTATGGGTTGGAGGTAGTTTAATACGAGCACTGAAATCACATAACGAAGATTCTAATGCTTGTGTCTGGCTGTTTTACCTAAACATAGACGATTGTTTAAAATATTCATAAGAGAGAGTGCATAGGGATTGACAATAAAAAACACACACACACACACACACACACACACACTACGGCTCATATAGAGCCTTGGCTTCTTCGACAACTGCCTTCCATATGTCTCTATTTCCAGCTGTCATAGTCCAGTTCTGTACTCTCAGCTCTTTCAGGTCTTTTAGCACATTATCTTTTTATTTTGACCGAGGACGTCCTTTAGGTCGCCTGCACTCTGGCGTATTTGTAAACACAGCTTTGGCTGTTCTTTTGTTTGGCATTCTCCAGACGTGGCCCACCCATCTAATACGTTGCCTTTTAATCCTACCAACAGTATCTTGTTCTTGTAATAATTCATTTAATTCGAAGTTTTTCCGCATTCTTCATCCATTTTTTGCTTCGTCATACACAGGTCCATATATTTTTCTTAAAACCCTTTTTCAAATCGATTTAGTAACCTCTTATTTCTTTATGTAAGGCTAACAAACAACAGGTTTCATTACAGTTTAGTATAAGCTAGCTTGCAGGATTTCGATACTGCTCTCGATTTCATTATGCTGTTAAGCGCGAACAAACACCTGTTACCAGCTATTATTCGCTGCTTTATTTCACTATACAAGTCATTATTGTGGTTAATTGTAGTGCCTAAATATTTAAAAGTATTTTTTTTACGTAGTTGGCGATTCTGTAACTCCCAGATTTCATTTTCTATCTGGGGGCCTTTACGAAAGGTCGTTTTTTTCATGTCATTCACTCTAAATCCAGTTTGTTTTTTTGCCTGTTTCATCTGTCCCAGTAATTCTACTATGTCCCTTTCTCTCCTTCCCAGTATTACCACGTCTTCTGAGTATGCTAGCAGTTGCGGGCTTCTGTTAAACAGTGTACCAACGGGGTTGATATAAATTGTCCTAATGATGCCTTCTAATACAGGGTTAAACAGTATAGGTGATATTATGTCTCCTTGTTTCAAGCCTCTGGGTTTATTAAAATCTTTTGGGACGTTTTGCCCGATCCTGCACCTGCATTTAGTTTCTGTGAGTGTCGTTTTAACTAGCCTGATTAACCACAAATGGTGTTATTTTTAATGCTGTCATAGGCCAATTTATAGTCAACGTATACTTGGAAGATGCTAATATTATACCCCCAGAATTTTTGTAGTATTTTTCGGAGGGTAAAAATTTGATCCGTGGTAGATCGTCCGCTTATAAAGCCCGCTTGGTAGTCTCATAAGAGTTACTCTACAAGAAAAGCAATTCGTTAGTTGAGGATGTAAGCGAAAATTTTGTATGCAATGTTCAGGAGACATATGCCTTTAAAGTTACTGCATTCTGGTTTGTCTCCGGTTCCATCTACTTTCCACACATCATTCACGTTAAGGTTATTTGTTTTTTAAACACCAGCAAGGTATAAATGACCCAACAAGGCTTTTGTCTCAATCAGAGACGTTGTTTAACAATCACTTTCTCTCGAGTAGTTGTCTTAAACTGAAATAATCTTAATGTTTTTACTTTCAACAATAATTGTATTTAATATTTAATTAATCAATAATGATTTAAAAATACCCAAAGGAGTTGTAAGGTACCTTAATCTAGGATTTACTTCCGGAAACACTTCACTAAACCTTTCATTTTGTGCCATTCTTTTACGATAAGGTAAGGCGTGTTTGAATCTATCGTAGCTGATTTCAAATCATGGACATCATTTCTTGCTCTGTAACACTGTAATCTGTATGATACGAAAAATGATTAATTTCGTCAGGTTCTTATTCATCTAGATATTTCCTAATCTATCTACACTTGTTCAAAGAGACGTTGAAGTCTTGCAGTTTTTTTCACAACTCGCCATTACTGTAATAATTAAAATCCTAAATGTATACAAAAATAATTATTCATAATATATAATAAGCGCGCGGTTTCTTACAGCAAATTATAGGTAAGCTACAGCGAATTTCTATCTCTAATGGACCGAGAGACCATGCGCGTGTTCCGAAGGTTTTAAGCCAAATGACAAAAAAAAAATCAACATGAAATTAAAAATCAATAAAACCTCCCCAAAAAAACTATTTAGAATATAGAAATGTAGACGACAACTTTTCTTTGGGGAAGCAATACAATAAAAATAACTCGCCAGGTATATTTTGAAGCTAACATGACTGCTAATCGAAAAGTATAACTGTCACTAACTAAATTACTAAATTCTCGTCTAAAGACCCAAAACCTCTTAAATATCAATTATTAGTACGTTAATAGTTTTCAAAAACCGAAATTTATTTTTTTTTTATGAAAATAGTCGCAAAAAGGGTAGACCTATCGTGTGGGCCGCGGACACTGCGACTATTAGAAGGGGAAGGGATTATAGAAAGAAGATGATTGAGGACACGCTTTTTAAAAAGTTGCAGGTCATAGTTCTCTGGAAAAACTGATTTTGGAAGCTTATTCCATTCCGTAGCAGCCCTGTAAAAGAAGGATTCTTGATGAAGATTGGTCCTTGTAGTGTCAATCTTGAGAGTTAATGGGTGAGACTAATCAGCGTGCCGAGTTCTTCGGCCGAATGTGGCCAATGGTGGTACAAAAGTTTTTATTTCTCTGGAGCATCTGCCATGGAAATATCTGTAGAGCAATGACTGGTCTGCAACTCTTCTTCTATGTTCTAGAGGGTGAAGGGTATCTGTGAGAGTTGAGCTGTTTATCAAGGGCGAATGACTCTTTTCTGAATGGAATCTAGAAGACGAAGAGAATGCCTTGGTGCTGAACGTCGTCAGCAGTTGATCAGGAGTAAAAAACTTTCTGGCTTTCCACAGAAAACCTAGCCTCTGGCTTGCCGACTTTGCGATGTTAGCAACATGGTCATGCCAAGACATATTATTGGACACCGTGACTCCCAAAATCGATTCGTTTGGTGGCAGTGGTGGAAGTCGGTTGAGAGTTTTTGGAACGGTTTGATATTAACACGTGAGCGGAACTTCTACGGTTTTTTTCTTTCATATCTGGCTGTATTTGGGGCCATCTTTATTGGATTAGGAAGATAAACCATTTAATTCTTAACTTGACCATTCTGTCGTGCCTATGTGGTGAATATTTTTGGATATTGGGGTCGAGTTAAGATCACCACTTGTGGGATTTGATAAAGTGAAGCCATCGTGAAGTACCACGTGTCGTTCCATCCACATCGACGATAAATTTCAGCGTTATAAAGACTTGCCTGGTAATTTTAGCAGAAATTATTATGATAATACTACTTGGTGTTTCGGTTCTTGGATCATCGATGTTACCGTGACGTCTCAGTGAGGTTTTCAATTGGTTACATGGTATGGAATTTAATTTTATCAACTTATCAGTTATTATGTGCTTGATCTAAGTGTTTTCAATAATTTAAAAGTAACAAGTTATTTTCATTTAATTTGTACCTGCTCCCAGTGACGTCCCAATGAAGTTTTCAATAGTTTAAAAGTAACCAAATTATTTTTCGTTAAATTTGTACCGGCTTCAAGCTGAATCTGAATTTATATATCACTGAATATAATTTATGTGGTTATTGTAAGGGTTTTAAAATATTATTCTTGTAGCAAGTCCATTTATTTGGTATTTCTTTTTTTTTGTTGTGTTAATCTTTTGCTATCAGGAATTTTATATAAAACCAATTATTTTCGAAATTTTAAATATTGTGAACATTTTCTTTTTGTTGTTTTTTTTTATTTTAATTCTCTTTTGTACCTCATTAGGTTTTTATTACTGTCTGGAAGATTGTTATAATTAACTTAAATATTATTTTAAGAAAGTGTATTAAATTCGTTTAAACCACGTTACGAAAATACAGAATTTATTGTAAAAAAAAATCAGAACATCATTTTTACTTAATTAATATATTGCAGTAATTGTAAATATAGTTTTATTTATATAGTTCACCATAATTGTTTGTTGTTTTTCGCGTGGCTCTGCTGGTGCCTACAAGACCTAGGGGTTTCCGGCTTGTACCGTCTTAAGTCGGTGGCGCGGCTCACTTTTAGATTTTTTTTTCTTCTACCCTCTACGGCTGAGCTCGGGCATAATTTGCCAGTAGAGAGACCACTAGCAGAGTACTCTTTAGAGAACCAAAAAAAAGACGTGGCAAATTTTGGCTTGGGACTTGGTTCAAGGGTATTTCCGGACATTGTGATGGGATGATTTGAGGAATTCACTTTCTTGGAAAACGTGGCACTTTGTGTTTTTTGGGCGTTGAACTGAACAAGATTGTTGGTTCCCCACAAAATAATTTAATTAAACTACCAGGACCGCCTCTTACTACCTTAAATTACACTATTCCCGTTACAGTTGTTATACTTGGGTTTAAAGTTTAGAAAACACAAACAGTATGACTGTAATAGTAAGCATAACACTCATCGAGTACGCCCTTCATGACTTTATGAGTAGCCAGTACGTGTCAAAAAGAGCACGACTGGCTGTCCATAAAGGAGTGCTGGTCCCTACACTTATGTTTGGTGGTTAATGTTGAGCTTAGCAGAAGAAGCATGAAAGTAGGATTAACGCTGTGAAGGTGAGTAGTTTGAGAATTATGGTGATTCTGATAAATAAAGTAAAAAAAAGTGAGATAAGGGAACGATGTGGTATGAAAAAAGATGTGGTAACACAGATAAATAAGGAATTACCTAGATGATTTGGACCAGGACAGAGAAATTAGATGGGGTTTCAATGTCCTGCTAAAAGACCTAGACTACGCCGACGATATCTGTTTTCTGGCTTACTCCTTTGAAGATATGATGCAGAAGCTCGTCAGACTCAGTGAAAAAGCCAAGAAAGTTGGTCTTAAGATTAATATCAATAAAACTAAACAGTTAAGAATTAACACTGACAACGTTAATCCATTACATATTGAGAAACCAACCAATCGAACAAGTCTAACACTTTGTTTATCTTGGAAGTGTAATTGACAAGGAGGGTGGCACAGATACAGACATTAAAACCAGAATACAAAAAGCACGGAAAGCTTTTGGAATGCTTAGCAGAGTTTGAAGTTCGAGAGCATACACCACCAACACAAAACACGTATCTTCAATACAAACGTAAAATCTGTTCTTCTTTACGGATGCGAAACATGGAAAACCAATAAAAGCTCATCCAGAGCTGTGCAAGTTTTTGTGAATAATATAATAATAATAATAATAATAAATGTCATTATTACCAATTATAAAAAAAAAAATTTACATTTTGTTTACATATATTTAGGGCGAGATTCAGTTTATATGTAATTATATATAAGGTACAATATAACTATATACTTGGTATTTAACATACATCTGCTCTTCCATCTAACCCCAAAAGAAAGTCAAAGACAGCAAATAGAATAATAGAAAAATAATTTAAATTAATAGAAAAAAAAATTATAATTTAGCAATAAATTAGCAATTTTAATCCAAAAAATTAAATTATTGTTGAGAAAAATAATAGTCAAAGAGAGCTCGTTTAAGTTTATGTAGTGATGAGTTACTGTAATCGTGAGGTAAATTATTGAGACAGTTAACAATACAATAAGAAAAGGATCGTTTGAAAGACTCAGTGTGGTGACGTGGTATAGTTAGAGTATTTCTATGTCTTAAGTTTAGAGAATGTACATCGGTTCTGTATTTTATTTTATGATACAGATATGGTGGAGATTTTTCCTTCAGTAGCTTAATATAAAACATGGTAGAATGCAATTCTCGACGACTTTTCATGTGTAACCATTTAGTAATTCTGAATGTATGGCTGATATGTTCAAATTTGCGAATACCAAAAGTTAGTCTTAGGCATGAATTTTGCAATTTTTGTATTCTATTTATATCAAATAAATTTAAATAAGAATTATATAAAATGTCACAGAAATTCAGTTTAGATAGCACTAGTGATTCGCATAGTAGGATTTTGACCGATTTATCTAACACATGGCGAGATTGATTTATAAGTTTTAGAGCTGCATATGCTTTTTGTAAACATTTACTAATATGGTGCAAGAATCTTAAGTTTTCATCAAACCACACTCCCAAGTTTTTTACTTTTTCGCTAAATTGTATAGTATTACCATTAATTATAATATTTGATGAGTATTCTTGTTTGAACACCTGCGAATCAACTTTATTTCCAAAAATAATTGCATTGGTCTTAGATGCATTTAGTTGTAGACAATGATTAATTGAAAATGTATAAAGATTATATAAGTCATAATTAATAGCAGTTACCGCTTAATTCGCTTCATCCAAAGAAAAAGACATATATAACTGCGTATCGTCAGCGTAGTAATGTTGTAAACACGAAAAGAAAATATCTGGAAAATTCGATATATAAATAGAGAAGAGTATAGTGCCCAATATTGATCCTTGGGGTACTCCGGTACCCACAGATAAAAAACTTGATACATTTTCTTGATTTTTTACAGCTTGACTTCTCTTAAATAGATAAGATTTAAATAAATCTAAAGCTTTAATATCCAAACCACTATATGATAAGATCGAAAAGAGTAAATTATGATTAAGAGTGTCAAATGCTTTCGAGTAGTCAAATAAGAACAACACAGTTAATTTACTCCTATGAAGAGCTGCCAAAATATCATCAGATATTTTTAATAGTGCTGATGTACAACTGTGACCAGTTTTAAATCCAGACTGTACTGATGGTATTATGGAATTTTTAATCAAGTATTTCTGAAGTTGTATGTTAATAGCTTTTTCTAAGATCTTTGATAAAGTTGGCAATACACTGATTGGTCGTAATTGTTGTAACATTTGTGGATTATTTACTTTAGACAAGGGAGCAACAAATGATTTTTTCCAATTTTGAGGAAACACAGAGTTCAATAAGCAATAAATAATAAATGTCTACGCAGGATATTACGTATTTTCTGGCCGACCCGCATTTCAAATGAAGAGCTATGGAGAAGAACAAACCAGAATCCGACCGACAGAGAGATACTGAAGCGCAAATGGGGATGGCTGGGTCACACCCTTAGAAAACCTGAAAATAATATAGCCCGAATGGCCCTGGAGTGGAATCCCCAGAGCAGCCGCGCTAGGGGCCGCCCAAAAACAACCTGAAGAAGATCGATATAAAGTGAAATACGAAAAATAAATAAATCATGGCAAGAAGTCAAAACGCTTGCTAGAAATAGAGTCCGATGGAGAAACTTTGTTGAGGCCCTATGTTCCGTCATGGAATGATGGGAATATAATAATTGATTGATAGATGGTTTGGACACGTATGAATAAAAGTAGATTGACGATTGACCCAGGCAAACATATCTTGATCGGATCAAATTGTTCTAAAAAAGGACAGGTCAAGATTACTAGCAACTCTATTTTTCTTTCTCTCTGTGTAGCTTACAACCCGGGATGGGTCTTCGCTGACATTACAATTTGCCTCCACTTGCTGCGGTCCATCATAAAATCTTCTGGTCGTTGGACATTTAGGGTCCGTAAGTCCGCTGCAATATTATCTTTCCACCGCATCCTTGGCCTTCCCAGCGGCCGCTTTCCTTTCGGGGTCTCTTCCCACACCAGTTTTACGACACGTTGGTCTTGTCTCTTCACATGTCCGGCCCATCTCAATCTCTCTGCCTTTATTATTTTTACTATATCCGGTTGGTTATATAGTTCTTGCACTTCCCTGTTAGTTCTAATTCTGTATTGTTGTGTGGCGTTGACCTTGATTGGTCCATATATCCTTTTAAGAATTCTTTGTTCTGCCATTTTTAGTCCGTTCTCATTTTGTTTTGTCATCGTCGATGTTTCACATGCATATGTCATTATAGGTCTTTTAATTGCATGATAAATTGTTACTTTCGTACGGCGGTGCTAGCAACTGACGAGCATATATGAAAGCGCTGATGAAAGAAGAAGCGAAATACAAGTGTAAGAACTGTATCAAATAAAAATAAGTGATCTCTGTCTAGCCTTACGGGAAAAAGGCGTAATTATATGTATATATGCATGTAGATACTTTACTCTGATGACATCAGAACTACAAATCATGCTCCAGCAAATACATAATGTTAAGTTTCGTTGTCCGATATTAGCCTTCGTCAATATCGGACAACTGCTTGTGTAGCCTTGACCTTTGATGGTAATCATCAGGTAATCGACAAATACGAATTTTGTTGGTAGAAAAACATTCTTTATTGTCAAAAGAAAATTGAGCGACTGTGCTTTTTAATAATGAATCTTGGCAAAAATAAAAATTATAAAAGTCTTAAACAATAACTAAAAGGAAAGTTTAATCTTGTTTAGACCATTTATCTTTACGAAAAGGGCGAAGTAAGATAAAAAATACTGAACAGTCAAAATATTATATTTTCCCAGTCTAAATCTTTGTTTTCAGAAATATAACAAATAATGAAAGTATGACGTAACAAATTATCATTAATACCCAGAAAATTGCTATCGCACAGATGCCGAGAAACGCTTTACGAAAATGACAGTAGTTATTTAAACTTGAAAATTCCTTTTACTGCATTTTGTGGAATTTAATAAAGTGCTAAATTCTTTCTCTTTATTTTTACAAATTCGTTTCGACATAAAATTTTTTTTTTATTTACAAAAAATTCGCATTAATCATAAAAGGTCATTAGCGATGGTACAGTAAATAATTACACAGAATTAAAAACATTAATCAATTTTAAATATGTGATTAGCTTATAACAATTTTTATTCTGAAATATTTATCGGTAGTCCAGTCATTATAGGGGGTTCACCTCGGAAAATCGAGATACCCATTATATTATTACGTAAAAACTTGTATTTTAGCATCCTCAAACTATTCTTAAAATTCGAAAAAAATTGGATGTCCGCAAGTTTTAAAATCAGGGGTCAAAGGTCACAAAAATCGAATTTTTCTACTTTTTTTGCAAATATCTCGATTTCTATGGGTTTTACGCTAGATGTATTCATTTTCAATATTGTAGAGAATTAAATTCTCTACAACTTTTTTATTTAACATTTTTTCATACCTCGAATTGTTTTTGAGATAGAGGGCGGAGAGCGCGCGGTCAAAGAATCATATGAATATGAATCAACTTTTTCATAAAATTCAATCTTTTTTCGGTTACTTAGCTATTATTAATTAGGTTTCAATTTATTTAATAGCACTTACCTGGTCATTTAATTGAGAAATTGTTGAGGAATACTTAAATTATATTTTAATTCTAATGTAATTTATGCTAATGATTTTTTAAATAAATAAAGAAGAAAAGGAAGAAATTTTTAATTAATGTTTTTATTAAAAGTGTCATTCGATACATATGTTATTGTCAAAACGAGTAAAAAAGTATAAAAATTCTGAGAGCAACAAGCTCTAATTTCAATCCTCTCGTTCTTCTTCATCATCTTCTTCTTCTTTTCTTCTTCCTCTTCATCATCGTCGTCATCGTCCCGCTGCTGCAGAATTTCCAGTCCCGCTTCATTATCGTCTTCAACGACATTTGTCTCCAAGTCCTTCATGATTTCTGGGTCAAAGGTTGTATCATCATTAATATCGGTACAGTAAGAGATTAGGAGTGTTATTGAATTAATAAATTTTAAAATTCTTAGAGAGAAAAATTAAATTTATTGAAAAAGTTAAAAAATAATGATAATTATATATTTAACAATAATTTAGAACCTTAATATTACAAGTTTTTGATCGGGACTATCAGTTGACCTCATATGATTCTTTGACCGCGCGCTCTCCGCCCTCTATCTCAAAAAAAAATTGAGGTATAAAAAAATGTTAAATAAAAAAGTTGTAGAGAATTTAATTCTCTACAATATTGATAATGGATGCAATTAGCGTAAAACCCATAAAAATTGAGATATTTGCAAAAAAAAGTAGAAAAATTCGATTTTTGTGACCTTTGACCCCTGATTTTAAAACTTGCGGACATCCAATTTTTTTAGAATTTTAAGAATAGTTTGAGGATGCCAAAATACAAGTTTTTACGTAATAATATACTGGGTATCTCAATTTTCCGAGATTTTCAACTTATTTGACCTAAGATGACTGGACTACAGGTAGTTGACAATTTTGCCGTTGAGCTTGATGTTTAGGACATTCTATGAGGATATATTTCACTGATATGTTTACATTACATAAGTCACGTATTGGATTTTCTTCACGTTTCAGTGAGTAACTATAACTTAATTTAGTATGACCTAACCGTAGACGCGAAATAATCACTAGTTGTTGTCTGTTTTTTGAAAAGCGATCCCACTTTTGATACCGAGACTTAACTTCGCGGAGTTTTAACTTACTCTCAGTCCACTGAGAATAAAAATTTAGTAGTATAAAATTTTAAATTTGTAAAATATTATTAATTTAGTTAATAACTGTTGGTTTTACTCATTGTTTTTAGAATTTAAACAATCTTGGGTTAATATTTAATGTTATTCTCATTTTTGTATTGTTTGTATTGATATACTTGCTACAGGAAAAAAATATGGGAATCAATCTATTTAGTTACAAAAAATAAAAATAACTTTCAGTGCATTGCTTGTATGCAAGTCCTATTAGTTTCTAAACAATATAATTTAAAACAAAATTACACTTCTATTGGTGAATGCCTTCTTTACGCCGATGATCAGGTAATTCACATTGAGTAAACGGTATTGGCAGAAAAACAAATGAATGGGGCACTACATAGCTTTATGAACAGCCAAAAAGTGTTAAAAAAGGCACGTCTGGCCGTGCATAGAAGTGTGTTGGTTCCTACACTTATGTATGGTAGTGAATGTTGGGTTTGCCAGAAGAAGCATGAAAATAGAATTAATGCTACGGAGATGAGTAGTCTAAGAAGTATAGCCGGAGTGACTCGGTAGCATAAGGTAAAGAATAGTGAGATAAGAGAACGCTGTGGTGTAAAAGAAGATGTGGTTACAAAGATAGATAAAGGAATGCTAAGATGGTTTGGACATGTAGAAAGGATGGATAAAGAAAGATTAACGAAATAAAATTTATGAAGCGAGTGTGAATGGACAAGTCGGTAGAGGTCGACCTCTGTGGACATATCTCGATAAAATCAATATTGTTTTGAAGAAAAGCCAGGTCAAGAGTACCAACAACCGACGAGCATGTATGAGAGCTTTGATGAAAGTAGAGGAAGCAAAAGATGTGTGTAAGAACCGTAGCAAGTGAAAGCAAGTGGTTTCTGCCTACCCCTACGGGAAAAAGGCGTAACTATATGTATGCATGTATTCGCTATTAGCTGGCCAAAAATTAAAGTGTTGCACTTCAAATTTTATTTGCATTTATAATAATGTTTTTAATTTTTAATCTTATACAGGTAGATAAGTTTATAACGTCTCAACGTTAAGTATTAGTCAACATTTGAAAAAATTTCTTGTTGGGTGGCACAACACGCAAGGATTGGCCCCGAAAAGTATTGATAGAAAACAAGGTTAGGTTAGGTTAGGTTAGGTTTCATGTGAGTGGGGCGTGGTCGCCCCTCCACCGCGAGGTCTATTGTGGCTCACCCCTAGAGGCTACAGTTCACCGCACAATCCAGCCCTTCTTACGAAGTTCATGGTTGTATAGGGTGAGATTTTTTTAAAATCGGTAGGTTCTATGTTAGTGTAACCAAATATGTTAAACCTTATTCTTCCCAGGCCGGGGCATGAACATAGTATATGTTCAGCAGTTTCGTCTTCCACGCAGCAGAACCGACGGTCCGTTTGTTGGTTCAGATCTATCTTTCTGAGGTGGTATCTTAGACGACAGTGTCCCGTAAGCAGTCCTGTTAGAATACGCAGGTCATTTCTGCTCCATTCTAGGATCTGCTTAGTTGTGTTTCTCGAGGGTTGTAACGGTAAAAACGCCTTCGAGTGGGTTAGCCCTGGTATGTCGGACCAGTACGTGAGTATTTTTCTCTCCGCCCTGTCCGAAATAATTGTTTTGGCGACACTTGTGGTGACTCCAAAAACCGGTTCTGGTCCAGTGAACGCAGATTTGGCCCCCTGTTTTGCAAGGGTGTCGGCTTTTTCGTTTCCTTCCACCCCCTGGTGCCCAGGTACCCACAGTAGGGTCACCCTGTTGTTCGCACCAAGGTACTCTAAGGATTCGATGCAATTCCATACAAGGACACAACACCGAAGGATTGGCCCCGAAAAGTATTTATAGAAAACAAAGTAAATATGGTTTTTCTTTGGGTAAAAAAAATAATTTTTATAAAGTTGTATATTATTTTAATTGCATTTTGTATAAAGAATATGGCAGTCCACTTAAAAGAAATTCAGATATCCAAAAAAGATAAGTGAAAAAAATATCCAATGTTAAGTGCCTTTTTTGCAGATTGTAAAAGAACTAAGATACTTCTGGTCCGGTGCAATCGCTAGTTCCTTCTTGAGTTAACATTTCCTTTACGCCAATTCTTGCAGCACAGTCGTTAAATCTTTTAGCGTACCAATATCCGTATTTTGGATTTTCACAGCTTCCACCCATCAAATGAATTGCAAACCTATCTTTGCAATCAAAGACACCATCACAGTTGCAATCCTAAACAGAATACAAATTTAACATTATTGAAATGCGAAAAATATAATCTGGATAAAAGAATTTTTTATTCAAAGCCTATGAAAGAGAAAGACGTCTTGTAACTATTCGTAATAATAATTTCCCTGGGAATGGTGACTATAAATTTTTTTTTGGTTTGATTTATTAATCTTTTAAAGAAAAATACGTTAATCTTTATAAAAGAAATTTTTTTGTATGTTTTAAATTACAACTGACAGACTTAAAACAATTCACAGATAAGCATTTAAATTAACAAACATTTCCCAATTTTCAACAATGCGCAATAACAAAAAACAATAATTTATTATCCAACTTTTTATCTAAAGTAGCTTTCAATACTCACTCATGCCGAATTGTAAACATAAATAAATATCACAATTTGTTATAAAAAGGGTTATTTAGGTTCGAAAAAAAAATCCTGTAAAAAGTAAAACAAGGCGCCAAAAATAAGACAAAGGAATTATTGCCAAAATTTAATGGAAAAAATATTTGCGGAATATAGACACTTTAATGCAAAACGCTGGGGTTCACAAAAACCTGTCGACCAGCATACAATATAATAAATATTCGTTATTAATAGTCCAGTCACCTTAGGCCATATTTTACGAAGTTCTATTTAAGTGGCGCACCATCTGGCCAATTTTTTATAAGTTGTTTGGACCTACAAGAACATGGTCCAGAGTTTTCGGCCATTGCTGGGGTAGCAATAAAAACTTATTGAAAATTAAAAAGAGGATATTTTTTAAGTGGCGCCTCTTGAATATGTCTTATGCTAAGGTGACTGGACTATTACTACAAAACTCTTATTTGAATTGTCCTCACTTCATCTGTGGGGGCTTTAGACTCCCTACTTGACCGACAAGCGGAGCCGAGTTTACTCGCCACGAGGCAATTAGTTAGTCTCAAGCAGTCGTCCCGGGCGAGTCTTCTCACGCCTCAGCTGTGGCATCGTCGTAGCGGTTAATAATTATTTAAGTTCTATCAAAGTGTATTAAAAAATGTTATTATTGTTATAACCTTGTTATTATTATTATTATTATTAATGGTTGACTGAACTTATATTCCCATAGGGGTTACCCCTAAGTGACGTTTCTTTGACTATTACTGCGCAGTGTAGGCCTTGTTCTTTGTGTATATATATAAATATATATATATATATATATATATATATATATATATATATATATATATATATATATATATATATTCATCGGTTTTACAACGTTCTATGTCTTCCAAAACCCAATCTCTATTCGTTTACGTTGGCCTACAAGCTCTCGTCCAGGCCTCTTTCTCTGATTTTACTATCGATTCCTTCTCTTCAGCTCTTTTTTAGCCTTCCTCATCGTCTTCTTCCAGGTGGGTTCAACGTTAACACCTGTTTAGGCAATCTATTCTTCTTCATCCTCTGCACATAACCGTACCATACTAGTTGTTTTGTTCGAATGTCATCGACTATGGTGTTTCACTTTCATTATTTATCTAATTCTCTGGTAAGTGACTCTTTTATTTCTTGATCTTCCTGCAGCCCTTCTCCAGTAATACATCTTTGTAGCACACAACATTCTCTTCGTTTTTTGCTTAATTTGCCAAACTTCCAAACCATATCTTTTAATACTTTTTACGATAACATTGTAAATAATCCTTTTATTTTTATTTGAGATCTTTCTATTCCACAACACCCCATTTATTAGTAATATTGCTCTCCTTCCAAGAGTGTTTCGATATTTATTGGCATCGTCCAGTATTTCAGCGGATGTTATTTTGAGACCTAAATATTTATATTCATGGCAGGCTTTGATGCGTTGTCCGTTGTTGAGAACTAAATCCTGGCTCCGTCCACCTACGCACATATATTCAGTTTTGTTTAGGTTTACTTCCAATCCCCACTTTTTGTACTCTTCAATTAGCTTTCTCGTCATATATTCCAGGTCCTCGTAATTCTGTGCCACTACTATTTGGTCGTCGGCGAAACATAACGTATATAGAGTACTATCGTGCAAAGGAATACTTATGTACTGGCATTTTATTTTTCATTGCTCCAGTACTTGTTCTAAGTAGATCTTGAATAATGTAGGACAATAAATGTTTTTGTGCGTCGCGTCTTAACTGTTTTTTCACGGCAACAAACTTTCCGAAAGTGCTGTTTAGTTTTTAATAGACGTTTTTACGCTATATTCGTGTTTCGTGTTATGCCAGTGGATCATTCACAGCCTCATGGTTTTTCACCCGCATCCGATTTTGGAACCAACATGTCTCAAACACATCGACAGACAACGCTGCACCACTTGGCTCAGGCCAGTCATCAACAAATCAGAATACTGGTGAAGTGTCTTCAATTAAAAATTGCAAACTTTCAACGTTTTAAAAAGACAATCCAGAGATGTGGTTTTTACAAGCAGAATCCGTTTTTTAGTCGTGCAATGTCCGTGGTGATAGTGCCAGATATCATTTAATTGTGAGTAACCTTACTTCCGATGCTTTGTTGGCCGTTACTGACATCATTAAATCACCACCTGCCACCGGAGAGTATGACTTTCGCATCTTATTAATTGCTTAGTGGACAAGATTAGCAACTGCACAAGATTTCAGCTGAACTCGAGCTGGGTGGAAGAAAACCTTCAGAGTTGCTAAGGCTTGTGCGATCCATGATTGGCGAGAATGTTTTAAGGGTCCGATGGCTACTTTCTCCAACTTTCCAGAAGTTGTTAAGGGTTTTTTAAGCTACATCTTTTTTCGATGAACTTGCTACTGGAGCTGATACTTTAATGAACAGTGGTGAACCAATTCAGTTCGTTATGGCTGCTGCAACTCATTTCAGCTATCCAATATCATCTCTTTATTCTTCAAACTCTACAGATGATGCCATTGTAGCAAAACTTAGACAAATTAAAACTGCCATTAAAAACTTGTCTGTTCAACAGAAAGAGCTTAACAATAAGCTAAATAAGCTGCCTCACAACAATGATCGTGGCAGATCTCGTTCTCATGAATCGCCATTGTTTGAGAAAAACTAGTAAGGCTGTTGTCAGTTGCGGCAGTAGGCGACAGCGAGGTTAAAAACAATAAGCCTCTCATAGAATATCGCCTTTTTGTCTGTGATAAACGAAGTAACCATGTGTTTCTGGTATATTCAGGTTCTATGTTATCCATCATTTCACGATCCTGGATAAGTTGCAAGCTTTCAGTGATCGATTAAAAACTCTTTGCTGCCAACAACTCTACTATTAATAATTACGGCAACCATCATCTTTCGTTACAATTTGGCCTTCGTCGAGACTTCAAGTGGTTATTTCTCGTTGCTGATACAAATCATGCCGTCATTGGTGCTGATTTTTTAGATCAATGTCTCATTGACAAAATCACCAAGCTAACTACACGTAACTACATTGCTAAAGTATTAATTCATAGCATCTCACCTATAGTATCATCTCAAGATTCTTCTTCCAACAACCTTGATCCACGTTACAGACAGCTTTCTCAAAGAATCATCGGTATCACTGTACCCAAACCTTTTCCAGTTATTTTCGAATCTACTTAAGTTTGTCATCATTTACTTAGCTCCTGAGTCTGAACGTCCTCGATGTCTCACAGGTGTAAAATATTCAGCAGCTAAAGCTGACTTCGATCTTCTGCTTCAGTCAGGTAGCATCAGAGCTTCCAGTAGTGAATGGACAAGCTCTATTCACATGGAGACTATCGCCGCGTTACAAACATATGGTACCGGATAGCTATCCAATTTCTTTGATCGACGACTTACTTCATCGCTGTCATGGTTCTTTAATATTTTTAACCATTGATTTTGTTTAGGTATAATATCAGATCTCGGAAGCTAAATAAAACATCCCCTAAACAACCTTTTGCGTGACGTTGATTTCGCATCCTGCTTCATAGACGCATTGATTATTTTTTCCAAATCTTCTGAAGAGCATCTACAACATCTCGAAGCTATTTTTAAGTTATTACGGGAAAAAAACCTGGTTATTAATCCCAGTAAGTGTTTGTTTGGCAAGCAAGAGGTTATTTATCTTAGCTATTCCCTTAACAAAAACGCATTCACAGCCACAACAGAAAAGTAGAAGCAGATCTCAATTTTCCAACTCCCAAAATAATTTCTGATCTTCGACGTTTTCTAGGCGTGCTTAATTATTATTGTCGTTATATTTCTACAGCCTCTACCATTCAAACACCTTTCAATAAACTTCTTAAAAACTCCAAGAAACGCGACAAGACTAAGATCAACTGGACACCTGAATTCAAAGCTGTCCTGGAGCAGTGCAAGTCCAGTTTCTCATCAGTGGTTGTCACTGCATTTTTATCACCATTAGCATCCATTGCTTTATTTACAGATGCTTCTAATCGTGCTATAGTTGCTGCTTTAGAGCAGTTTAAAGATGGAATCTGGAAACCACTTGGATTTTTCTCCAGGAAACTAAGCCCCACTAAAACTCGCTACAGTACCTATGACAGAGAGCTTCTTGCCATCTTTTCCAGTATTAAATTCTTTCGTCATATTCTGGAAGGTCTTTCATTCTGCGTCAAGACTGATCATCGTCCTTTTCTTTCTATTCGGTCACCCGTCGGGTATCGTGCCATCATGATCTGTGATCTGTGAGATCTTTCCATATCCGCCTGTCTTCTGCGGCTTTAAAACATTCGTTGAGTGGTACTCCGGTTTCCCTGAGAATTTAGTACACATATCTGATTGGTGATCTACCTCGGCTTCTCGTTGCTTGTACTTTTCCCTGGACGGTGAGTTTTTCCCGTCCGTTTCTTCGGACGATATGTCCGAAAAAGGATGTTATTCGCTCAGAGACGATAGTGCGCAGTATTTTTTTGATCTTTAATTGGTTTAGAATCGACTCGTTTGTTATTCTTTGTGTCCATGATATGCGTAACATCTTTCGCCAACAGCACATTTCAAAAGCATCGATAGCGTGTTTATCCGTTTCCTTGAGTGCCCAGCACTCTGATGCATATGAGAAGACTGAGAATACTAGAGTTTTAACGAGTCTGGTCTTGGTGGATAGGGTTATGTCATGACTCTTCCAGATCTTAGTAAACCTTGCCATGGCTTCTTTTGCAACTGCTGACCGCCTTTTGATTTCCGATGTGCATCCCCCTGAATTCTTTATAAGCGATCCCAGATACACGAATTGATTAACCACAGCTATACCATTTATTTCCTTGGTTTCTGGCCGGTTGTTTCTTGGCCGGTCGATAATCATTATTTTTGTCTTTGATCTGTTAATAGTTAACCCTGCCTCCTGACAAGCCATCTCGACCTGCTGTAACAGTTCTGTCAGCTCTTGCTCGTTGCTGGCAAATAAAGTAGTGTCATCAGCATACCTAAGGTTATTGATTGTTCTTCCGCTCACAGAAATACCTCCCTCCCAGCCTTCTGTAGCTTTACGGATAATACACTCACCAAAAATGTTGAACGGAAGCAACACATCCCTGTTTTACGCTCTTGCCGACGCGGAATGATTCGGTCAGTTTCCCATTTACTTTTACTTTCGCCGTGTTGTTCTGATATAAACCTTTCAATAGTTCAACGAGGTGTCCTGGGGTGCCGATTTCGAGGAGATACCTTCACATGTCCTGCCATCTAACATAGTCGAAGGCTTTGCTGTAGTCTATGAAACACACATAAGTAGGGACATTAAATTCTCGAGATTTTTCTATTATTTGTCTGATGTTGAGGATTTGCTCTCTGGTGCCACGACCAGGAACAAAACCAGCCTGTTCTTCGAATATCTCGGACAGCAAGCGTGTCTTAAGTCTTTCCAAAATCACCTGCAGCATAACGTTACTCGCATGCGGTATTTCTCTGGACCCTTTCTTGTGAAGTGGTATATATACGGAAGTCGTCCAGTCGTCTGGCCACGTGCATGTATCCCAGATGCTTTGACACAGTTTATGGAGTAATGTTAGGCCTGTCTCTCCCGTAGCGATAATCATTTCAAGTGTAATGTTGTCAACCCCCGGAGATTTATGTGTTTTTAGTTTGTTGAGGGCTACTTCGACTTCGGCTTTTAAAATCTAAGGTTCAGGCTCATACACATTTGCTGTCTTCAATGTTGCGTTTCCTGTTGCTTCCGGGTGAGCCATAAGTTGCTGACAGTATGATTTCCATCTTTTTAATATTTGGTTTGTGCCCGTTAGGATAGTTCCATCTTTTGCTCTTATGCTATTGTGGTTTAGGTTGAATTTCCGCGTTATTTGTTTAATCTTCATGAATAGATCTCTGGTCTCGTTTTTGTTTTGATGTGCTTCGATTTCTTGGCATATGTTGTTTAAATGTTTATTTTTATCGTCCCTGCACATCTGCTTGACCTTTTTATGAAGCTTGCCGTATTTCTGTACAGCGACGTTGTTGGTCATTCCTTTAGATTTGATCTCTTTTCTGTTTTGGATTACTTTCATCCGAGATCCACACTTTCCGGTTGCCGCTTTGTACGGTTGTTACGTTCTGACTTGCATCGGTTATTGCGTGTTTTATCCTTTCCCATTTAGAGTTTGGGGTTTCATCGGTGTTGGTTGCGATTTCGCGTAGGTTGTTTTCGGCTAGGTCTTTGAATACACCGTTATCTTTCAGTGACCAGTTTGGCGGTTTGATTTTCTTGTTCGCTTTAAATTTTAGTTTCAAGCGGACCTCGGCTGCTAGGAACTAATGATCGCTGCCGCAATCTTTTCCTGGAAAAGTTCTTGCGTTCTTTATCGATGATCTAAAGCGGTTTTTAATAATTATGAAATCAATTTGGTTTCGATAGATTTCTCCTGGTGATCTCCATGTATATAGATGCCTGGGATGATGTTGGAAACCTGTATTTGCGATAAATCGTCCATTAGTCCATGCCTATTCTCAGAAGTTGGAGAAAGCTTCTGTTTGACAGCTTAACTAACTTGGTTCCATTTCTAAATTTACCACTTAAATAGTCTATGTCAAGGGTACACAAAATGTTGTTGCTAATACTCTATCTAGGATCTACGTCATCAACACGCCTACTGCTTTGGACTTTCAGACAATTCAAGATGGTCAACAAGCAGATACAGAGCTTTAAAATTTGTTAAAAGACAATCGATCTGTTAATCTCCAACTCCTCAATTATCAAGGACACCAAATTTATTGTGATACTTTTACTGGATGGATTCGACCTTATCTTCCAGAGCCTCTTCGTCGACAAGCTTTTGACATTATTCACGGTCTTGCTCATCCTAGTGGCCGCTCTACACTTCGTCAATTAAAAGAAAAATGTATTTGGCCGCACATTAAAAAACATTCTTTACTATGGTTAAGAGAATGCATTTATTTCCAACGTGCTACGCAGAGGCACAACTGTATTGGCTCACGACACATCGACGTTTCAGATAATCGTTTTGATCATATTCCTCTAGGCATCATCGAGCTTCCAGTGGTTGACGGTTTTCGTTACTGTCTGACAATGATTAACCGTTTTTTACGCTGGCCAGTTGCTGTTACTTTAGTCAACATCGAGGCAGATACTATTGCTACTGCTTTTTTCAATGATTGGGTCACACAGTTTGGCACTCCGCTAATTGTAACCACAGATCAAGGTGCTCAATTTGAGTCTAGGCTATTTACTGCTCTCGCTTATATGGTCAGTCCACAGCGTATTGACATTACACTATACCATCCTCAATCTAATGGGCTCATCGAGCGTTGAAACAAAACAGTGAAATCTGCTTTAAAGTGCGGTGCACCTACTTCTTGGCCTCAGTTATTACCAACTGTTCTTCTTAGTCTTCGTACATGCTTAAAGTAAGATCTCAATCCATCACCAGCTCAACTGATGTTCGGGACAGAACTTCGGTTATTACTCTGTAGTTTTCAGGAGCTGTTTTTTGTCCTTTCTTGAAGATGGGGATTGTTGTACTCGTGTGCCAGTCTTTTGTTATTTTTGTTGTGATCAGGATTTTATTAAACAGATCTGTAAATTTTATTATGAACTCCCATATTTTAAGAGTTCGTTTGGTATAATCTCTGTTTCTGGTGTTTTTCTGTTTTTAATCTTTCTCAGTTTTTCTTTTATTTTCATTTCCGATATTGTTGCACTTGACGCCGAATAATATTTTATTTCGTGTGTTACAGCAATAAAACTATACACGAGTATTCTTAAGGACAAACTGAAAACGCAAATTAAGAATGCTAAATAACAACAGGGCTTCACAAAGGGACGGTCAATAACAGACGCAGTATTCATAATAAAAAAAATAAAAGAAAAGGCTGTAGCCAGTACAGTATGCCAGCGTATTTTTGCTTCATTAACCTAACAATGGCGTTTGACAGGGTTCGTTTCAAAGACTTTCTACATATATTAATGGAAAATAAGGCACCGGCGAACATAACAAAGATAATCCATAACTTAAATAACAATAACGTAACAAAGATTAAAGCAGGAGATCAATGCACTGAAAACATCCCAACACCAAAAGGAATTGGACAGGGTTACAGCATAAGTCCCTTTTTGTTTAATCTTCTCATGAATAAAATTATAAATAAAGTAACAGATCTTAACCTCGGATACAGACTTGGCAACAAAAGAATTGGTATGGTGTGTTACGCCAATAATGCAGCAATTATTTCCGAATCAGGGAACGACCTTCAGAGAAAACTCTTCCAGTTTTTCCAAGTAAGCCGCAAACTCAATATGAACATTTAAATCAACAAAACCAAATGTATAAAAATTGCGATTGACAAAGCATCCGCACTATCAGTATGCCTACGAGATATAGTCTGGTCAAACCCGTACATGCGCAAAGATAGCAAAATTAGAATCTACAAGACGTGTATCAGACCGATTATGACTTACGGTACAGAAGTCCGCAAAGACATCAATAAGACGAAACACATGCTAAGGGTGGCCGAAATTAAATCACTGAAAATAATAGTGGAAAAAACAAAAAGAGACGGAGTAAGAAACACATATATCAGAGAACAATGCAAAATACAAGATATTATGAGATGGGAAAGACAACGTAAAAGGCAGTGGTACAACCATGTAAGACGGATGGACGAGAACAGACTTCCGAATATGGTCCTGGAAAACAACCCACCCGGCTCAAAACCTCCCGGGAGGCCACCCAAAAGATGGAGAAATAGTTGGCAATCTACATCTCAGGAAAAGATGCAGAGGCAGCCTTAGAATTAACAGATAGACAGATCTCCAGCATCATATAGTTTTTTTTCTCACTTTTCTATAGCGACTCCTTTGCTTTAAAAAAACTCATTAATCGGCTTATTTCTATTTTTCAACATCTTCCACACTCTTCTTTGGGCGCCAAATATATCGTGATCCATATCTTTTGTGAATTTTATCCAGTGTTCCCTTTTGATAGCTTTAATTCGTGAGTTGACTCTTTTTCTCGTTTGTATGTATTTTGCATGTTGTTGGTAAGTTGAGGAGCTTTTTTATGTTTGGTAAGTTCTTATTTTTAATTTTGCGAGATCCTTCACTTCTTGACAAAACCATGGCTTAGTAGAGTTAGTCGCGTTTGTATTTATTTTTCTTTTACCGATGGATTCTTCAGCCGCCTGAAGGATGGATTTCCTTATTTCTTTTCAGCAGGTTTTTACCTCGAATTTTTTAAGGACGAGCTCCTTTAGTTTATATGTTAACCTGTTTTTATACAGTTTCAGCGTACTGTCTGAATCTAGCGGCTCTGTATTGTATTTTTCAATGTAAACTGACGATTTTTGGATTCAACGGGGTTGTTTCATTAATAATTTACAAAGTATGAAATTGTCATCCGTTCCTATATTAGCTAACGTTAGGGCCCTTACATCGAGTACCTGGGTTGATGTAATTACTCTGTTGGTAATAATAAAGTCTTTCATTGATTTTTACTTCTGGTATTGTTAAATGTGTATTTGTATTGTTGCTTGTGTGGGAAGTAAATGTTGTTAATTTTAAGTTCGTTCCTTTCCAATTTTGTTG
Source organism: Agelastica alni (assembly GCA_950111635.1). NCBI lineage: Eukaryota > Metazoa > Arthropoda > Insecta > Coleoptera > Chrysomelidae > Agelastica > Agelastica alni. The sequence continues at coordinate 26,195,055 of OX467718.1, read as the reverse complement.
ATAGTGGCTTCATTGTACACGATACTGGACAAACGTTTTGACGGACGTATTTCTTAAACCGAAGCATTTGACCGCACATAGAACAAATGCTTCGGTTTTACAAGAAATACGTCCGTCAAAACGTTTGTCCAGTATCGTGTACTCTCGAATTCTTACATTTTTCGGACACATCAGTCGGAGTGAGCATATGGAAAGGCTTATTGTACAGGAAAAACCTAAAGGAAACAGAAGGCGTGGCCGATCACCAAATCGATGGGTGGATTTTACCAAAAAAATTATTAGATGCTTCTCTCCCACAAGCGGCTCACATGTCATTCAATCGAAATAAATGGCGAGATGCAATCAAGAAAGCCATCCAAAACATTGAACCTCGTTAATATGGGTCACAACACAACTGCAAAGATGTTATGATTAGGAAGAAAAAGGGTTCATTGTATTTCTGCTTGACGCCCGGAAGTACCTCATCTATTCTGGGGTTAAGAACTCCGAGTATTATGATTTTATGGTTCTTACTTATCAGCAAGTTGGTGTATTTGAACCATTATTACATTAGATTTGTAGATTTTTAGTTTATTTTTCAGAAGTTAATCTTATGTTTTTGTATTCGTAAAATATTTATTTTATTTTTAAAGCCGTTATGGTAAAAATAAACACAGCACTAATTTTCAAAAGAGAAATTATTTGATCTCTTGCATATGTCGTACGTTTGTTCAGGTCGACTGGTTACCGTCCAGTTCTCTCGGTTACATTAAAATGCGTGTTTCATGCATGTTGCAATGTTCCGCAAATATTTTTCCTTGTGTGTATACATCTTCATAAGTCTAACATTAAATTTGCATTTTTAAATCGCACTTCAATACCTATACTGGGACATATAAGGCAAAACGGCATTAAACTGACAAAAATAACCAACATTTTCCACTACAAAAGTGAAAAAATCACAACCTCCCGAATATAATTGAGGAGCAGACTTGCAAATTGCATTTTGTCCATTGTGACAAATTTTTAGGGGAAGCACAAAACTATTATAGAAAAACTATTCGCGGAAAAAAAGTGCTTGGTATAATGTTAAGTAGTTAGGTGTAAGTATTTTAATCACGAGTTTTGATACAAGAAATTAAAAAACCAATTAAAAAAATTCAAAAAATCGATTGGATATAAAGCACTTTGTTTGTCTTTAGTGGACAAAATGCGATTTAAATGTCAAATAAACACAAAATGATATTTTCTTAAAATTTAATTTTAAAATATTGGTAGATAACGAAAACTGATATATTATAGAACAGAGAAAACAACCTTCGGTTGAAAACTATTTATTTTTATAAGAAAATAAATAATCTTACGCTTTTTAAACAAAATCATTGTCATTATTATCCGCGCATTCACGAGCTTCTTTATCTTCTTCTTGCTCTTTATCTTCATTATCACTATTTTTCGAAACCTTTTCGAATACTTCTGTAAACCATTTTAACTCTGGGTTTGTGTCAAATCATTGGTCTCCAGATAACGTTATGAGTAATTTTTTTAAACTATCTAGTTTTTTTCATGTCCTAGCAATACTTTAGGAAGTTGATCCAGACGCTTAGGAAATTTTAGCAGAGTTTGGAAATTTTTTGTAGGATCATCGGACCGATATAAAACTTTAGATTTCACCACAACTTCAGAGGTCTTTCTCCGTTTAATGATTATTCGTTTACTCGACTTTTTTTAAACAACCTGCAGCGTTTTTAATATTTACTAATGACCAGTCAGTTTCAAGCTTTCTGATTTCTCCCACAGTAAAGTTTCCAATATTTTTGAGGAGTTTTTATAACGTCTAAAAATCTTTTCCACCCTACCGAAAATTCTATCTGCAGGTAGATATGAATGTCCTCGAACCGGAAATGTTAGCTTTATTTTCTTGATCGTTTCAGGTGCAAACTTATGGAGTCAAAACATGAGCATGTGGATGATAAAACTATTTTTATTTTGCCCCTCGCTTCCTTCAGAAAAGAGGCGAAGAGTGTCAATATTCGGGGGAAAATTGGTATTTTTTAACACCTTTTAGGTTTCTAACCTCAACGGTACATTATTTGTTTTTTTCTTGCACGCGATGATGTATTCCTTTTTCTTTTTCTGCTACTATTGTCCATGTTATTACCAACAATATATACATTCACCTTCTAGATTTTTCATTTTAAACAAAAGACAACTTCTATTCTTAATAAATACACTCACAACACACTAAAGCAACACCACACTAGCAGGTTTTCTGGTAAAATGAACGAAAACACCATCAAAATGCATTTTATCCCTTTTTTTGGACAAAATTTGAAAGTACAGACAACATGGACCAAATTCAGTTTGTTTTTCTAGGTATTTTTGCCCATTTAATATCACGAGGTCCTTGACTGTCCACGTACTCATAAAAAAGATGGCGTTTGACCTTAAGGATGTGGTGCCACTTTTATCACAAATATGGAAAATATGGACAAAATGCGTTTTGAATGTCTCCTCCTTAATTTTGAAGGTACCAAAATCTAGTAAAGAGACGTGACATAAGAAGATACAAGCTACCTAATTTACAATGTACATGTCTAATAATGTTCCCCAAAAAGTTTTATTTATTTATTTATTTTGAATTTATTACTATACGGGATCACCCCTATTAAAACAAATTTTGTAAAAATCAATTAATTTACTTATGTACTAAATTAAGATAAAATTAAATAAATAAAATCACTAACATTAAAATAAAAATATCACAACTTAACCTCTCTTTAAACGATTCTTGAACATAGCTAACGAACCACCAAATATGTATATGCTTTTGTTTTTAATTATTTTTAAAGTACGTTCAATAGGCGAATGCATGCCATAAATTTATATGGTGAAAAGAAATATAAAATAAATTTGATTGTCTTAAATTTCTGACGTTTCGGGGCAAGAATTTAAACCATTTATTAGCTTAAAAACAAACACTAACTCGCAGTTTTCCCGTCTTGTACTAAATAAATTTATCTTCAGTTTATTTAAAATAATTGTGTAATCATGATTGGTAATGCGATGGTTTAACTTATATGGTCCGACGGCACGACAGCCGTATCTTCCAAGAAAAAAGCAGATCTGCTGGCCGGAATGTTCAGTTCCAACTCAACCCTCGATACAAATGGAAAAACAACCCCCAACGATACCTAGAATAAACTCATCAATGCCTGAGGTCGCTATTGGTCATCGCACTATCAGGAAAATCCTACGAAATCTTTACTCTAATAAGGAAGTAGGACCAGATGGTATTCCGACAATTGTCCCAAAGACCTGTGCTCAAAAACTCACCCTAGTTCTCTGTAGAGTCTTTAAGCTATCATACAGCAAAGGTTTATTTCCGTTCATGTGGAAAAACGATTAAGTCCAACGCATTCCGAAAAAAAAGAAAAAATACTATTCCTGCGAATTATCGCCCTATTGCATTGGTCTTAGTCAGATCCAAAGTTATGGAAAATGCGAATAACATAGAACTCATTAAATATCTGGAGAAATTTGAAATAATTCATGACTGACAATACGAATTTTGACAACTTCGGTCTACTGGAAATTTGCTGGTTTATGTCACTTGGCTCTGGACAAACACTATTGAGAAGTTTGGTGAATACCTTGCAATAGCCTTGGATATATCTAAAGCTTTTGACCACGTTTGACACCAGGCATTATAAAGCAAATTATTTGCCTACGGTCTCCCAATCAAACTGCGCCAATGGCTCATGAGCTTCATGCAAGATCGCTTCTTACATGTGGCAGTTGACGGTATTTCTTGTAATGCGTTAAAAACCAATGCCGGGGTCCCCCAGGGTTTCATCCTGTCCCACACCCTATTTCTTTTACACATCAACGACCTCTTAAAAACTACCATAACCCTTATTTACAGTTTCGCAGACGACAGAACACTTGTCTCAACTTTCACATCCTATCGATTACTTTCGGTGAATAATACAAATAGACTTAGGCAGGAACAGGTTGACTCTATCAATAGAGATCTTGAAGCAATCGTCGAAAGGGGAACCAACAATCTTGTTCAGTTCAACTACCAGAAAACACAAGAAAGTAAATTCCTTAAGTCCCTCCATCTCGATTTTGGTCACGGTGTCTAATAATATGACTTGGCATGACCATGTTACTAACATTGCAAAGTCAGCAAGCCAATTGCTAGGTTTTCTGTGGAAATCTAAAAAGTTTTTTACTCCTGATCAACTGTTGACGACGTACAAGGCTCAAATCCGACCTCTGCTGGATTATTGCTCACACATTTGGGGTTCAGCAACAAGGCATTCTCTTCGTCTTCTAGATTTCATTCAGAAAATGGCCATTTGGTTGTCAAACAGCTCAACTCTCACAGATACCCTTCACCCACTAGAGCATAGAAGAAGAGTTGCAGACCAGACATTATTTTACAGATATTTCCATGGTAGATGCTCTAGAGAAATAAAAACTATTACACCACCACTGGTAACATTCGGACGAAGAACTCGGCATGCTGATCAGTCTCAGCCATTTACTCTCAAGATTGATACTACAAGGTCCAATCTCCATCAAGTATCTGCAGGGCTGCTACAGAATGGAACAAGCTTCCAAAATCAGTTTTTCCAGATCAAAAAGTGGGTTCACAATCATCTCCTTTCTATAATCTCACCCATTTCTAATAGTCGCAGTGCGGGCCGTCCGCGGCCCACACAATAGGTCTACCCTTTTTGCAACTATTTTCAGTAAAAAAATGCCCAGTATCTTAGGAATTGGTTCTGAACTCTTGCCAAAGTAATCTACTTGTGAATCTACTAAAGCTTAAAAAACTGTTCTTAGAGCCCAAACAGATAATCTCAAACAGTTCCGAAGCAAAAAAAGTATTTTAATAAAACATGTCAATACGTTACTTAAATACTGGATTAGCTGCAAAATAAGATTTGCAATCGTAAAGATACATATAGAGATGATCACGATCAAACTAAAGTTTTAGTTTATAGTATAGGATGTTGATTTAAAGCCTTATTTAACTTGGTCTAAATAACTTGATATGCTATGATATTGACTAATTAAAAATCAAACTTTTTCATAAAAATGATTTGAAGTATCTGTTGCTTTCTTTAAAAACTTACTTTTTGGTCGAATCGTTCTGTATATTGTATTATTGTCCCGACAATACAGTTTTCATCGACCATACATCTTTTGTAAGCAGCATCGTCCGCATTTTCATTATTTGTTACAGTTAGTGATCCTGCCTTTTCCCAATATTCTTTTGAAATTGAGTAACTGGCGCAGTTTTTTCTTAACCAGCAACCAGTTCTTGCGTGACAAAGACATTGTATGCATGGATAATCCTTGTGTTGCAGCCAGTCTGTCAAAGCTGAAGAAATTATTTAAAAAAGTTAGCTTGTTATAAAGACAAATAATTTTGTCGTTGATCTCTACAAATAAATTATAGTTTAAAAAACTAAAAAACACGCTTTTAGGCTTAATCAAACTAAAAAGTAAAAAATAATTCTTAACATAAGAATAAAATTACTGACGAACAAATTAATGCAACTGGTCTAAAAGCGTGGGGTGCTTTGTATAACATTTTTTTAAACTAACTCTGCGTTTTGGAATGAAACTGGTCGATATCAATCGTTTTAATGTTTCACTATGACATTGGAACTGCGCGCAAGCATAGTTTACGAACTAGTTCTATCTCCCTTACTCCCATGCAAAAGATCATTAAAGAAATTTATGAATCCTGGTGAAACTAAGCAGGATAATCGAATAATTTGATCGAATTATTGCATTGTCGTCGGTCTTTGACAAGTATGCAAAGTTTTAATTAAATCTGATTGCTTAAAGTGGGGCAAAATCGAATCCAAAGAGTCAGTTACAAACAAACATACAGGTGAAACTAATATAAGCGAGTTAAAAATGACATTTAAAGTACTGTTTGGATGAAAAATCGTTTATTAGTCGACACTTTTTGTTCACAAACACTTTTCGCCCGCAGTGGTCACTATGATACGGCATGGTGCGAGAGCAGCGATTGGGTCATTTTCGCAAACCCACGATTTAATAAAAACATAGGCGCCTGTGACAAATATATTTTTTACGAAATCCGGTAATTTTTACGTGTGAATAAGACCGTGGTGTAAAAATTAGTGTTCATAATAATCAAAAATGGATAGTGATAGCGATATGGATATCAGTAACACTCCTCCGGAGCTGCGGGATTTGGTAACTGCAGCTACGTTGGATTTACTCCCTCAGAAATCACGAATTTTATACGAAAAACAATACAACACATTCATATATAATAATATGCACCTTGGCGAAAAACTGTCTGTCTCGCCTGCTTTCAATTTGCATAGTAGACTATAATATACAGTTTTTCGTCCTTGTTACATAAATAACTACTTATTATCGTTAATTTAATTAAATAAAAGTAAAAAAGAAAACTTTAAAAGATATTTAAAAAAATGTTAGCTTAACTAAATTTTGTTATATTTTAATAAATTATAACAATTATAAAAATTAAAATAAATATTTTTTTTATTATATATTTATTATTTCTAATAATTTTTTTTTAAAAATATCTACCAATAATATGTTTAACATAAAAAAATTAAATTTAATTTTATATAAAATATAAAAAAAATAAAATTAATATGTCTTACCCTCTGAACTGACACAGAAGAGTGCCAATATAAAAACAAAAGTGAATGTTTTCATTCTTCCTTCAGCAATAATATGTAAAAAAAAAAACTTTTTAAACTAAATAAAAAGTTAATTTTATGTGGTATTTATTGAAGTGAAAAAAAGAAGTAAAATGATAAACCTTTGGCCTATCTATAGGTCACAAGTGCAATACTGATAAAAAATCTGCATTATAATAATTTAATTTTTGTTTATAATTATATTGCAACGTATCAGACCTAAATGTGCTTCTAGACGAAATGAACGTAAACTCACAATTTTTTGTTGTATAAGGCTAACTTTCCAATTATGGGCAAGTATTTTTAAAAGCTGTTTTGTAAAAATTTAACGTGTGTGTGTGTGTGTGTGTGTGTGTGTGTGTGTGTGTGTGTGTGTGTGTGTGTGTGTGTGTGTGTGTGTGTGTGTGTGTGTGTGTGTGTGTGTGTGTGTGTGTGTGTGTGTGTGTGTGTGTGTGTGTGTGTGTGTGTGTGTGTGTGTGTGTGTGTGTGTGTGTGTGTGTGTGTGTGTGTGTGTGTGTGTGTGTGTGTGTGTGTGTGTGTGTGTGTGTGTGTGTGTGTGTGTGTGTGTGTGTGTGTGTGTGTGTGTGTGTGTGTGTGTGTGTGTGTGTGTGTGTGTGTGTGTGTGTGTGTGTGTGTGTGTGTGTGTGTGTGTGTGTGTGTGTGTGTGTGTGTGTGTGTGTGTGTGTGTGTGTGTGTGTGTGTGTGTGTGTGTGTGTGTGTGTGTGTGTGTGTGTGTGTGTGTGTGTGTGTGTGTGTGTGTGTGTGTGTGTGTGTGTGTGTGTGTGTGTGTGTGTGTGTGTGTGTGTGTGTGTGTGTGTGTGTGTGTGTGTGTGTGTGTGTGTGTGTGTGTGTGTGTGTGTGTGTGTGTGTGTGTGTGTGTGTGTGTGTGTGTGTGTGTGTGTGTGTGTGTGTGTGTGTGTGTGTGTGTGTGTGTGTGTGTGTGTGTGTGTGTGTGTGTGTGTGTGTGTGTGTGTGTGTGTGTGTGTGTGTGTGTGTGTGTGTGTGTGTGTGTGTGTGTGTGTGTGTGTGTGTGTGTGTGTGTGTGTGTGTGTGTGTGTGTGTGTGTGTGTGTGTGTGTGTGTGTGTGTGTGTGTGTGTGTGTGTGTGTGTGTGTGTGTGTGTGTGTGTGGGGGTGAGTGTGCGTTCGTTTGTTCGTATGTTCTTATGTTCGTATGTTCGTATGTTCTTATGTTCGTATGTTCATATGTTCGTATGTTTGTATGTTCGTATGGTTGTATGTTCGTATGGTTGTATGTTCGTATGTGCGTTTGGAATTATTTTTTGTCTTGTTTATCTCGAGAACAAAAAATGATATCGACCAATTGCATTTGACGCAATTAAATTTTCAGCAAAATCGGTCGGGTTGTTTTTTTTAATTTTAATAATAATAATTATAATAACAAATCATATGGTATTTTTTTATTCTTTTCACTAGGAAGTTAGTTGTGTGGACCTTTCGGGTCGCACCCAGACCACTGATATTTTTATTTTTAGAATTATTTCTGTAATAAATTAATATCTTATCGGTTGGTATTTAATCAAATTTTTTTATTATTTTTTGATAAACTCTTTAGTAAATGGAAATACCAGATGCTATATCAAAAAAATATATATAATTAAACAAAACTATTGCGATAGTGTATATTACATTCTATTTTATTTTCGGAATTGTTTATATTTTTATCAGTTGTTATCGAAATTCTTAATTATTTTTTAAAAAACCATTTTTGTAGCAGGAAAAACCAGTTAGGTACTGTTTTGTGATAAAATTTTACAATTTTACTTTTACCTATAACAGTACAATAAGAACTAGTAGATATTTTAAACATTTTTACCAATGTCATTGTTGTTAAACTGGTTTGTAATCCATCTCGAAAGGCGCTAACCCAAAAATGTGGTGTCGCAAAAAGGTATAGAAATATTTAGACAGCGCCACATTAAAATTATAAGCAGTGAAGTGTGTGTTTAATATTAAGATTGCAACCCTTGGCTATCGTAAACATATGTGCGATATTGAAAATCAAGCCTTTTGGTTGTTGTAAGGCTCGTTGCAACCCATGTCAAGATGAATAAAAGTGCGAATCATGTGCCTATTTGGAAGCAATCTTTTCCACTGTTTCAATGTTTTCCACTCCAATGTTCTTGAGCAATTAACTGGAATTTTCGTTAAAGATCATCCATCAGTTTGTGTAAGACATTACTAAGCTCAGATTGCGACTCTGACCACCAACTCATGTGCACATTTCAACAATTTTTTAAAAAATGTCAAAGAGCCCTATATAAAACACTACCCAAGATCACTAATGCAGCATTCTACCAGATCCAGGTTGGACAAAATATAGCAGATGAAGCGGTATTACAGAATCCAGCTCCCATAAATCCAGATATTGTGTGGTTATCATTCAGAAGATGTATTATAGATGCTATAACTTAATCTTAAAGTGGACGAAACTTTATTTCAAGACAACTATGGATGGACCCACAAACCCTTTATGTGATTATGTAATAGAACAACGAAGATCATTAAATGCTTTGAATCTACATGCAGAAGTATGCACAAAAGATCTGATAGGTCGAAGTGTTTTAGGGGCAGCATAGCCTTCATGACCTCTCTTAAAATCAACATGCAGAAGACAAAATAACTAAATATAATGAGTATACAAATCAAATTTAGAAAATCAACCTTCTTACCCGTAAATTTAAACCAAAGAATTGGACAGCTAGAGACAGTGAGGAAAACTTGGCTGTTAATTAGGATCAGTTGATTGTGGTCTAGCGTCGGTATTGTATGGATCTTTATGCTGACAATGACTATCTTAAAAATAGTGAAAACAACATCACCCAATTTTAACCGAATATTCTGCTTTTGGAGGTTCAAGCTGCCATAAACAAGCTAAAATCTAATAAGTCTCCTGAAATTAATGCTATAACAGCCAAGGAACTAAGGTCTATGGAACAGGAAGGTTTGAGAATAATACATCAGTTATGTCAGGGATTATAAAAGATTGGTTTATGGCCAGATGACTGAAGAACATCAGCCTTTGTTCCACTTCATAAAAAAGGTGACACCAACAACTTAAGGTTTGCCGATGATACGACCTTAATAGCTGCCTCCCAGAGAGAAATTCTGAAACTCCTGGTGAGATTTAAAGATGTCAGTGCTCTTTAAGGCCTACACATAAATTATAATAAAACCAAAATTATGATCATTGATAAAGAACATAACAACTACCCTAAAACTCGGACTATTGGACACTGTGAAGTTGTCAACAGTTTCGTCTTGGAGCCCTAACAGAAAATACCGGGGGATGTGATGGCGAAATAAGTCGGCGTATAAAGCTTGTTAGGTCAGTAATGACACAGTTAAATAAAGTATAAAGGGATCAAAATATAACAAAACAAACTAAAATCAATCTAGTAAGTTCCTTGGTCTTTTCGGTCTTTCTATATGCTTTAGAATCTTGGACTTTCAAACCCTTAACCCTGAATATGGACGGCGTTACGAAAATTATTTACTAAGCAAACCCCAATTATTTTTTAGTTTTCTGTCTATCCTAGAGACGAAGTCACCTTTTTTTAAAACACCCTTTATAGAGGGTATATAATACATAAGAATCTGCAAAATACCAAAGTTCATAAATTGCATAAAAAAAGCATACGAGTAAGAAATCGTTGCGACAGCTAATAAAAAAAGAGAGGTAAAGCCTGAATTACCTTTAAGTCAAGAGGCATTAAGTCAGCTTCAAAAAATACATCCAAACACCATCACAATTCCACCATAACCAACAATAGCGATTTAAACAGCCAATGACATGCTAGAATTCAAACAAATGTTTAAAGTGCTCATTAAACAAATTAATTATAGAAACAAGAAAAAATCCAGGGCAAAAGAAGTGTAGGAAGAAGAAGAATATCATGGCTGCGCAATTTGAAAGAATGGTATGAACGGAATTATAGAAATCATTAAAACCAGAAAACTACAACACCTATGGCACATTATAAGTGGGAAACGATACACCATGTTTAAAGCAATTATACAAGAAAAAATCCAGGGCAAAAGAAGTGTAGGAAGGAGAAAAATATCATGGCTGCGCAATTTGAAAATGGTATGAATGGAATTATAGAAACCATTAAAACCAAAAAACTACAACACCTAGGGCACATTATAAGTGGGAAACGATACACCATGTTTAAAGCAATTATACAAGAAAAAATCCAGGGCAAAAGAAGTGTAGGAAGGAGAAGAATATCATGGCTGCGCAATTTGAAAGAATGGTATGAACTGAATTATAGAAATCATTAAAACCAGAAAACTACAACACCTAGGGCACATTATAAGTGGGAAACGATACACCATGTTTAAAGCAATTATACAAGAAAAAATCCAGGGCAAAAGAAGTGTCCAGGGCAAAAGAAGTGTAGGAAGGGGAAGAATATCATGGCTGCGCAATTTGAAAATGGTATAAATGGAATTACAGAAACCATTAAAACCAAAAAACTACAACACCAAGGGCACATTATAAGTGGGAAACGATACACCATGTTTAAAGCAATTATACAAGAAAAAACCCAGGGCAACAGAAGTGTAGGTAGGAGAAGAATATCATGCCTGCGCAATTTGAGAGAATGGTATGAATGGAATTATAGAAATCATTAAAACCAGAAAACTACAACACCAAGGGCACATTATAAGTGGGAAACGATACACCATGCCTAAAACAATTATACAAGAAAAAATCCAGGGCTAGAGAAGTTTAGGAAGGAAAAGAATATAATGGCTGCGCAACTTGAGAGAATGGTATGAATGGAATTATAAAAATCAATAAAACCAGAAAACTACAACACCTAGGGCACATTATAAGTGGGAAACGATACACCATGTTTAAAGCAATTATACAAGAAAAAATCCAGGGCAAAAGAAGTGTAGGAAGGAGAAGAATATCATGGCTGCGCAATTTGAGAAAATGGTATGAATGGAATTATAGAAACCATTAAAACCAAAAAACTACAACACCTAGGGCACATTATAAGTGGGAAATGATACACCATGCCTAAAACAATTATACAAGAAAAAATCCAGGGCTTGAAAAGTTTAGGAAGGAAAATAATATAATGGCTGCGCAATTTGAGAGAATGGTATGAATGGAATTATAGAAATCATTAAAACCAGAAAACTACAACACCTAGGGCACATTATAAGTGGGAAACGATACACCATGCCTAAAACAATAATACAAGAAAAAATCCAGGGCTAGAGAAGTTTAGGAAAGAAAAGAATATAATGGCTGCGCAATTTGAGAGAATGGTATGAATGGAATTATAGAAATCATTAAAACCAGAAAACTACAACACCTAGGGCACATTATAAGTGGGAAACGATACACCATGTTTAAAGCAATTATACAAGAAAAAATCCAGGGCAAAAGAAGTGTAGGAAGGAGAAGATTATCATGGCTGCGCAATTTGAGAAAATGGTATGAATGGAATTATAGAAACCATTAAAACAAAAAACTACAACACCTAGGGCACATTATAAGTGGGAAACGATACACCATGCCTAAAACAATTATACAAGAAAAAATCTAGGGCTAGAGAAGTTTAGGAAGGAAAAGAATATAATGGCTGCGCAATTTGAGAGAATGGTATGAATGGAATTATAGAAATCATTAAAACCAGAAAACTACTACACCTAGGGCACATTATAAGTGGGAAACGATACACCATGTTTAAAGCAATTATACAAGAAAAAATCCAGGGCAAAAGAAGTGTAGGAAGGAGAAAAATATCATGGCTGCGCAATTTGAAAATGGTATGAATGGAATTATAGAAACCATTAAAACCAAAAAACTACAACACCTAGGGCACATTATAAGTGGGAAACGATACACCATGTTTAAAGCAATTATACAAGAAAAAATCCAGGGCAAAAGAAGTGTAGGAAGGAGAAGAATATCATGGCTGCGCAATTTGAAAGAATGGTATGAACGAAATTATAGAAATCATTAAAACCAGAAAACTACAACACCTAGGGCACATTATAAGTGGGAAACGATACACCATGTTTAAAGCAATTATACAAGAAAAAATCCAGGGCAAAAGAAGTGTCCAGGGCAAAAGAAGTGTAGGAAGGAGAAGAATATCATGGCTGCGCAATTTGAAAATGGTATGAATGGAATTATAGAAACCATTAAAACCAAAAAACTACAACACCTAGGGCACATTATAAGTGGGAAACGATACACCATGTTTAAAGCAATTATACAAGAAAAAACCCAGGGCAACAGAAGTGTAGGTAGGAGAAGAATATCATGCCTGCGCAATTTGAGAGAATGGTATGAATGGAATTATAGAAATCATTAAAACCAGAAAACTACAACACCAAGGACACATTATAAGTGGGAAACGATACACCATGCCTAAAACAATTATACAAGAAAAAATCCAGGGCTAGAGAAGTTTAGGAAGGAAAAGAATATAATGGCTGCGCAACTTGAGAGAATGGTATGAATGGAATTATAAAAATCAATAAAACCAAAAAACTACAACACCTAGGGCACATTATAAGTGGGAAACGATACACCATGTTTAAAGCAATTATACAAGAAAAAATCCAGGGCAAAAGAAGTGTAGGAAGGAGAAGAATATCATGGCTGCGCAATTTGAGAAAATGGTATGAATGGAATTATAGAAACCATTAAAACCAAAAAACTACAACACCTAGGGCACATTATAAGTGGGAAATGATACACCATGCCTAAAACAATTATACAAGAAAAAATCCAGGGCTTGAAAAGTTTAGGAAGGAAAATAATATAATGGCTGCGCAATTTGAGAGAATGGTATGAATGGAATTATAGAAATCATTAAAACCAGAAAACTACAACACCTAGGGCACATTATAAGTGGGAAACGATACATCATGCCTAAAACAATTATACAAGAAAAAATCCAGGGCTAGAGAAGTTTAGGAAAGAAAAGAATATAATGGCTGCACAATTTGAGAGAATGGTATGAATGGAATTATAGAAATCATTAAAACCAGAAAACTACAACACCTAGGGCACATTATAAGTTGGATTCGATACACCATGCTTAAAGCAATTATACAAGAAAAAATCCAGGGCAAAAGAAGTGTAGGAAGGAGAAGATTATCATGGCTGCGCAATTTGAGAAAATGGTATGAATGGAATTATAGAAACCATTAAAACAAAAAACTACAACACCTAGGGCACATTATAAGTGGGAAACGATACACCATGCCTAAAACAATTATACAAGAAAAAATCCAGGGCTAGAGAAGTTTAGGAAGGAAAAGAATATAATGGCTGCGCAATTTGAGAGAATGGTATGAATGAAATTATAAAAATCATTAAAACCAGAAAACTACTACACCTAGGGCACATTATAAGTGGGAAACGATACACCATGTTTAAAGCAATTATACAAGAAAAAATCCAGGGCAAAAGAAGTGTCCAGGGCAAAAGAAGTGTAGGAAGGAGAAGAATATCATGGCTGCGCAATTTGAAAATGGTATGAATGGAATTATAGAAACCATTAAAACCAAAAAACTACAACACCTAGGGCACATTATAAGTGGGAAACGATACACCATGTTTAAAGCAATTATACAAGAAAAAATCCAGGGCAAAAGAAGTGTAGGAAGGAGAAGAATATCATGGCTGCGCAATTTGAAAGAATGGTATGAACGGAATTATAGAAATCATTAAAACCAGAAAACTACAACACCTAGGGCACATTATAAGTGGGAAACGATACACCATGTTTAAAGCAATTATACAAGAAAAAATCCAGGGCAAAAGAAGTGTCCAGGGCAAAAGAAGTGTAGGAAGGAGAAGAATATCATGGCTGCGCAATTTGAAAATGGTATGAATGGAATTATAGAAACCATTAAAACCAAAAAACTACAACACCTAGGGCACATTATAAGTGGGAAACGATACACCATGTTTAAAGCAATTATACAAGAAAAAACCCAGGGCAACAGAAGTGTAGGTAGGAGAAGAATATCATGCCTGCGCAATTTGAGAGAATGGTATGAATGGAATTATAGAAATCAATAAAACCAGAAAACTACAACACCTAGGGCACATTATAAGTGGGAAACGATACTTATAAGTGGGAAACGATACACCATGTTTAAAGCAATTATACAAGAAAAAACCCAGGGCAACAGAAGTGTAGGTAGGAGAAGAATATCATGGCTGCGCAATTTGAAAGAATGGTATGAACGGAATTATAGAAATCATTAAAACCAGAAAACTACAACACCTAGGGCACATTATAAGTGGGAAACGATACACCATGTTTAAAGCAATTATACAAGAAAAAATCCATGGCAAAAGAAGTGTAGGAAGGAGAAGAATATCATGGCTGCGCAATTTGAAAAAATGGTATGAATGGAATTATAGAAACCATTAAAACCAAAAAACTACAACACCTAGGGTACATTATAAGTGGGAAACGATACACCATGCCTAAAACAATTATACAAGGAAAAATCCAGGGCTAGAGAAGTTTAGGAAGGAAAAGAATATAATGGCTGCGCAATTTGAGAGAATGGTATGAATGGAATTATAGAAATCATTAAAACCAGAAAACTACAACACCTAGGGCACATTATAAGTTGGATTCGATACACCATGCTTAAAGCAATTATACAAGGAAAAATCCAGGGCAAGAGAAGTGTAGTAAGGAGAAGAATATCATAGCTGCGCAATTTGAGAGAATGGTATGGATGCACATCAAACAAACTGTTTAGAGCTGCCGCCTCCTAGGTCAGAATAGCTATGATGATTGTCAACATCCGCCGAGGAGAAGGCACGTGAAGAAGCTTATAAAAAGTACAATTTTATTAACAAAATAAATCGTTACGAACGTTTCTTGCATTTTTTTTTAAATATTAAAACAAATGCTTAAACCTTAAAAGATTTAAAAACTTTTTTATGTATATTACAAACATCGGTTGAGATACCCTTAAACATTTTCAAATGGCATTAGGTATCAAGTCATACCCTATTTTAAACATACATAAAGTCACGCCTTTTTCCCATAGGGGTCGGCAGAGACCACTTTTTTCCACTTGCTACGGTTCATACACACATCTTTTGCTTCCTCTTCTTTCATCAGTGCTCTCATACATGCTTATCGGTTGTTGGTACTCTTGACCTGGCCTTTCTTCAAAACAATGTTGATACGATCAAGATATGTTCTTCGAGGTTAACCTCTACCGACTTGTCCATTTACACTCGCCTTATAAATTTGTTTCGTTAATCTTTTTTTATCCATCCTTTCTACGTGTCCAAACCATCGAAGCGTTTCTTTATTATCTTTGTAACCACATATTCTTTTACACCACAGCGTTCTCTTATCTCACTATTCTTTACTTTATCCAACCGAGTCGCTCCGGCCATACTTCTCAGACTACTCATCCCCGCAGCATTAATCTTATGTTCATGCTTTTTCTGCCAAACCCAACATTCACTACCATACATAAGTGTAGGAACCAACACACCTCTATGCCTTTTTTGACACTTTCTGGTTTTGACACTTTCTATCTCTCGTAAACTTTGAACCCAAGTACACAAATTCATTTACTTGTTCCACTCTTTCTTTCTTAATCGAAACTCCACAGTTTGTCATGCTTTCTTTTCTTACAAAAACCATTACTTTCGTTTTGCTTTCATTTATTTTTATACTTTTGATTTTCAGGTCTGGTAAATCTCTATTCAAGCATATTGCTTTGCTTTTGATACCAACCTTTCATTGTTATTTAATCGTTTTAAATTGTTCATTTGTAAAAAATCACCCACTTAATATTTTCAAAACGAGACATATTAGAAAGAAATGCCGGAACAAGTTAACTTTAATCTTTAGAGAGACACTTTTTAGCGCTAATGTCATAAACATCAGATTTACGACGAAGGTTTCCGATTATGTACTTTTTTAGTATCTTTTAAAAACTAAATTAAATGGTTCGTCTTAGTATCTATCTTTAACAGGATATATAAGTACAAATTTGCTTAATGTATTGACAATAACCAATATAGCTCATTTCACCAATATACGACGGTATCGGATTATTCACCAAGGCATCGACTTAACAGGCGCACTGTGTTGAGAGGTACATTAGTAAATTCCCTTAAGATTTAAACCCGAACATTTTTTGTTTATTATTATGCTTTTGTTAACACGTTTTATTTTTATTTTTTGCTTTTATTTTGAACATACCGTTGTAGCTTTTAAAGAGTTTTTTGGTTAGAAATAGGCACATATTTAATTACGTAAAATAGGAATGCAACATATGTTTAATCATGTAGTACTTACGGTATTATCAAGCATCAGATTTATAGTCATTATAATCGTAATCACTGTCGTGGCTTTCCTCATTCAGATTGTAAATCCACTGCTGAACGTTATCCTCCCTTAATAATTTCCACTGTATTCGGTCTTGTGCTGTCTGCATCCAGTTGGTACTGATGCGTTTTAAGTCGTCGGTCGATCTGGTGGGGGGACGCCCTCTATTTCTATTGGCTTCCGATCTAGGCCTACATTTAAGAATTCGTCTTGTCCATCTGTCATCAGCAGATCTCGCAATGTGTCCTGCCCAGTTTCATTTTAGTACAGTTATTCTCTCTAAGGCGTCTGCAACCCCGGATCGTCTGCGGATTTCAGTAATTGGTATGTGATCCTTGAGAGAGATTCCTAGCATTGATCGTTCCATTGCTAGTTACGTAACTCTTATTTTCTTAATTGTCCGTTTAGTCAGTGTTATGGTTTCGGCTCCGTAGGTAAGTACTGAAAGGACACACTGGTTAAAAACCTTTTTCTTTAGGCATTTAGGCAACTCTGCCTTGGACATACATTTGAGATTTTCATGCGAGCCCTATTTTTCGAAGAATTTCTAGGCTCTAATTATCTCTTTCAATGGAAATATCGTGTCCGAGGTATTTAAAGGATGTAGTTTCTTTCACGCTGAAACCGTTAATGTATATGCCCTCACCAAGCACGAGGTTTGTCATGATCTTGGTTTTGGGAAAATTTATTTTTAAGTCCTACTTTCTTTGACTCTTTATTAAGATTTGTAACATTGATATGGCATCATCCAATCGATCGGATATAAGGACCTAAGTTGTCCCAGTTTCTTTGTTTGTACATGTACTGGAGAACAGTATTGAAAAGTTTTGGTTAGATGGTGTCACCCTGACGTACACCTCTTTCAATATTGAATTTGTCAGTGTTGTCGTGGAGTCCGACACATGCAGTAGCATTCTCATAAATATGTTCGAAAACTGTCGAGTACCGATAATCTATTCTGCAGTCTAATGGAGCCTTCAGCATTGTGTGTTGGTCTACTGAATCGAATGTTTTCTCATAATCTACGAAGGTAAGTACCAGAGGTTTATTGTACTCCACACATTTCTCAAAAAGGTTCTTCAAAACCTGAAAATGGTCATTTGTGCCGTAGCCTGTTCTCTTGTCTGATACGAATCTTGTTTATGAAATAACAACTCGGTGGCTGTAGTTCTTCCGTCAATCTGTCTACAAAACAATAAATCTTCACATATTTTAGAACATTGACAGAATCTAATGTAGCAAATCAAATGGGAATCATTACTAATCATTACTAGAGTCAGTTGCTTCGTCAAGTGGTATAGCAAACAAGTTTCCAGTAAGCTCAGATTCAAGCTGCTGCTGCATATCAACTGATATATCGTTAATTCGTCGACAGATTGTATCATTTGACAGAGGAATATTGTTAAGTTGTGAAGTAAAATTTTCACCAAACATTATTTCTACAATGTCTTTGCAAGCGGGTAAAATAAGTTGCTCTGCAATAGTGTGCGGTTTTTTGCATTTAGCTACTTTGTATGCCAGTACTGCCAGTACTCTATGGAAGCTGAATTTTTGTTTTTTAAACAATCTGAGTTTCTCCACAAAAAAATCTCGCGGTTTATTGACATATTCTCTGTGCAGCGTTTCTAGATGCCTCTGTAATTTATTTGGTTTCATGCTATCTGCAGCCAATACTTTTAAACAGATAACGCATTGTGGTTTTTCTTCGCCACCTACTTCAAGGCTAGTAAAGCCCAAATTTAGGTATGATGGGTCATATTTTCTTGTTTTAGATTTCGGACGATTTCCACCTGAACCTGTCGATGTACAAGCCCCGTCATCCTTAAGTTTTCGTTTTAAAAATTTCTCCATACTACATCTACTTATACACTCACACTTCACAATAATGCTTGCTTAGTGTTAAAACACCTTCTCTGAGAGACTGAGAATACCGTATGTGCGCTTCTGTATTTATAGTCGCGTTCAGACAGTTCGAGAAAGATCAGGAAGCTTGAATACGTGGCACAAACGCCGCGAACTTTTCGACAGCATCTTTGGCGCTCTCGACGAGACAATGTTGCCTATTTTAGTCCAAATTCCTAGGTCTACGGATTGGGGGGCGCAACATTTTTTAAATTAAAACAGGGGGGCGTGAATAACAAAAGTTTGAGAACCGCTGCATTAAAAAGAGTTTTTATAGCTTGCAGCAGCTTGTTTTCTTCCATTTTAATTGCTTCGATAAATAATCCGTCAGCTCCTGGGGTCTTGTTATTTTTCATCTCGGAAAGGGCTCCATTTATTTCGCTTACTGTGATCTTTTGGATATCTGCCGACCCTTGGTTTAAAATAATTTTGTCACCAGGTGTTCCTTCTGTTTGTTTTTAATATAATTTGGCATAAAATGTCTCTACTATTTTTAGGATTTCTTTTATGTTTGTTTTCACATTGCCTTGTTTATCCCTCAGCTTGTAGATATCCTTCTCGCCTTGTGACAATTTTTTCTTGAGTACTTTTAAGCTTTTGTTTTTCCTGTATGATCTTATTTATATTCTCCGAATTAAATCTTCTATCGTCGTTTCTCACAGGTTTTGAAATTCCTTTATCGAGTTCTTGTAGTTGCACATAGTTCTCATCATATTTATTTCTTAGTTCATTTCTCGCTCTCATTATTAATAAGTGGTATGTAATTTTAATTAAATATGTTTTATTCATTACATATGACACTGCAAAAAACGCAGATTTAGGAAAACTTTTATCGTTTAAAAAAGAGAAAAAATTTTTACAAAAGAGCTTATTATACTACGGGTGCAGTACAACTGCTAGTTCCTTCTTCGGATAACATTTCTTTTACGCCAATTCTTGTTGCACAGTCGTTAAATCTTCTGGCGTACCAATATCCAAATTTTGGATTTTCACAGCTGGCACCCATCAAATGAATTGCAAACCTATCTTTGCAATCGAAGACACCATCACAGTTGCAATCCTTAACAAAATAAAAATTAAATATTGTCTATGTAAAAAAAGAAGGAACATAACGAAAATAAAGGACCTTTTAACTCAAAGCTTATGAAAACATCGTATTACTATGGGCGATAAAAATAAGATGGTAGTATGGTAAAAGCAGAGGAATGCGTATTAAAGAAATGAAAGGAATACTTCGAAAGTTTATTTAAGATAGAGGATACACAAGTACAGGCCCCATTTGGAGACATGAGTGAAAGTTACAATGAAAGTGAAATTAATACGACAGAAATTATGGAAGCGTTGAACAGTATGAAATTGGGTAAAGCAGCTGGGTACGACAGGATAACAGTTGAAATGCTGAAGGCTGGACAAAACGTGGTAGCTAAACTGCTGTACAGCCTTTTTAACCTTTGTTGGAGGAGTGGTAGCGTATCAGACGACTAGAGCAAGCCCGTTATCGTACCGCTTTACAAGGGAAAAGGTTCTCAAAAGGACTGTAAGAACTACCGAGGTATTAGTTTACTCAGCATAGCCGGCAAACTGTATGCAAAGATATTGATTAAAAGAGTGACGAATGAAACTAAAAAGATAATATGGGATGTGCAAGCAGGATTTAGAAGAGGAAGAAGATGTTTGGATCAGGTCTTTTTATTACGAGGTTTAATAAAAAAATTCTTGGCTAGAAGTCAGAAGGTCCATTGCGCTTTTATAGACTTGGAAAAGGCCTATGACAGAGTGGTGAGGAGTGAATTGTGGTCGACATTGTCTATGTATGGGGTGAGCGGTAGTTTAATACGAGCACTAAAATCACTTTACAAGGATTCCACTGCTTGTGTCAGAATAAACGAAGGTTGCAAGGACTGGTTTAACATCGAAAAAGGTGTGAGATAGGAATGCCTGATTCAATTAAATCTACTCCATCATTGAATGTTTTTAAGAATGAACTTTTGAAACATATCCAGGAACGATATTGAATATTTTTTTTGTCTAGTTTAAACACTTTATGTATATAGATATTGATATTTGTATTATTAGTATAAATTTAGTTTATTGTACTATATGTAAGTTAGCTAACATGTATATTAGGGAATCCTATTTCAAATAAATTCTTTCTTTCTTTTCTTTCTTTCTAATACAGTGGCGTACTCGCCGACCACAAATGGTAACAATAATAATAAAAAATCAACAAATAAAAAGTTTTTGTTGCTCTATTTTACTTACTTTATCTTCGAATCGTTCTGTATATTGTATTATTGTCCCAACAATACAGTTTTCATCCATCATACATCTTTGGTAAGCAGCATGGTCTGCATTTTCATTATCAGTAACAGTTAGTGATCCTGCCTTTGCCCAATATTCTTCTGTAATTGAGTAACTGGCGCAGTTTCTTCTTAACCAACATCCAGTTCTTGCATGACAAAGACATCTTATGCATGGATAATCCTCGTGTTGCAGCCAGTCTATTACAGCTGAGAAAATTATTTAAAAACATTAGCCGGTCATTAGAAAAATATTATTTTAACATTGTTTATTTGGTTTTATAAAAATAAAAAAAATTAAAAATATTTTAAAAAATATTAGTAGAGCTATGTTGGGCATATATAGTAATCAGTCGTAGGGCTCAAGAAAATTGAATTTTTTCCACTCTCTTTAATTCATTTTCACAATCACTCAAATTAAATTAACCCAAATATTTCGTTCTCAAATGAAATTTAATTTTTTTTTAAATAATAACACGTTACAGTGACAGTTAAAAAATATTATAAGACATTATGTCAAATAAAAATAAAATTTAGTTTTCGAACTTTTGAAAAATTTTGAGCCCCATGTTGGGCGCCAATTAATAGAAAAAATAAATGAATACAAAAAGAAATAATTTATTTTGTCCGGTAGACAGTTTTTCGTATCTTAAAAAGTGTGTGACTAATAAATTTTAACATAATTATAATTTATTTTTCTATATCTTTATTTTATTTGAATTTTAAATTAATAAATATTTTCTATATTAAAAATTCCTCCAAATTTCTTATTATTTGAAATAATTAGTTTATTTTACCCAAAAATATCTTCTTTATTCATAAGTGATTCATATTGAGTTACTAGTTATTTTATTTTATTCTTTAATATCTAAACATAACCTTAATTCCCCATTTTTCTTTTGAAATACTACAATAGGATTTATATAATTTGTGGTACTTTTTTAAATAATGCTCTGTTTTAACATTTTTATCAATTTCTCTCCTGACTTGATTTTTAAATTTATATAGTATTGGATAAATTTCAGTTTTAAATTTATTTGAATTATTACTTTTATTTATTGCACATACTCATTTATTATTATTTCAATTTATTCTTAATTAAACCATTATATTTCATTATTAATTCATTGATATAATATTTATTTTAATTATTACATTTAAACTTCATAATAATAAATTTATTATCGCCTTCATTTATTTCATTCTTACTTTTAATACATAAAATATTTGTTTCTAAATTCTTTTCTTTATCATTTAAATCCTTACATTAAAACGCATTTACATCTAATTCAATCTCCTTTTCTTCATATTTTAACTTTTAAAAAGTATAGATGTCGCGTAGCACTTCATGTGAACTTGGTAGAAGTCGGAGCAACATACCCCGAAACCGGTCCATAGGTGGTCACTTCAAAAGGATAAATCTAATAGTTCCTTCTCTTTCTTAACAAGCATCTTTATATTGTTACCCGAAATGGGGTATTATACGCGATTATGTATCGGATGTAATTTAATGCCTGTCACGGCATATAACCAGAGGAGTAGTTGTTTTCTGAATCGCCTACTGGGATTAAAAAAGTCCATGCTATTAACGTTATTTTATTTAACAATTAATGTAATAAAATAAAAATTAATAATTAAAGATTGGACTAAATATTTTTTTTTATAAAAAAAACAATTCGCGTCCTAACAAAATATATATTTTTAATAAATATATATATATATATAAATATATATATATATATATATATATATATATATATATATATATATATATATATATATATATATATATATATATATATATATATATATATATATATATATACGTCATAGAGCGAATATAAGGTCACACTTGAACAACGTTGCTAGACTTTGACAGTAGTACGGACATTAAGGAAATAATAAGGTTATGTTGTTCCATATTTGAACTTACGTCTCGTACAGCCGTTAGAGGTAGTAATGGTTTATTATTTTCCCGTTTTTGCTCAAAATAGTCAATTAATCATGCAACAAGTTCTTTGCAGCGACTATTTAGTTTTTGCTAACAGTTTTTTCGTAATAATAAAAGTAAAATTTAACAGAGTCGAAATTAAATTATAAACAAAAACAATTTGACAATATCTTAAAAATGTATATAAAATTGCCAAATCATAAATTAACTGTCAACTGCCAACTGGCACTAATAGATCTTCAATCGGAAAAACCGTTTTTATTAATACATAATAAAACTTGAACTGTGTGTAATATTTATGACTAATATCTGCAATTTTATATACTATCTAAAATAATTTAGAAATTGTAATATTTAACAAGACATTGATGTGATTAATGCAATAAAATATTTCGAACAGACTGAACCGATGTGTTCGAGATTATATGAAACGAACGGTGATTTTTTTTTTTTTTTTATGAAAATAGTCGCAAAAAGGGTACACCTATCGTGTGGGCCGCGGACGGCCCGCACTGCGACTATTAGAAGGAAAAGGGATTATAGAAAGGAAATGATTGTGGACACGCTTTTTAAAAAATTGCAGGTTATAGTTCTCTGGAAAAACTGATTTTGGAAGCTTATTCCATTCCGTAGCAGCCCTGTAAAAGAAGGATTCTTGATTTATTTTATTTATTGTATTTATTTTATTTATTTTATTTATTTTATTTATTTTATTTATTTTATTTATTTTATTTATTTTATTTATTTTATTTATTTTATTTATTTTATTTATTTTATTTATTTTATTTATTTTATTTATTTTATTTATTTTATTTATTTTATTTTTACGGATTACCCCATTTTTACAATAATTTTACAGATTAATATAATTTGATAAAAAAAAACATTAAAATTACAATTAAAATAGTAAAATGATGCATATAAAATAGCAGAAAATAGTAAAAAACTACACTTTGATATGAAATATATAACTGAATGGAATCTAGAAGACGAAGAGAATGCCTTGGTGCTGAACCCCAAATGTGCGAGCAGTACTCCAGTAGAGGTCGGATTTGAGCCTTTCACGTCGTCAACAGTTAATCAGGAGTAAAAAACTTTCTGGCTTTTCACAGAAAACCTAGCCTCTGGCTTGCCGACTTTGCGATGTTAGCAACATGGTCATACCAAGACATATTATTGGACATCGTGACCCCCAAAATCGAGATAGAGGTACTTGGTTCAAGGGTATTGCCGGACATTGTGATGGGATGATTTGAGGAATTCACTTCCTTGGAAAACGTGGCACTTTGTGTTTTTTGGGCGTTGAACTGAACAAGATTGTTGGTTCTACACTCGACGATTGCTTTAAGATCTCTATTAATGGAATCAACCTGTTCCTGCCTGAGTCTATTTGTATCATTCACCGAAAGTGATCGATAGGATGTGAAAGTTGAGGCAAGTGTGCTATCGTCTGCGAAACTGTAAATGGGGTTCGTGGTGGTTTTCAAAAAGTCGTTGATGTGTAAAATAAATAAGGTGGGGGACAGGATAGAACCCTGGGGGACCCCGGTATTGGTTTTAAACGCATCAGAAGAAATACCGTCAACTGCCACATGTAAGGAGCGATCTTGCATAAAGCTTAAGAGCAATTGGCGCAGTTTGGTTGGGAGACCGTAGGCAGATAATTTACCTAACAATGCCTGGTGCCAAACGCGGTTATTATTATTGTTTTTCTTATTATTGTTTTTATTATTATTATTGTTATCGTTATTATATATTATTGTTGGTATTAAGTTTTAAATCAAACAGCATTGATAATATATATATAATGCCGAATAAGAGGTCTCTTTAAGCGGTGGCGCCAGGACTGTAAGAACTACCGAGGTAAAACTTTACTCAGCATGGTCGGCAAATTGTAAGCAAAGATATTAATTAAAAGAGTAACGAATAAAAGTAAGAAGATGATATGGAATGTGCAAGCAGGATTTAGAAGAGGAAGAAGATGTATGGATCAGGTCTTTTTATTACGAGGTATAGTAGAAATTTTTTTTTTTGGCTGGAAGTCAGAAGGTCTATTACGCTTTTATAGACTTGGAGAAGGCCTATGACATAGTGGTGAGGAGTAAATTGTGGTCGACATTGTCAATGTATGGGGTGAGTGGTAGTTTAATACGAGCACTGAAATCACGAAGATTGCACTGCTTGTGTCAGGATAAACGGAGCTTGCACGGACTGGTTTAACACCGAGAAAGGTGAAATCAGGGATGTGTGGCTTTGCCATAGCTGTTTAACTTATACGTAGGCAATTGTTTAACAGATTTGAAAGAGAGTACGTATGGATTGAAAATGAATAATTTGATCGTCAAATGCCTTTTTTATGCCGATGATCAAGTCATATAAGCGTCATCTGAAGAGGAGTTGCAGGCGATGGTTAATGTTATGCATAATGCCCTAAAAATCAAAGGGATGAAAATAAATGTAAGAAAAACGAAAGTAATGGTATTTGAAAGAAAAGAAAGCATGACAAACTGTGAAGTTTCGATTAAGGTAGAAAGAGTGAAACAAGTAAATGAATTTGTGTACTTGGGTTCAAATTTAAGATGAAAAGTATGACGGTGACATTGAGCGAAGAGTGTTGGCAGCAAAACAAATAAATGGGGTACTGCATAGCTTTATGAACGTCTCGCTTAGGCACGTCTCGCTGTGCATAGAGGCGTGTTGGTTCCTACACTTATGTATGGTACTGAATGTTGGGTTTGGCAGAAGAAGCATAAAAATAGGATTAATACAGCGGAGATAAGTAGTCTGAGAATTATAGCCGGAGTGACTCGGTTGGATAATGCAAAGAATAGTGAGATAAGAGAACGCTGTGGTGTAAAAGAAGATGTGGTCACAAAGATAGATAAAGGAATGCTTAGATGGTAGAAAGGATGGTTGAAGGAAGATTGACGGAACAAATTTATAAATCGAGTGTGAATGGACAAGTCGGTAAAGGTCGGCCTCGAAGAACATATCTCGATCAGATTAACATTGTTTTAAGGAAAGGCCAGGTCAAGAGTACCAACAACCGACGAGCATGTATGAGAGCACTAATGAAAGTAGAGGAAGCAAAAGATGTGTTTAAGAACCGTAGCAAATGGAAGAAAGTGGTCTTTGCCTACCCCTATGGAAAAAAGGCGTGACTTTATGTATATGTATGTTTTTTTGTATATTAAAATAAAAACGAAATATTAAAATATTTATGTCTTACCTTGTGAACAGACACAGAGATTTGCCAATATAAAAACAAAAGTAAATATGTTCATATTCATTTTAGTAGTAGAAGGTTCCTATATACGTTTTAAAATTAATTTGCTTAATGCTTAATGAAAAATAAATGTTATGTGATTTTTATTTAGTAAGAAAAATGAGTAAAATGATAAACATTTGGCCAATCTTAAGGTCAGAAGTCACATAATTTAATAATCAGGGATGATATTTGTACATCGTAATGATTTAAAAATATTGATTTAATCCATGATACACAATAAAATTAAAGTTGCACTTTTTGTAAAATACAGCGATTATCGACAGAGCCGGTCCCATTAAATTTGTGGCCACATAAAGTAATTATCAAACCACCTGCCAAAATAAACATTTTGTAATGTGATAAATGCAAAAAAGCAACATTGTGTAGTATGCTTTGCTTTCACTGCTTCTAAAGTTAAACTGATACAGCTAAAACCAAATCAAGTGCTAATCCTGGTGTGTAAAAAATGTACAGATGAACTCACGTTACACTGGAATGCCCAAATGAAGACCCTAATCGTAGAAGAACTTAACAAAATCATAAAATTTGTGGAAATACAGAACAAAAAAATTAAATTTCAGGGTAAAATAACAAATAAACTGATCCCAGAAAAAGTTTATGTCATTTTTTAAAAATACCTGTGCAGCAGCAACACCCTCGTCCTCTTTACACTTGGATATCACCAGATGGTAAATATCGGAACCAGATTGATTATATTATGATCAAAAATCGTTGGAGATCATCCATAAGGTTGTGTAAAACGTTACCAGGCTCAAATTGTGGTTCCGACCATCAACTCCTTATTTACACAATTCAACAATCTTTTAAAAAATGTCAGAGAACCATACATAAAACACTACCCAAGATCACTGATGCAGCATTCTACCAAACCCAGGTTGGACAAAATATAGCAGATGATGTGGTATTACTTAATCCAGCTCCCATAAATCCAGATGTTGTGTGGCAATCATTCAGAAGATGCTATCATTCAATCTCAAGGTGTACGAAACTCTATTCCAAGACAACCATGGATGGACCCACAAACCCTTCATGTGATAGAACAACGAAGATCATTGAAAGCTTTCAATTTACATCCAAAAGACAAAGTAACCAAATATAATGAGTATAGAAGGCAAATTCAAAGGCTGCGCCGAAGGG
Source organism: Agelastica alni (assembly GCA_950111635.1). Taxonomy (NCBI): domain Eukaryota; kingdom Metazoa; phylum Arthropoda; class Insecta; order Coleoptera; family Chrysomelidae; genus Agelastica; species Agelastica alni. The sequence continues at coordinate 26,167,398 of OX467718.1, read as the reverse complement.
ACAAAAACAATTACATCCAAGAAATATGTAGAGAAATACAATCTCATTTCAACTGTAATACTTTCAGAGACTTGTTTCAGAAAATCAAATTTCTTATCCATAAATTTAAACCAAAGAATAGGACAGTTAGAGACAGTGAGGGAAACTTGGCTGCTGATCTAGATCAGGTGATTGTGGTCTGGCCATCAGTATTGTACGAATCTTTATGCTGACGATGACTATATTAAGAATCGTGAAAACAACATCACCAAATTTGAACCGGATATTCTGATCTCGGAGGTTCAAGCTGCCATAAACAAATTAAAATCTAATAAGTCCTGGAATTGATGCTATAACATCGGAGGCACTAAGATCCATGGGACAGGAAGGCTTGAGAATAATACATCAGTTATGTCAGGGAATATGGAAGACTGGTTTATGGCCAAATAACTGGAGAACATCAGTCTTGGTACCACTTCATAAAAAAGGTGACACCAATAACTGTGGTACCTTCAGATTACTTGCCTTGATATCTCATACCAGCAAAGTTTTCCTGTATATTCTTCGATCTCGTTTGGAACACTTATTTCTATGGCAGATATTCCCTGAACAAGCCAGATTCACAAGGGGAAGAGGCACTAGGGAGAAAATTATGAATATTAGACAAATTATTGAGAAGTCGAGAGAGTTCTATACTCCTACGTATTTATGTTTTGTCAATTATAGCAAAGCTTTTAATAACGTAAAATGGGAAAAGCTCTGGTCTATTATGTTGTCAATGGGTTTCTCAGACCATCTAGTGTATCTGATACAACAATTATATGATAACAATTCTTTACGGGTTATAGTTGATAAATGCTTGTCTGATTAAGGTGCCACATGCAAGGATGTGAGACAGGGCTGTGTTCTCTCGCCGCTTCTTTTTAATATCTATAGCGAATTTATTATGAGACAGGTTCTAGAGGACTGGCAGGGTGGAGTAAATATTGGCGGCACAAAATTGTCTAACTTAAGGTTTGCCGATAATACAACCTTGATAGATGCCTCCAAAATCAATCTAGTGAGTACCTTGGTCTTTTCGGTCTTTCTATATGCTTCAGAATCTTGGACTGTCAAAGAAGTAGATCGTCGTCGGATTGATGGATTTGAGATGTGGGCGAGGCGACGAATGTTGAGAGTGTCCTGGACCGCACATAGAACAAATGCTTCGGTTTTACAGGAAATACGAACGTCAAAACGTTTGTCCAGTATCGTGTACTCTCGAATTCTTACATTTTTCGGACACATCAGTCGGAGTGAGCATATGGAAAGGCTTATTGTACAAGGAAAACCCGAAGAAAACAGAAGGCGTGGCCAATCACCAAGTTGATGGGTGAATGTTACCAAAAAAATATTAGATGCTACTCTCCCACAAGCGGCTCACATGTCATCTAATCGAGATAAATGGCGAGATGCAATCAAGAGAACCATCCAAAACATTGAAAAGATTGAAAAGATGGTGGAACTGGAAACAATAAAGTGGGACATTATTGGCCTCAGTGAGGTAAGAAGAAGAGGAGCGGACCAGATCTTTCTTAAATCAGGACATTTATTTCATTTTAGAGGAGAAGAAGACATCTCAAATGGTGGAGTGGGATTCATCATACACAGAAATCACACCCAAATTATAATTAAAATAGACAGCATAAGCCCGAGGATTATATACCTTATCTTTAAACTAAATACAAGGTACAGCCTCAAAATAATATAGACGTACGCTTCAACTACTACTCACTCGGACGAAGAAATTGAAAATTTTTATGAGGACCTAGAAACGAAATTACATGTTACGCCAACGTACTGCACAATACTCGCAGGCGATTTTAATGCGAAAATGGGGTTCAAACAAGATCATGCAGAGGTAGCAATGGGTAAATGTGGATATGGGGAGAAAAATGAGTGAGGCTAAAGTATTATTTAACTTCTTGCATCAGGAGAATCTATGCATGATGAACTCTTTTTTTGATAAAAAACCCTAACGTAAGTGGACATGGATAAGCACAGACGGCAGAACCAAGAATGAGATAGATTTTATTATGGCGAAGTGTAAGATTATCCGAACAAGAAACAAACAAATTCTCTATATAGCGAGGAGTACGACAGGGAGACAATATCTCTTTAAAGTTATTTACGACACTTTTGGAACATACTTGTAAGAGGGCAGACCTATACGAACATGGTATTAACATAAATGGAGAGAAGCTTGGTTATTTAAGATTTGCAAACGACATCGTCCTCATAGCCGATCGTATGGATGATGCAATAGCAATGTTGGAAAAACTCTATCACGCTTCCTTCGAGGTCAGACTGAGAATCAACATAACCAGAACACAAATATTGACGAGCCTGGTGCTAAACCATAATGTTTCTATCGCTGGAAAAAATATCAAGCAGACTGTGTCATATAAATATTTGGGATACGAAATTAGACTAGGCAGGGATAACCAAACATGTGAGCTCCCCCGTCGAATAGGATTAACCTGTGCAGCCTTTGGAAAATTAAATTACATATTTAAGTCGTCGCACTTGCCAGTATGCCTCAAATCAATGTGTATCAATGTATCAATGTGTATTAATCAATGTGTGCTGTCCGTTCTTACTTATAGCGCGGTAACATTGACACAAGAAAGGTCGTAGACATAGGCCAAGGCAAGAAGCGTTCCGCTGTAAAGGCCGCCCACCTACCAGATGGACTGACGACCTAAAACGTGTTCTTAGTAAATGGATGCAAGACGCACAGAATAGAAACAGATGGAAACGACTAAGGGAGACCTATGTCCAGCAGTGGACGCGTATGGGTTAACGATGATGATCACTGCTGGACCTCACAGTACGACTAAATGTGTAAATACTGTTACGTCCGGCCCTGTGTCGGTCGGCGTCAGCAAGTCGATTACAATTAAGGGACTGCTTTATCATGCCTGCGCGGCGATTGTAACAAAAAAAAACAAATTCTGCGTTTAATGGTTCTGAAATGGCAAAAGGATTATTCTGGCACTGTCTAAAAAAAATTCCAATAGTTTTGAATGATGAAGATTCTTCTAGAATTATAATTTTAAAATATAAAAAGGACAGCGGTCACGAAGAAGGCAGTTTTTAAGTCTAATTAGTTCGAAGTCAAGTATTTTTTTTTTATGAAAATAGTCGCAAAAAGGGTAGACTTATCGTGTGGGCCATCCGGAGCTAAAACTTTTTAAAAAAATGTGGGCACTAGAAATAAATTAAGTAGCAGCCTGTAATGTCTCACTTTTTTTTTTTATGAAAATAGTCGCAATCGTGGGGGCCGCAGACGGATCGCACTGCGACTATTAGAAGGGGAAGGGATTATAGAAAGGAGATGATTGTGGACACGCTTTTTAAAAAGTTGCAGGTCATAGTTCTCTGGAAAAACTGATTTTGAAAGCTTATTCCATTCCGTAGCAGCCCTGTAAAAGAAGGATTCTTCTACAAGAGTTTTTATTTCTCTGGAGCATCTGCCATGGAAATATCTGTAGAGCAATGACTGGTCTGCAACTCTTCTTCTATGTTCTAGAGGGTAAAGGGTATCTGTGAGAGTTGAGCTTTTTATCAAGCGAATGGCTCTTTTCTGAATGGAATCTAAAAGACGAAGAGAATGCCTTGGTGCTGAACCCCAAATGTGCGAGCAATACTCCAGTAGAGGTCGGATTTGAGCCTTTTACGTCGTCAAAAGTTGATCAGGAGTAAAAAACTTTCTGGTTTTCCACAGAAAGCCTAGCCTCTGGCTTGCCGACTTTGCGATGTTAGCAACATTTAAAGTTATTGTTAAGTAAATATCTAAGTGATTTGTAAAATAAAATTAATTGGGCAAAAATATTGAAATAAAAATTGTTTAGTTACTGTACCGAGGGTTTAGAATTTCCTAACCCAAGAAGTAAATATCGTAACAATACTAAAACTTTGAAGTGCATCAACTATGAAAAAACAAATTAAAGCAGATTAAACAAATCACTGCAATCCAACCATTTAGCTTAAAATCTTATAAAACTAAGCATTACTAGCAATCACCTAATTCACCGACCGTTGAAGCTACATACAGGGTGTTTCTAAATTCATGCGAAAAAAGACGTATGAAATTATATTGGATCTTTTTTATAACAAAATTTCCTTAGCCCCAACCTTTCCGAAATATTAACCCTAAAAGGTGGTAAGTAAAATTAAGTTTTAATTTTTTTTTCCTTAATTTGTATAAAATCAAATTATGTAGTACATCTAATTAAATTTTATACTTAATAAAATGTAGTAAATTGTATACAGCGACATTTTCTGTTAATTATAATGGATTTTTAAAAAAAAAATTATAATTAAATATTTTAAAAAAATATTTAACATTGAATTTAAATACCGCGTTTGTAGTCGGAAGAAAATCAGGCAACACTGCAGGTCGCGTGGCGTCCGGACGCTCCAAAAGTTGTGTATTTAAATTTATAACCCTAAAATTTCGACTGACTCAGTTGGCTTGGACATTAATTCTAGGGAAATATTTTCCAAAATCTTTAAGTGTCCAATAAGATTTCCTGCTTTAAGATTTATTGTCTGGCTCAGTCTAAAGGCACTGATTGCCGCTTCTTCCATTACACATAAGTGCAATGGTGGAAGGTTTAGCATTACCTCTACGGCTGCATTAGGACACGTGAATGTTGCCACTGTGATTCCCAGACAAGTTAGCCGCTGCACTTTCTGCAGCTTGACTTGTGCCGAAATTTGTTGCATTTTTTTTACTTAACTTAGTAATATTTTAATGTAACCTTTTTCCTACAGCAGATACACAAGTAGTTGTACGTCCTAGTCAGCATAAGTAAATACATTGTAAAAAAGCCAAATGGAATAAATTCGATAACGAATAAATGAGAGCGTGTTGGGAAAAACTCTTGGACACGTCGATTTGTATTTTTAGATGCGCATTTTTTCCAAAAAAAATTATTAAATAGGGTGTGTCATGTGACAGTGGTCGATACCAACTTTCTTATTTTAAATACAACCCCCTGTATATTATTTAAAAAATTTCTAGACATAATTTATGTACAATAAACCATACCTATCTTCAACTGTTTCGGAAATATTAAGTGTTTTCAGATGTATTACAAAAATTAACATTAAAAAAAGAAAATTATTTTATTTCACAAATAATGTAAAACAAAAACAAAAAAACATTAATTTCAATGTAAGAGATGTTCAAAATGTTCGCCGCGAACGTCTTGGAAACATGCTAATCTGGTATAGAAATGTCTTCTAACGTTACTCAACATCTCAGGGGTGACTGATCTAATCGCAAGCGTGATTCGTGTTTTTAAGTCATGTTAGTTGAGTGGTTTAGTTTTGTATACAATACTTTTGACATATCCCCACAAAAAGAAGTCTAATGGCGTCAGATCATGAGGTCGTGCTGGCCATTCTATCGATCCGCGCCTCCCTATCCACCGATTTGGAAAATTTTGGTTCAGGTACTGCCGGACATTGATTTGGTAATGGGGCGGTGCTCCATCTTGCTGAAACCATAGAATATTGTCAGAAACTTCTGAGTTTGCTGAATTAGGATATAAGTTTGCCAAAGTTGGCACGACATTATTTTGGAGCAGTTCTAAATATTTATCTCCATTCAAGTTGCCATCAATGAAAAAGGGACCTACTATATGATTTCCAACAATTCCTGCCCAAACATTAACTTTTTTAGGATATTGCCTATGTTCCTCTCTCATCCATCTCTTACATTGAAATTAATGTTTTTTTGTTTTTTTTACACTATTTGTGAAATAAAATAATTTTCTTTTTTTAATGTTAATTTTTGTAATACATCTGAAAACACTTAATATTTCCGAAACAGTTGAAGATAGGTATAGGACATTGTGCATGAATTATGTCTAGAATTTTCTGAAGAATCCAAAAAATAAATAATATACAGGGGGTTGTATTTAAAATGAGAAAGTTGGTATCGGCCACTGTCACATAACACACCCTATATAATAATTTTTTTTGGAAAAAATGCGCATTTAAAAATACAAATCGACGTGTCCAAGCGTTTTTCCCAACACGCTCTCATTTATTCGTTATCGAATTTATTCCATTTGGCTGTTCCACACTATATATTTTAAGTAATAAACAGAAGTTTTTCTGATATATTTAAGTAATTCCATTTATGAAGCGTATCCAAGGCATACACACCACGTATATGTATAAATTTATAAGGCTTTTGACCAGACGCACTTTAAACGACAACGAAGTAATAAATAGCTTAATAAGAAGTTTTGAATTAAAAAAAAACTTTTTAGACGACTTATTTGTTCGTTTATAAAAATTTAAAGTAATGAATGTATAAGGGTCCACTTATAAGATTTCTTAAATGGCACGATAATAAATCTCAAATAACAAATGCAAAACCCATTACACTTGATTGTTTAAAATAATAAAAATATAACTTAAAGTAATAAATAGTAAAAAAACTAACAGACACAAAAAAAAACCAAATACTACAAAATTTAAGAACCTGAAGTTTTTATGAGGCTATAATTACATTCAGTAGTGTGATTTTTCATTTTGGTATTCTGCAGAAAAAATCGTTAAAGTCTACAGTAGATATACACGAGCAACTTAAGATACTCATTATATGATTAGGATTCGTAACTGAGATTGAAACATGTGTAAAGGTTGTCCGTAATTGTTTTGTATTTCTTTACAAGAATAATTTTACCACAATCATAACTAAAGTTATTTAAATCTAATTTTGATACAAATATTAAACTAACTAAATACGACAATAAAAAATATAATTTTTTTAAACTATAAAAAAACTAAAAAACCCGCTTTTAGAGATAATCAAACTAAAAAGAAAAAAATAATTCATAACATAAGAATAAAATTACTGAAAAGAAAATTAATGTTACTGTTCTAAAAGCGTGGGATGCTTTTATTCCGAAACGCAGAATTAGTTTAAATTGAAAATGTTATACAAAGCACCCCACGCTTTTAGAACAATGACATTAATTTTCTCGTCAGTAATTTTATTCTTATGTTAAGAATTATTTTTTACTTTTTAGTTTGATTAACTCTAAAAGTGTGTTTTTTAGTTTTTCTAAACTATAATTTATTTTTCGCTTTTTAATTCGATTTGTACCCTTTTATCCTCTTATTCTCTTGCCATTCATCCCTCGGCACATTTCTCACTAGTATATTGAATTGGATGAATTATAATATGACATTAGAACTGCGCGTATGCGTAGTTCACGCACTAGTTCTATTTCTTTTTTCTTTAAAAGAATAATTGTACCACAATCATAACCAAAGTTATTTAAATCTAATTTTGATACAAATATTAAACTAGCTAAATACGACAATAAAAAATATAATTTTTTTAAACTTCAAAAAAACTAAAAGCGTGGGATGCGTTTATTTCAAAACGCAGAGTTAGTTTAAATTAAAAATGTTATACAAAGCACCCCACTCTTTTAGAACAATGACATTAATTTTTTCGTCAGTAATTTTATTCTTATGTTAAGAATTATTTTTTACTTTTTAGTTTAATTAACTCTAAAAGTGTGTTTTTTAGTTTTTCTAAACTATAATTTATTTTTCGCACGTTTCTTACCAGTATATTGGATTGGATGAATTATAATATGACATTAGAACTGCGCGCATGCGTAGTTCACGCACTAGTTCTATCTCTTTTACTCTTATGCAAAGGATCCCTTAAGAAATTTATGAATCCTGGCGAAACTAATCAGGTTAATCGGATATTTTGATCAAATTATTGCATTTTCTTCGGTCTTTGACAAGTGTACGAAGTTTAGATTAAATCTGATCGCTTAAAGTACGGCAAAATCGAGGCCAAAGAGTCTGTTACAGACATACAGGTGAAGCTAATAAAAGGCAATTGTGTATAAAAGTGATAGTTTTTAAAAAAAAAGCATGACAAACTACTAGGTGCTGATTGAAGAAGAAAGAGTGGAACAAGTAAATGAGTTTATGTACTTGGGTTTAAAGTTTACAAGAGACGAAAAGTATGACTGTAACATTAAACGAACGGTGTTGGCAGAAAAACAAACTAATGGTGCCCTGCTTAACTTTATAAGCAGCAAGAACGTGTCAAAAAAAGCACGACTGGCTGTGCATAGAGAAGTGCTGGTCATTACAATTATGTATGGTACCTGGCAAAGATAATATAACTTGCGAAATGTTAAAAAACGGAGGAACAACATTAATACACGCCCTAAAATTATTATTCAACAAATGCCTAGATGAAGGTAAAATATCAAAAGACTGGCATAACGCGGAGGTCATACTAATATTTAAAAAGGGGGATAACACCGACATCGAGAATTATCGCCCGATAAGTCTACTCTCTCACTTATATAAATTATTAATGAGAATCGTAACAAACAGACTAACATTAAAGCTTGACCAATTCCAACCAGTAGAGCAAGCTGGGTTTAGAAAAGGCTACAGTACTTTGGATCACCTCCAAACACTAAAATTACTTATTGAAAAAGCAAATGAATATAACATCCAACTTCACCCAGCCTTTGTAGCAGCTACTCGCAGCTTATAAAAAACATATAAGAAAATGCCAGCTTCTTCGTCCAAATAGATCAGGATACTAAGACGAATACTATCCCAGTAGGTCGAGGTGTACGCCAAGGAGACATAATTTCCCCAAAATTGTTTACGCTGGCCCTAGAGAACATGTTTAAGAAGGTGGGAAAAGAAAGGAATTAAAATCGACGGCTCTTATCTAAATCACCTACGCTTTTGCTGATGACATTGTACTTATTAGTTGCGACATAAACGAACTTAAAACAATGCTAAAAGATCTATCGTCACACATATCGTCGACAGTGGGACTCGAGATGAATGTCAGCAAAACTAAAATAATGAGTCCAACAGGAGAACATTTGGAAATTCAAGGCCAAATAATAGAAAACGTAGATCAGTACATATACCTTGGACATGCAGTAAAGCTTGGAAAGGAAAATCAAACGGCGGAGATTGGCAGAATATAGCTTTGACATGGTCGGCTTTTGGAAAGCTTCAATATATATTTAAAGATGCCAATATGCCCATAAGCTTGAAACGGAAGGTATATGAAACTTGCATAGTGCCAGTCTCAACTTACGGTCTAGAAACCGCCACATTAACTAAAAAAAGCGTAAAAAGACTTAGAACGACGCAACGAGAAATAAAACGAAGAATGCTTGGGATAAGTCTAAGGGACAGAGTACGTAATGAGACCATTCGACTAAGAACCAAAGTCACCGATATCATAGAGCGTGTCGCACACCTTAAGTGGCAATGGGCTGGACATGTGGCTAGACAAAACGACAGCAGTTGAAGACAGAAACGCATGGAAGAGATTAGAAGAGGCCTATGTCCTGCAGTGGGCAATAATTAACTGAAGAAGAAGAAGAAGATGGTAGTGAATATACGGTTTGGCAAAAAAAGCATAAACAAAAGATTACCTACTGCGGCGGAGATAAGTAGTCTGAGAAGTATTGCAGGAGTAACTTTATAATACTTAAATTGACATTTATTTTGACAATGGAATTGTTAATAAAAAATAAAGTCAATAGATTTTATTGTTGGATAAAATAAAAAATATTATTTTTATTAAGTAGTATGTAATTTATATTAAGTATGTTTTGTTCATTACATATGACACTACAAAAATCGCAGATTTAGGAAAATTTTCATCGTTTGAAAAAAGAAATTACAAAAGAGCTTATTATACTACAGGTGCAGTACAACTGCTGGTTCCTTCTTCAGATAACATTTCTTTTACGCCAATTCTTTCTGCACAGTCGTTAAAACTTCTGGCGTGCCAATATCCAAATTTTGGATTTTCACAGCTGGCACCCATCAAATGAATTGCAAACCTATCTTTGCAATCAAAGACACCATCACAGTTGCAATCCTTAGAAAAATAAAAATTAAATATATATAAAAAAAATACGAACATATAACGGAAATAAAGAAAATTTTAACTCAAAGCTTACAAAAAGATCCTATTACCACGGGCGTTAAAAATAAGGGATTTCCTATTTTACTCTGAATCTAAAGTACCTCAATAATCACTCAAGCCTCACAGAAATTTACCATTTATGGTTTTCCTGACAGCTATTTTTAAATTAAGGTTTCTTGAAAAGGGCTATTAAAACATGTCATTGACCGGACTGCTACTTAAACACTATTTCAGTTGTAACGCAAACATATTTATCACAGTCAAAGAAGCATAATGGGATAACCATATTCACACTAAAAATCACGTAGGCTATAAGGTAAGTAGGTCCATTTTGGCAGTTTTTAAATGAAGATTTACTGCCCGAAAAATGCGAGTATATGCATTTCGCAAGCACTGAAAGCTCAGAACAGCCGATTGTCACGTGCTGGTGTAGCCAATCAGTACGCGGTTTTACCTAATAATCACCCTGATATCGTGGTCACTTGGCGAAACGTGTTCATTCGCAATTATCCAGATGCACTTTTAAAACGGAGTGTACAGATTACAGATCAAAGTCATCTATTTAGAATATTGTTTTTTGGTAGGTTACTATTTAGAAAAAGTAAAAATTTTGCTAAATAATTGACTTTTTGATTAACGTCAAAACGAATACAGTAGAAGAAAATTGACCTTTAATCTGATGTCATCCCTACAAACCTCGCGAAATGAATGAATCAATCAGTCAAAAATGGCCACTGTTAATTTGTCGTGTGCCTAAATTTGTCCACGCTTTGTTTATCTTGTCAGTATTTTTTTGCGTTATTAATAACTAAATATTGCTGTTGGTTGAAGTCAATTTAAATAATTCCATATTACTATTTTAAAATAGTCGAAAATTTAGATAAGATACCTATAATATTCACTAATAATTATTTTGTCTGCTACTAATACTAATACTTTTTTGTAACCATTAACGAAAGAAGAAATTTCTATTAATCTTTCATTTAAATATATTTATTTAAATTAAAAACAGCACACAAAGTGGGCATCTTCAACACCAACGTTTTACGGCGTTTTTACGCGACATTGGGCCCCATAAACCTTTGACTTAATTTTTCCAAAGTTTTATTTACTTCCAAATGACCACATGATTTTTCTTCATGGATCTCCTCCAAGACTTTATTAATCCTTGACTTGGGCACAACCAGTTGGGGAGTTGTTTTCTCGTTATTAGCCGACTTCCAAACTCGTTTCAGCAATCCATTCTCTACAATAAGCAAATATCATTGTGCCTACATGGCTTTGAATGGTAGTGCTCGATTAAAGATGTCTTTTCTGTTAGGCCTCTCTGCTTAAATTTCCTTCCAGCATAGAAAGTCCGCAATATTAGGATCACCTTCTTGATTTGGTCTCAGATGGGCTGCTGTCCATTCATAGCCAGTTGTCTCATTTTTTTAATATCGGCAATTCCTTCGTGACGTTCAACCCGTACACAGTGCTTGCAGTTAGCCGCACAAGGTCTTCTAAACAAAGTAACTTTTGTAACGATATTTATGAAAGTGTTTCATAGCTTTGATAATTGCTAGCTGTTCTTTACTGGTGACGCAGTAGTTCGTCTTAGGTTTGCTTATCATTTTTTTGTATTATTTTATCACTTTCTTTGGACCATCCTGCACTTGTAATAATAGGGCTTTTATTCCTTGGTTTCTTGCATCTGTGTCTAATATAAATAGGCCTTTTTGTTGTGAACAGCCTAAGATTGGACTAGAACATAAAGCAGCTTTTGGATTTTTAAGTGCTTTTTCACAATCGTTAGACCTAATTAAGTTGACTTGGTCTTTTCTCAACCTGTGCAGGAGTGTAGCAATAGCAGCAAATTCTTTCACAGCACGCCGGTAATAGTTACACAGGCCCAAGAAGCTCTTTAATTCATATTTATCCTTTGGCCTTGACCAGTATTTAAACGCCCTAATCTTCTTTTCATCTGTTTGGATGCCTGCTGGCCCAGAAAATTCTTTTTTTTTGGAACAAGGAACAGGGGCATTCCCGAACCTTTAAAAAAATTTCCAGATGTTCTTCGAAAATCTTGCCCATGACCAAATCGTCGTCGAGATATACGAGACAAGTTTTCCACGTAAGACCACATTATCATCATCATCATCAAACAGCCTGTCTCGTCCACTGCTGAACATAGGCCTCCGTTAACGATCTCCATTTATTTTGATCCTGGGCATCCTGGATCCAATTTGGTGCTACTCTTTTTATGTCATCTGTCCACCGGGTCGGCGGACGACCTCTGTTCCTGAACGCATCTTGCCTAGGTCTCCACTCTTTGATCTTTTTGGTCCATCTTTCGTTGGTCATTCTTGCGACATGTCCAGCCCAGTTCCACTTTAAATATGTTATTCGCTGGATTGCATCGTTAACCCCTGTTTTCTGACGTATCCGATCATTCGGAATCTTGTCTCTCAGCGTGACTCCCAACATGGAGCGTTCCATGGTTGCTGGGCCACTCCTACTTTATTTACCGATTTTCGTGTTAGAGTTAGGGTCTCCGAACCATAAGTCAGAACCGGCAGAACACACTGATCAAACACCTTCCGCTTAAGGCATATGGGGGTTTCGGACTTAAAAATGTGTTTCAGCTTCCCATAGGCGGCCCACGTTAGCCCTATCCTTCTTTTGATTTCGCAGGTTTGATTGTCCCTGCCAATCGTAACATCATGGCCCAGATATCTGTAGGATGTAACTTGGAAGATTTCTTTTCCAAGTTACATCCTACAGATATCTGGGCCATGATGTTACGATTGGCAGGGACAATCAAACCTGCGAAATCAAAAGAAGGATAGGGCTAACGTAAGACCACGTGTGTGTGTTAATTCCATTAGCCATTTAAATGTTGCTTGGGCATTACATAATCCAAAGAACATTGCATTGAACTGAAAGAGTACTTTTCCAGTCTTCTTTTTATCATTTTCATGTATGCCCTCTTGCCAATACGCGCTCTTTAGATCTAGTGTTGCAAACCAACGCCAATGTTGTCAAAGTGTCGTCCATCCTGGGTAACGGATAGGTGCCCTTCTTCATGACATCGTTTAATTTTCTGTAGTGGATCCTTGTGGATTTATTCCTTTTAAAAACCACCACAACCGGCGCATACCAAGGGCTTGTTGATTCTTCAATCACTACATTCTTTATCACCAAGTCAACCAGCTTTTTCACCTCTTGTTATTTTGCAAATAGCAGTCGTCTTGTTGATTGTCGAATCGAATGAGCTTGACCGGTATCAATCCTGTGTTGAACCAAGTTGGTTCGTCCTGCTGTTGAATCAAAGATGACACTTTATGATTTGATTAATTTTCTGGCAGCGTTCCATTCATCTAACGATAGATGTTCTAAGAATGATTTTAGACTTCCCAATATGATGTCGGAGTTCTGTTTTAGATCCTGATAATTACTCACATCACACCTTGTCATCGATGTCACAGGTTTACAAGCTCCAATATTGTCACCTTTTTTAAGTGTTATTTCTTCGGGGTACACATAAGAAACTTTTACAGGAATAGTCTGTTTTGTCATAACTAAGGCTCGTATAAGCAGTAAACGATAAAAAGATTCTTTGCATGGCTGTACTACCCCAATGCGGCACCTACAGTTACTTTACAATGTGGCACAGAGTATCTTTTTGGAAAGTCCTGAAATTCTTACAGACTTCGCCATCTTTTATTCTTTTACCTGGGGTCATTTAGACGAATTATTTTTCTCCAAATCTTGTGGTAAGTACGTCAAATATGAAACCATACTCGCTAATCAAATCTATTCCGAGAATGGATAAATTTTCTATATCTGCCATATATAGTATATTTACGATGTTAAGCTGTGTCGCTTAGTTGGTCTGGTTCTTCGATTGACTTTGCTTTAACTTTCGGCTTCACAGCTTCGCATCAAAGCTTTTCCACTTCTATTGAAGTTTCTCAGTCGAAGAGTCCTCTGAATCTCTGGTTATGTAAATCTATCAATAAGTGGCCGAACAGCCAGTTGCTCCCTGAAGTCTTTCGGTAACTGTGGGTACGCTAAATGAATCAGCTTCTGCACACATCTGCCTTGAATTCCTGCAGAATTTCGCCAAATTTCTGGATATGTTTTTTTATTTGCGTCTGTTAAAGCTATTCTCTACGTTGATCGCCATACCTTAACTTAAGTGCAGCTACTAGATGTCCATATTTGTTTTCTGAGTAACAGTGATTGTCTAAAAGCTTTGGCTAGTCCCTTTTCTCGCCACTATTAGTGCAGTAGCCTTTTCTTCCTCGTTTTACCCATTAAAAGAGGCCACAGCTTTAAACTGTTTGTGATATATAGGTCCAGATAACTGCCCATTAAAAGTTGGTGGTTTTACTAAAATCCCTTATTTCTTCACTTTCTTCACTTTCTTCACTCACCGTCAATATTCCTGACATCTTTCTTTAATTCGACAATTTTTTCTTCTGTTTTCTGTAGTACTTGTTTAAAAAACTTTTACTGCTTTTCTAGAAGTTTCTGGATATTTAATTTTCTCTGCTCTTCCTGTTGTTCTGGAAGTTTCTCTACTTATTTTGTTCTTCTAAAGTTTTCTCGAAGTCTTCTTTGCTTTCCTCTTGACGTCGTTTTTCTTCTTCCAAACGGCGTTTGTCTTCTTTCAATTTTTTTGTTGTCGTCGTTTTTCTTCCATCAATTTTTCCTCTAATCGTCGTTTTTTTTTTAAAATTTTGTCTTATCTCGTTTTTCTTTTTCCAATTTTTCTTCTTGTTTTCGTTTTTCCTCTTCCAATTTTTCTTCTTGTCGTCGTTTTGCTTCTTCTTTAACTCCCCAAATTAATTTTTCATGAATTTTTAACGTCCTTCTTGGCGTCGTTTAACGTATTTGTTATATTTACCATAAATCTTTTGTCACAAAATTCCCTACTTCTGACACCACTGTAAATGATTTTTAGTCTTGGGTTTATTAATTTACAATACTCAATACAAAAACTAAACAATTTTTACATACAATAAACTTTTATTTAATAAATCACTTGGATATTCACTTTAAAAATCTTTATTTTCACAAAATAACTATACTTCAACTTCTTATTCTTCTACTTCTTGGAGATCTGTCGATCTGTTAATTTTAAAGCTGCTACTGCATCTTTTTCTAAGAGGTAGATTGCCAAATATCTCTTCATCTTTTGGGTGGCCTTCCGGGGGGTCTTGAGCCGGGTGGGTTGTTTTCCAGGACCATAGTCGGAAGTCTGTTCTCATCCATCCATCTTACATGGTTGTACCACTCCCTCTGTTGTCTTCCCAATCTTACAATATCTTGTATTTCGCATTGTTCTCTGATATATGTGCTTTTTACTCTTTTTTTTTGTTTTTTCCACTATTGTTCTTAATGTTTTAATTTCGGCCACCCTTAGCATGTGTTTCGTCTTGTAGGTGTATTCGCGGACTTCTGTACCGTACGTTATGATCGGTCTGATAAAAGTCTTGTAGATTCTTGTTTTGCTATCTTTGCACATGTACGGGTTTGACCAGACTATATCTCGTAGGCATCCTGATAGTGCGGGGGCTTTGTTAATCTGGCTCCTCAGGTCTTTAACTGGGTCGTGGGTGCTTGATATGTCTATGACCAGATATCTGAATTGCATCACCCGTTCTATAGAATTGTTCCCCACCACTAGCTTACACCTGAGCGGATCTTTTGCAATTGTCATACATTTGGTTTTGTTGATTGAAATGTTCATATTAAGTGGGCGGCGTACTCGGAAGAACTGGAACAGTTGTCTCTTTAGGTCGTTTTCTTATTCGGCAATAATTGCTGCATCATTAGCGTAACCAACTCTTTTGTTGCCCAGTCTGTATCCGAGGTTAAGATTTGTTACTTTATATATAATTGTATCCATGAGAAGATTAAACAAAAAGGGACTAAACCGGTCCCCTGCCTATTTTCTTTTGGTGTTGGGATGTTTTCAGTAAATTAATCTCCTGCTTTAACCTTTGTTACATTATTGTTAATTAGGTTATGAATTATCTTTATTATGATCGCTGGTGCCTTATTTTTTATTAAAATGTCTTCCAAACGAACCCTGTCAAATGCCATTGTTAGGTCAATAAAGCAAATATACGCTGTCATGCTGTACTCTACAGCCTTTTCTTTTATTTGTTTGATTATGAATAATGCGTCTGTTATTGACCGTCCCTTTGTAAAGCCCTGTTGTTCTTCAGCATTCTTAATTTTCGTTTCCAGTTTGTCCTTGAGAATATTCGTGAATAGTTTTATTGCTGTATTTAAGAGGGTAATTCCTCTATAGTTTTGTGAGCAACTTAAACTTCTTAAAAACAATCTTCTCAAAGCTATATAACTTTTTTACCAAATGACCTTTCGCGGCTCCGACATTCTTAAATAGATCCAGCCAATATTTCTCGATCAAACATTCTGGATACATCGCGGGTTTTCAATTGCCGCCCGCGGTTATAAATCATCCGACAAATGTCGGGCGTATAATTTTACCAAAAAAAACGATGAATCATAAATCTTTTTGTAATTAGTTTCTGTCGCCTCGTGACAATTAATGGCTACAGTGGCGTATTCGCTGACCACCAATGGTAACATTAATAATTAAAAATTAGCAAATAAAAGTTTTTGTTGCTCTATTTTACTTACTTTATGTTCGAATTGTTCTGTATATTTTATTATTGTCCCAATAATACAGTTTTCATCCACCATACATCTTTTGTAAGCATCATGGTCTGCATTTTCATTATCAGTAATAGTTAGTGATCCTGCCTTTGCCCAATATTCCTCTGTAAGTAAGTAAATGTCGCAGTTTCTACTTGCGTGACAAAGACATCTTATGCATGGATAATCCTTGTGGTGCAACCAGTATATTACTCCTGAAAAAATTATATAAAAACATTAGCCGGTCATTTGAAAAACATAATTTTAAAATTGCTTATTTGATTTTATAAAAGTAAAAAAAATTATATATATATATATATATATATATTTTAAAATATTAGTATAACTTTGTTGTGCATATACAGTGTGGAACAACCAAATGGAATAAATTCGATAACGAATAAATGAGAGCGTGTTGGAAAAAACGCTTGGACACGTCGATTTGTATTTTTAGATGCGCAATTTTTTCAAAAAAAAATAATTATATAGGGTGTGTCATGTAACAGTGGCCGATACCAACTTTCTTATTTTAAATACAATTTCCTGTATATTATTTATTTTTTGGATTCTTCAGAAAATTCTAGACCTAATTCATGTACAATGTCCCATACCTATCTTCAACTGTTTCGGAAATATTAAGTGTTTTTAGATGTTTTACAAAAATTAACAATAAAAAAAGAAAATTATTTTATTTCACAAATAATGTAAAAAAAACAAAAAAAAAATTAATTTCAATGTAAGAGATGTTCAAAATGTTCGCCGCGAACGTCTTGTCATTATGCTGGCCATTCTATCGTTTCGCGCCTCCCTATCCACCGATTTGGAAAATTTTGATTCAGGTACTGCCGGACATTGATTTGGTAATGGGGCGGTGCTCCATCTTGCTAAAGCCATAGTATATTGGCAGAAACTTGTGGGTTTGCTGGATCAGGCTATAAGTTTGTCAAAGTTGGCACGACATTATTTTGGAGCAGTTCTAAATATTTATCTCCATTCAAGTTGCCATCAATGAAAAAAGGACCTACGATATGATTTCCAACAATTCCTGCCCAAACATTAACTTTTTCAGGATATTGCGTATGTTCCTCTCTCATCCAGTGAGGATTCTCATTAGACCAATAGCGGCAAATTTAACGATTAACATGACCATGAAGTGTAAATGTGCTCTCATCAGAAAACAAAACATCTTCTAATTGGATCACATTGTTATCTAACATTTCCATCATTTGTTAACAAAAATACGTTCTCCTGTCGAAATCTTCTTCCATGAGCTCCTGAGTTGGCATCATTTTATAGGGACGCATTTTACTTTCCTTTAATATTCGAAAAATTGATGTGTGGCTAATGTTGATCAGTGAGGCTGCTTTTCGAAAAGAATTATGTGGGTTTTCTTGAAACTCAAGTATAATATCTAATTTCGCATCATTGCTTAGTTCATTGGCAATTACTTTTTTTGTCTATCTTACCTGACCAAGCTCGCGAAACTGTTTTTCTATTTTGCTAATTGTTCCTTTGGATATAGGCGGCAAATTTGGAAATTTTTCGTGAAATAAGCGAGAAACTTCCATTTGTGTCCGTGTGTTATCTCCATAACCAATCATTTGTAGAATGGTTATTTTGTGCATTTCTGTTAAAAGAACCATTTTTCTGATATTATTACGTACAGTTAACGAAATTTAAACGACAATAGCACTGACACTGATCACTACTATCATGCAGACAGACAACAAGTTGCTAAGGCTATAAGTTTTATACGAAAATAAACAAAACTGTTTTTTTTATTTCATATCAGTAAAAAGGAACGCATTAATGGTTTTTGCTAATTTTCTCAATTTTAAGAGCTAAATGGGAAATAAGTATTGATTGTAATGTAGCGAATTTGTGAAATAAAATAATTTTCTTTTTTTAATGTTAATTTTTGTAATACATCTGAAAACACTTAATATTTCCGAAACAGTTGAAGATAGGTATGGGACATTGTTTATGAACCATGTCAAGAATTTTCTGAAGAATCCAAAAAATAAATAATATACAGGGGGTTGTATTTAAAATAAGAAAGTTGGTATCGGCCACTGTCACATGACACACCCTATATAATTATTTTTTTTGAAAAAAATGCGCATCTAAAAATACAAATCGACGTGTCCAAGCCTTTTTCCCAACACGCCCTTATTTATTAGTTATCGAATTTATTCCATTTGGCTGTTCCACACTGTATAGTAAATATTCGTAGGGCTAAAGAAAATTGAAATTTTTCTTCTCATTCTACTTATGTTATTTGTCTGGGAATCACAGGAGCAACATTCACGTGCCCTACTGCAGCCGTAGAGGTAATGCTGAACCTTCCACCATTGCACTTATGTGTAATGAAAGAAGCAACAATCAGTGCCTTCAGACTAAGCCAGACAACAAATCTTAGAGCAAGAAATCGGAATGGACATTTGAAGATTTTGGAAAATATTTCCCTAGAATCCATGTCTAAACCGACAGATATCATGCCAGTTAGGTACGACTTCGAAATGCAGTTTGAAGTGGTTATAACAACCACCAAGTTTGCACAGAGAACGGACCTCAACTAGGAAGGGATGCTTTAACATTTAAAAAGGTGTGAGACAGGAATGTGTGGCAACGCCATGGCTGTTTAACTTATATATAGACGATTGTTTAAAGTATTTAAAAAAAAATGCGTATGGATTAAAAATAAATGATTTGAATGTCAAATGCCTTCTTTACGCCAATGATCAAGTCTTATTAGCGTCATCTGAAGAGAAGCTGCAGGCGATGGTTAATGCTTTGCATGATACCCTGAAAATCGAACGACGAACGAATGAAAATATATGTGAGCAAAACAAAAGTAATGGTTTTTAAAAAAGAAGAAAGCATGACAAACTGTGAGGTTCTAATTCAGGAATAAAAAGTGAAAAAAGTAAATAAGTTTGTATATCTGGGTTCAAAGTTTACGAGAGATGGAAAGTATGACAGTGACGTTAAAGCGAATGGTGTTGGCAAGAAAACAAATGAATGGGGCACTGCATAGCTTTATAAACACCCAGAAAGTGTCAAAAAGGCACGTCTGGCTGTGCATAGAGGAGTGTTGGTTCCTACACTTATGTATGGTAGTAAATGTTGGGTTTGGCAGAAGAAGCATTAAAATAGGATTGATGCTGTGGAGATGAGTAATCTGAGAAGTATAGCCGGAGTGACTCGATTGGATATAGTAAAGAATAGTGAGATAGGAGAACGATGTGGTGTAAAAGAAGATGTGGTTACAAAGATAAATAAAGGAATGCTTAAATGGTTTGGACACGTAGAAAGGATGGATGAAGAAAGATTGACGAAACAAATTTATAAATCGAGTGTGAATGGACAAGTCGGTAGAGGTCGACCTCGTATAACATATCTCGATCAGATCAACATTGTTTTAAAGAAAGGCCAGGTCAAGAGTACCAACAACCGACGAGCATGTATGAGAGTACTGATGAAAGTGGAGGAAGCAAAAGATTTGTGTAAGAACCGTAGCGAGTAAAAGAAAGTGGTCTCTGCCTACCCCTACGGAAAAAAGGTGTGACTATATGTATGTATGGTAAATGCAAAGCATCGTCTCTTTTGTTGAGGTACCCTATCTTCTCTATTTTAATGGCTTTACGTATTGTTCTTGTTTTGTAGTTTTCCATATTGGCTATTTGTTTGCAGCTGTTGAAATTAATTTTGTGACCAGTTTCGTGTTCATAGACCAACATATAAGATGGACAGACCACATAATGCATGTCAACAAACGCCTAAGAGCCCTGATTCATAATTTCTATACCCTGAGAGACATTTTGACAACTAAAAACCTCCTGATGTTATACACCTCTTTAGCCGAATCAATCTTATCCTACTGCATCACAATATGGGGCGGGGCATTCAATACCACTCTTAATATCTTACAAACAACACAAAACACAATCCTAAAAATTATCTTGAAAAAAAACAAACGTTACTCTACTGATATCATCTACCAGGAAACAAAAATATTGAATATCAAACTACTTTTCGCCCACCAATGTTCAAAAAAAATGTACACAAATCATAAAAATTTCCACCTAATAAAAAATAGAATAACCAGATCAAATGCAAATATGAATCTCAACACACAATTGTTCAAAAAAACCTTAACACAAAGATCTTATTTCTATTTCGGACCTAAATTTTTCAATGCCATCCCAACCGCTCTAAGAAAAATTTCAAACCAGAAAAAATATAATATTGAAACAAAACAGTATATTTAAAAAAACCCAAAGATATTCTACAAAATATTAAAATCAACATCTACTTGACAAAAAAAAAAAATTATACCTGCCTACCTTCCTGCACCATCTGCTTGACACTGTAAAACCTCTACAAAAAGTATTTTTCGAATTATGAAAACTTCAACAAACATATTTTAAATCTATAATCTACTCACAGACTTAACATGATAAATACAAAATGTACGTTGAACTTATAAAGTCCTCAGATCGAGTATAAAGCAAGACAGGCAAAATTTGCCTAGACTCATTATGTTCTAACTGGGATCTTATTTTAGATACAATTTATAACACCTGTAATGTACTTTATCGAAAGCAATAAAATTTGATTTGATTTGATTGATTGATGTTATTTGTTTGTTTTTAATATATATAATTTAATTATACAATTAATTTAATACATACATATGCATATATAGACGAGAGTTGTCTTTGCTGACCGGTTAAGAAATACTTATACTCTATCGTGTGGAAGCAGCGAGTAAAAGAAAACTTATTTAAAGATTTTTTAAGCTTTCTTAATTATTTTATTTCATCTTCAGGGAACTACAAAAAAGGGGTGACATTAGTGTATGATTGAATAAAGATTTACTAGACCTTTTAATTGAGGTATGACTTGATGCCTAACGCCATTTAAAAAAATTTAAGGAGTATCTTCAGTAGGAAAGGGGTGAATGTGACATTTATAACATAAGCGTTAAAAAGTGTCCATCTTGAGTTAAAAGGTTAACGTGTTTCTGCGTTTCTTTCTAATATGTCGCATTTTTGAAATATAAATGGTGGGTCCCTTTGAAATTAAAACAAAATATTAAAGTAATAAATAAAGTAAATTAAATTATTAATTAAAATAGAATTTTTATGTCTTACCTTGTGAACTGACACAGAGCAGTACCAATATAAAAACAAAAGTAAAAATTTTCATATTTATTTTAGTAGTAGTAGGTACCCATATACGTTTCAAAATTATTTTAAATGCTTAATGAAAAATAAATATTGTGTGATATTTATTAAGTAAGCAAAATGAATGAAAATATAAACATTTGGCCAATCTTAAGGTCACAAGTCACATAATTAAATAGTCAGGAGTAATAAACACGAGTTTTTAAATTTGTGGCCACATAAAGTGTTTATTATGCTCCAAACCACCTGACAAAATGAACATTTTTTAATGTGATAAATGCAAAAAACCAAAATTGTGTAGTAGGCTTTTCTACTGCTTCCAAAGTTAAATTGATACAGCTAAAGAAAAATTGATAGCTAATCCTGGTGTATAAAAAATGTACAGATGAACCCACGTTACACTTGAATGCCGAAAAGGAGACTCTAATCATTGAAGAATTTTAAAAAATCAATAAAATTCTGGAAATACAAGACAAAAAAATTAAATTACAGAGTAAAAAAATAAATAAGCTGATCCAAAAATTAGTTTATGTTATATTTTAAAAATCCGAATACCCATACAGCAACAGCAGTAATATTAGTAATAAAATCAAAAAAAAAAAAACAAAGCAAAAATATAACAAAAAATGATTCGAGAGACGCAATTAATTCTAAAAACTAAGCAAAGGCAATCTAAAACATTAAGCAGGGAAGAAAGAAAACAGTTATTATAAACTGCAGTTATTCAAATGCGAAGAAGACAATAAAACAGAAAGTGAAAACAAGACATAGAAATAAGTACAGCATTAAAGATGGGGTACAAAAAAACCCAAAAATTATCATACGTGGGGTGAAAGAAGGTCATTGATTGTTTTGCGCAACAAAACAATCTGGTTATATTAAAAGGTTAGTCTTACAGGTAGTGCCGAAATTTAAACAAAAAGACAAAAAAATGTGGAGAATAAAATCGGCCAAATGAGAATATTAAACAGTTGAAATGCTGAAGGCTGGACAAATTTAAAATCGGATTATCTTTTTTTTTTTTTTTATGAAAATAGTCGCAAAAAGGGTAGACCTATCGTGTCGGCCGCGAAAGGGCCCGCACTGCGACTATTAGAAGGGGAAGAGATTATAGAAAGGAAATGATTGTGTACACGCTTTTTAAAAAGTTGTAGGTCATAGTTCTCTGGAAAAACTGATTTTAGAAGCTTATTCCATTCCGTAGAAGCCCTGTAAATGAAGGATTCTTGATGAAGATTGGTCCTTGTAGTGTCAATCTTGAGAGTAAATGGGTGAGACTGATCAGCGTGCCGAGTTCTTCGGCCGAATGTGGCCAATGGTGGTACAAGAGTTTTTATTTCTCTGGAGCATCTGCCATGGAAATATCTGTAGAGCAATGACTGGTCTGCAACTCTTCTATGTTCTAGAGGGTGAAGGGTATCTGTGTGAGTTGAGCTGTTTATCAAGCGAATGGCTCTTTTCTGAATGGAATCTAGAAGACGAAGAGAATGCCTTGGTGCTGAACCCCAAATGTGCGAGCAATACTCCAGTAGAGTTTGGATTTGAACCTTGTACGTCGACAACAGTTGATCAGGAGTAAAAAACTTTCTGGCTTTCCACAGACAACCTAGCCTCTGGCTTGCCGACTTTGCGATGTTAGCAACGTGGTCATGCCAAGACATATTATTGGACACCGTGATCTCAGACGCATCCAGCGGTTTTGCAAAATATCGCTTAAAAAATTACAATTATACCCAAACTAATTGATTCATAGCGACAGTTTTTTGCACACGTGAAGTGCATAAGTACTAGAACATTTTTGCAAGGATTTGATTCTACAAAATAATAAAAACGGTGATATGAATTTTTAAAAAAACGTCGAATTTCCTCCTTTTCCGTAGTTTTCTCGGCTTCTAATTATCCGATCTAGTCGTTTAAAAGCTTGTTTTGCTCGTAATTTAATTACCTACATTTTTTTATACCATTTCGATTACTTTATTATTTGTTGAGTTATTAACAAAAAACTAAAAAAAGTGCCTTTTTTGTTTAAAATGTTTATAATAAATTTGAGATTCGAAAACATGATACAATTAATATCTCCACTTACCTGAACATAATGGCACAGTCGGTTTTCGGGTAAAATTAATGTCAAAAAATCACTTATTTCATGCCGTATTGCTTGAACTAATTAACCTTAAAAGGTGGCAAGTAAAATTAAATTTTAATTTTTTTTTTTCAAATTTAATTAAAGATTGAAACTTGAAATAGCTTTATTTTCGTTAACTCGCAAATGATTGACCACCGGTATATTTTCAACATTTCTGTTACATTATAAAGAGGTGAAATTAGCATCCCTTGCCCTATTTAATATCAAATCTTTTTGTCGAGATTAAGTTTTGTAAAATAAAAATATTACTCACAATCTGTTGTTTTTCAACAGTAGAATGTTCTTCAATCCATTCCTTGATTTAAAAACCTCAATATTAAAGCCGATAGACACGTGCTACAGGCAACCAATAATACATAAAAGTCACAAGCAACACCAATAGAAAAGCTGACCACAGCGCTGCTATTACTAAACTATTTTTGACCACTTTCGTTTGGTGACTTCGTTCTTCGTCTTCGCAGAGAGTACAAGCAAGTTAGCTTTAAAACAACACGAGGTAAAAATCAATATAATTTAAAAATAGTTCAACCAGTGAAAATTTTCTAAAGAGACAGGAGGTTTTTAACTTTGTTTAATTTAGTTTATCAAGAAATTTACGGCGGTAAAGCCAGAAAAACTGACAGCCTACATTACGAACCAGCCAACTAGTTATCGAAGATTTAAAATCTTAACAAAGCACGGCAAGATTCAGCAGAGGCAGGAACCGACATAATCCTACAACATATTCATCCATCTTCTAGAAACCTCCCTGTTGCTTGCCAGCGCGTCGTCACAATTCCCGTTATTTTATAAAATATTTCTTATTTTTAAATTTTTTTCCCAGAACCAATAGATTCGGTGAAAAAAAATTTCAATAAGTTACTTAAAAAATAAAGGTATTATATGGTCAATAATAAGATTTAGAAAGATTTGGATTTTTGTTAAAATAGCCACTAATTTCGGAGATTTTCCATGTCAATTGGGGTATTTTTAATTGGCCGACGTAGCAAACCAGCTGTCACGTGCCTATTTTTTCCCTTCTACCGTTCATTATAATTGTCTCAGATGAGTTTCGTATTCCTTGTTGCATAACTTGTAGGGGTAGAATTATAGTTTGGTTTGCAATTTCTGTGTGGATGGTACTGGATATCCGCACGGACGAGGCACAGATTTGAGAAGATTATGGGTTGACGTTTATTCCGCGCCATTTTTCTTAATTTCCGGGATAGGAGTGGCAGTCGTGTTTTGAGAGTCTTGGAGGCCAGGGGTCGGTAAAAGTTGTTGGGGACGGTGTGTTATTAGCACGTGTGCAGAACCTCTATGGGATTTCTTTCATATCTGGCTGTATTTGGGCCATCTTAATTGGATTTTGAATGAAAACCATTTGATTTTTAACTTGACCATTTTGTCTTGCCTTTGTTGTGGAATTTTTTTTGGATTTCTGGCGTCAAGTTAAAATAACCGTTATCGGAATGTATTTGAGGGAAGCCATTGTTATCTAACCGGTGCCGCCCCATAATCTAACCAGCCACAGGAGTAGCTCAGGAGTAGGCCACAGAAGTAGGCCACAGGAGTAGCCCACAGGAGTACATGCGAATTCGCATACTCAAAGGTTATCAGTGATTTATTTTTAAATATATAACGCCATGTCCATTCGACACCACGAGTAAGTTTTGCTTTAGTTCATAAATATAGTACTTTGTGAATTCGTATACCCAAAGGTTATAAGTGATTTATTTTTAAATATATAACGCAGTGACTCATGCTGACACCACTATTACGTTCTGTTTTAGTTTATTAATATAGTATATTGTTGGAAACTATTTATTGCATTAGATAATATGCCAAAACTAAACTTGGATTAAAATAACCTTCTCAATAATGTCCAAGTAAAAAATATATTTTCTTCCTACTTATTTGTAAATATCCTACAATCTTGATATTTTAAAGGACAATCATTGTAAAAATATTTTTAAATGAACTCGATTGTTTTGGCAGTGAAAATCTTTATGTAAACGGTTAAATAGTGAATTTTCTTTGCCTTTATGTAAATGTTTGAATTAGTGTTATTAATAAGTTAACTTATATATATATATATATATATATATATATGTTTTACCTTTTGTTCTTTGCCTTTTTGTAAGCGTTTGAATAAGTGTTATTAGTGAGTTGATTTATATGTTTTTCCTTTTTTTTTGTAACTTGATAAAGTCTGTTACTCTTACTTCTGTTTTGGTTATTTTATAAAGTTGTAAGTTTTACATTTTTGGTTTGTTTTAGCAAGAAAATTTTACCATAGCTGTTAATTTTGACTACATTTGTTATGATGCTACTATTGAACCGTGTACCTTAATTATCTATTGTGTAAGTAAAGTATCCAACATATTTTTGCTATAATTTTATTTATTTGGTTCACCATAATCATAGTTGTTTATCTTGTGGCCCTGCTATTGCCTATAAGATCTAGGGGTTTCCGGCTTATACCGTCAAGTCGGTGGCGCAGCTCACTTTTATATTTTTTTCTTCTACCCTCTACGGCTGAGCTCGGGCAGAATTTGCCAGTAGAGAAACCGCTAGCAGAGTACTCGTTAGAGAACAAAAAAACAAGACGTGGCATAGCACTACGAAGGAGACGTTATTGGTAGCGCGACTGGCGCACCGAGTGAGTACGACGCTACACAAATTAATGGTGTCGCTGTCTCCGTGGTTGCGCTACCAGTAATATTTTGTGCTTGCGTCCGTGCTGGTTGCGCCGTCAAATTGGATGCGCAACCAACCGGACACCAGGTGAATACTCTCTACATTTTGTTAGTTGCAGCGACTGGTTCCGCCACCATCGTCACTTGGTGACACATAGTCCAAAAATTTTCGTAAAATGTTAACAACATTGTGACCTATGGTTCCTTGAGTTGGCCACTGAAAACATCCCAGAATCAACGAAGACAAAATTAAGTGGCTATCTCCAAAAAACATTCTGTTAACTCGCATGTTTTTTAAATATTTTTTATTTTTACAAACTCAAAACTACAACCTACAATTTCTCTTCTACTCAATAATTTAAATACGATATTATTTTCCTAGTTTTTATTGTAATCGTAAAAAAGTAGCTACTTGTAAAAATTTTGGCCTCAATATTGCAAAGGAGAGTGATGAAGACATCGAATATTTGTCACAAAAATATAAAATAGTAAATTACCTAAAGTACCAAATAAATTGTTATTGATAAAACACATTTTTCGTTTATGTTCTGGTTCCCACGAAAAGGAATATCCTGTAATGCTCAGAGAACATCACGAGAACCAAGGAAAAAAAGGTAGGAATTGGTGTTTTTCTTAAATTTCTGGAGGTTGTATGCCTCAAAAAACATCTTCCTAGGATATGTGTTCCAAAGCCTTGCTGTTCGTTGGATGAACGAATTTTTAAAAAGAGATGTTTTGCAGGTCTCTAAAGCTAAAGCTAAAGAAGAAAAAAATGTTGATATTTTAGAAGAGCATCGCCCATGAAAATATCCATAAAATGTGGTGAGCGAGTTTGTAAGCGAGGCATCACCAACCAGACGAATTGCCCTTTTGTGGACGGAATCCAATAGTTTCAGGATATGTTTAGGTACCGCACTTTAATTACATTAACAGTATTCCAGGACAGGTCGGATATGTGCCTTATAGATCATAAAGTGAAATAGCTCTTGGCACGAAAGAGAATGCCAAGTTTTTGGGATGCACATTTGACAATGGACCTCACGTGATTTTTCCAAGAAAGGTTGTTGCTGATAGTAATACCAAGCCATACCATCGAGATAAATGACTTTATTAGTATGTTTACTCCTGACAATATTATATTGGGCACAGTGAGATCAGCTTTTTTAGAAGTGTTTTATTTGCATTAAATTCTACCCCATTCGAGAATTGTTGCCAAGTCCATATTTATGTTGTTAACATTTCTTCCTAGTTCATTTCTAGTTTCACAGGCAGATATAGGAGACCTGGAAGAGGAAGCGGTATGAAGGGTACTATCTTCCGCGAAGCTGTGTACTGGATATGAATTGTTTTTTAACAATTCGTTGATGTAAAGTAAAAATAGCGTTGGAGCTAGAATTAATCCCTGCGGAACACTAGCATTTATTAGTAGAGAGTCAGATCAAACTCCATTAAACACCACATGGAGAAACACGGAACACAGCTGAGGGGGTAAGCCATAAGATGAAAACTTGGCGAGACTCGATCGAATGCCATGAAGATTTCTAATGCCACGGCTAAAGTTTTACCATATTTTTTAATGGATAGCTGCCAAATGTGTAAGACGTAGGCGAGTACATCACCAGTTGATCTCTGATGACGAAAACCATATTGCCTATCGTTGACATTTCCCAAGTGTTTCAGATATTTCATGAGCTCAATGTTGATGGCTTTTTCCATGACTTTTAAAATAATAGATAGCAATGCGATAGGTTTGTAGTTGCTAGGTAGGGTATTTTTTTTCTTTTTTAGGGACTGGTTGTACTCTCGTAGTTTTCCAGTTGGACGAAAAAACCCCCAAATTGTAAGAGTGGTTAAAGAACTTGCAAAGAACTGGGTTAGTTCGGGAGCTTATTTCTCAAGAACAATCGGTGAAATTCCGTCAGATCCATAGGCTTTGTTGGTGTTGAGACGCAACAAAATATTTTTGACAGCACGTTGGCGAAAGGTGATCTCGGGCATCTGACTGTCAATAGATGTAATGTTTGGGGGTTGTTTTCCCGATGAATCCAGAGTGTGATTTTTAGCAAATAAGAGCGCAAAAATATTAGCTCCACCTTTGAACCTGAACCGAGAATGGAGTTCGTAACCAGAACAAAGCATATAGACCCTGTTGGTGGATGAGTTTACTTGTGTTTCTCTTAGGGCCAGGCTATCTGATTTTTTCGTCTGTAGGTGATGGTGGACGTCATTAATGTTTTTGTTAAGTCAGCGAATGTTGGAAAAGTTAATCTTTAATCGTAAGTCCCCTCGAGTACCTCTCGCCGGAAATCCGAATGGAGAAGTATTTTGCTTCCGGAGTGTTTTACTCTAGGTGACTTTATCATCATTACTTTTCTTAAAATGCACGTGAAACTAAAGGGGAAACTGGAAAAGGAAAAAGACAAAGACAAAGACAAGAGAGTATGGACCGAACACTGAAACATGGAATGATCCATCACAGCACACATAGTCGATATGGTGGTATTTCACCGGACGATGGGACCATATTTCACCTATGGTTATCCTTTTAGTCGCCTCTTATGACAGGATTTACCAGGGGGCTATTCTAAAGCCAGCCCCGTAAAGATCAAACTATTATTTACAGTAATTACAAGAACTATGTTACTAACTGAAAAGTAAATGAACGATTTTTTAACTAAATCTCATAATACATAACAAATAATAATTTTGTCTAAAAATACCAAACAAACTGAGAAAAACAAAACAAGCAAAAAATAATGCTTTTACGTTGTATAAAAATACGTCGCGTCGCCTGGAAACTGTTCAGTAAAAAGAGTACAAAACTACATTCATCATATTTCTTATCAAAAATATGGGCACAAATATATTAAAAAGGAAGGAAGAAGATACATCTATCTTTTTAAGAACAATCAAGGCAATTACGGCATTTTTTAATAGAATTAAATATACAATTTAAATAATTTTTGTTTAATTATTTTGCATATCTATAAATAATTCCAAAAAGGTCAATTTCTTCTTCTTTTTTCAATGGACATGTGCTTGTTTCGCCATATTATATCTCTAAGGAATTCTGATATTAAAGCTGCTTTGGTTGTTTGAGCCTTTACTTCTTCTTGGAGGTCTCTGCTGCTCGTGATGTTGATGCCGAGATATTTGAAACTCATAACCTGTTCTACTGGTTTATTGTATATAGCCAAATTACATCTTATGGGCTCTTTTGAGATGATAAGCATATTTGATTTTGCTGTCTCCATGTTGTATTTGGCAGCTGTCTTTTTGAATTAATAAAGCATTCTCTGTAGGTTGTCTTTATCTTCTGAGACCAGGACGGCATCGTCCGCGTAGCAAATTACTTTTAGTTCTTTGTCCTCTAGTGAGTATCCCTTTCCAACCTTTTTTACTTCCGTTATAAGTTCGTCCATAATTGCTTTAGCATGAGGTGAAAAAAAAGTGTAAGTGTTGTGTTAGTAAATTGGGTGTTAGGTAGACGGAACAAAGGAGTGAACAAAATAAACGTTGGTGTTGAGTAGCTCAGGTAGTAAGTTTGGGGTGAGTTTTGGTGCGGATTTTGACAAATAATCTAAGGTAAAAAATTTGTTTATTGAAACGGAAAAGGAACGCAATGGAATTAAGCAGTTTAGACCAAGAATTAGGCTTGTTGAAAATTGTTTCCCAAAAACTGATTGGGTTTTTTAAAACAAACATAGCTGTATTGTTTTTATATCAATGAATGTTTTGGAAAAACATTCTACAGTTGAAAATAACGGAATTTTCAACAGTTGCTAATAAGATTTTCATTTTTAAACAATATATAAATAAAAATACAGTGTCCCAAAAAGTCCTATAGATGCATAGTAATTTGCATGTTCCTTGGGTTTTTCTTCTAGTTGGTCTAGCTGATTTTCTTCTAGGTGAAATCCGTGCAGTTTATTTAATTCTAGATGAAATTCATGCAGTTTATCTAGATGGATTTTCTTAAGGATGATCTCTTTGACATTTGCATTTGGACGAGATAACTTGCTAATTCTTTCTAATGTAATGGGATTATCATTGGAAAATGCTTTTTTCGTTTTTGTACACAAACTTTTTGTTGATATGGAACATTGAGGTGAAACGATAATCGATTAGCTTCCATGTAGAATGAAAATTTTGGTTTCTCTGCTCCTTGATTTAACTTTTTGTGATTCGAGAAAAATTTCAATGTAATGGCTTTCGTTAATTTTTTTTATTATTTTACTTTAATAGGGATAGTTTTACAGTTTTGAAATGATGAACTTAATGTTAAGAAAGCTGTGACAGAATCCGGGTTTACTCGTAATATTTGCAGTTTGTTGTTGTTGCACAGAAAATTTGACTGGAGATCGAGGCATTCTTTTTCCTGATATTGATGCTGGTCGTTGTCGAGAATTAGGAAGGTAGAGGGTAGAATTATTGAGGTCTGGTTAGTGTTAGGATTAGCAGTGGTAATATTTAAAATAGGTAGGTAGACCTCCAAAAAGATGGCTAGATGATGTGAAGAGAACAGCGGGCACCTATTGGCAGCAAACAGCTCAAAACAGAAACGCATGGAAGAGATTAGAAGAGGCCCTTGTCCTGCAGTGGGCACTAATTAGCTGAAGAAGAAGAATAAGAAGATATTAAAAAGTGTCTGAATAAACCAGAGGAACTCAACTAAGAAAATTATTTTGTTAGTTAACCCGAGAACACTTGCGCTTGAAAAGTTACGTTGGTGCTCGCGGCTGGTCGTTTTGACCGACTGGGAAATCCTTATATTTGTCAGTATGTGTGTTGTTTAAAATAATGGGGCTATAAATAGGATGAAAACTGTGAATGCGGCGGAACCCAAGACCACCAACATCTGGCCTTGTACCCAAACATGAGTGAGACTTACACAGATGAGGACCTTAACTCGCAAATGACAAAGCCAAATATGTAGCTGATTTTTGGAAACTGAAAATTTGATTTGATATGGTGATCCGGACATATAAATATAATATATTAGTGTGGTATTATTTATTTAATTTTACCACATTTATTTTATTATAACCCCCAAATTTCCTTGTAAACAATTAATAATTTGGTATAAACCTTAACATACTCGCGCGTCGGTAAAAACGACCAATTGTCAATTTTCAGCTCCTGACAAAAACCAAAAGTTGTTGGCCCGCCGCACAGTGAAA
Source organism: Agelastica alni (assembly GCA_950111635.1). Lineage (NCBI taxonomy): Eukaryota > Metazoa > Arthropoda > Insecta > Coleoptera > Chrysomelidae > Agelastica > Agelastica alni. The sequence goes on along the minus strand of OX467718.1, from coordinate 26,135,548 downwards.
AATCCGATTTAGGTGGACAAAATTTTGAAACTTGTCCATATTTAATCTTTGGGGTCACAGATTATGAAAAAATAATAAAAAAAACTAATTAATTTTTTGACATGATTAGCGATTGGTTAAAAATCAATTTTATTTGCTAAAATCTAAGACTTTCCTTAATTTTTTGTCTTAGCAAACAATATGAAGCCTTTGTTAAATTGCAGTCGAAAAAGAGAGCCAAAGATTCTTTAGGAAAAAAACTTCAAATATTGGTAGAGGTCAACTTTCTTGTAAAAGAAGATGGCTGTTGAGAGGTAGATGCCTCTTTCACAACTTAAGAAGCACCTTGCTTACCAGAAACATAAAGCGGGTGCTTCCTGAGCAGTGACAAGTAGGTTGGATAACTGAAATACCAAAATCAAAGTCATTTGAATCAAGCCAACTAGGGTATTAATTAAAAAAATCTTTCAGTTTTTTGTGATATTTGTCCCACCTTTCCGAAATTTTTTTGGAAAGACGGGAAATTCTAATTTTTAAATGCCCACTCTCCATATCTTCTTCATTATTAATATGAGCGGAAGTAAGAATAAATTTCAGCAAGTTCCTTAGGGTAACTTGGAGGTTATATAGTTTTTCATTATTGAATAGGGGCATACATTAACAAATTGCTAAATTAACTTAACAGGTAGATTGCAATGTATATTCAATAACGAGTGTGGAAATATAATGTCTTACCTTGTCTCAGCAATGTCCGTTGTGAAATAAAAGCAAAAAGACTTTTCACCACACACACCTTGAACATTATAAATGGCCATCGAATAAAGATTATCCCACTGCCGGTTATAAGGGACTTGTATAAACAGGAATGATTCACTCATTTACTATTTATTTGTAAACACGGTATGGCGGGAAATATTAGTATTAAGGGTCTTACTAATTTGCCACGTCTTTTCGTTCTCTAAAGAGTACTCTGCTAGCGGTTTCTCTACTGGCAAATTATGCCCGAGCTCAGCCGTAGAGGGTAGAAGAAAAAAATCTAAAAGTGAGCCGCGCCACCGACTTAGATGGTATAAGCCGGAAACCCCTAGGTCTTGTAGGCACTAGCAGAGCCACACGATAAACAACCAAGATTATGGTGAACCAAATAAATAAAATTATAGCTAAAATATATTGGATACTTTACTCACACAATAAATCAGAGTACACAGCTCAATAGCAACATTATAGCAAATATAGTCAAATTAACAGCTATGGTAAATTTTCTTGCTAAAACAAACCAAAAATTTAGAATTTACAACTTTATAAAATTACCATAACAGAAGTAAGAGTAACAGACTTTACCAAGTTACCAAAAAAAACGTATACAAGTCAACTCCTTAATAATACTAAATCAAACGTTTACATAAGGCTGCTAATTTACTCATGTTTTAACCATTTACATAAAGATTTTCACTGCCAAAACAATCGAGTTTATTTAAAAATATTTTTACAATGGTTGTCCTTTAAAATATCAAGATTGTAGGATATTTACAAATAAGTAGGAAGGAAATATATTTTTACTTGGACATAAAGAATTATTGAGAAGGTTATTTTAATCCAAGTTTAGTTTTGGCATATTATCTAATGCAATAAATAGTTTCCAACAATATACTATATTAATAAACTAAAACAAAACTTAATCGTGGTGTCAAAATGAGTCACGGCGTTATATATTTAAAAATAATTCACTGATAACCTTTGGGTATACGAATTCACATGTACTATATTAATAAACTAAAACAAAACTTAATCATGGTGTCAAAATAAGTCACGGCGTTATATATTTAAAAATAAATCACTGATAACCTTTGGGTATACGAATTCACATGTACTCCTGTGGCCTACTCCTGTGGCCTACTCCTGGGGCCTACTCCTGGGGCCGGTTTGAATTATGGAACAGCACCTGCTACTTAACAATGGCTTCACTCCATCAAATCCCGCACGCGGTTATTTAACTCGACCCCAATAACCAAAATATCCACCACAAAGGCACGACAGAATGGTCAAGTTAAAAATTAAATGGTTTTTCTTTAAAATCCAATTAAGATGGCCCAAATACAGCCAGATATAAAAGAAAAACCGTAGAAGTTCTGCTCACGTGTTAATAACACACCGTCCCAAAAACTCTCACCCACACCTGACTTCGAAGACTCTCAACACACGACTGACGCTCCTAGGCCGGAAATCAAGAAATGACAACCCACAATCTTCTCCAGTCCGTGTGGATATACAGCCCTATCCACACAGAAATGCAAACCAAACAATAATCCTATCCCTACAAGGTATGCAACACTATTTACAACGAATGATATAATTTTAAGTTACAACAAAGTACGGTATGCAACCCTACTTACGAGTAATTAAGGAATACGAAACTATCTGAGACACAATTATAATGAACTGTAGAAGGGAAAAAATAGGCACGTGACAAACTAATAATATAAAGGTCAAGCACTCAGAAATTCCAAACTTTTGACTTGACTTTTGTCCACCTAAAACAGTGATTTTGCCCACTATGTGCGGGATGCGAGCGTTCTCGGGTTAATCATTTCGTCATTGAAAAAAAAATGGCTGATAGGGGTAATTTGGTTCAAATTATCCGGAGTAACCACACTTTGGTGTAAAAATTTGAAATTAGCGAAACTAACAGCGTTTTTAAAATCAGTTAAGAAATTTGACAGGTAGGACATCAGCTAATATCGCTTGGCCATGATGGGACAAGAGCCGTCACTACACTTATCACCGGGGTGCTGCAAGAAACGACTATATGCCGGTATTGCAAAAAAAAAGAAAACCAGATGGCACGTTTTAGCGATCTACTCTGTGCATTCTAGAGGACATGACTGGAACACCTGAAAGCTAAAGCAAAAAACTGAACCACTCCGATCTGCCGGTTTGGCACGTTTCGCCAGCGACATCAGGCTGTAGCTGCCGAGTCGTGGTCACTTTATGAGCCCACACTGCCTTAGTCAACACCAGCCCCAGCGATAAATTACCACTACTACTATTACGGTAATTGCGCAGTTCACGGTAACACTATCACTATTATCTGTAAAAAGCTTTATCTGTCATCTATGCTTTGCTGATAACATTGTACATAAACGAACTTAGAACAATGCTAGCAGATCTAAAGCACATTGCCACGCCTTTTTTTTGGTTCTCTAAAGAGTACTCTGCTAGTGGTCTCTCTACTGGCAAATTATGCCCGAGCTCAGCCGTAGAGGGTAGAAGAAAAAAATCTAAAAGTGAGCCGCGCCACCGACTTAAAACGGTACAAGCCGGAAACCCCTAGGTCTTGTAGGCACCAGCAGAGCCACGCGAAAAACAACAAACAATTATCGTGAACTAGATAAATAAAACTATATTTACAATTACTGCAATATATTAATTAAGTAAAAATGATGTTCTGATTTTTTACAATTAATTCTGTATTTTCGTAAAGTGGTTTAAACGAATTTAATACACTTTGTTAAAATAATATTTAAATTAATTATAACAATCTTCCAGACAGTAATAAAAACCTAATGAGGTACAAAAGAGAATTAAAATAAAAAAAAAAACAACAAAACAAAACAACAAAAAGAAAATGTTCACAATATTTAAAATTTCGAAAATAATTGGTTTTATATAAAACTCCTGATAGCAAAAGATTAACACAACAAAAAAGAAGAAATACCAAATAAATGGACTTGCTACAAAAATAATATTTTAAAACCCTTACAATATTCACATAAATTATATTCAGTGATATATAAATTTAGATTCAGCTTGGAGCCGGTACAAATTTAACGAAAAATAATTTGGTTACTTTTAAACTATTGAAAACTTTATTGGGACGTCACTGGGAGCAGGTACAAATTAAATGAGAATAACTTGTTACTTTTAAATTATTGAAAACACTTAGACCAAGCACATAATAACTGATAAGTTAATAAAATCAAACTCCACACCATGTAACCAATTGAAAACCTCACTGAGACGTCACGGTAACATCGATGATCCAAGAACCGAAACACCAAATAGTATTATCAATAATTTCTGCTAAAATTACCAGGCAAGTCTTTATAACGCTGAAATTTATCGTCGATGTGGATGGAACGGCACGTACTTCACGATGGCTTCACTTCATCAAATCCCACAAGTGGTGATCTTAACTCGACCCCAATATCCAAAAATATTCACCACATAGGCACGACAGAATGGTCAAGTTAAGAATTAAATGGTTTATCTTCCTAATCCAATAAAGATGGCCCCAAATTCAGCCAGATATGGAAGAAGAAACCGTAGAAGTTCCGCTCCCGTGTTAATATTAAACCGTTCCAAAAACTCTCAACCGACTTCCACCACTGCCACCAAACGAATCATCCACCTTCCTCGCTCCCAGACCGGACATCAAAAAATGTCCCGGGACACGCGTCAGCCAACCTTTCCATGTATAAGTCCCTAGTTCATAATCGCGCTCGTCCGCATCAGTTGCCAGCCCAAGCAAACCAACAATAATATATATCTAACAACACACGACAATCGAGGCCAATAATCAAGGCGAAGTCCAATAAGAGAGACAAAAATGTCACAGCTATTAAAAATCTAATTCTATCACTACTATATAGGCAACACTATATACAACGAACCCAAATGCAGACTATTATAATAATGAAACGGCAGATAGGAGAAGAAAAAAAAAATAGGCACGTGACAACATATCGCCGGCAGTGAGAATCGAGATGAAAGTCAGCAAAACTAAAATAATGAGTCCAACAGAAGAACATTTGAAAATCCAAGGCCAAAGAATAAAAAACGTAGATCAATATATATATATATATATATATATATATATATATATATATATATATATATATATATATATACCTTGGACATGCAGTAAAGCTTGGAAAGAAAAATCAAACGACGAGGATAGGCAAAAGAGTAGCTTTGACGTGGTCGGCTTTTGGAAAGCTCCAATATATATTTAAAGATGCCAATATGCCCATAAGCTTGAAACGGAAGGTAGGTATATGAAACTTGCATAGTGCCAGTCTCAACTTACGGTCTAGAAACCGCCACATTAATAGAAAAAAGCGTAAAAAGACTTAGAACGACGCAACGAGCAATAGAACGAAGAATGCTTGGGATAAGTCTGAGGGACAGAGTACGTAATGAGACCATTTGACAAAGAACCAAAGTCACCGATATCATAGAGCGTGTCGCACACCTTAAGTGGCAATGGGCTGGACATGTAGCTAGACAAAACGACAGCAGATGGACAAAAAGGTTAATTCAGTGGAGACCCAGAAAAACAAGTAGGAGCATAGGTAGACCTCCAAAAAGATGGCTAGATAATGTGAAGAGAACAGCGGGCACCCATTGGCAGCAAACAGCTCAAGACATGGAAGATATTAAAAGAAGCTTATGTCCTGCATTGGGCAATAATTGGCTGAAGAAGCTAAACGGTGACGTATTAAGTTCAATAAAATTAATTAAATCGCAGCATATCAATTTTACCAACGGACAGAAGTCCCACTTCCAATTACTCGTAATCAACAGCGCGTACCTCAAGCTAATACAGCAAAATATCTTGACATGACACTCGATGTTAAGCTTTGTTGAAAGGAGTATATCTTGATCAAGATTCAACAATTCAAGTCTATTAAAAGAAAGTTATATTGGATCTTAAAGCAGCAATCCAAACTATCTATTCATAACAAACTCATGTGATTCAAACAAATCGTAGAAATGGTTTGGACCTACGAGGCTGTAGCAAAGCGTTAAATATTAATAAGATATTGATTTTTGAAGTGATAACTTCTTATGGCACGCTGTGAACTTTTTTTGTAATAGGTAAAAAATGTTAAACTCGCGTCAGGACAAGTGGCCTGATCGAAAATTCGTAAGACGGATGTATTTCACTGGAGCAATATAAAATGCGACTTTTCTTGACTGGTAACTTGGCAACCTTATTCAACAAACTGACAAGTTCAAGTACATTTTTTATGTCATTTTGACAAATTAATTTAGTAGCTAAATTCAAAATTTAAGTGCTTTTCATTAGTTTATTGATTAAGTTCTGCTTTTGCTGCATTAAAATGGTCCAAGGAGAGGTGTCGTTTTTAGCAGATGTTATGGACACCATAGCGTGTCTTAATGACTCTAATGGTTCTCCCCCCGACAAAATTTTAGATCAAATAATTTATCAGTGCAAGAAGCCGTTAAAAAATGCATCAATTTGTGTTAAAAAAGCATTAAAAACTGGACTGACAGCTGGTTTGATCAAAGAGAACGGGGGAAGGTTTAAATTAGGTTTTGGTTTGCCGATAACGGAGGCTCGAAGACGAAGAAAAAATAGAAGCAGAAGCCATAGACGACGTAGCCAAAAGCGACAAAACCGAAAACGAGGTAGCCGAAAACGAAAAAGTCGAGGTAGGAAGAAAAGCGCCATATTGAAAGAAGATCAAGCAAAAAGCTGAAGAAAAAAATCGAAAACATTCAAATCTGGTACTGATGTTTAATATATGATTTATAATAAAGCGTTAATAAAAATAATGCATTTTTCATAAACTATGGAAATCTGGAGACAATATTTTTCAGATTAAAAATAATATTTTTGAAGTGAAAACTTCTTTAGCGGCGTTGTACACTTTTTTTGTAATGGGTAAAAAATGTTAAACTCGCGTCAGGTCACGTGACCTGATCGAAAATTCGTAAGACGGATGGAGAGTAGACAGCTGGCGTGGCGTAGGAGAGGGAGTATCCCCCCCTCTTTCTACGGCGCGGCGAAAATGTATGCCTGCGCCGGCTGTTTCGTTTAGGCGGCGCAGGGCGCACAACTTTAATACTAAGTTTTCACTTCTGCCGGCACTCCCAGAGTGCAACCCGTAAAATTTTTTTTTAAACAAAGTACGAGACATTGTTAATGCCCGCTGGTACGTAAGAAACGCAGATGTTGGAAAATATTTCAACATTACTACTGTTAAAGAATAAATTACCAAGCAGCTAGAAGGCATAAACTGGGCTTGGCAAATCGCCAAAATATCTAAGCTGTAAAACTACCAACGTCGGAGGACAGCTAAGATGACTTAAATGGACTAAGTCTAACGACTTATACCAGCGAAGAAGCAATGAGTCAAGCCGAGCCATGTAACCATTAAGTGAAACTATGTCTGGTGTCTGCATGTTATCGTGAGATGACGAGCATACTGAATCTCTACTCTTAAATAAAAGTCATAAAACGATCAAGAAGAAATAGTTTGATTTAAGTATGTTTACCTAGATAACTTAAAAAAAAAGGTTGAACGACTGTTTTATAAATCATAATAATGCTGCTATATTTAATCTTGGGTTTGATTATTTTAAACACTCAGTACAATATTATTAAATTTTTGTTCACCTAAATAATATTAACCACTGTATAAATATTTTTGCTGATGATACATGGATTTATTGTATGCATGAAAATTATTATCAGGCAATTTTTGAAATGAATAGGTCTATAAATAGCATTTAAACATATTTATTTAATAATAAATTTAAACAAAATGTCTGTAAAACAAAACATCATCTTATAAATATGATTAAATTGTCTGGCAAATGCTGTCATAAAAATTAATAATATAAACATTGAAAATGTAACTGAAATAAAATATTTGGATTTTATAATTAATAAATTTTTAAAACTAAATAGTCATGCCAATTTTATTTTTAAAAAAATATTCTAAACACATTTTTTTTTCGCTTGTATATGGGGCATTCCACGCCAAATCGGACATTATGCATTTGCATCTCCGATTTATTTGAAATGTTTTTATGTTGAAAAAGACCTCCATGATTTTTTTCAATTTTTTTTGCTGAGCCGTTTTTAGATATCAATTTTTGAAAAAAATCGTTTTTTTTTCAAATGTCTGTAATTTTGTAGAAAATGGGCCTATCGGAACGTTTTTTTTTTTAAATTTTCCTTTTTAAACAAACTTTTAGGATATATAATCAAAAAAAAATTTAAAACTGTATATTTATAAGATTTACAAATTTTGACTTTAAAATGTTGATTTCCAAAAAACACGATTTTCTTAAAAAAGTTTCCTAAGAAACTGTCACTTATCCCCCAACTTTAAGTCCAGCCTTTTAATGGGTTAATCGATGAGATCTATTTTTTTTAAATTTTAAAAATTTTATGTTCAGTAAAAAAGATGTTTTGTTTTTAATTTTTGTTTTTAGACGCACTTTTAGAAAAAAAACACGGTGTGAAATTTTTTAAATCAACTTTCCATAACTTTTTTAAGCATACAACGCTAGAATTTATGTTTTTTGAATTTTAAAATTTTTTGTTTTACTTATTTATGTCAAAAAATATCTAAAATCATAATATTTTACGTCAAAACTACTTTCGAGGATTATATGACACGTGATAATTATTAATTAGTTTATAAATTGATCAAAAGCAACAGAAATAGGTCAGCTCACCTGGTAAGGCCACGTTCAACGAATGCCCAATACAAGATTGCCCAAACAAGTCTTACAATGGCAACCAAGTGAAAGAAGGAAAACGGGAAGACCTCGATCGGAATGGTAAACCGGTATTCAAAAGTCAATGAGCGGAAGAAAACTAACATCTGAGGATTGCGAAGACCGAAGGGGATGGAAATTAGGCATCGGACAATGTCGAAAGACGTTCTAAACCGGCATATATTTATTATATATATATATATATATATATATATATATATATATATATATATATATTTGTTAGGACGCCAATTGTTTTTTTTAAAAAAAATATTAACTCTAATTTTTAATTATTAATTTTTATTTTATTATATTAATTGTTAAATAAAATAAGGTTAAAAGCATAGTTTTTCTTAATCCTAGCAGTCGGTTCAAATTTTAAAGAAAATATGTTTTTAAATATATTAACTCGTTTATTAAAATTAGATTTTAAAACACGAACAAATATATATGGGAAAAATGTATAACTGATTTTTTTTAAAAATCAGCTAATTCTGCTGTATGTCACCTATATTACGGGTTCATGTGGGTCGATTATGTTTTAAAAAAACAACTACTCCTCTGGCTATTTACTTTTCTGAAAGCAGAACCGAACACAATAAAACACCTTAAGAAGTGTTCTTTGGTTATCGTCCTCGTGGTGTAAATGACGCATTTCTAACGTCAAAGGTCGCATGCGACGAACGGCAAAGACTAAGAAAGTTGAGGAATGATCTTTTACAAGTAACGCGGGAACGACAGATTCTGCAGAAAGAATATTACGATAAGAGGCATGCCCCATTACGAATATTTGCTAACATCGCAAAGTCGGCAAGCCAGAGGCTAGGTTTTCTGTGGAAAGCCAGAAAGTTTTTTACTCCTGATTAACTGTTGACGACGTACAAGGCTCAAATCCGACCTCTACTGGAGTATTGCTCGCATATTTGGGGTTCAGCACCAAGGCATTCTCTTCGTCTTCTACATTCCATTCAGAAAAGAGCCATTCGGTTGATAAACAGCTCAACTCTTACAGATACCCTTCACCCTCTAGAACATAGAAGAAGAGTTGCAGACCAGTCATTGCTCTATAGATATTTCCATGGCAGATGCTCCAGAGAAATAAAAACTCTTGTACCACCATTGGCCACATTCGGCCAAAGAACTCGGCACGCTGATCAGTCTCACCCTTTTACTCTCAAGCTTGACACTACAAGGACCAATCTTCATCAAGAATCCTTCTTTTACAGGGCTGCTACGGAATGGAATAAGCTTCCAAAATCAGTTTTTCCAGAGAACTATGACCTGCAACTTTTTAAAAAGCGTGTCCACAATCATTTCCTTTCTATAATCCCTGCCCCTTCTAATAGTCGCAGTGCAGGCCGTCCGCGGCCCACACGATAGGTCTACCCTTTTTGCGACTATTTTCATAAAAAAAAATATTTACGGTTGGCCAACATGTGTTAATTTAAGCAAATAAAGGCTCCAATGACGGACGAAGTAGGAAGCTTGAACCTCGTTATAAACGACCGTTTGTAGTTACGAAAGTACTCGATAACGATCGGTACGTGGTTGATGAACTCCCAGGGTCCAAACATTGTAGGACAGCTTATACGGGCATTTGTCTTTTAGATAAGATGACGACAGTTTCGCAAAGCGAGACTAGCGAGGTTGAGGACGAATAAATAATTCGCCCTTACCTTAATCAATCTTATCCTAACTAATTATTTATTTTTTTGTTTATTTTGTTACAGATAAAGCCTGTTTCACGAGGACGTGAAATGGTCAGATAAGCCGACTGTAATATATATCGTTCGGCGGCGGCGGCGGAACCCAAAGGAGAAGAGAAAATAAACATCTAGAGGCACGTTTTTCGCTGACAGATAAGTCTCTCAGAAGCAAAGTGGCCCAACTGAATTTTTGCATATTTTCAATTAGGCAGCACAATTAGTAACATCCAAGCCTTTGTTTTATTTCATAGTAGCCCAAATGACCTTTCTCTATTCCCAACAGTTGGCACAAGTCGAACATTTAACTGCATGTTGTTACGTAAAAGTGGCCTAAGTGACAGTTGGGCCTGTCTGACGTTTCAGATTTAATATTCCCCAGTAACCTTCGTTGTGTTACTTACGACCGTTGTTTATTCGTTTCTTAAGTAATATCTGCTTTTTATTCAATTTGGTTTTGTTCATTTCTGTGTAACAGTGAGTAGGTATATATTTGTATTTTAGTACTAATATTATATAAATGGCGTAGTAGCTCATTATAAAAGATAGTTGTGGAAATATCGTTTGGGTATACACAATCTCTACAAAGGCCAAGCACTCATGTATGTATAGCATGAAGGAATTGCCTTACGAGCTCCGCAAGAAATGGCTCTTGCATTTAATCCATCAAAGAATATATAGGATCTGCGAAGAAAACATCAGCTCTACCCAGTTTGGGTATAGGAATGCCCTAGGTACTAGGGAGGCACTCTTTAGCATTCAAGTCTTATTTCAAAGAGCTCGGGATGTTAATCATGATATTTTTGCATGCTTCATTGATTATTAAAAAGCATTTAATAAGGTTCAGCATAATAAAATGATAGAAGTTCTTGAATTAACTGAACTACAGAAACAAGATCTTAGAATTATAGCAAATCTCTATTAGAATCAGACCTCTTCGGTCAGAATAGACGGTGAGGAATCCAATGAAGTTTTTTTAAAGAGAGGAGTTCGACAGGGGTGTGTACTTTTGCCATTACTGTTCAACATATATTTAGAATACATATTTCGAGAAGCCCTGGGGTGATTGTTAATGGCGAGTGCATTAATAACATACGATATGCGGATGACACAGTAATTATCTCAAACGATTTAGAGGGACTTTAAAGATTAATGAACGGAGTGGTGAAAGCAAGTGAAGGATATGGATTGCGGATGAGTGCGAAAAAGACCAAATTCATGATTATCTCTAAAAATATACGCATGGAAGGCCAGCTACTGATACATAACAGACCCATCCAAAGAGTTAACAAGTATGTCTATTTGAGAACATATATTAACGAAGAATGGGACCACTTGGTTGAGATAAGATACCGAATTGAAAAGGCTCGAGCCATATTTCTAAAATGGCAAAATTGTTCAAAAGTATGGACCTGTCTTTAAACACCAAAATATGAATTCTGAGGTGCTATGTGTTCTTAACTCTTCTATACGGCGTTGAGTCATGGACGTGTTCTAAAACATCTTGCAAAAAATTAGAAGCCTTTGAACTCTGGCTCTACCATCGTGTTCTGAGAATTTCATGGGTGGATCATATAACCAACGAAGAGGTGCTATGTAGAATGAAGAAATAAAAAAGAAATCTTATATCAGGTAAAGAAACGTTACTTGAATACCTCGGCCACATCATGAGAAATCCTGAAAGATACCGGCTTTTACAGCTTATACTCTAAGGCAAAATACAAGGTAGAAGAAGTATTGGAAGAAGAAGAATATCATGGCTGAAGAATTTCCGAGTGTGGTTTAATACATCAACTGTGGGCTTATTCTGTGCATCAATGAATAAAGTTCGTATAGCCATTATGCTCGCCAACATCCGGGATGGATAGGCATCAACAGAAGAAGAAGATTTTGCACTGTCAGAACCTATATTAACACTCTGGTTCTGATCTTATAAAGTGACCAATGCAGGGATCAAAGCCACAATATTAAAATGACATCCATTTCCACATACATGACAGTCTCCAGTGGTTTCACTCCCAGAATCATACACCACAAGTTTCTTGTTTCTGGACATTCTTGCTTGCCCTGCGACAGAAACTTTGGCTTAATCGAGAAACGGAAACGCCCAGATGACTGGGTAAACGTAATTTCCAGCTCCACGAAAATCGATAAGTTTCAGGTGATTAAAATGAATCCTAAAGACTTTAAAAGTACTGAAAAGCTTGAAAAGTTACTCACGAACAGAAAAAAAGGGAAGCAAGACATAACATAAAAGTAGAATGGTTGAAAATACAATGGCTAATGTTTAGAGCAGAAGAGCCGTTTAATATTTATTTCAAATATTCTAATAATGAGGGTGTATTATTTTATTGTGCCAATATTTCTAAAAAAAAAACAGAGGTTTTTCAAATGAAATGAAAAGATTTTCACATGGACATCCTCTATCCTGCTGGAAGACCTATGGAAAAATTAAAATACAGAGATCTTCAAAGTCTTCTAACATACATTCCTCAGATCTGTCACGATTTCAACACAACCTTTGGGACAAATGAGCAAGCAGAAGATGATGATATTGGGCCAGAAACAGATGAATAGGAGACCCAAGTGGATTTTTTTTTTTTAGTATTTCGAAAAGTGGCCCAACTGACTTTTTTTCAAAAAAAAATAATAACTTATTTTTTTTCCTCGTGTTTAGCATAATAGAGTGTTTATTGTTTCAACGATATGTTTGCATGTTAATAAAATGGTACTGTTAAAATATAAATGTTATTTTCTTTTATAACTTAATTCTTTATCTGCCATTATCTTAAAACTTCAGTTTTAAACTTAGGCCATTGTACTTCTGAGCGACTCAGATATACTTTCGGCTGTTTTAAATATTAATAAATCGTTTTCGTTAAATAAGTTTTCTGGATTATTTTCTACAGTTTACAATAGACATCCACATAAAAACATTGGGCATTCAGCAGTTACAAAAATAATAAATAAAGTCAAGACCAGTAGAAGTATTTAGAATAATTTTAAGAATGAACGCCGAAAATAAGTAGCCAATGAAGACGCTGAATTTGAAGTAATGCTTTCTGTCGTAGAAGAACCAAAAATGTCATTACGCAAAAGGGCTTCTTTAATCACAAATACTTTGATAAATAAAGATACAGTGGCAAATATTTTAAAACGTCATAAATATCATGCTTACAAACCGCAATTCATACACACAAGGGATTATGATATTCGATTTGAATTCTGCACTCTGATTTAAGAAAAGTTGGAAAAAGACCCGGCAAGAGGGGACCAGGACGAAGACGAATCTTCTGGCTTCAAAACCTAAAAAAAAAGTTCAAAATGACTACGACTGGACTGCTTCGCACAGCCGCCAACAAAGTAAGAATTGCCATGTTAGTCACCAACATTCGGAACGAAGAAGAAGATAAATTTTTCCAATGAGGCAACATTTTCTTCCAACGGAACCGTCTCATCACAAAAAATTGTCGCCGGTGGTCTTATAGTAATCCAAATTTTGTAATAAAACGTCGTACAAGAACGTAAAAAAATTTGATTCCAACAAGACGGTGCCTACATCCATAGTGACAGTTAGAGTACTCTTTGAAAATATGTTTAATGTCAAGTTGATCCACAGGTATTCAAACATTTTTTGGCCCACCAGATCTGGTGATTTAACTCCCCTTGACTTTTGTATGGGGTTATTTAAAACAGCAGGTTTATAAGCGAGGACTATTTGATTATGTAGACCGTTTGAAGAGGATCACTTCTAAATACTGTTCAAAAATTACTCCGAATAGATACGGACAGTAATAAAAGAGTTTGAGAAAAAGACAATTAAACGTTTACAAAGAGAGGGTGGATATGTCGAAGCATTAGTAGTGAAACAAAATTTAATTAGATGTTTTTTACTAACTATTGTTTGTATGGATTTTCCGATTTCTTAAATAAAAATAATATTATGCATTCATTATTTAAATTGCAAAGTTGTTCGAAAATATTATTTTATGAAAAGGTTATCATATTTTTAACAGATAAGAAATTATAAATTTAGTATAAAGATTTATAACTACAAATAATTTATAATGTAAAACGTAAATAATCGCCGTGCTCGTTCCTTACGCCCAATCCAAAGACTCCAATGTGCTCTCCAGTTTTTCCCTTTCCAAGCTTGGCAATAAAGTCACCCATAATTATAATAATATCATGCTATGACAAGGCTTAAGTGACATCTGATATCTGCCTATAAAATTGGTTTAAGTCCTCATCGCTGTAGTCTGTAGTAGGAGCATATACGTGAATAAGATTAATATTTACGGGTCTTGCATTAATCTGTAACAAAGCTATTCTTTATAAGATTGGAATAAAGTTCGTAATACACTTTACGATTTGTTTGTGTACCACAAAACCAACTCCATGTTAAAAAGTATTGTCTGTGGTCCCCGAATAATACACAGTGTAGTCTTCTTCGTTGTTGTTAATTCCTGTACCTGGCCATCTCATTTCACTAATCCCTAGGATCTGAATTTTAGTTCTATTCATCTCTTTAATCGTGTTCTGCAGTTTTCCAGGGTGTGCCTGTGTACGTACATACCATGTACCAAATATCATATATTCTACTTGTTCTTTCTTGTACCATCCTTTTTTCTTACTATTAATCAAAACATTCCCTCCCGGAGATCTGAATGAGGGACTATATCCGAAAACTTGAACATAACCTCCGCCTTTGGAGCCGATTTCTCAACCGTAGGACAAAAGAGTGCCATACCACTTACCAGCTCCTCCAACCGAAGCTGTTGGCTAGTAAGTCGTAGATTACTTATACCGGCAATCATTCGGTCGTCAGAGCCTCGCCTGTAATCTACCTGGGTGCACCGGATGATCAAAAATTAGGATCATCACACGGTCAGGTAAGGTTGACATTTGGATAGGAAAGCTGTAGCTTGCTCTTCACCACCCCATACCTACATTACTTTTTATAAATCTTCACAAATATTTCAATATTTTATTTTGAAATTTTCTAACCGTCTGATATCTTGAAAATATAGGAATGTCACCTGCAATTAAATAATTAAAATGAAAAACGAAAACATTGACTCAGTTAATCGATTAGTGAAAGAATAATAGTCCAGTCAAAGTTCACACTGGTCGGGTTGAAGATTGGTTTAGTAGAAATTATTTTAATAAATAAATAGTTATATTTAAATTGGTAAATAATAAAGCTACACATAGGTAAGTTAAATTTAATGAAATGGTTGGAAACATAAATCATCATGTGCTGTTTTATTGTTAGACAGTTCTGATTTACTCTCACTGGTATTTCTCCAAAATTAAATATTAATTTTTGCACTATCCATTAAGTGCTCTCTTTCAGTATATTCCTGAATCTTTTCTACGTGGGCGCAAATTTTGCAAGTTTTGAATTGTTACTTCCAGAAATTATTCTTCTGTTTGCTACTGCATATCAGCTAGTTTAATCGTCGAGTGGGGAACCAACAATCTTGTTCAGTTCAACGCCCAAAAAACACAAAGCGCCACGTTTTCCAAGAAAGTGAATTCCTCAAATTATCCCATAACAATGTCCGGAAATACCCTTGAACCAAGTCCCTCCATCTCGATTTTGGGAGTCACGGTGTCCAATAATATGTCTTGGCATGACCATGTTGCTAACATCGCAAAGTCGGCAAGCCAGAGGCTAGGTTTTCTGTGGAAAGCCAGAAAGTTTTTTATTCCTGATCAACTGTTGACGACGTACAAGGCTCAAATCCGACCTCTACTGGAGTATTGCTCGCACATTTGGGGTTCAGCACCAAGGCATTCTCTTCGTCTTCTAGATTCCATTCAGAAAAGGGCCATTTGCTTGATAAACAGCTCAACTCTTACAGATACCCTTCACCCTCTAGAACATAGAAGAAGAGTTGCAGACCAGTCATTGCTCTACAGATATTTCCATGGCAGATGCTTCAGAGAAATAAAAACTCTTGTACCACCATTGGCCACATTCGGCCGAAGAACTCGGCACGCTGATCAGTCTCACCCATTTACTTTCAAGATTGACACTACAAGGACCAATCTTCATCAAGAATCCTTTTTTTGCAGGGCTGCTACAGAATGAAATAAGCTTCCAAAATCAGTTTTTCCAGAGAACTATGACCTGCAACTTTTTAAAAAGCGTGTCCACAATCATCTCCTTTCTATAATCCCCTTCCCTTCTAATAGTCGCAGTGCGGGCCGTCCGCGGCCCACACGATTGCGACTATTTTTATAAAAAAAAAAGTGAGACATTACAGGCTGCTACTTAATTCATTACTAGTGCCCACATTTTTTTAAAAAGGTTTAGATCCGGATGGTATAGTGGTAAACACAACGTTAAAATGTCATGTTGCGCTAGAAGCGTGTCAACAATATATCTTTTATTAGCTGGTTTATGCCTATTAATTAATGTATTTGAATAAGCTTTTAAAACATTGGCATTATATGAAATACCTGATTCCATTAGCCAATGCTGCATCGCTGCTTTTTCCCATAAAAAATTTGAAATAGGATCAACCTGTATATTGTGGTAGAAGACATTATCTATCAATAAAACTCTTTTTTTTTTTAAGAATTAGGGATAAATTTGTCTTTAAACCATTTCGTCGTGGTAGTTACCTGTTTTACATTTTCGGCACAATTCAAGTTGCAGAAAGTGCAGCGGCTAGCTTGTCTGGAAATCACAGGGGCAACATTCACGTGCCCTACTGCAGCCGTAGAGGTAATGCTGAACCTTCTGCCATTTCACTTATGTGAAATGAAAGAAGCTGCAATCAGTGCCTTCAGAATGAGCCAGACAATAAATATTAGAGCAAGAAATCGGAATGGACATTTGAAACTTTTGGAAAATATTTCCCCAGAATCCATGTCTAAGCCGACAGATATTATGCCAGTTAGGTACGATTAAAATGTAGTTTGAATTGGTTATAAACAACCACCAAGTTTGCACAGAGAACGGACCTTAACTAGGAAGCGATGCTGTAGTGTGGTATACTGATGGATCCAAGATGGATGAAAGGGTTGGAGTGGGCGTTATAGGGCCGAATTTAAGGCTCTTAAAACCACTTGGTAACACCCCAACCATCTTTCAAGCAGAATTACATGCCATAGAGATATGTGCCCAGGAGTGCATCGAAAGAAACACCCGAAGTGCAAAAATCTATATTTTATCAGATATCCAAGCCCACTTGAAAGAAAAGGTTTGACTATGGAAAACAGATGAAATGAAATCTCACTGGCATAAAGTGCCAGGACAAAGACAAGCGAAAAGGCTAGTAAGTCTTTCGCCAAGGTAAGCTAAACAGCTTATCGAGTTGGACAAGAAAGACTTAAAACTGGTGACGAAAGTCCTCACTGGACACTGCCCTCTAAGGTATCACTTGAAAAGATGGGCAAAACAGAGAGTGATGGTTGCCACTACTGCGAGAACTTTTCTGAAACTGCAGAACATTTGCTTTGCGAATGCCCAGCGCTTTTCTGCATGAGGCTTAAGTTTCTGGAAGGGGCCTTCCTAAAGCCAATCTTCCTGTTTTACTTCCACATGTAAATATGTTTAACGCATTAGGTATGAAATCTGATGCACCTTAAGTATGTAAAATAATGAAACGTCTTCATTTGGGCACAAGATTTTAAACATTTATTTTTGCCATTGTTCCACGTCTTCGGTACCGCATAGGAAGTGTGGATGCAGGTTTCACGCAATATATTATGGTTTGTTCCTCCTGCTTATATTTTTTTAATTTTCATAAAATATTTAATGCTTTTAGCTTCAATGTCAAATTTTTTAATTAACACTTTTCTATTGTTTTTTGCTTTCATTCATCTGAATCACATTTTTTACCTAATTTTCTTAAAAAATCGATATTGCCTGTAAAATTAATTACCACCTTTAAATATACTTTTTATGGCAGGCCATCTTTTCTGAATGAATGATTTATGTAATTATTTCTTTCTCAAATTCATTAACTGATCCCTTTATGGTTTTCCTTATCCTGTGAATTATTTTCTTGAAACTCCTTATGTTTGCAGAATGGTATCTATAACAAGGGGGTTAACAAATCATTGTTAAACGATTCCTGAGTTTTAAAATTTAGAACAATTATTACACTAACTGCATGCTAGGGCGGGCCGAAAAAACGTTTTTGAAGTGATAACTTCTTATGGCACGCTGTGAACTTTTTTTGTAATGGGTAAAAAATGTTAAACTCGCGTCAGGACACGTGGCCTGATCGAAAATTCGTGAGACGGATGTATTTCACTGGAGCAATATAAAATGCGACTTTTCTTGACTGGTAACTTGGCAACCTTATTCAACAAACTGACAAATTCAAGTACATTTTTTATGTCATTTTGACAAATTAATTTAGTAGCTAAATTCAAAATTTAAGTGCTTTTCATTAGTTTATTGATTAAGTTCTGCTTTTGCTACATTAAAATGGTCCAAGGAGAGGTGTCGTTTTTAGCAGATGTTATGGACACCATAGCGTGTCTTAATGGTTCTCCCCCCGACAAAATTTTAGATCAAATAATTTATCAGTGCAAGAAGCCGTTAAAAAATGCATCAATTTTGTTAAAAAAGCATTAAAAACTGGACTGACAGCTGGTTTGATCAAAGAGAACGGGGGAAGGTTTAAATTAGGTTTTGGTTTGCCGATAACGGAGGCTCGAAGACGAAGAAAAAATAGAAGCAGAAGCCATAGACGACGTAGCCAAAAGCGACAAAACCGAAAACGAGGTAGCCGAAAACGAAAAAGTCGAGGTAGGAAGAAAAGCGCCATATTGAAAGAAGATCAAGCAAAAAGCGGAAGAAAGAAATCGAAAACATTCAAATATGGTACTGATGTTTAATATATGATTTATAATAAAGCGTTAATAAAAATAATGCATTTTTCATAAACTATGGAAATTTGGAGACAATATTTTTCAGATTAAAAATAATATTTTTTGAAGTGAAAACTTCTTTAGCGGCGTTGTACACTTTTTTTGTAATGGGTAAAAAATGTTAAACTCGCGTCAGGACACGTGACCTGATCGAAAATTCGTTAGACGGATGGAGAGTAGACAGCTTGACGTGGCGTAGGAGAGGGAGTATCCCCCTCTCTTTCTACGGTGCGGTGAAAATGAATGCCTGCGCCGGCTGTTTCGTTTAGGCGGCGCAGAGCGCACAACGTTAATTCTTAAGTTTTCACTTCTGCCGGCACTCCCAGAGTGCAACCCGTAAATTTTTTTTTTTATTTTGAAGTTGTTATAGCGCTGGAAAGTTGCTTTTTATTTAGATACAAAATAAGAAAAAAACATTATAGAAATCAGTTGGCATCTTCCGGTCGCGCATAAGCTCCAAAATTTTACAAAATAATAAAAAAGTTACATCTTCACGCATTTTTAGAAATTGTTAAATAATACATACATACATACAGTCACGCTTCTTTCCCGTAGGGGTAGGCAGAGACCACTTCCCTCCACTTCCGCTACGGTTCTTACACACATCTTTTGCTTCCTCTACTTTCATCAGTGCTCTCATACATGCTCGTCGGTTGTTAGTACTCTTGACCTGACCTGAACAATTTTGGTCTGATCGAGATATGTTCGCCGAGGTCGACCTCTACCGACTTCTCCGTTCACAGTCGCCTTATAAATTTGTTTCGTCAATTTTTCTTCATCTATCCTTTCTACGTGTTCAAACTATCTAAGCATTCCTTTATCTATCTTTGTAAACACATCTTCTTTTACACCACATCGTTTTCTTATCTTACTATTCTTCACTTTGTCTATCAGAGTCACCCCAGCCATACTTTTCAGACTACTTATCTTCACAGCATTAATCCTTTTTTCATGCTTCTTCTGCTAAAGCCAACATTCACTACCATACATAAGTGTAGGCACCAACACTCCTTTATGCACAGCCAGACGTGCTTTTTTTGACACTTTCTGGGTGTTCATAAAGCTATGCAGTGCCCCATTTATTTGTTTTTCTGCCAATACTCTTCGCTCAATGTCACTGTCATACTTTCCATCTCGTAAATTTTGAACCCAGGTATACAAACTTATTTACTTATTCCACTCTTTCTGCCTTAATCAAAACTTTACAGTTTGTCCTGCTGTTTTTTCTAAATAATTTATATTTAAATGTAATAGCCGTAGTATTTTCTCACACAAATTAATAAAGAGTAAAAAAAAAGGCAATAAAATTAGGAACCTGTAAAAAAGATTTGGGTGTACGAGATCCTGGGCACTTATCACATTCGAGGTGGTTGGCTAAAGCAAATAGAATTCTCAGATTGTACATAAGTAAAAAAAGCCCTTCACTTGAACTTCAAGAATTAGTTTTGTTTACATTAAAATCATACATGCCAATGTGGTTTACTATTAAAACAAGTAAACACTTTACATATGGCCCGACAATTTTATACCAAGCTTTACAATCTACCAGGTATTTACCAAAAAATTTTCTTGATGTTGTCGACCCTGTGATCGAACTGTTAGCTATGACTCAAGATGACAAGAAACACATAAGACAGCTAGGACTTTGAAGAATTCTGAAGGCAAGGCAGACAGATGCAAGAAGAATAACAGTAAGAATATTTAGGCAACCGAAAATCAACTTCAATGCGCAAGATTACTCTGAAATGATCAACTGGATGGACTGTGAATTATCTTCTCCCCCATTTTTGGCAAAAATCAGTGACGACGAGATCAAATTGCACATCGACAGTGGCTCAATCCCTGACTGGAACAATACTTTCAAGCAATTCCCAGTTCACACGCTGGCTGTTGAACGCTGTGTAAAACTCGTTACGGAAGCTTTAGGAAAAGTTTGTAAAGCCAAACTGATTTGTAAAAACCACTCTGCTGTCGAAATCATTCATGCCTAACTTAACCAGTAAATCAGTCTTTAAAGTACCTTCGGCTTCAAAATAGAGAACAGTAAAAATAAACTGGCTCAAATAACATTTAAACTTTGTTTTTGTTTTTAATTTAAACTCTGTTTTTGTTTTTTTATAAAGGCAAGTTTATTAATAAAAACTATACTGTAACTTAAATATTTAAGGACCGACGAGAATGCAATAATTCGATTAAAATATCCGATTATCCTGATTACTTTCGCCAGGATTCATAAATTTCTTCAGGGATCCTTTGCATGAGAGTAAGAGAGATAAAACTAGTGCGTGAACTGCGCATGCGCGCAGAACAAATATTAACGAGGTTATCGCATCGGTGGTAGAATCAGTGGTAGAATGCTCGCCTGCCACGCAGGCGGCCCGGGTTCGATTCCCGGCCGATGCAATCTTTATGTGCTTTTACCATTTAATACATAATTTTTTTAGTGAGTAAAACAAATCGAACTCAAAAGCGAAATATAAATTATAGTTTAAAAACACGCGTTTAGAGTTAATCAAACTGAAAAGTAAAGAATAATTCTTAACATAGAATAGCTATTTGCGTATTAAGAGCGCAAAGTGATATATTGCCGCTCGACAAAGAGAGTTACCACGCGACGCAAAGCGAAGCGAAGCGCGGTAATTTTTGCAGAGTGCAATGACACTTTGTGATCGAAATACATACAAGATTTTTTCTACAAATGCAGTTTTTAGACAGAAAAAAAAATACTAAATACTTTATTTTCAAATAAGTAAGACCATAATATTACTTGTATTTTAATTATAACATTTTATAATATTCTTGAAAATAATTACTTCAGATTATCATTCGCTATATTGTCACGTGCCTATTTTTTTCCCTTCTACCGTTCCATTAGTAATTGGGTCTCTGATAGTCTGGTGCTCGTAAATAGTTTTGCATACCGTATTTTGTTTTAACTTAAGTATATCATTCGTTGTAAATAGTGTTGCATACCTAGTAGTGATAGGATTTAATTATTAATGGCTGTGAAATTTTTGCTAATCAATGGAGATGAAGTGGGGGTTTTTGTTATTAGATTTTGCCTTGATTTTTGGCCCCGATTGTCGTTTGTCAGCTATATTATTGTTTGGTTTGCTTTTCTGTGTGGATGGGCTGGCTATCAACACGGACGAGCGTGATTATGAGTTTGGAACATATATTTGTGAAGATGGTTGGCTGACACGTGACCCGTGTCATTCCTTATTTCCGGCCTGGGAGTGAGTAGTTGGAGACGGTCGCTTAGTGTCAGTCTTGGGAGTCGGTAGTGAGGATTTTTGTGGTCGTCGTGTGATATTAACAAGTGTGCAAAACCTCTACGGTTTTTTCTTCATA
Source organism: Agelastica alni (assembly GCA_950111635.1). NCBI lineage: Eukaryota > Metazoa > Arthropoda > Insecta > Coleoptera > Chrysomelidae > Agelastica > Agelastica alni. The sequence continues at coordinate 26,113,085 of OX467718.1, read as the reverse complement.
TCTGGCTGTATTTGGGCCATCTTAATTGGATTTTGAAGAAAAATCATTTGATTTTTAACTTGGCCATTCTATCTTACCTTCGTTGTTGATATTTTTGGTGTCGAGTTAAAATAACCGCATGCGGGATCTATTTGAGGAAAGCCATAGTTGGTTAGCACGTGCCGTTCCATAACCATCATCCATATCGACGATAAATTTCAGTGTTATAAAGACTTGCTTGGTGTTTTTAGCAGAAATTATTATGATAATACTACTTGGTGTTTCTGTTTCTTCGATCATCGATGTAACAGTGACGTCTCTATGAAGTTTTTATTTGGTTACATAGTATTGAGTTTGATTTTATCAACTTATCAGTTATTATGTGCTTGATCTAAGTGTTTTCAATAGTTTAAAAGTAACAAATTATTTTCATTAAATTTGTACCTGCTCCAAGTTGAATCTGAACGTATACATTACTAAATATACATTATGTAATTATTGTGATGGTTTCAAATTATTATTTTTGTTGCAAGTCCATTTATTTTGTATTTTTTTTTTAAACTTTTGCTATCAAGAATTCTATATAAAACCAATTATTTTTGAAATTTTAAATATTGTAAATATTTTTTTTTGTTAATTCTCTTTTGTACATCATTAGGTTTTTATTATTGTCTAAAAGATTGTTATAATTAATTTAAATATTATTTTAAGAAAAGTGTATTAAATTCGTTTAATCCACTTTACCAAAAATACAGAATTTGTTGTAAAAAAAAAAAAATCAGAATATCATTTTTACTTAATTAATATATTGCAGGAATTGTAAATATAGTTTTATTTATTTAGTTCACCAAAATTGTTTGTTGTTTATCGTGTGGCTCTGCTAGTGCTTACAAGACCTAGGGGTTTCCGGCTTATACCGTCTAAGTCGGTAGCGCGGCTCACTTTTATATTTTTTTTTCTTCTACCCTCTACGGCTGAGCTCGGGCATAATTTGCCAGTAGAGAGACCGCTGGCAGAGTACTCTTTAGAGAACAAAAAAAGACGTGGCAATATTAAAATTAAATGTGTGATTATGACAATTTTTTATATTTTTCTTCGAACCTGATGGTCCATCAGGATATTTCTCTAACATAAAATCTTCCGAAGATTGGAAATCTATAAAACGAGATGTGGATAAATGCGGTTTTGAAAAAATTTTTTTTGTGATTTCAATCTTATTTTTGATTGATTCGTCTTAATAACCTTTTGCGACATTACTACTTTTCCATCCACCATGTTTCTTTAGTTGTCACCATTCACCAATAAAGTAGCAAAGGTTTGTCGAAAACAGTGTCCTGTATATAAAGTATGCTCAGGTAATTGCAAATATTTAGCAAAGTGTCTGGAAATTTTCCCGATTGTATCCATACCCACAACTTGTTTGGTACATCTACCTTTTTGATAACTTAAAAATAGGCGTTGGGAAGTATATTGTTATTTTGACAAAGTTGTCTAATTGCAATGTATTTTTTACAAATTGATAGATAATCAACTGAATTTTCTTCATTATGACCAACAATCGTAAAAACACGGCTAATTCTTGTTTTTGAATCTGGATTTGGACTATTAAAATAGAATCTTAATCTTTTATGTAACCGATCTCCATTTTTACCAATTTATCGCGTCTGCAGGCACCAGCAATACCCATAATTGGAATAACCTTTAAAAAAATTAACAGTCAATGGCTATCCAAAATGTATAAGCTATCCAAATTGCTATCAATCCAATAATTCATATTTCTAACGAAATAGAAGGGAAAATAACTCGTAAATTAAAAAAAAGTGGCCCCGGCCGAAATTGAACACAAGCGAACAGCTTAAAATGCCTGCGCTTCAGATACCTAGGCTAATATGACTGCTCAAGTAATTAAAAGTTTAATGGTATTATTCAACTAGGAAACTATTTTAACTGCTTATCAAACTACAGAAAGTGTAAGGTATAATTGAAATTTACCTTTTTCAGTAGATATTCTGCATCGGTAGCTTCTCGTAGAAATTTGTAAATATCTTCAGTGGTAAATGTTTTGGATTTATTCGCTTTGTATCCAACGGATTGTTTTTTGAGAAATGCGAGGATACAAATTAATTTCGATGTTATTTTTAACATTTAAGCATGTTCGTTTTATCGAATATATGGACCAAAGAGTTGATGACTTTGAAGTTTTTGATTTTTTTCCAAAATATGCCAGTAACATATTTTCTGAATACTTATTGACCTTCTTCGATTGACACCAGGTTATGGATCTATTGTATTAAAATTTATATTTTGCTCTCGATTTCTCTGGTAGGAGATTTAAAGTTACATTTTTTGCACTTTCTGCTACATCAGAAGGTGTGTTTAATAATTCACCATCACTATTTTTATGATTTAAGAATGAGTAAGAGATGCAAGCGTCTTTAAAATATTTCCGCGCTAGAGCGGCAAAGCTGTCACAAAATGACGTTTGTCGAAAAACGTTAACTTTGCGTTGAAATTTAAAAGTGTTAAAGGCTACTTTGCTAAGCAGTTGTACAAAAATAAAATAACTGACGATAAAATCAATGTCAGTGTTCTAAAAACGTGGGGTGCTTTGTATGACATTTTTAAACTAACTCTGCGTTTTGGAATGAAAGCACCTCACGCTTTTAGAACAGTAACATTAATTTTTTCGTCAGTAATTTTATTTCTATGTTAAGAATTATTTTTTACTTTTTAGTTTGATTAACTCTAAAAGCGGGATCTTTAGTTTTTTTAAACTATAATTTATTAAATATTCATCAAATTGAACATTACCATGCTTGTTATTACTGTTCTCACCCATCATGTCATATGACTAATTATCTTTTTTTAGGTACTGTTTTTCTATAGCACTGGGGGTCATTGCCTGACCGGAAGTTAACAATTTGTTTACACCATAAAAGAACACAATGTTGTTTTCTTCAGATATTAAAATACTCAAACTATTACGTTAAAAAAAGTATGTAAAGTTTTCAATATTTTGGCAAATTTTGGGGCTTATGCGCGACCGGAAGATATCAGCTGATCTAAACCAAATTAAAATAAAATAATGTTTTTAGGCTCTATTTTAAGACGTAAACAACTATTACATTACTAAAACATCTTATTCAAAAATTAAAAAAAAAATCGCGTAAATGAAGTTTTCATGTTTTGTCAAAAAAAACGCCCACCCTACTGCATACAGCTAATAACAATTATTATTCAACTAAATTAGTTACCATGCTGTTATAAAACCTCACTTATAGCTTGGAAAATAATAAAGTCCTTAATAATAAATTCCAACTGACTACTTCACAAAAAGAATAATTACCAAATTAAAAACAGTAAAATTAAATAATTTAACTTAAAACGTAAACATAATTTGACTGTAGTATAACTTGAATCCGTATAGGCGCGCGCCAATACGATATCCAACCATAATCTCATACAAATCTAATGCGTACATTTTTAAAACGCTTATTAAAAGACATTCAAACCGTAAATTTTATATCTACGGCTGTATGAATCAAAGCTGGTAAGAAAAGCTGCCCGCGGCTATAAATAATTCGATAATATGTTGGGCGTTTGATGTTACCGAGAAGCCATAAATCAGACGACATTTTTTATAGGCAATACGCTGCATCGTGCCCTCAGGTGTTATAATGGCTCCAGAGGCGTACTTGCTGACCACAATCAGTAACAGTATAATAAAATTATTATCTGCGTTTAGTTTTTTTTTTGTTTGCATAAATCTGTGTTAGAAATAGTAACCATAGATTAATAAAACGTAAAATAAATTTTATCTATTTATTTAAACCAAACAAAAACCAACATACTAGGTTTATTGACATTGGCTAGTCACGGGACAAAATAATATTACAGAAAATAGGTAAGGTAGCATATTTTTGTGAACACAAATGTAGAATTTTATATTTAATTTTAACAATTTACATTCACCACAGGAGCAGGACATTGAGAACCCTCATTTATCTTGCAATTGTTTACTACTGCATTTTCGCAAAGAGGATACATGGGTTCTTTACAATCAACGTCTCCAAGCTTGTATTGGGATTTATTGTCAGCTCTAAACAATATTAAACATTGTTCATTTCCTGCATTGTTATTGGGTTCTCCTGGATACCAACCTAAATATTTAACAGGTTGGTTAAACCATTTCCAATTTACATTGTCACATAATCTGTTGCCTGATGTATAAAAGCCATTTGTCCAATCATTTGATTCTATACCTAAAATATGTAATAAAAAAAAAGTGTCAATTTATTAAAAATGACTTTAAAAATGTTGTACAAAAAAACAAAATTTTGAAAGGTTTTAACTGTAAAAGTGTAAAAATATAATATTTTTCACAAATCTAAAAAATAGTTGTTTATGTACCAAGTACGAAAAACTGCATATTATGGTCGAGTCTGCAAATTAATAGTCAAGGCTAGTAAGCAGGCGAAACATTAAAAAGTTTTTGCCTATTACAATTTTTTGTCGACATCTACTTGCCTTTGTTTTTATTAAATCGTGGATTTACGAAAATGACCCGATCGTCGCTCTCGCACCGTAGTGTATCATAGTGACCACCTCGGACAAAAAGAGTTTGTGGACGAAAAATACTTGCGAAAAAAGTGAAGTGGAAGTCGACGACTTCTCATAAACATAAATATTTATATATATATATATATATATATATATATATATATATATATATATATATATATATATATATATATATATATATATATATATATATATATATACCCCATTTCGGGTACTTAACAAGCATCTGCATATTGTTACCAAGGTACTCTAAGGATTCGATGCAATTCCATACATGTTTAGAATTTATCATGTTGGAGCTGAGTGCTTTTAAAGCAGCCTGGCTGTCTGATATTATACTTATGTTTTTGTTTGCTAAAGGTCTGTTGGTCAACTCTCTTGCACACAATTCGATAGCAAATACTTCAGCCTAAAAGATTGTAGCATACCTGCCAAGACTGGTAGATATTTCAATCTTTGGTTTTCTGCTGAAAACACCGACCCCAACTTCATCTGGGGTTTTTGAGCCATCTTTGTACATTACTTATTCAGTCTCTGGGAAGAGGATTTGTCCCCTCACCCATTCGTCTCTCTTCGGAAAGAGGACTTTGAACGACTTTTCTACGTGTATTTTTGTGGCTAGCAAGTCAGGAACCATCCCGAGAATTTGGTGGTTTTTTGTTTTACTCAGTATCCCGGAGTGAACCTTGAGTTGCTCTCCATTAATTTGCTTTTCCAAAAACAAGAATCTGTAATCTGTAATCTAAGAGAATATCTAGGGGAAGAAGATGTAGGAGGTGTTCCATCGCTGCCGTTGGTGTGCTGGACATAGCTCCAGTTATGGCCAGGCATGCCAGCCGCTAAAGGCCAGCAAGCTTTGCTCTGGCTCTCTGTTGTAACCCTTTGGTCCACCAGACTACTGAACTATAAGTGACCATAGATATTATCATTGTTTGATAAATCCAGTAAATCTGTTTGGGGTTCATTCCCCAAGATTTGCCACATACTCTTCTGAGATTCCAGAAAGAAAATCTGGCTTTTTTTATTGTTTTTTCCAAGTGGGCGTTCCAGGTGGGACTTTTATCCAGAACTACACCCAGGTATTTCACTTCCGCCGCAAATGGAATGCTCTCTCCGTATAGGAAAGGCTGCCGAAACTTATCTAGCTTTTTCCTTTTTGCAAAAGGAATAATTGCAGTTTTCCGGGGGTTAACAGACATCTGTCCCCTCTCGCACCATCTGTATATTGTGTTAAGTGCTTCTTGGAGGACGTTTGTGATCGTCGCTTCAAATTTTCCTCTATTATAACCAGATCATCCGCATAGCATTGAAAATCTACTCCTTGCATGGAAAGCTCGCTCAGCAGAAAGTTGACTAGAAGTGACCACTTTAGGCGGAAAGTACCCCGCTTTGTAGAAAATTTTGCTTGTAAGGTAATACCATTTATTTACATTCGATGTTTTTTAGTCATTTTTAATTTTTAGCCTTGAAAAAGACAATGAATTTGTCGAAAGCTTGGCAAAGTAAAAAAGAGTTTTTATTTTTGACTTAGAATGAATACGCGTGAATTTTAAATAATACTATAAGTACAGTCGAAAAAAACATTTACTATATATATATATATATATATGGGAAAAATGTATAACTGATTTTTTAAAAATCAGCTAATTCTGCTGTATGTAACCTATATTATAGGTTTATTTGGGTCGATTATGTAACAAAAAACAACTACTCCTCTGGCTATATGCCGCGACAGGTATTGAATTACATCTGATACATAATCGTGTATAATACCCCATTTTGAGTTACAATATGCAGATGCTTGTCAAGTAAGAGAAGGAACTATTGGATTTATCCATCCGAAGTAACCACCTATGGACCGGTTTCGGGGTGTGTTGCCCCTCATCAGCATAGGGTAGGTCTACCTCGACTGAACACATCAACAGCTTCGACTCTTACCAAGTAAACATTAAGTGCTACGCGAATAGCGCCAGTCACGACATCTATACTTTTTAACAAGCACCACCCGGTGAATAGCTTCTGCGAAGAAGTATTGTTATTTGCAAAATTTTAAAAAAATTTAAAAAATCAGTTATACATTTTTCCCATCTATTGACGCTGTCGAAAAACGTTCATAGTCTACTAGATCTTTTGTGCATAACCCTTAATCTATTCAAGGCCCGGGATTCCGAGACTTCGAGCAAAGTTTATCAGTTTTCTGGGGGCTAAGTTTATGACATCAAAGGGCTTTAGGAAGGCCCCTTCCAGAAACTTGAGCCTCTTGCAGAAAAGCGCTGGGCATTCGCAAAGCAAATGTTCTGCAGTTTCAGCGAAGTTCTTGCAGTAGCGGCAACTATCACTCTCTGTTTTGTCCATCTTTTTTAGGTGATGCCTTAGAGGGCAGTGTTCAGTGACGAGTTCCGTCACCTGTTTTAAGTCTTTCTTGTCCAACTCGAGAAGCTGTTTAGCTTTACTTGGCGAAAGACTTACTAGCCTTTTCGCTTGTCCTTGTCCTGGCTCTTTATGCCAGTGAGATTTCATTTCATTATATATTTATATATATGCCGGTGTAGAACGTCTTTCGACGTTGTCCGAAGCCTAATTTCCATCCCTTTCGGTCTTCGCAATACTCAGATGTTAGGTTTCTTCCACTTATTGACTTTTGAATACCGGTTTGCCATTCCAATCGAGGTCTTTCCCTTTTCCTTCTTTTACTTGGTTGCCATTGTAAGACTTGTTTGGGCAATCTTGTATCGGGCATTCGTTGAACGTGGCCGTACCAGGTGGGCTGTTTTTGCTCGATATCACTATTAATGGTGCCTTAAATTCCTATTTGTTGTTTTATATTGTCATTTCTTATTTTGTCCCTTCGGGAGATGCGCAAAGACCTCCTGAAAACATCCATCTTAACAGCTTCAACTTTCTTTTTATTCTTTTCGGTATTTCTCCAGGTTTCTGCTCCATATAATAGAGTACTTTTTATTATGGTTTCATAGATGTTAATTTTATATATATATATATATATATATATATATATATATATATATATATATATATATATATATATATATTCAGCAGTTGAGAGAATTATAAATGCTGCATTTACCTACATATTTTTAATATAGGTATAAGTGGGTTGATTATATATCAGAAAACAAAAAACTTCTCTGGCTATAGCCTGCGACAGGCATTGAATTACATTTCGGAGTGAATTGCTCCTGATCAGCATAGGGTGGGTTTCCTTGAACAGACACATTCGAAGCTCCGACTCCTATTAAATACACATGAAGGACCACAGAAATAGCGCTAGTTGCGACATCTGTACCCGGTTAATAACTTTCAAAAACGGAGGATACTACAATGTGCAAAAATTATAGAAAACAACATTATTGCAGTAAACTATAAAGTATTTTAAAGTTCCGACAGCGAAAATATGTGTGAGAATTATAACTGCTGTATATATATATATATATATATATATATACAGGATACACAAGTTCAGGCCCAATTCAAAGACATGAGTGAAAGTTGCAATGAAAGTGAAATTACTACGACAGAAATTGTGGAAGCGTTGAACAGTATGAAATTGGGTAAAGCTGCTGGGTACGACAGGAAAACAGTTGAAATGCTAAAGGCTGGACAAAACGTGGTAGCTAGTCTACTGGACCGCCTTTTTAACCTTTGTTGGAAAAGTGGTAGTGTACCAGACGACTGGTGCAAGGCCGTTATCGTGCCGCTTTACAAGGGAAAAGATTCGCAGCAGGACTGTAAGAACTACCGAGGTATTAGTTTACTCAGCATAGTCGGCAAACTGTATGCAAAGATATTGATCAAAAGAGTAACGAATGAAACTGAGAAGATGATATGGGATGTGCAAGCAGGATTTAGAAGAGGAAGGAGATGTATGGATCAGGTCTTTTCATTACGCGGTATAGTCGAAAAATTCTTGGCTAGAAGTCAGAAGGTCTATTGCGCTTTTATAGACTTGGAAAAGGCCTATGACAGAGTGGTGAGGAGTGAATTGTGGTCTACATTGTCTATGTATGGGGTGAGTGGTAGTTTAATACGAGCACTGAAATCACTTTACAAGGATTCCACTACTTGTGTCAGGATAAACGGAGCTTGCACGGACTGGTTTAACATCGAAAAAGGTGTGAGACAGGGATGTGTGGCTTCGCCATGGCTGTTTAACTTATACATAGACAATTGTTTAAAAGATCTGAAAGAAAGTGCGTATGGATTAAAAATGAATGATTTGATCGTCAAATGCCTTCTTTACGCCGATGATCAAGTCATATTAGCGTTATCTGAAGAGGAGTTGCAGGCGATGGTTAATGTTATGCATGATTCCCTGAAAATCAAAGGAATGAAAATAAATGTGAGCAAAACGAAAGTAAAGGTTTTTGAAAGAGAAGAAAGCATGACAAACTGTGGGGTTTCGATTGAGGGAGAAATAGTGGAACAAGTTAATGAATTTGTGTACTTGGGTTCAAAATTTACTAGAGATGGAAAGTATGACAGTGACATAGAGCGAAGGGTAATGGCAGGAAAACAAATAAATGGGGCACTGCATAGCTTTATAAATAGCCAGAAAGTGTCAAAAAAGGCACGTCTGGCGGTGCATAGAGGTGTGTTGGTTCCTACACTTATTTATGGTAGTGAATGTTGGGTTTGGCAGAAAAAGCATGAATATAGGATTAATGCTGCGGAGATGAGTAGTTTGAGAAGTATAGCCGGAGTGACTCGGTTGGATAAAGTTAAGAATAGTGAGATAAGAAAACGCTGTGGTGTAAAAGAAGATGTGGTCACAAAGATAGATAAAGGAATACTTAGATGGTTTGGACACGTAGAAAGGAGGGATGAAGGAAGATTGACGAAACAAATTTATAAGGCGAGTGTGAATGGGCAAATCGGTAGAGGTCGACCTCGGAGAACATATCTCGATCAGATTGTTTTGAAAAAAGGCCAGGTCAAGAGTACCAACAACCGAAGAGCATGTATGAGAGCACTAATGAAAGTAGAGGAAGCAAAAGATGTGTGTACGAACCGTAGCAAGTGAAAGGAAGTGGTCTCTGCCTACCCCTATGGGAAAAAGGCGTGACTTTATGTATGTATGTATATATATATATATATATATATATTAAAAATCGCTTTTCAAAACGTCTGTTGACGTTGTCTGATGCCTAATTTCCACGTCTGGTGGTCATTACATTAGTCTACTCGCAGGTCTCTTTCGCTCATAGCTTTTTATACTTCTTCTTTCGGTCATCCTCTTTTTCTTTGACAATGCGGTGTTCATTCCATTGCTCTTTTTGGTAGTCTTGTATTTGATATTTGCTGAACGTGTCCACACTATACAAGTTGTTTTCTGTCGATTTTCGTTGATAGTGATTCTCCTATGCCCATTCGATGTTTTACGTCTCCATTACGAATTCTATATTTACGGGATATGTCTAAAGATCTTTTAAACACGTCCATTTCCACCGCTTCTATCTTATTTCAGTTACTTTTAATTACCTGCCAAGTTTCAGTTCCATAAAGTAGATTACTTTTGATTAGTGTGTCATATATATGATACTCTCGTTGTTTTCCCATTTCTTAAGAACAAAAAATTCCGTTAAGACACCCAATTGTTCTTCTTGCTTGTGTTATTATTTTTTTTTATTTCATTTTCGTCTTTACCTGTTGTATCAAAAATACCGCCAAGATATGTGAATTCTGTACAAGATGTAATTTTATCTCCGTCTTCAAGCTGAATATCCGAAAGAGCAGTTCCTATTGGGAACATTTAACTTATCATTAATCAACTTACCACTAGCTGCGATAAAGTTGTTAACTGCTACTTCTTTCTCTATACATAGAACACTAACCAAACTCATTGAAAGAGATTCACAAAATTCTTTAGCATTTTGCCGAGATAACTATAACATAAATAAAAAGTTTGTTTTTACAAAAATAAATTATTAAAAAAAACATTAAATCAGGCATATTCCACAAAAGTTAGGAAATGCATTCAGACTGAGTGTTTCACTTCTACCAAAAATATTGATGAAAAATGATATATGCAGTAGTTTTCTTTAAATTTAAAAAAATTAAACAAGAAAATTAAGAAATTTAAAAAAATACATAATTATATTTAAATAAGAAAAGAACTAGATCATCTAACGGTCTTAGTAAAGATACAGGGTGATTCTTTGGGAGTTCCAATTAGACGTTTTGAAGAAACTTGACATAATTAAAATCTGAAAATTTAAGGTGTAAGGTTTTCGGATATGCCAAATTGATCTAAAATATTTAGAGCCTCCAACTACTTCCAGTTATACCGGAAGTTGACTATAACTTACTTATTTTAAATAAAACATCCTGTATATTATTACGTTTTTCGATTAAGCTACTATTGAGGATTCTTTTAATATAGGGTTTTGCTACCTTACACTGAGGGTTTACAACTAACGTAAATTTAAATATTTTTATTGCATTATGTTTTTCTAGTATTGTGTATTTGTACCAAACATGGTCATTTTGTTAATAAAATGGTTATTATTGTACGGGGTGATTCGACTACAAACAAAACATTGATAGAAAAATGAAACCAATATTAGAAAACAATAAAAAAATCACAAAGTGGATTTATAAAGGGCAGGAGCATTCAAGACCATATATTCACAATTAAACAAATAGCAAAAAAGTTATTGCAACAATGTAAAGAGGTGTATTTGGGATTTATAGATCTAGACAAAGCATTTGATAAAGTACAAAAACAAAAATTTTGGAATATACTGGCCAAAAGAGGTATCAACAATAATACAATAAAAATAATAAAAAGTATAGACAATAATAATATTAACCGCATTATTTATCGAAATAAATAGTCATTTTCAACGAGAAACGGACTAGGACAGGGAGAAGGACTAAGCCCCGTATTGTTTACAGTATACATTGATGAGATAATTAAGAAATTGTCTTCCAAAGCAAGAAAAGTCCATATGGGATACAGATACCTTAACAAAATAGATATATTATAAGGAGTATTTGCCGACGACGTAGTAATAATAGCAGAAAAAAAGGACTAACAACAAAATATGGAGGAATGAAACAGTATACTAAAAGAATGCGGAATGAAATTAAATATAAATAAAACAAAAATAATGGTAATCGGACAACAACAAAAGATAATAGATATAAAAATAAGGAAAGACCTAGAGGTGCTGTCAACACTCAACTTTATTAAAAAACGGCAACTGAGCTGGTGGGGACACTCGCAAAGAATGAACAATTTAAGACCGGTCAAACAAGTATGGCAGACAAAAAAACGAAGAAGAAGAAACGAGGAAGACCAAGGCAGTCATGGGACGGAGTTATAGGAGAAATACTAAAAAAGAAAAAAAAAACATGGGAAAAAGCAAAACACCTGGCACTAAATAAGAGAGAATAGATGAAATAGAAAATGTTTGAAACTAAATGTATTTTACCCTACACCATTACAAGGTAATAAAAGTACAGATGTCGTGAATAGCGCTTTTTGTGTGGTCAGAGCTGTGAATGTGTCTGTTCGGGGAAACTTACCCTATGCTGACGAGGGGTAATTCACCCCGAAACCGGTCCATAGGTGGTCTCTTCGAGCAGATACATTAAATAGCCATTTCTCTTACTTAACAAGCACCTGTATATCTTGCTTATATATATATATATATATATATATATATATATATATATATATATATATATATATATATATATATATATATATATATATATATTATGATTTTTTATTGTTTATTGTACAGTGCCATAAAAAACAAAAATATTGCTATAATTTTAGTTGCATCAACAGGGAGACGTTTTTGAGCATTTACTTTGAAGTTTTAAATTTCTTACTTTTAATTAAATATTTTTCATTGTGTTTTTTTTTTAATAACCGCAAATAAAATACTAACTCACAATTCATAATTTAAAAGCTGAATATCCCAATAACGGTTTGATTTAGGTATAGGCAGTGGATAACGAAACTTAAAAGAGCAGTAAAAGTTCTGTCTAACAACGTTATAAAATACAGGGTGATTCATTTAAGAAAGTTGAGAAATCTTTAAATATGCGTTTTGAGTCACTCTGTACACCAATAATTATTTTATTAACAAAATGACCATGTTTGGTACAAAAACACAATACTAGAAAAACATAATGCAATAAAAATATTTAAATTTACATTAGTTGTAAACCCTCAGTGTAAGGTAGCAAAACCCTATATTGAAAGAATCCTCAAGAGTAGCTTAATCGAAAAACCTAATACTATACAGGGTGTTTTATTTAAAATAGCAAGTTATAGTCAACTTCTGGTATAACCGGAAGTAGTTGAAGGCTCTAAATATTTTAGATCAATTCGGCATATCCCAAAAACTTACACCTTAAATTTTTTAGATTTTAATTATGTTAAGTTTCTCTGAAACGTCTAATTGTAACTACTAAAGAATCATCCTGTTTTTTTAAAAGATCCCTATATCAAAATGTTTTAAACACAATTATACTAAAGAATCATCCTGTTTTTTTAAAAGATCCCTATATCAAAATGTTTTAAACACAATTATACTATGCTGTTCACACGTATGGAATAAATCCTTTTTTTGGCGTGATATTTGTTAAAAAAATATATTGATTTCTATCGGTAATTTGACAATTATTCTTCTGGTTTAAGTACCTAATCCGTTTCGAATGTTGGCAATCATGATCTTGTTTGTAGCTGCTCGAAAAAATTCTTTTGAGAAAGGCTTTCGCGGCCATCGTTTATTGGTGAATGGTTTTTGGCCGTCGTAGGTCTGAGTTTATACTCGACGTTTTGCCATCTCTAGTGGATGGCATCTTCTGGATATATAATTGTCTGTTTTTTTAATGCTGACAGTCTATGATATTTGTATGTCACGATCGCAGGTTGTATGTTTTGGTTAGCAGGGCATATTTGATGGCGGTTCAGAAATTGGTCACGTTCCGGGATTCATTATTCTTATTTTTGTAAGAAAACAGCCTCGTATTTTTAAGTACAGGTACCCATGTTCTATTAAATTTAAGCGTTTTCTTCAGATTTATTTAAGTTCTGCTGGTGTTTATGTATTTCAATCGCTTCTCTATAAAGTCCCGGGTTATATGCAGATGTGGTGCTGAAGACTTGGGTGTCCTGCAATTTAATTCTGAAACACTTAAAATTAATAGAACATGGGTACCTGTACTTAAAAATACAAGGCTGCTTCCTTACAAAAATAAGAATAATGAATCTCCGGAATGTGACCAATTTCTAAACAGCCATCAAATATGCCCCGCCCACCAAAACGTATACAACCTGCGATCGCGACATACAAATGTCATAGACTGTCAGCCTTAAAAAAGCAGATATCCCCAGAAGATGCCATCCATTAGAGATGGCGAAACGTCGAGTATAAACTTAGACCTATGACGGCCAAAATACCCAAAAAACCATTCACCAATTCTATTGAGGTTTTCCCATACCACGTTCGCAGATTCCGCAGCTATGAGATTCTTCTCCTGCTGGATCCTTTTTTTTTTTTAATTTTCGATGCATTGTGAACTGTAGTAGGGAGTATCGATATTGATTTCTCATGATATGACCTAGTTATTCGAGCTTTTTGCACTTCATGGTGTACATCAGCGGTTCTCAAACTTTTGTTATTCACGCCCCCCTGTTTTAAATTAAAAAATGTTGCGTCCCCCAATCCTTAGACCTAGGAATTTGGACTAAAATAGGCAACATTGTCTCGTCGAGAGCGCCAAAGATGCTGTCGGAAAGTTCGCGGCGTTCGTGCCACGTATTCAAGCTTCCTGATCTTTCTCGAACTGTCTGAACGCGACTATAAATACAGAAGCGCACATACGGTATTCTCAGTCTCTCAGAGAAGGTGTTTTAACACTAAGCAAGCATTATTGTGAAGTGTGAGTGTATAAGTAGATGTAGTATGGATAAATTTTTAAAACGAAAACTTGAGGATAACGGGGCTTGTACATCGACAGGTTCAGGTGGAAATCGTCCGAAATCTAAAACAAGAAAATATGACCCATCATACCTAAATTTGGGCTTTACTAGCTTTGAAGTAGGTGGCAAAGAAAAACCACAATGCGTTATCTGTTTAAAAGTATTGGCTGCAGATAGCATGAAACCAAATAAATTACAGAGGCATCTAGAAACTCTGCACAGAGAATATGTCAATAAACCGCGAGATTTTTTTGTGGAGAAACTCAACTTAAAAAACAAAAATCCAGCTTCCATAGAGTACTGGCAGTAAATAAGAAGGATCTCTTGGCATTATATAAAGTGGCATACAAAGTAGCTAAATGCAAAAAACCGCACACTATTGCAGAGCAACTTATTTTACCCGCTTGCAAAGACATTGTAGAAATAATGTTTGGTGAAAATTTTACTTCACAACTTAACAATATTCCTCTGTCAAATGATACAATCTGTCGACGAATTAACGATATATCAGTTGATATGCAGCAGCAGCTTGAATCTGAGCTTACTGGAAACTTGTTTGCTATACAACTTGACGAAGCAACTGACTCTAGTAATGATTCCCATTTGATTTGCTACATTAAATTCTGTCAATGTTCTAAAATATGTGAAGATTTATTGTTTTGTAAACAGATTAAAGGAAGAACTACAGCCACCGAGTTGTTCAAGATTACAAATGATTCTATTACTAAAATGAATTTGCAATGGAAAAATTGTGTTGCGATTTCTTAATATACTTAATCTTCAGCTGCAAGGAAAAGACGTAAATATATTTGATTTAAGTCAAAAGATTGATGCTTTTTGTAAGAAATTGCAGCTATGGCATAACAAATTGAAAGAAAACAGTTTGGAAATGTTTCCCACATTTTGCGATTTTGTGCAAGATTCCCCATTGGAAGATATTCATAAAGCTGTGATGCTAAAAACCATAGGAAGCCATTTAGAAAACTTAACTGAGAATTTCAAGCGATACTTCTTTGCAGAGAAAGATATCAAGTTGTCAGACTGGAGCTGGGTTTTAAATCCATTCGAAAATAGACCTGTCGGACTATCACTGCAAGAAGAAGAACAACTGATAGATATTTCAACAAATCCCTTACAAAAATCAAACTTTGTTAACAAATCTTTAACAAACTTCTGGACTGAACTTCCGAACGACTACTCCGTTATAAAAGCCAAAGCGCTTAGAATTCTGTTGCCTTTTCCAACGTCCTACCTTTGTGAAACTGGATTTTCTGCATTTGCTGTCGTAAAATCTAAATACAGAAATAAACTTCAAGTAGAAAAAGAACTCAGAGTGGCCATCTCTAACATAGAACCAAATTTAGAGAAGTTGTGCGCCTTAAAACAAGCTCATGTTAGCCATTAGTCCTTAGAATGTTTCTTTGTCATCATTAAGTAAGTAAAATTTCAATAAAGATTTTTTAAAAATCTAATGCTTTTTATCATTACCATTTTATTTTTAATCTGTACTGCGCCCTCCCCAATCATGTAAACGCACCCCCCTTAGGGGGCGCGCCCCACAGTTTGAGAAACGCTGGTGTACATGATTTCCATTTCTTTCTTAATTCTTTTGGAGCACTTCTTTGTTCTTTATGTGATCTATCCACTTTATTCCGAGTATTCCCCTGAAGAGCCACATTTCAAAAGCTTGATGATTCACATCATGAAAATATAACCCTTCTTGCACTCCCTCGGAATTATAAGCACCCCCTCAAATATTTTAAATAAGAAAGGGAGTCGTGTGGCACATTGTTCGAAAAGGAATTTTTTTTTTCTCCATTTAGAAATATAAGTTTTTTAAATTTGGTGCAATTATAACTAGGAATTTATTTTGAAAATAAAAATTTTGATACTGTACGTAAAATGAATTTACGGGTTAAATTAAATGTTTAAAAGGACCATTTTTTGTGATACCAGACGTTATGTTGTTAATTTTTTTCGTTATCCTAACTAAAAAATATTTTAAACTTAATATTGCCAAACAAAAGAATAAACATCCCTCTCTAACATGGTGCCATTTGACCCGCCTTCTTATTTCAAAATTTTAAGGTGGTGCCCATAACTCAGAAGGGGGGCAAGAAAGGGGTACATACTGTAAATTGTTAAATTGCCAATAGAAATAAACCAGTTTCAGTTTTTTTCAACAAATTCAAAATTTGCATACATATGGACCGCTTAGTATAGAAAGAAGTGTTATTACTGCCATATTTATTAAATGGTCTAACTTTTTATCACATTGTTTTTAATACTTTACTACTTTATTTTCTATTATTACGATAATTTGTTAAAAATTAACAGAAAAATAATGGTAAAAATAACTACCTTTTTGGGACCAATATAAAATGATGTAGCCTGATTATGAAGAACATCTAAAATATAAAAGAATTATGCTTTTTTAAAAATATTGTTTAAAGTATTGTTTTTTTTTTGCAACAATTTTTTAACCAATTTCAATTGTTTGGGGCTTATTTCTTGTCTTTTCAAATGCTTATTTTTTGTTTTTTAGATTACAAAAATATAAACCACCTTAAATAAAAGTGACAATTCAACTCATGTATAAAAAACCACCTATACCACAGTGTAATTACCATTTTCACAGCGGCAAAAGTAAGCTGCAACTTTTACAGCGATTATTTTTTGACGTTTCTCCAAACAAATAGAAATTTTCAATTTCAGTAATTCA
This sequence comes from Agelastica alni, assembly GCA_950111635.1. NCBI lineage: Eukaryota > Metazoa > Arthropoda > Insecta > Coleoptera > Chrysomelidae > Agelastica > Agelastica alni. The sequence goes on along the minus strand of OX467718.1, from coordinate 26,095,845 downwards.
TATACGTTTTAGCCAATCAAAACCATATTATAGTGGGAATAATCTACTTAGATTATTCCAGCGAGAATTATTTATGTAAAATTGTTTTTATTGAATGTTAACCTCTTGATCTGACGCGTAAGTCATATTTTTTTAAAAAATGAATCCCAAACGTTTTAGTAAATAACCAGTCGATAAAATAACTAATATAATCATTAAAATCATGTATAAATACCATAATAAGCAGCGCGTCGATTTGGAAACAATTTTAATTATTTTGCGATAAGAGAGGCTATATATTAAAAGAAAATACATCAACAACAAAACTAGCCGTTATTTTGAAGAGACCAAAACTCTTATCCATTTACTTTCAAGATTAACACTACACGGACCAATCTTAATCAAGATAAACAGCTCAATTCTCATAGATACCCTTCACCCCCTAGAACACAGAAGAATAGTTGCAGACCAGACATTATTCTACAGATATTTTTATGGCAGATGTTCCAGAGAAATAAAAACTCTTGTACCACCACTGGCCACATTCGGCCAAAGAACTCGGCACGCTGATTAGTTTCACCCATTTACTTTCAAGATTGACCCTGCCACGTCTTTTTTTCGTTCTCTATAGAGTACTCTGCCAGCGGTCTCTCTACTGGCAATTATGCCCGAGCTCAGCCGTAGAGGGTAGAAGAAAAAAAAAATATATATATATATATATAAAAGTGAGCCACGCCACGGTTCAAGCCGGAAACCCCTAGGTCTTATAGGCACTAGCAGAGCCACACGATAAACAACAAAGATTATGGTGAACCAAATGAAATTATAGCAAAAATATATTGGATACTTTACTCCTACAATAAATCAAAGTACACAGTTCAATAATAAAATTATAACAAATATAGTCAAAATTAACAGCCAACAATAAATCAAAGTACACAGTTCAATAATAAACTTATAACAAATATAGTCAAAATCAACAGCTAACAATAAATCAAAAATCTAAAGTTTACGATTCCATAAAATAACCAAAACAAAAGTAAGAGTAACAAACTTTACCAAGTTACCAAAAAAAACGTATACAAGTCAACTTTTTAATAATACTTAATCAAACATTCACTTAAGGCTACTAATTTACTCATTTTTTTACCATTTACATAAAGATTTGCACTGTTAAAACAATCGAGCTTATTTAAAAACATTTCTTTTTACAATGTCTGTCCTTCAAAATATCAATATTGTAGGATATTTACAAATAAGTATGAAGAAAACATTTTTACTTGGACACAAAGAACTATTGAGAAGATTACTTTAATCAAAGTTCAGCCTTGGCATATTATCCAATGCAATAAATAGTTTTCAACAATGTACCATATTAATAAATTAAAACAAAACTTAATCGTTGTGTTAAAAACAAATCACGTCGTTTAAATATTCTAAAATAAATCACTTGTAACCTTTGGGTATACGAATTCACTACTCCTGTGGCCGGTTTGGTTTATGGAACGGTACCTGCTAATTAACAATGGCTTCCATCAAATAAATCCCGCATGCGGTTATTTTAACTCGACACCAAAATCCCAGATATCAACAACAAAGGTAAGATATAATGGTCAAGTTAAAAATTTAATGGTTTTTCTTCAAAATCCAATTAAGATGGCCCAAATACAGCCAGATATGAAAGAAAATCCGTAGAGGTTCTGCACACGTGTTAATATCACACCATCCCAAAAATTCTCCCCACACCACTCGCAAGACTGCCACCAAACGACTGACCACTTCCCAGGCCGGATATCAAGAAAAATGACACAGAACCCACGTTAAACAACAATATTCGCAATTCCATGCTCCACATCAAGAATAGCGCTCGTACGTGTTGATAGCCAGCCCCATCCACACAGAAATGCAAAACAAACAATAATATAACCGACAACACACAACAATCGAGGCCAAAAACCAAAGCAAAATCTAATAACGAAAACCCCCACTCAATCTCCAGCGACCACAGCCATTAACAATCGAATCCTATCACTACAAGGTATGCAACACTATTAACAACGAATGATATATTTAAGTTACAACAAAATACGGTACCTGAGGAATACAAAACTATCAGAGACACAATTATAATGGAACTGTAGAAGGGAAAAAATAGGCACGTGACAACCCTACAAGGACCAATCTTCAAAAATCCTTTTTTTACAGGGCTGCTACAGAATGGAACAAGCTTCCAAAATTAGTTTTTTCAGAGAACTATGACATGCAACTTTTTAAAAAGCAGGTTCACAATCATCTCCTTTTTACACACAAAAGGTCTACCTTTTTGCGACTGTTTTCATTAAAAAAAATAAAAATTGTAACGTCAAAAAATAATCTATCGAATACCATACGAGAGTAAAATAAATTAGATAATAATTCTCCAGACCTTTTCAAAAAAACCTTGGGGCTCTCGTGTCTATCATCTGGCAACAAGTTTTCTAAAATCTGTCAAATTATTTTTCCTTTGTGTTTTCTGGTTGTTTTTATAAACATTGTATATTTCTGGCATTACTGTAGTTTAATTTTGTTAAGTTTTTACTTTAATTAATTTAACACAATTTTAAACAGAAAAAGAAATTTCTTTTTTTTAATAAATTTATATAAAAGCTTGTTTTTAAAAATATTTTTTTACGTTTATTTTATTTTGTACTTTTTGGAATTACAATTTGTTTAATTAATACTTAATATTTTTACTTAATGATTCAAATTTTGAATTAAATTTGCCCATAATTACAAAACTTGGAGGCGCAATTTTAAAAATATTAATTTCAACTAAAAATTATTAATTTTAGACCCCAAAAACCTCTAGACGCCAATTTTAAATCAAATCAGATCATAATCAAAAACGTTTTTCGCCATACTAAAGCCGTTATATTTTTTTCCTAAAAGAAATTTCACAATGCATTGTCACCGGAATTATGTTCACCTGCCAAATTTCAATTCAATCGGACGATTGGTAGTGAGTCAAATTTAAGTTGCAAGATTTTTTTATTACATAGTTAGTTAGCTACAGTTTGGAGCATCCTGCAACCGCAGGGAAAGCATACCACTGGAGAAATACGCCTTGATCTTCCAGGCCGAGGTCTATGCCATACTTAGGTGTGCCACGCACCTGACAGAAAGCAGAGTGACCAACAGTAAGATTGATATTCTCACTGACAGTCGCGCGGCCATTGGGGCCCTCGTGAGTTGCACCACAGCAACATCGGTGGTGGGGTACTGCATGCAGGCCATCACTGAGTTAGCGACTGCCAATAAGGTCACTCTTACATGAGTTCCTGGACACACATGGATAAATGGCAACCAAATAGCCGATGAATTGGCAAGAAATGGGACCCTGGTGGAACCAAAAAGCCAGTTGGTCGAATTGTCGAAGCAAGACATGAATCGAAACTAATCCTTGAGCAAGAACATATCGCTCAGTGAAATGCAAATACTGGCTGCAGAACATTAAGACCACTAAGGGCGCACCTCTTTAAACCTAAGCTGACGGCTGAAAAAACTGCCGACTATGCGGCGAAGAGGAAGAGAGCAGCATGCACATTCTGTGTTGCTGCTCGATGCTAGCGGTGTACAGGTATCAAATCTTGAGCTGCATCATAATGGATCCAAGTGATCTAATTGAGACAGGGCCAACAGAAATTCTGCGGTTTGCCCTGTAATTCTAATGCCCCAAAGACACAGCGGTAGTCACAGAGGATCAGAAGATCTAGGTGACAAAGGTGCCTATACCAATGGCCCAACCACAAGAATGTAGTTAGCTTTAAATGAAGCTAAATAAAAGCTTGTAAAATAATAACAAAATAAAATACCTACAGCAACTATTGTGGTATTTTTTTACTTCATCCAATAAGATAAACAATTGTCTTATCTTTATAAATCTGTTGATTCATGCATTTTTATAAGCTCAAAATTGCCATTATCAAGAAGTCAGATCGATTTTCTATATATTTCATTAGAAGAAAATTCGTATTGTTATTGCAAATATTGATATCGATAGCTTATTCACAAATAAGAATTTAAAATTCCAAGTCCTGCCCTGGTGACACGTTTGAATATCCCGCTCAATATACTATTTATTACGCAAACTCAAAAGTAGGTCAATCGCCCTATGGGTGCCAAATTATACTGATTGGCGTTCTAGTATTTATTATTTCTGTGTTCCATCCACTCAATGACGCTCTCCGTTTTTATTTCTCTCTCTCTGTCATTTTATTTTCCTCTTTATTTTTATTCCCCCACAACAGTATCGTTAAACGTGTAAGTTTCACTTAAAAAACATACATTAAAGTATTTATAAAAAAGACATAATTATGAGTTTGCAGTAGAAGGAATTTTTGAAAATTTAAATAGATCAACCAACTATATCTCTATTTAAAGTAAGAAAGCGCCAAAAATATAAAAAAATAACTTAATTTATGAATTCAAAAAAATTTACCTTATTGGTAGAATAAAATATTTACAAAATTTGAAAATATTACCTCCAACAGACGATCCAATTAAACAGCTTAGAGCAAAAAATATAAACATCGTATTAACCATGTTGATACCGTTGCACTGCTTAAACGATGTTCAAATGTCCTTTTATACATATAGCAAGTACGATAAAACAAAGTTATTACAACATAAATGATTATTTATTTAACAATTATTTTCTCTAAATGCAAAATTATTTAAATCCCTTAGATAAAAACACAAAACCAAATTTAAAAAACCTGTTTACAAAAAATACATGCTTTATTTTTATTTTTTCACTTAAATTAAAAAATAATTTGGTATTTAGATTATTATAGATACTTTTTAGGTTAAAATAATTCACATTACATTTATGGTTATCAAATTAGCTTGTTTTGATGGGGATTCCTCCTTTCTTTTAAATTCGATTCAATTAGCATACATCTTGCTTTTTCCTGCAGCGTTCTGTTTTTTCTTTCTGATAACCCATTTTGTTGTGGTGTGTATGGCGCTGGTAATGTTCTGGTTATACCATTATTTTTAAGAAAGTCAATAAATTCTTTGTTAATGTATTCTGAGCCATAGTCAAATTGAAACATAGTTATTCGTTTTTTTGTGAAATTTTTATAGCGCTGGCTGCTGAGCAAGGCTTAAATTTATACCAAATGTATGTTACCACAGCTTATCTTAACGGTGAATTAATTAAGGACATTTATATGAAAGCTCCTTAATACCTCGAACAATACATTAGTGAAATATTGGTAGATGAAAGCGATAAAGAACTCGACCTATATAATAAAGCGAAAGAAATGCTAGAGGATGCAGTAAAAAATAAGGATAAATTCTGCAAACTACAAAAATTTTTGTATGGTTTAAAACAATCAGGAAGACAGTGGAATAAAAAATTATATAAAGAACTTAAAAAACTTGGAATGATTTAATCAAAAGCTGATCCTTGCATTTATATGTTAGGAGGAGAATCAGATGAAATGATAAGAATCGCTGTCTACGTTGATGATTTATTAATTGTATATAAGTCAAAAGAAAAATTAGACGAACTAAAAGACACACTAACAAAGAAATTTGAGATGAAAGAATTAGGTAGACCTGGGAAACTTCTGGCCATGAATTTTGTGTACAAGGAGCCTGGATTGTTTCTTTAAAAGAATACTAAAACATTACCGGATTTGCCATACAAAAACTGCCACGTCTTTTTCGTTCTCTAAAGAGTACTCTGCCAGTGGTCTATCTACTGGCAAATTATGCCCGAGCTCAGCCGTAGAGGGTAGAAGAAAAAAATATAAAAGTAAGCCGCGCCACCGACTTAGACGATACAAGCCGGAAACCCCTAGGTCTAGTAGGCACTAGCAGAGCTACACGATAAACAACAACAATTATGGTGAATTAGATAAATAAAACTATGTTTACAATTCCTGCAATATATTAATTAAGTAAAAATGATGTTCTGATTTTTTACAACAAATTCTGTATTTCTGTAAAGTGGATTAAACGAATTTAATTCACTTTTCTTAAAATAATATTTAAATTAATTATAACAATCTTTCAGACAATAATAAAAACCTAATGATGTACAAATGAGAATTAAAAAAAAAATGTTCACAATATTTAAAATTTCAAAAATAATTGGTTTTATATAGAATTCCTGATAGCAAAAGATTAACAAAAAAAACAATACAAAATAAATGGACTTGCAACAAAAATAATAATTTGAAACCCTCACAATAACTACATAAAGTATATTCAGTAATGTAAAAATTCAGATTCAACTTGGAGCAGGTACAAATTTAATGAAAATAATTTGTTACTTTTAAACTATTGAAAACACTTCGATGCACATAATAACTGATAAGTTAATGAAATTAAACTCAATACTATGTAACCAATTGAAAACTTCATTGAGACGCTACTGTTACATCGATGATCCAAGAAACAGAAACACCAAGTAGTTTTTTTAAAGATTTACACTGTTAAAACAATCGAGCTTATTTTAAAAATAATTCTTTTTACGATGGCTGTCCTTCAAAATAGCAATATTGTAGGATATTTACAAATAAGTATGAATAAACGTTTTTACTTGGACACAAAGAACTATTGAGAATATTACTTTAATCAAAGTTCAGACTCGGCATATTATCTAATGCAATAAATAGTTTTCAATAATGTACCATATTAATAAATTAAAATAAAACTTAATCGTGGTATCAAAAATAAGTCACGTCGTTTAAATATACTAAAATAAATCACTTGTAACCTTTGGATACACGAATTCACGAATCCTGTGGCCTACTCCTGGCCGGTTTGAATTATGGAACTGCACCTGGTACTTAATAATGGCTTCCCTACGCCCTTTATCTTGAATACGGATAACGTTACGAAAATTTTTTACAAAGCAAACCCCAATTATTTTTCATTTTTATACCTAACCTAGAGACGGGATCACCTTTTTTTGAAACACCCTATATTACCTTAAATCTAGTGGCTTAAATAAAATTTAACAATTATTCTTACAAGAACATTTATAAAAATCTAATATGTACTTTAATTACCGAACTAAATACCGCACCATTATATACAACAGTATCACAATTACTTCAAACATACAAGAAGAAAATGTAGGCATCGACTATAAGGACATCCGAATTGTAGCAAATCTTTACCTGGAATCAATCAGCTAGGATTAAAATTGGAAATATGTCGACTGAGAATATTAAAATTGGAAAGTGCGTACGGCAGGGATGTATCCTGTCCCCTCTGCTTCTTAATATTTATTCGGAGCAAATATTTAAAAAAGCTTTAGAAGAAGAAGTTGGCGGCATCAAGATAAATGGAGAGGTAATAAACAATATCAGATACCTCGACGACACGGTCGTGCTTGCAAATAGTCTGGATGAACTACAATATCTTATGAAAAGGGTTCAAAGAGTTAGTAAGGAGAATGGACTTAGCCTGAATAATAAACAAAACTAAATGTATGATAGTAAGCAAAACCCAGCAACCTGCCTGACAGCTGACAATAAATAACCATCTAATTCAGCATGTGGATTCATATGTATATCAAACAACTGAAGTACGTTCTAGAATTGAAAAATCCAGAGCAACATTTAACAGCATGAGAAATCTTTTCACGAACAGTAAAATATCTTTACCATTAAAAATAAGACTGGCCAAGTGCTACGTGTCTCCTGTTTTGCTGTACGGTGCAGAGGCGTGGACACTAACGGAAACACCAATGAAAAGGCTGGAAGCATTTGAGATGTGGGTGTACCGGAGTATTACCAGAATATCGTACACTGAACATATCACCAACTTGGAAGTCATACGCCGAATAGAAAAGGAAAAAGAAATATCACTTACTGTTAGGAAGAGAAAACTTAAATATCATGGTCATCTAATGAGACAGAACAAATACCGTCTACTACAACTGATAGTCCAGGAAAAGATAAAGAGTAAACGCGGACCCGGCAGAAGAAGACATTCGTGGCTCCACAACTTACGCCAATGGTTTGGACTGACTTCAATCCACTTATTCAGAAATGTAGCTAACAACATTAAAATTGCTATGATGATAGCCAACGTTCGTAACGGACAAGGCACGTGAAGAAGATAAAAGAAGGTTACTATTATTATAAACAGGATTACAATTATTTTAAACAGGATTATAAATGGCTAAGCCGTTGTATGACATCGTTTGACAGATTAAAGATTTTTGCAATATATCCATGGAAAACTGTATCGGGACATTCTAATTGGATATTCGTCATTGTTTGTGCGGGTGCCCCACATGAATATGGGCTGAGAGCCAAACCACACTTGTGCAGCATGTACTGGCACCGGCCACGACATGTGCGCATCAGGTTTGTTGATGCTTGCTTTGATAGGCTAAAGCCAGGCACGGTACGACAGAGTTGTGGAGCTTCTACAGAGTGGACCAAAAGGACAATTATCTGAGCACATTTTGAACACTCTATTAAGTAATCATTATGTTAAGAATGTTATCTTTCAATCATTACCTTTAAATGTAGTTGAAAATAATTTGTATTAAAAAAATTATTAAGAAAATTAGGCGTTGCCATACTTTTGTTTTATTTATTTAAGACCTTCTAGACTACATATAATAATAAGTGTTACATATGGCTGAACTCGTATTGAAGAGGAGATTTTCATTATGACTAAATATACAGGATAATGTATTTAAAAAACTAAATTGACCGATAATATCAGAGAAACGGAAAATCTGACAACATTGAAAATGCCAAATCTGAAATCTCCGTATTTTAAAATAGGCTTATCCCAAATTTTGTACAATCGGGACTAGCAATTTACGAGATAATTGTCTGTTTCCAGACTTTTGGTCCACTCTGTATATATTGACAGGTATTTAATTGGTGTTATTGATGAGCCCATACGGCATTACCATCAAAATTACAATTAATTAGGCTCGCTGTAAGGACACATGATGGTTTTACAAGATTTGAGTATCCTGCGTCGTTATGAATTGGTGAGCTTGGGTTGTTACAGATATCGGTCCAAGTTTAGGTTTTAAACCCGGTTTTTATATGTTACTAAGTAAAGGAAGCCATTGTGAAGGTGTAGATGTGACTGTACCGGATAAGCCAGGTGTCTAAGCGGTAAGTATTGCGTCTGTTTAACCAGACTGGAGCACAATATTTAGCTGTCAAATAAAACAGAAAATGTCGACGTGTTCTTGCATCGGTTTCCCAGCTGCTACCGGCTAGTGATGAATTAGAATTATAAGGCCTGTTCCTTTGTCATGCTCGCGCTGTTCAAAACTGATTTGAGCAGTATTCGACTGTTCGTTTGTTGTGAGCAATTGATCAGAAACCGTTCGTTTGACAGGATCAAGTTGCTATATACCAGATAAAGCAGGATTTATTTGTTCCACCAATTTAGGTAGAGCAGAAAAATCAGATCAGTTGTCATGTGCCTATTTTTTCCCTTCTACAGTTCCATTATTAATTGTGTCTCTGATGATTTTGTATTCCTTAGGTACTCGTAAGTAGGGTTGCATACCGTATTTTGTTGTAACTTAAATATATTATTCGTTGTAAATAGTGTTGCATACCTTGTAGTGATAGGATTATTGTTTGGTTTGCATTTCTGTGTGAATGGGGCTGGATATCCACACGGACGAGTGCGATTCTTGGTTTACGTCAATTCCGTGTCATTTCTTGATATCTGGCTTGGGAAGGAGTGTCAGTCGTTGGGTGTCAGTCTTGAGAGTCGTGTGTTGGTGAGAGTTTTTGGGACGGTGCGATATTAGCACGTGTGCAGAACCTCTACGGGATTTCTCTTATATCTGGCTGTATTTGGGCCATCTTAATTGGATTTTGCAGAAAAACCACTTAATTTTTAACTTGACCATTCTATCTTACCTTCGTTGTTGATATTTTGGATTTTGGTGTCGAGTTAAAATATCCGCATGCGGGATTTATTTGAGGGAAGCCATTGTTAATTAGCAGGTGCCGTCCCATAATCAAACCGGCCACAGGAGTAGGCCACAGGAGTGGTGAAGTCATATACCCAAAGATTATAAGTGAATTATTTTTAAATATATAACGCCGTGACTTATTTTGACACCACGATTAAGTTTTGTTTTAGTTTATTAATATAGTACATGTGAATTCGTATACCCAAAGGTTATCAGTTATTTATTTTTAAATATATAACGCCGTGACTCATTTTGACACCACGATTAAGTTTTGTTTTAGTTTATTAATATAGTACTTTGTGAATTCGTATACCCAAAGGTTATAAGTGATTTATTTTTAAATATATAACGCCGTGACTTATTTTGACACCACGATTAAGTTTTGTTTTAGTTTATTAATACAGTACATTTTTGGAAACTATTTATTGCATTGGATAATATGTCAAAACTAAACTTGGATTAAAATAACCTTCTCAATAATTCTTTATGTCCAAGTAAAAATATATTTTTTTCCTACTTATTTGTAAATATCCTACAATCTTAATATTTTAAAGGACAACCATTGTAAAAATATTTTTAAATAAACTGTTTTGGCAGTGAAAATCTTTATGTAAATGGTTAAAACATGAGTAAATTAGCAGCCTTATGTAAACGTTTGATTTAGTATTATTAAGGAGTTGACTTGTATACGTTTTTTTTGGTAACTTGGTAAAGTCTGTTACTCTTACTTCTGTTATGGTAATTTTATAAAGTTGTAAATTCTAAATTTTTGGTTTGTTTTAGCAAGAAAATTTACCATAGCTGTTAATTTTGACTATATTTGTTATAATGTTGCTATTGAGCTGTGTACTCTGATTTATTGTGTGAGTAAAGTATCCAATATATTTTAGCTATAATTTTATTTATTTGGTTCACCATAATCTTAGTTGTTTATCGTGTGGCTCTGCTAGTGCCTATAAGACCTAGGGGTTTCCGGCTTGAACCGTCTAAGTCGGTGGCGCGGCTCACTTTTATATTTTTTTCTTTTACCCTTTACGGCTGAGCTCGGGCATAATTTGCCAGTAGAGAGACCGCTGGCAGAGTACTCTTTATAGAACGAAAAAAAGGCGTGACACAGTTTGATCTAGCAGAATTTCAAAAATCGGAATTTATGGTTGTTTTGTTGGGATCAAATATCAAATTGTTTTGGTGTGGGTTTTGTGTTCCTTTGAACTCAGCAATTGTTAAATGATTTTCGTGGATCTGTATCACGAAAATCATATTAATCCACACGTTTATGTAATTCATTGAGCAGCGTGAGCATAACAAACGAACAGGCCTATATTTTTTCCGGTCTTCAGTTTTGCGACAGTGCCATGATGTGCTCTCTGTATGTTAGTGATCTATCTAGTGTAATGCCCAAATACATTTTGTAAAATTAAAATAAAGTTTTCCTTGTAATTGTTTAGGTGTAAATAGCTGATTTCAGTTTTACTTGGATTTGGGTGCAGCCGCCAATTTTTGAAATAAATTGAAATTAGCACTTCTTTATGATGATAGAGAATTAATTTTTTTTTTGTGATAAATGGAAATATCATGTGTGGAGGACCATTTCAAAACTCACTTTATCCATTTTTTTGCGAAAGTAATGCGCCTCTATTAGTAAAAATTAATTGTTCCAAAAGTAACCGGATCCTCTATAAACTAAATGGTAAAAACAAGGTATCCTTCCAAAACTAACTTTATTTTGGGCCTATGTCAAGTGATAAATCACATTATCCAACAACCAATAAAGATGCTCAATTCCCTTACTCATGTGTTCTTTCCGACCGATGGCAGGCCTGCAGTTTGATCATGCCACTGTAATTTGGCGGTTATGTCAAAAGAGTTGAACTTATATTTCCCATACACGGACACTCCTTACCCCCTGATCGGTTATTCGATCGGATTGAAAGAAACCTTAAAAAATGCCGACAATTTGCAATTCAGAAGATTATGTAGCAGCGTTCAAAAAACATAGAACTGTAACACGTTTGGGAACTGACTGCATGACGCTATCAGGTGTATTTCTAAAACCATTAAAGAATTGGCATTTTAAATTTAAAATAACAAAGGGATTTATATTTACTCAAACTGTAAACAAGGTCAAGAGTACCAAAAACCGACGAGCATGTATAAGAACACTGATGAAAGTGGAGGAAGCAAAAGATGTGTGTAAGAACCGTAGCAAGTGGAAGGAAGTGGTCTCTGCCTACCCCCATGGGAAAAAGGCGTGACTTTATGTATGTATGTATGTAAACAAAGAAAAGGTTTTAGTACGAGATTATCATTATAATAATGATATATCTCAGGGTAGTACTGTAACTAGGATGATGTGGAAAATGCTGAAGGTGCAGAAGAGGAGGTTTACTGTGAAGGTGGTTTGACTGATGAACTTAATGTTACTTAGGTTTAGTATGAAAATTACAGCGACAAGAAAAAAAATAACACTTTTTTTTTATGTCTGTCTTAGAGTACTGGATTTATGTTAAACATTTTTCTTGAAATTGTAATAAAATAACAACAGCAACTTTTAGAAGCGTTTCAATGCAACAGTTACCAACATCATTCAAAATCAAGTTGTCCCATTTATCCGACTGATACAACAACAAAAAATAACAAACTTTTGAAGTGTCACGACAAAACTTGCCAGGGCCAGATTTAGAGGTCTGGAGGCCTCGGGGCAACATAAAAGTGGAGGCCTCCTGGTTCCAAATTATTTTCCAAATAAAATGAACAATTTTTTTCAGTTGATTTTTTCAATAAATAATTTATTGTGAGAGTTGTTAACTACTGTTTACTAGCCGGAATTTAAAAGATTTTTCTTCCGAAGTCTCTATTGTGGGGGCCCCTCTTTTGTGGAGTCCTCGGGACTTTAGCGCCATATGCCCTCCCTTAAATATGGCACTGAAACTCGCTTTAACCTGACTTGACACGGCAAAACTCTCTTTGTCCTAATGTGTCATAGCAAAACTCTCTTTATCCAAAATTAAAACTTAATTTGCAAGGTTATTACTTCAGTAGGATTAAAAATGACATAACTTACATTTTCCACTTAAATTAACTTACGTTAAATAGGTAAATTAAAAAAATTAGAGAGTTCTGACGTCTTTTTTGTTCCTGAATAATTGCACTGAACGGACAAAGTGAGTTTTGGAATGGACCGCCTCACATACAAGTTTTATTTTTACATTTATAAGTAATATCAAATTAAAAATTAATTTTTGAATTCAGTACCGAAGACCCACCGAATGCTTCCGAACAAACCGTGTGACGTCAAAATGTTAGTTTCCACCCACTGTAGCATACAGAGATAATAAGTACAACGTTTTGACTTTTGATCCATTAAATTCTGTTGTCATTGTTAAATACTCAAAAATATATCGAAAATGTCGAATCTCAAAAGTTATCGCTCTTGTTTTCTACCATTATGTACGAATACTGCAAAAAAAAACTCGCGAAAAAATGTTTTTAAATGTTCCACAAGATGAAAAACGTCAAAATATATGGTTTCAAGCATTGCACAAAGATTATCTTAAAACAAAATCGAATTTTTGTTGTTGTGAAGATTATTTTATAATTTCATAATAATATCGTTATTAATTATTATTTATCTAAGTGTACAGATCGAATAAGTAAAGTTCAAAAATTAATTTTTTTAACTTGGCTTCAAATCATAACCTTTAGAATCGTAGCATTAAAAATTTTTCTATTGATAATTTAAGGCGATTAAATAATAAATCCATGTATTTTTAGCTAATGATTGTAATTTAATTTGATATTTTTATAATCTTATAACATTTGGTGTTATGTATCAGACAAGATTAAAATTTTTAAAGTACATGTTATTATGGTTTTTCCGTTGTTATAATACCATTTGAATAATTCTTATGATTTATGTTTTTTTTGTAGCTGAAAAATGACATGGAAAATTACACTACTATGGGAGGCTAAGCAAAGATTCTTTTATTCCGCTGCTATACATTAATGGATGTTTGCGATCACTTTTGACCATTTTTCCCTATCTCTGGTGGTGCCAATTAATTCTCCTGTGGTTCCTATTCTTGTCTAATGTTTAATATTTCGGAGCCACGACATCCTCTTTCTGCCTTAAAATTATTAATTGTTTTTAATAGAAAATAAATACTTGGATATTTTCATTTAGAATGTTTTTTTTAATAGATTTACCTCGATGCCTTGGCACCTCGAACTTCAGCAGAATTAAACCTAACGTCATTTTTAAAAAAAAAAAATTATCATAAATATATCAACATCAGAAATATTGTGCGCTGATTTGCCCATGTATAAAAGAAAAGAAAAGAGCTAGATATTAGATATAAGAAGATGTATTGGCTATTGGGACGACATTCCACCCTGTCAAACTATAATAAAAGACTACTATATAAACAGATCCCTAAGCCCGTATGGACGTATGGCATCCAGCTGTGGGGTTGTGCCAGTAAAAGCAACATAGACATCATCCAGCGATTCCAAAACAAAGTACTTAGAAACATTGTTAATGCGCCTTGATACTATAGAAATAGTGACCTCCATAGAGATTTGGAAATAGTCACCGTTAACCAGACCATAGAAAACTTTGCCAAAAGTCTCGAACAAAGACTCCTCCAACACGTCAATGTCGAGGCAATCCAGATCCTCGACAATGCGAATTTGATAAGAAGACTTAAGAGGACAAAGCCTTTCGAGTTGGTGAAGTGACCGTAAAAAGCAAAGCATAGTTTGGTAGTGGTACACGATAATATTAGTGTAATAAAATTGTTAAAATCTTAGGCATGCTAGTGAGTATGTCCTTAGTTTGAAGTATTGTTGTAGCTAATTTAGGTTGGATAAAAGTTGCCTATTGATCTTATTTAGATCAGTTTGTAATTTTAAAAAATACCCTTTTTAAGGTATTTTATAATTTAAAAAAAAAAAGAAATATTATTAGAATTTGCTTTTATAAATCCTTTATCACACATAGCTAACAAATAGTTTTTTTTTGGAGTAAATAGGAGATATTTTTGTCAATATTCAAGCATAATAGCCGTAAACGCTGTACTATTACGCTTTAACATTATGACGTCACATATATGGTGACCAATCGTGGCGCGGTTACAGTCACGTGATTTTTCTTTTAATTTTATCAATTTTTAATTGTTTACAATTAATTATAAATTTGTTTTTAAGTTTTTCGCAATAAATATCAATATAATTAATGAAAAAATTTAAAATACTTACATAAAAAAGATCAATAATTTTTTTTTCAAAATCCTAATTGCGGATATTGGAATGCTTTGAATTCTGCAGTTAAAAGAAAGCAGCATTCACAATGGTTAAATTTGATTGCACGGGCTGGGATTTTAGTAAGTAATAATGTTGGTCCATTATTCCTAGCAAGTAACTTAATAGGGTGGCCCCTCAGATCGTCAGATTTAACATTGGATTTTTGGGGTCATTTGAAAAGTGTTCTTTAAAAAACAAAACCTATCCCTTAAGATGACCTTCACCAAATAGTGGTAGCATGTTGTAAAATAATCCCGGAAATGCTTCAGAATATTCGAATAAGGGTTAAAAAAAGGGTTTTTTGTATTGATGTATTTGGTGTGCAATCCGAAAACTTAATAAAGAAGGATAAAGAAAGCAGTCAATAAACATTTATAGATCAAAGGCATAAACAAAAAACAATTAACTGATAACTTTGAAAACTTATATGATTAGAACAAGACAACACCCAATATAGTATTAAATAAAGGGGAGGAAACTTTAACATTTATAACAGGAAAGAAAGTAGAAGCAGCTACAAAAAAACTCAAAGATCGAAAGACACCAAACCAAGACCGGATACATAATGAATTCATTAAATATGGAGGAGACCTACTGACCCAAGAACTAACGAAACTAATCAACAACATTATAAAGAATGGCAAAATTCCTGACGAATGAAGGAAAAACACAACAATCCCTTTTGTAAGAAAGAAGAAAGAACTGAACCTTTTAACTACAGAGGCATAACCCTCCTAAGCTCAGCGATGAAAATATTTACCAGCATTTTAGCTACCAAGCAAAGTCCCCATACAGCGCTGAATGAAAAACAACAAGGCTTTCGCAAAAATAAATCCACAATAGATACTATTTTTACCATCAGACAAATAGCAGAGAAGTCCCTAGAATAAAACACACCTGCACTCCTCTGCTTCCTGGACCTAAGCATGGCATTTGATGGAGTAAGATTGGAGGATGTAATCAACACATTAAATCACGAAAATGTACCAAATCAACTACAACAATTAATATTGGAACTGAACACTCACAACACCACCCAAATAAGAATCAACTCCGAATTAACTAGAGAAATAAACAATACAGTTGGTATACGTCAAGGGGACAGCCTAAACCCATTGATATTTAACACACATAATAGACAAAGTCAAAGAGACCGCTTTTAGATACAGAATGGGCAAAACGGAAATAAAAATTCTCTGCTATGCAAATGACGCTGTTCTAATAGCCAAAAACGAAGACAATGTGCAAAAACTACTATTTGCCTTCAACAAGAAAGCCAGGAAATGAAACATGGAAATCTCGAATTTAAAAACAAAATCGATGATCATCGCAAAAGACCCACTAAGATGTAAACTAGTAATTGATGACGTACCGATAGAACAGGTCATGGATTTCGACTACCTGGGTTGCAAGATCTCCAGCCGGGGAAATTTGGAGGAAAAAGTCAAACGAAACGTGAACAAAGCTGCACCAATCTCTGGTCATCTAAAAATCATTTTGCGAGACAAACATATGGGCATTTAGAGTAAGTCACGAACCTATAAATCATGCGTAATGCCAGTAATGACCTACGGAGCAGAGACGAGAGCCGATACATCAAAAACCAAAAGAATGCTCAGAACAACAGAGATGAAAACAATACGCGCAATAACAGGCAACACCCTTCTGGATAAGAAAAGAAACGAAAACCTAAAAATGACAAACTGACACCAGTGATGTCGTTAGATGATGCAGAGCTCGACGAAGATACTGGAACGCATACGTCATGAAGACAGATCACCACGAATCGTCAGGGACAACATACAAACAGAAAGAAGTCCCCTATGCAGACCATTAAATAGAAGGAGAGAAAGCTGACAGTTCACCTCACAGGAAAAAAAATCAGTGAACTACAGGCAGTACGCCTTTTACAAGTGGAAGAAGAAGACGAAGAAGTCTGCATATATAATAAAAGTACTTTATAAATAATGTGCTACCTCCGTACCATTTAAGATTATTAAAGGGGTTGTTGCCTCGATCAGGAGAAGACCCTATGTCCGTTAATCTAGGATAAAAAAATTCCCCTCTCGAAGTTAAGATCGACCCGTTTCGGGGTTTTTTAGCAAGAAGATTGTTTGAAAATTGACAAAGTAAATTAATTTTAAACTGTCTCCCACTATACGATAATAAACAATTATGAAATCCTTTTAAGACTTTAACTGTTGCAATACTTATTTATTTATTTAAATAAATTTAACAATAAGATGGGCAAGAAAATATTTAAAATTTTGATTTGTAAATATTTAACATAACTAAACATTTTTATTTAAATTAATGGCAGAAATGTTGAAAATATCAAGCAGTATTGTATTTTCGTACAGTTGATGTAAATACCAATTTAAAAAAATATGCTTATTTTATATTTATATTTAAAACTGTTATATAATTTTATTATGTACAACGGTAAATAAAGCAGCAAAAAATAAATCTACTCTCAGAAAATTATCTAACGATATTATATTTAAGATGTTTTAAGTGTTGCTAGCGACGTTACCCGAAAACTATTAAGGTTAAATGCTAAAGTCAGTCAGTCTGCGGAGATGAGTAGTCTGAGAAGTAAAGCCGGGGTGACTCGGTTGAATAAAGTGAAGAATAGTGAGATAAGGAAACGCTGTGGTGTAAAAGAAGATGTGGTTACAAAGATAGATAAAGAAATGCTTAGATGGTTTGGACACGTAGAAAGGATGGATGAAGGAAGATTGACGAAAAAAATGTATAAGGCGAGTTTGAATGGACAGAAGTAAGTAGTGGTCGACCTCGGCGAACATTGATTTCGATCAGATCAACATTGTTTTGAAGAAAGGCCAGGTCAAAAGTACCAACAACCGACGAGCATTCATGAAAGCACTGATGAAAGAAGAGGAAGCAAAAGATATGTGTAAGAACCGTAGCAAGTGGAAGTAAGTAGTCTCTGCCTACCCCTACGGGAAAAAGGCGTGACTATATGTGTGTCCTCGAATTTAATTATGTGATCACTATAATTTGATCACTAATGTAAATGTTAGCAAAACGAAAGTAATTGTTTTTAAAAGAGAAGAAAGCATGACCAACTGTGAAGTTTCGATTAAGGGAGAAAGAGTAGAACAAGTAAATGAATTTGTGTACTTGGGTTTAAAGTTTACGAGAGATGGAAAGTATGACAGTGACATTGAGCGAAGGGTATTGACAGGAAAACAAATGAATGGGGCACTGCATAGCTTTATGAACAGCCAGAAAATTTCAAAAAAGGCACGTGCATAGAGGTGTGTTGGTTCGTACACTTATGTATGGTAGTGGGTTTGGCAGAAGAAGTATAAAAATAGGATTAATGCTGCGAAGATGAGTAGTCTGAGAAGTTAGATAAGTTAGAAAAAGTAAAAAATAGTGAGATAAGAGAACGCTGTGGTGTAAAATAAGATGTGGTTACAAAGATAGATAAAAGAATGCTTAGATGGTTTGGACACGTAGAAAGGATTGATGAAGGGAGATTGACGAAACAAATTTATAAGGCGAGTGTGAATGGACGGAAGTCGGTAGAGGTCGACCTCGGCGAACATATCTAGATCAGGTCAACATTGTTTTAAAGAAAGGCCAGGTATAAAGAGCGTTCTTAAGGTGATTCAGCTCTTTATTTAAATGTTCCGGTTCACAGATTCTTATTGCCCTCTCTACCAAAGTTCTTATTACTCCTGTTCGTTGGCAAGGGTGGTGGTTGTCTTTCCTATTTTTTTTATGATTAGATTGCCATAAATCAGGCCTTTTAATGTGCTTCTTTGCAGTTGTCTTCTAATTCGTGTTACATTGGCTTTAAGAAAAGTATTTATTATTTACTTAAACTAATCTAAAGTTAAAATAAGGGGGTAATAAGATGTTAATTCTATTTCTTGCTTTCTACTTTACAGTCTGCAATAACCGCAAGAATATAGTTGGCAGAATAAATCTATTATTGTAATAATGGAGTTTCGCAAAACAAACATTTGAAATTGTTTACGACATTGTCTATTATCATTTTATTAAAAAGTTAAGTAAAAGTTATTTGCTGAAAACACCTAATATTTTTATTTATTTTTATTTATAACTTTACACAAAATTATTTTTAATTTGGATCTCGATAAAACCAGAAGGCATTTTAAATTGACTTGTTCATAAATTTTTAAATGAGATTTGCTTTGTTAAGCCCCACAGCTGTCTCCATAACTTTATATATGTTTTAGCACTTGTCTATAAGAAAGGATCATAATAAAGATGTTTGATTTTGAATAGCGACCAAGTAGTGAAACCATGGATCTCAATTTGCATTTGCATATTTATTATCGGTGGAGACCTTAACGCCAGAGTAGGAAAACAGATACATAGTCAAATAGTAGGGATACATGGAGAAGAAATAGTAAACAATAACGGCGAACGATTGATCAATTTATGTCAGGAATACGAACTGAAGATATGGAATGGTTTTTTTACCCACAAAGACATCCACAAGTATACCTGGTACCAACACACTAGGAGACTGAAATCAATAATTGACCATGTTCTAATAAAACAGAACACTACTCTTAGAGTGCAAGACGTAAAAGTGCATAGGGGGGCAGATTGTGGATCTGATCACCTGTTGGTGGTAGCTTAAGTATACGTACCATTTGCGGGAACAAAGATTGCAGAAACAAAAAGCGATAGCACAAAAATCGACTTCACAAGATATAATTTTGAAAGCCTCAGTAACGAGAGCACCCGTTTGCTTTACTCTTGGAGATTGGAACAAAAACTAACTGAAGCTGAAAGATCAACTGAGGAAGAATATAACCATATAAAATCATGTATTCAGCTAGCTGCAGGTGAAGCTTTAGGTGAAAAGAAAGCAGAGATAAAAAAGACATATTGGTGGGACAGAGAAATCGAGGAAAAAATTCAACAAAAGAAAGAAATATATCACAAATTTCTACAAAACAAAGATGAAGCAACTAGAGCAGAATATAGGAGAATAAACAGACAAATCAAACAAGAAGTAATAAGGAAGAAAAACGGTTCATGGGAAAAGAAATGCGAATATATCGACAGTCAAATCGGCGGCTCCAAAAGCGCTGAAGCCTGGAAAACAATAAGATCGTTGAAAACAACAGGCAAAAGTAGCACTGCACTAAATAACATATCGGACCAGGAATTGATAGAACACTTCAAACACCTACTAACTGAAACAAGATTAGATTTCTTGGAGTACAGGGAATATACACAGCCAGATCAAACAATTAATTTAACAATAGACCAAGTTAAAGACGCAGTAAGAAAAACCAAATTAAAAAAATCCCCAGGACCGGGAGGAATAAGTCCAGAACTAGTCAGGTACGGCCCTATTAAACTATGGGATATGCTTAGAAAGCTTTTCGAGAGATGTTTAAATGGAGAAAATACCCCGGAAGAATGGAAACAATCCTTCACTTCCCCAATTCACAAAAAAGGTCCGAAAAACCATCCAGGAAATTATAGGGGAATTGCGGTAATACTAACTGTGGGCAGAATATATTCCAGAATATTACGAAATCTGATCGAAGAGGAAATAATTAATAAGCAGCCAGAAGAACAAGCGGGTTTTCGAGCAGGCCGTTCGACTGTAGACAACGCTTTCACCCTAAAGATAGCCTTAGAGAAGAGAGTGCAAAGAAATAGAGAGACCCATGTAGCTCTTATAGATTTAGAGAAAGCCTACGATAGCGTGCCTTTGTCTAGGTTGTGGACGGAAATGGGAAACCTCGAGATCAATCCTGTCTTGATTTATGCTACACAAAAATACTACGAACAGAACACTACAAGAATAAAAATCGGAAACAAACTTACTAGCCCCTTTAAGACAACTAAGGGATTAAGACAGGGTTGCTGTCTGTCTCCTACCCTTTTCAAAATTTACCTGGACAGGGCCCTCACGAACTGGGTGAAGAAGTGTAAAGGCATGGGACTAAAGGTGGGGGATGATACGCTATTCACACTTTTCTTCGCGGACGACCAGATAGTAATAGCCGAAGATGAGGATGACCTCAATTATATGATTAGAAAGCTCAAGGAAGAATATGAGGCAGCGGGTCTACAGATGAATCTATCTAAATGCGAATACTTGGTGGTAGGAGATGACCAAATAAATGACCTTGTATTGGATACGGAAAAAATAAGAGGAGTAAAACACAGTAAATATCTCGGAATAATTTTTAATAAAAAAGGTAACAGTAATAACGAAATCCAAGATAGAATCAACAAAGGTAGAGCCGTAACTAGAACCCTGAACTCTCTTCTCTGGGACAAGAAAATTAAAAAAACTACAAAGAAACACATATACAAGAGTCTAGTTCAAAGTGTCACCCTATACGGCTCCGAATTATGGGACGTAACGAAGGCTAATAAGAATAAGCTTCTGGCAACAGAGATGGATTTCTTGAGAAGGAGCTGTTGTAGGTCTAGACTTGAGAGGGTTAGAAATGATGTTATCCGAAATGAAATGCAAATGGACAGAAACATACACGAGGATGTAGAAAAGCGGCAGTTAACTTGGTTCGGACATGTAAAGCGGATGACAACTGAGAGATGGCCTAGGAAGATACTGGAATGGATACCACCAGAACGAAGGAAAAGGGGACGACCACGGAGAAGTTGGAAAGACGATATAGACGAGGCAATGGCTAAAAGAGGTTTGGAAGAAAACGAGGTTTTTAACAGAGCAAGATGGAGATTGGGGACGGAGAGACGGCAACAGCTGTAGACAATCCATTATATATATATATATATATATATATATATATATATATATATATATATATATATATATATATATATATATATATATATATTTATTATAAAAGAAACGCGAGTGTAGTTAATAAATATGCAAACTTGTAGTTGCTTCGTCGATTAGGAAAAAGCCTTCGATAGCGTTGAAATGTGGGCAATAAAAAGAGCTTTAAACAACTAAAGAATAGACTTCATATAGGAAAAAACCACAAAACCTATACCAATTAGGAAAGGAGTGCGACAGGGAGATGTTATTTCCCCTAAACTATTTACATTAGCACTGGAAGATGTCTTCAGAGCAATGGACTGGACAATAAATGGGATGGGACTAAACATAAATGGGAAGAATTTAAACCACCTGAGATATGCAGATGACGTAGTAATAATGGCATCTATCTTTAAACAATTACAAACTATGCTCGCCGAACTAGCAAGAGAATCCGAAAAAGTAGGTTTAAAAATGAATTATACGAAAACAAAAACGATGACAAACACACAAGATAATGGATGTCTAACGGTAGACGGCACGAAAATGGAAGCGGTCAACGAGTACGCGTATACTTGGGACAGATAATAAAAATAAACAAGGAAAATCAAACAGCGGAGATAAAAAGAAGGGTCAGATTAGCCTGTGCAGGATTTGGGATACTAAAATGGCTCCTAAAAAACCAGAAAATCCAACAATACTTGAAAACAAGAGTATTCGATCAATTCATATTTCCGATTCTTACATACGCATGCCAAACGTATACCTCGACTAAAGCAAACATGAATAAAATAGTGAAGACATCGAAAACCATGAATATGTCAATGCTAGGAGTAAAATTAAAAGATAAAAAACAAAACAACTGAATAAGAAACAAAACAAAAGTTAAAGACGCAGGACAACATATAGCCAGGCTAGAATGGAGCTTCGCAGGTCATAACGCCAGACAAAAAGACAACAGATGAAATACCGCTATACAAAAATGAAGACAATTGATGGGAAAAAGAAGAAGAAGAGGAAGACTCCAGATCAGATGGGGAGACGACATCAAAAAGATAGAAGGAACACATTGGAAAGGAAAAGCACAAAACAGAAATGGTTGGAAAATACTAAGGGAGGCCTATGTTCAAAACTGGACGAATTAAATGGCAAAGAAGAAGAAGAATAAGTAAATAATAAAGACCCTCTTCCAAAACAAGGCAACAAGGATTGAAATGCAACTACAAAGAATCACATTAAAAGGTGTCATCATCATCATCATCATATCTGGCTTTACAACCCCTGATGGGGTTCACCACACGTTTCCATTTTTCTCTGTCCAGCATAATGTCCAGTCCATCTTATCATCCGGCATTCATCTTATGTGACCCGCCCATTGTTGTCTCTTGGCCTTTACCTCATTTAGTATGTTATCACCCGCATACAGTTGTTTGAGTTCTTTGTTGGTATATATATATATATATATATATATATATATATATATATATATATATATAATCCAGGATATCTACAGCTGTCGCTGCCTTCCTGCTTTCAGCCCTTGTCTCCAGTTGTCCTTGTCCTGCCAGTCTCCGTCCTGCAGGTTTCTTAATTCCATCGCCTCATCCACTTCGTCTCTCCATGATCGCCTTGGTCGACCTCTCTTTCGTCTGCCTAATGGACTCCACTCAGTTACCCGGTGTATCCAGCGATCCTCCGGAGTTCTTCTAACATGTCCGTACCACGTTAGTTTCTTTTCCTCTATGTGTTCTAGTATGTCTTTTTTTACCTCCATTCTTCTCCTGATCTCCTCATTTCTTATTCGATCTAATCTGTTCACTCCACAACTCCTTCTCCAAAAGTCCATTTCTGTGGCTACAATCTTCCCTTTGTTTTTTTTTGTTAATCACCCACATTTCAGCTCCATAAGTCATTATGCTGCGCACTATTGAATTGAATATTCTCGTTTTATTAGTCTTGGTTATGTGGCGATCCCATAATATTGGGTTTAATTGATTAATACATGCCCTAGTTTGACCTAGTCTATTTTTTATTTCTTCCTCTGTTGTTCCACTTTTTGATATTATAAACCCTAGGTACTTAAATTTGTCTGTTCCTGAGATCTGTCGGTTATCATCTTTTTCTAGGTGATATATCCTGTCTTGTGCCGTTGACATATATTGGGTCTTTTCGAGGTTAATTTCCACTCCATTTTTCCCATATTCCTCCTCTAGTTTCTGCATCATAAAACCTAAATCCTCCTCATCTTGAGCTATGATTACTTGATCATCGGCAAAGCTTAGAGTATACAGATGATCATTTCTAATTGGTATTCCCATTCCTGCACATTTTCTCTTCCATGGTCTTAGTGTCTGTTGTATAAATATTTTGAATAGTGTGGGTGATGTTGAGCATCCTTGGAGGAGACCCTTAGTTGTTTTGAAGGCATTTGATAGTTTATTTCCCTCTTTAATCCTTACGGTATTTTTTTTGTACATATTGTACATACATGATCTTCCAGCCATAAATCCTGCCTGATCTTCATCAACTTTTCCTTGTATCTGTTCTTCTAATTTTTGTTTGACGACATTTCCAAATAGTCGGCCCATCAAAGCTATTACGCTGATTCCCCTGTAGTTTTCGCACTTTTTTTTCTCTCCTTTTTTATGGATAGGCGTTATGTAGGCTTCCGTCCATTCATCTGGTAGTTCTTCTCCATTTAGTGCTCGGAGGAACATTGCGTGTATCATTCGCCCCAACTTCTCAGTTCCGTATTTAATTAATTCCGGTGGTATTCCTCCTGGACCGCTAGATTTCCTGTTCTTCATAGATTTTATAGCACGTTTGACTTCCGGTAATGTTAGAGTAATTTGTTCGTTTTCATCTGCTGATATTTCTTCATTTCTCATAAATTGGGGCCTAGTCTCCGTGAGTAGATCTTTGTAATATCGTTCCCACTCCTGTTCTTTGATATATGATATTCTAACTTTTTCTCTGTTGTTTCTTCTAAGTGCTTTAAGTACTCGCCAAGATTCTGAGCTCCTTGTGCCCCCTATATACTGTTCTATATTTTCACATGTATATTCCTTTGTTGGTTTGTATACGGTATGTTCCTGTTGTTTCTTTTCTAGTTATTCTCCTCAGCACTCGTCTTTCGAATATCTTGAGTCAATCTTCGTTTGCAGCGATTAGTTTCCAGGTCTCGCAATCATATATTACTGTAGGTTTTATGATTGTACTGTATATGTGTAGTTTGGTTTTTCTGGTAAATTCCCTTAATTTCATTAAACTCTGGAGAGCAAAAAGGCATCTGTTTCCTAAAAAGGCATCTGTTTTCGGCTTGTATCCTGTTATTTATTTTCTGTCATGTCGTTATTTTCACTTACGTTCGTGCCTAGATATTTAAATTGTCTTGCCCTTTCGAAATTGTAGTCTCAGTCGAGAAGTTTTGCCCTATTCTGTATCTGTTAATAATATTCCTATTGAGATACATATATTTGGTCTTGTCCTCGTTTATTTTGAGGCCTAATGTTTTTGCTTTTTTCTCGAATCTTAGGAAGGCGTCTTTAAGATTAATCCTGCTGTTGCCAATTATGTCTATATTATTTACGAAGGCCAGTAGTAGGTTGGGTACTTTCTGGGGTCTTAATCTTGGCTTTCCTAAGTGTATATTCTAAGGCTAAGCTAAAGAGTTGGGGTGAAAGGTGTGGTTCGTGGAAATTTGAAATCAACCCAAAAATAAAAACCTTAATAGTTTCACAAATACGAGATACAAAATACATCTTAAACATTGTTATAATTATATTTTTGAATAATTTTATAACAGTAGATTTATGTTTTTCTGTTGCATGTTTCATTATAAATAACAAAGTAATGACACGTTTTAAAAAATTTTATTATGCAATTTTAAATATATTTAAAATAAGTTTGTGTTATTTTAAAAATGTCTGTCTAATTTAAATAAAAATGCATAATAATGTAAATTATTTACTTATCAAAAATTTTAAACAATCATTGGCAGATATTATTGTAACAAACTAATTAAACAGAAAAAAAACAAATGGGTACTGCAATAAAGTTTCAAAAGAAATTCATAATTATTATATTATTACTTTTACTTCTTCTTCCTTCTTTAATGCAAGCAATTTGCTTGTTTTTCTTCGAATCCTCTGCCGTTCAATTGTTAGAAAGGTTGTCGCTCCATCTCTTGCGGGGTCTTCCAACGCTTCGGCACCCTAAGGGCGACTTGTCTCTAGTTATTTTGACCATTCATCCGGTCTATGTGTTCGTTTCACTATCTCTTTCTTCCCAGTATCCATTCACTTACATTGTCTATTTTACATGTTCTTCTAATGTCCTCGCTTCTCTTCCTGTCAAAAAGTGTTTTTCCAGCGATCCTGCGCAATATTTTCATTTCGGTGGTTTCTAATATTCTCTTTGTGTTCGATGTATCTGGCCTAGTTTCCGCTCTGTATGTTAATATAGGTCGGATGACCGCCTTGTAAATTCGGGATTTGGTCTCGACTCCGGATGTTTCAGAGGATTGTATCGTTCAGGTAAGCTGAGGTTCGTGCTGTTTTTGTCGCTTGGTTTCTTACCTCTGCCTTGATGTCACCGTATCCTCATATTTCTATGCCCAGGTATTTAAATTTCATCTCCTGTTGTATAATTTTAACATACACAATCAGTTTGCATCTGATAGGTGTTTTTGAAGTGGTCATGCATTT
Organism: Agelastica alni; assembly: GCA_950111635.1. Lineage (NCBI taxonomy): Eukaryota > Metazoa > Arthropoda > Insecta > Coleoptera > Chrysomelidae > Agelastica > Agelastica alni. The sequence goes on along the minus strand of OX467718.1, from coordinate 26,069,120 downwards.
CGTCTTTGCTGCAGATATCTTCATTTTTAGACTTTTTGCCGTTGTGCTAAATTTGAATAGTAATCTCTGTAGGTCATCTTCGTTTTCTGCAATCAGAACAGCATCATCGGCATAGCATAGGACTTTGATGTCTTTGTTCCCCATTTTATACCCTTTCAGGTTACGAGTGCTTTTTATTATTTCGTCCATAACGATGTTAAACAAAAAGGGGCTAAGGGCCTTGTCGAATACCACTATTTACAGAATTTCTTCGGTAGTTGTGCCATTAATTTTGGCTTGTATTTTGTTTCTCTGGTAAATATTTTTGATGGTTTTTATGATGTTGTATGGGATTTGCCTGTTGTATAGAAGGTGTACCACGTCCTCCAGTTGCATTCGGTCAAACGCCTTTTGCAGGTCTATAAAATACATGAAGGCTGGTTTGTTATACTCGATGGATTTTTAGTTATTTGTCGCAAGACAAATATCGCATCTGTACAAGATCTTTCTGATCTTAATCCTTGTTGTTCATCGCCCAATGTGGTGAGTTCATTTATTTTATTTGTTATAATCTTTGTTACTAGCTTTAAGGTTGTATTTAAAAAGTTTATGCCTCGGTAGTTTGCGGGTATCTTTTTGTCTCCTTTTTTAAACAGTAAGATTGTGGTACTTAGACGCCATTCGTCCGGAATTTTTTTATCTAAAAGGATTTTGCGAGTTATGGCTGTTATCTGCTGTTTCAGGCCTCTCCCGCTGTATTTAAGACGTTTATTTGGAATACCATCTGGGCCTGGACTTTTTCTGATCTTAATTTTCATTAATGCCGTTTCTTTATCCTTTTCTTCGTTAGTTGCGATTTCTGGGGTGACCGGTATGCTTTCAGTATCATATTTTTTATATAGTTTTTTAAGATACTGGAGCCAAGTTTCTTTAGTTATGTGGTTTGTGCTAATAAATTCACTTGCTTGTTTTCTCTGGCGTCTGATGAATTTCCACATCTATTTTTGGAGGCCATAAAAATCATTTTCCATTTTTCTCGAGAAAAATTACCAATACTGTTCTTTTATTTGCCTTACTAGTGTGTAGGTGGCATTTCGTACCCTCTTATAACCATCATAGGCTTCAGGCGTTTTAGTATTTAGTATTTTAAATAAGGTTTTTTTTTAATGCATTGTTCTTTGACTTCGTTGCAGAATCATGGGGTTTTATTGGGGCCGTGTTTTTGTTGTTTTATATTTCGGTTGCCAAGAGCTTCTGTTGCTTCTGAGCTTCTTCTATGATGTTCCGTTTTAGTTTCTCCCAACTTTCATTCACTTCTTTGGCTTCGCTTATTGGGTTCTTGTCAACTTTTTCCTGTAATCGTTTTTGATACAGTTCTATTATACTAATATCCCAAAGTGATTCAAAACGTATTTTTTGTGTTTGTGTCTCTGGTTTTAATTCTGCCTTATTTTTCACTTTCATACCTATTTCAATTTTTTCTGGTAGTAATCTGTGATCACTGCCCACATCAGCCGAATTTAGGGTTCTTATATCCTGTATTTGTGTCAGGTGTACAAACCTGTTTGTTACGATGTAGTCAATTGTCGATTGTTGTTATCGGGTATTTCTGAACGTGTACTTGTAGTTTATTATGTGATCAAAGAAGGTGTTAATATTTCTTAGATCATTAAGTGAGCAAACATTTATCATAAGCTGTCCATTATCATTATTACATAGTGGAAAACGGTATAAATTAATTAATTTTGCTAATTTTGAAACAATTGCATACCTAATTGTTTTTTGAACTATACTATATAAGTACTTAAAAAAGTGCGTAAGTATCTTGGAACACTCGGTTGGAACGAAGTTCTTTTCATATTATTATTGATAAACTTATTATATTTTCTCTCACGCTTGTTCTTTGGCATGGTTGCTTTTTGTTGATAAAGTGATAACTTCTTATGGCACGCTGTGAACTTTTTTTGTAATGGGTTAAAAATGTTAAACTCGCGTCAGGACACGTGGCCTGATCGAAAATTCGTAAGACGGATAAAAATGTTAAACTCGCGTCAGGACACGTGACCTGATCGAAAATTTGTAAGACGGATAAAAATGTTAAACTCGCGTCAGGATACGTGGCCTGATCGAAAATTCGTAAAACGGATAAAATTGTTAAACTCGCGTCAGGACACGTGACCTGATCGAAAATTCGTAAGACGGATAAAAATGTTAAACTCGCGTCAGGACACGTGACCTGATCGAAAATTCGTAAGACGGATGGAGAGTAGACAGCTGGCGTGGCGTAGGAGAGGAAGTATCCCCTCTCTTTCTACGGCGCGGCGAAAATGTATGCCTGCGCCAGCTGTTTCGTTTAGGCGGCGCAGGGCGCACAACGTTAATACTTAAGTTTTCACTTCTGCCGGCACTCCCAGAGTGCAACCCGTAAAATTTTTTTTTTATGTTTATGTAAGTTAAAGTTATAGTGCACTTAGTCCTGTTTTGGTCCCAATTCAACCCCATAATATACACCCATATCCCTCCTACCCGGGGCCACCTAATCTATGTGTAAGTCACCCTGTTCGGCCCCTGGGTGTGAAGTTTGTGGCCCAAATGCATCCTTTTGATTATTTCTTCCATATAAGTATAACATAATCGAACTTTGACTTGCATAATAACACTAAAGTTGCTCATTTTAGTCTTGGATACTGGCTAAATGGACATGGATCTCCGAGTACCAAAAAAAATGAAAAAATATTAATATATTTTACTTTTGGAGACGCTCAACATATTCTTCCTGTAATTTAATTTTTAATTATATACGCGCCCTGAAAGTAAAAATTTAAGGTCGCGTCACACGAAAATGTGTAACGCGCATGCGCGTTCTATTGTGAAGAAAGCAAGACGCGTAGCATAGAAATACTTAGCAATGCGACGTCTATTTGTGTAGTCCACATGTTTGTCAAAAATAACGCGCATGTGTGTTCTGTTATAGGTGGGAGAAGAAATGCTTAGCAACGCGACGTTTATTTGTCCAGCCACCTTCTTGGGGGTCTACCCACGCTTTGTTTATGTTCCCCAGGCTGCCGGTAATTTATTTTTGAAGACCGTCGTTCTGAGTCTTGTCGTGCGACGTGACCAACCCATGCACATTTTAGTTCCGCTATCCTTTTGGCTATATTTACTTTACTTTACTGGCTTTTATTTACAACCATATGTGTAATGCTGTCATTATTAACGTCATTGAAGTTTGGGAAGTGTCACATTACACACCTCTACTTCCCATCCTCGACGCTTTGCGTCTAGATTAACTAACTAATCTCACGACAGGAATGAATCTCTTCCCGCCTCGGTGTGTAATATACTATTGTTCGTCACCTTTTTGTCTCGTTACGCACCTTGTTCCTTAAACGAATGCCATGGTTTCTAGACCATATGTGGCCACAGGTAAAACACATGCATCATATACCTTGGTTTATAATTCGTGGTATTTTTGTTTCTGTATTGTTGCTTGTTTCTCTATATAGTTCTGCATTAAAATGTTTGGTTATTTCTTAAAAATTTTCCTTGTTAGTGGTTATTTTTCCGTGTTTGTCTCTTAGGGCTAATATTTGTTTCTGTCTTAGTACCTTTAAACTACCGTTATTTTTGATGACTTTCGTCACCATTTCCGTATTGTAATTTCTCATGTCGGTTTTGACGGATTTTGAAATTCTTTTGTTTAGCTGCCTAAAGGTCTCCAAGTTCCTTCATATTTGTGCGGTAGTTCTATTCTTTCCCCCTTAAAGTGTATGTAGTACCCACGCTCAGTTTCTTGTGTTTTCCTTGATTTTTAACACAGTGTTTTTCTTCTGCCTTTTTTATCGAATCAACTCGAACCAACAATCTTGTTTAGCTCCAGAAAACACAAAGCGCCAAGTTTTCCAAGAAAGTAATTTACACAAATCATTCTATCACAATGTCTGGAAATACCCTTGAATCAAGTCCCTTTATCTCGATTTTGGGAGTCACAGTGTCCAATAATATGTCTTGACATGACCATGTTCCTAACATCGCAAATTCAGCAAGCCGTAAGCTAGGTTTTTTGTGGGAAACTAAAAAGTTTTTTACTTCTGATCAACTGTTGATGACGTACAAGGCTCAAATTCGACCTCTACTGGAGTATTGCTCGCATATTACGGGTTCAGCACCAAGGTATTCTCTTCGTCTTTTAGATTCCATTCAGAAAAAGGTCATTCGGTTGATAAACAGCTTTACAGATATTTCCATGACAGATGCTCCAGAGAAATAAAAACTCTTGTACCACCATTGGCCACATTCGGCCGAAGAACTCAGCACGCTGATCAGTCTCACCCATTTACTCTCAAGATTGGCACTACAAGGACCAATCTCCATCAAGAATTCTTCTTTTACAGGGCTGCTACGGAATGAAACAAGCCTCCAAAATCAGTTTTTTCAGAGAACTATGACCTGCAACTTTTCAAAAAGGGGGTTCACAATCATCTCCTTTCTATAATCCCTTTCCTTCTAATAGTCGCAGTGGGGACTATCCGCGGCCCACACGATAGGTCTACCCTTTTTGCGACTATATTCAGTAAAAAAAAAATGTTTGAAGAGAAAAGTGTTCAATAAACGCGTACTGCCTGTTCTGACATATATTGCGGAGACCTTAACATTAACGAAGAAAACAGCGAACAAGAAAGAAACTACTTAAAGAGCAATGGAAATATCAATGTTAGGGTTATCTCTGAGAGACAAAGTACCGAATACCAAAGTGCGAACTAGAACAAAAGTCATACACGCATTGGAAAAAATAATTACCTTAAAGTGGAATTGGTCAGGACACGTGGCAAGGCTGAACGATGATCGTTGGGTTAAAAAAAATAATGGAATGGAGATCAAGACAACATGTATTTAGGAGCAAAGGCTGTCCTCCGACCAGATTGCATAACGACTTAAGACGTATCCACACTAACTGAATGCAGATTGTTTAGGATATGGAGATGTGGAAGCGAGCTATGACCAGCAGTGGACTTAAGCGGCTAGTTGATTAATTGATTGGTGCATAACATTAACCATCGCCTGCACCTCCTCTTTAGATGACGCTAATATGACTTAATCATCGGCGTAAAGAAGGCAGTTGACGATCAAATCATTCATTTTCAATCCATCAATCTTTTTCAAATATTTGAAACAATCGCCTATGTATAAGTTAAACAGCCACACATCCCTGTCTCACACCCTTTTCGATGTTAAACCATTTCGTGCAAACTCTGTTTATCCTGACACAAGCAGTGGAATATCTGCGTACAGTTTGCCGACTATGCTGAGTAAACTAATACCTCGGTAGTTCTTACAGTCCTGATGCAAACCTTTTGTTCGTAAAGCGGCACATTAACGGCCTTGCACCAGTCGTCTGGTACGCTACCACTCCTCCAACAAAGGTTAAAAAGGTAGTACAGCAGACTAGTTACCACGCTTTGCCAGCCTTCAGCAATTCAACTGATTTCCTGTCGTACCCAGCAGCTTTACCCAATTTTATACTGTTCAAAGCTTCCACAATTTCTGTCGTACTAATTTTACTTTCATTGCAACTTTCACTCATGTCTTCAAATGGGGCGTGTACTTGTGTATTTCTCAAATAGACTTTCGAAGTATTCCTTCCATGTCTTTAAAACGCTTTCATTTTACCATAATACCATCCAGATATCACTAAAATCGTTAGAAATAAAGAAAAAATTTATAAAACCAAACTTTAATAAAATATTATTTTTTTTGGAACAACGTTATCTTCAAAACCCACCATTGTTAATTTTTAAGCGGGAAATGTACCTTGTGCCCCCTTGCGCTCAGTTCTCCTTTCGGGTTCGATGATTTTTAGTATGTTTACCTCTCTCTCTTCTTTAGTCATTTCCTTCTTAAAACCCTTTATTAATTGGACTACTAACAAGACAAACAAATTTAAGAACTTAAAATTGATGTTAAATATTTTAAATTTAACGAATTCGTATAATACCTCAAATACCAAATTATGTAATTTTTATTTTTGTTCGACGAATAAAAGAAAAACTTGAATTTTTGCATATTAGAATTTTAAATCTTTTTTTGTATTAGCTTTCAACAGATTTAAATAATTTTGCATTAAAAAAAAATATTTTTGTGATAAGTAACTAATTTGTTATTGCAGTCTCTGTTTAATCGTACTTGCTATAGGTATAAAAGGACATATGAATATCTTCTTAACAGTGCAAAAGTGTCAACATGGTTAAAACAATGTTTATGGTTTTTGCTCTAAGCTGTTTAATGGGGACGTCTATTGGAGGTAAGATTATTAGATTTGATACATATTAAAACAATTGGAAAATCAAATAAAAACTGCAAATAAACGCTGTTTGTTAATATTTACTTACAGGCTTTATAATTTTCGTAAGGACCCTTATTTGGGCTTAAATTGTAGCTTGGTAAAGCATACCTTCAATGCTAAAAAGTAGAATCATTGTGGCGACTTTTGAAAGAGAGAGTCAAGATGACAATAAAAAAAGGTTGTCCCCAACGAAAAGTTTTGTCGCCTTTGCTGTGGTCACTGGTTGTAGACAACCAGATAGTTAAGCTACACGACTCTGGTTTTACGACTCAAGGTTACGCCTATGACCTGGTCGTCACCATTAGAGGCAGACTTAACCAAATTATCTTCAATCCCATGCAAGTATTCCTAAACACAATCAGAAACTGGTGTGCAAAGGAAGAACTTAATGTCCTTGCAAAACAGTGCTGGTTTCATTCACCAGGAGGCAAAAGTACGAACTTAAAGCTACAACTCTGAATGGAATCTAGCTCACATTTTTTAAAGAAGTTATTTAATTGAGCGTAATAATCGACCAAATACTGATATGAAGCAGCCAACTCAACCACATTCTTCTAGCGGCAAGCTGGACATGCCGCAAAGTCTTTGGCAAGACATGGGGTCTAAAACCAAAAATGATCTACTGGTCATACCAAACGATTATTAAACCCACGGTCACCTATTCCTCATTGATAAGGTAGCCAAAAATGCAACAAATTTTGGCACATGTTAAGCTGCAGAAAGTGCAGCGGATATCTTGTCTGGGGATCACAGGGGAAATATTCACGTGCCCTATTGCAGCCATAGAGGTAATGTTAAACATTCTTCCATTGCACTTATGTGTAATAAAAAAACCAGCAATTAGTGCCTTCAGACTGAGCTAGATAATAAATCTTAAAGCAGGAAATCGGATTGGACATTTGAAGATTTTGGAAGATATTTCTCTAGAATCCATGTCTAAGCCAACAGATATTATACCGTTAGGTACGACTTCAAAATGCAGTTTAAAGTAGTTATAAACAACCATCAAGTTGGCAGAGATAACGGACCTAAACTAGAAAGAGATTCTTTAGTGTGTTACACTAATGATTCCAAGATGGATAAATAGGTTGAAGTGAACGTGACAGGGCCAAATTGCAGGCTGTCATAACCTCTCAACCAAAGAGCAAACATCTATATTTTATCAGATATTCAAGCAGCACTAAAAGCTCTAAAGCCATACAATTGTAAGTCTAAACTAGGTTAGGTTAGGTTAAAACGGCGGGTCGGAGAGAACCCTCTTAGGCCTTTTGGCCCGTTGTGATACCGTGATGGACGGCGGTGCCTTCCCCCTTTACCGTAAGAACAAGTTGGAATTTTTAATAAAAAGTGTAAGGTCCTTCATTCCAACTGAGCTGAGATCAGTTAAATCAAACTTTGGTTGCCCTAGTAACTAAAGCCGTTTTCTCCCTAGGGCAGGCAGTGGCAGAGAAGATGTACCATTCCTTTTCCTTATCGTGACAGCTTCTACAGAAGTCGTGGGGTAGCTCTGCGATTCCCATGCGCCATGCCTGGGATACACCAGCCCAGTGTTCTGTTATGGCCACGATCCTTAGTTCGACGTAGATCTAGTTTAGGCCAGATCTGTTTCGATGATGTACATGTGGGTTCATTTTGCCACCTTAAGTTGGCTTTTTAAACTACTTTGCTGTGCAGAAGGAGCCGGCAATTTACAATCGGTACTCCTCGCTGAGATAAGACAGATACAGCTGGGAGGGTGGTGCCCTCTCTTGCTAGCTCGTCCGCCTTACAGTTACCTGGTATGTCCCTGTGTCCAGGTACCCAGACAATGTGAACTCTAAACTTAGTTTCTAGCTTATTCAGGGCGGAACGGCATTGCACCGCTGCCCTAGAGGTCAAGTAGACTGAGTTTAGTGACTTGATAGCAGCTTGGCTAACGCATATCTCGCTGAACTTTTGTTCGTTGCGAAGTATCAAGACAGCTGGCTCGGTAATAGATGTCATTTCAGCTTGATATACACTACAGTTATCAGGCAAACGAAACGACAGGCTAAGTAAGAGGTCATCTGAGGAGATACCGCAACCTACTCTCCCCTCTAGTTTAGAGCCATCCGTATAAAATACTGCGCCCTGAGGTTTCACTAGATTTTTGGCTCAATCTTCTCTGGATGGAATTCCCAAGGATAAGACGCCTTCGAACATAGGGGAAGGTTTAGTGTAATCAGTGTTTTTTGTGCACAGGTCGTATTATCAAGTATTTTATAGTGACCATCCAGAGCATCCAGAGATTTCAGCTTTGATTTCTCTAGTGCACAGCATGTGGCTTATGAATTATACAGTCGGATCGTCCAACTGTAGACTTAATAATGCCCGTGCTGTTGCACTGGAAGTTAAATTTTTACATGCCCCCTCAATGTCAAGAAAGGTTGCTAATGCGTACTCCTTCAGGTGGAGAGATTTCTTTACCTTCTGTACTAAATTTTGAATGGCTGTCTTTACTGATTTCCGCTTGCAGTACGCGTGTTGGAAGTGAGAAAATTTTTTACCATCCAGGAGGCCTCTGATGTAAACATCAAGTAACCTTTCTAGTGTCTTTAGCAAGAAAGACGAGAGGTTTATTGGTCTGTAGTCTTTTGGGGTACTGTGTGAGGGCTTTCCTCCTTTAAGGATAAAAACGACTCTCACTTCCCTCCACTTGAGTGGTACATATGCTATGATTAGACATGACTTGTATATAACCTCTAGTTACGGAATAATTAGGTCATATACCACTTGTAATTCCGCTGGTATTATGTCATCCATGCCTGTTGACTTATACGGTTTAAAGCCCATGATGGCCCATTTAATCTTTCGTTGTGTAATGATCGATGGGCCGATTCTGAGTGGGTTGCTGTTTGCCTCTAGCTCCTGGTACCTTTTCTGTTGTTGTTCAGGAAATTGGGTATCTACCAGGGTCTCCAGTGTTTCCTCTATCGTGACTATTCAAGTTCCATCAGATTTTTTTAGATGGCCCGGTGTCACTTGGTCTCCTTAGTCTGTTGCCTTCTATCGCACTCTCAATGCCAGAGCAGAATTTAGACCAGGATTTTCTTTTAGCCAGTCTTACGCTTTTATTGAACAAGTTTAACTGAGTCTAAGCAGACTTGAGACAACTGGCAGCAAACAACCAGGTCACTCTGAGGTGGGTTCCAGGTCACAAGTGAGTTAGAGGCAACGAGAAAGCAGACTAATTTTCCAAAGAAGGGGCAAATACACAATTTTTCGGCCCAGAACCCTTCTGTGGATTATCCAAGGCCCACTTGAAAGAAGAAAAACAAGCAAAAAGACTAGTAATGTTTTTGCAAAGGAAAGCTTAACAGCTTCTCGAGTTGGACAAGAAAGACTTGAAACTGGCGACGGGACTCCTCACTGGACACTGCCCTCTGAGGTATCACCAAAAAAAGATGGGCAAAACAGTGAGTCCCTACTAAGAGAACTTCACTAAAACTGCAGAACATTTGCTTTGCCAATGCCCAGCGGTTTTATGTAAGAGGCTTAATTTTTCAAAGGGGCCTTCTTAAAACCCTCCGATTTTGGAAACTTATATCCCAGGAAATTGATAGACTTTGTACGAAGTTTCGTAATTCCGGGCCCCGAATTGATTAAAGATTATGCACAAAAGATCTGATAGGTCGAGGTGCTTGAGAGGCTGCATAGCCTTCATGACCCACCCTACAATCTGCAATACCTTCAATATTTTTTTTTTGTACAAATATTATTGTGCAGAGTATTTTATTAAAAAATCTACTGCTTAAACACGAAAATGCTATAATTTAAGTATAAAAATATTCTAAAAAAAGCAATTTTTTATTTATTTTTTAGATATTCTTTCTAATCAGGCTCCATCATTTTATATTGGTCCTAATAAGGTAGTTATTTTTGAAATTTTTACATTAAGTGTTTAAACCTTTGTACCTAAATATTTGGCATTGATGATTTTTAAATGTGTATCAATTTTTGGTACCTTTGTATAAGAATAAAGACAAATTATTGTAATACCGAAAATAAATAAATATAAAAAATAAGAATCAAATATCCATAGGTACTTATACTGTTTTTCTCTTACGTAATCAATTTTTTTTTTGGTTTTTAAATGAATCCCAAATTTTTAAGAATTTTCTTGTTGGTTTTTTGCAGGTTTATAAAAAGGTTTATCAATATTTTTGGTAAAATGATACCAGCAACATTTGGAATGTACTTATTTTAATGTTTTTTTTGACAATTCTTATTTCTATGTAAAAACTTTGATTTATTTTATAGTTATCTTGGATAAAAGCGAGAGAATATTGTAATTCTATTGACATGATTTTGATAATAATTCGAACTAAAAATAAAGAACAAGCTGTTAACTACTTTCTTAAAGCTACTGGTAAGTTAATTAATAATTTGATTTAACTTTCGACTGATTTGTTGATGCAAATTAAAAAAAAATATGGTTTTTAAAAATTTGCCATCACAAATCAGTCGTAAAAAATAAAATTTTCGAGCCACTTCTAATGTAATAATTTATAAACATATACATATTTATAATATGTTATATTATTAAATATCATTTGATAACAATAATATAATTATATATTATCATATTCTATAAATACATATTTTAGGAAAAGTTTCAACTAATTGGAAAGACGGTTTTTATACATTAGGCAACAGATTAGCAAACAATGAAACCTGGCGATGGGGTAATGAATTAGCTTCATATATAGGTTGGTATCCAGGAGAACCCAATAACAATGCAGGAAATGAGCAATGTTTAACATTGTTCAGAGCTGACAGTGTATCCCAATGGAAGATTGGAGACGTACTTTGTAGCGAACCAATGTATCCTCTTTGCGAAAATGTAAAAAAAAATTGCGAAAATGTAGAAAACAATTGCGAAAATGTAAAAAACAATTGCGAAAAAAAAGTGGTGAATATATATTGTAAAAAATAAAATAAAATTTTAATATTTTTTGCCATAAAGACATGATGCTTTATCTATTTTTTCTTTATTTACTGTTATTGAAAAAACTACATGTCCTTCGAATAGCTAATGTCAACACACATTGATTTTAATATGGGTTAAATAAATAAATAAAAACTAATTTATTATTTTATATTTTAAATGCTTATTATAGCTAGCCACAGACCTATTATCCAGAGGAGACGCAACATCCCATTCATAAAACTTTGTTTGTTTTGTCGCAATGATTACACGAGAGTGGCCATGAGTATGACAAAGAATACCAATCGATTCTCTTTGTCCCGTTCTCGTGCTGGCAACGCTGTAACATTATTGTGGAGTTATGGTCACGCTTGTAATCAATGACGTGCTGTTTGTTTAAAATAAGAATATATCGATCGAGTAATATTTAGTTTTTTATGAGAATATATTTATGAATAACTGATACTCAGTTTTTTATCAAAGTGTTGTAGCCTACTAAAAGTATTTTTCTAAACCCCAAAAAGTTGAGCGCCAAATTGTGTTACCCTTACTAAACTATTTTTCTACAATTACAAAAGTGGGGTGCCAATTTTGTGTAACTTTAAAAAAGTTACCAATTCCCCAAATGTTGTGCGACAATTTTGTGTTACGTTAAAGTTTCCTTACTAAAGCCAATTGTGTGTAATGTTATAAGTTACTTTTATAAAACTAAATTATTCCAACTCAAAGTCTGCTAATTTTGTAGCGAACAGTTTTACTAATACTCGTTAAACTAAATTATTTTATCAAATTTAATTACTGAACAAGAATTCTAAATAATTTTACCTAACTATAACAGGGAAATAATGACTTTTTTGAGAATATTTTGAAAAGTATTGATTTCTGCTTCGTTTGGTTTTTAGATTCGTGTTTAACGCCTCAAAATAATACCTGTTTATTTTGATATTATAATCGTCATCGCTACACCACTGGATAAAAAAATATAGTAAACAATGAGATGATTCAACATACTTGTGAAAATAAACAATGGGGCTTAATAAGTCCGGTTTTTTACACACTTAGCAATGACGAATCATTTCTTTCACTAAATTTTACTGAATTTTACCAATAATATGCTAAAAATCACCGATAATACTCCAAAATGTCGTTGCAATACCTTTGACAACAGCGCTACTAATAATAGCCGAAACTGTCAGATTTCGTAGTACGCACGAAACTATGCACGTGGAACCATTCAGATAAGCCGTGCGGCGTTGTCGCTTATTGAGCAACACATTTCTATGATCTAACGGAATGCAATAATACAATGGTTCAACATTCTATAAAAGGGGTTGTATTCTTCAGGTTGTTATAATTCATTATGGTCAAAATATTGTTGCAAATATAATTAACAAATACTATGGACCATTCAATAACAATTACAAATCTCTTGCCATAACTGGAAAGCAGGCAACATCACAGCACAACACATTCCAGTCGGCCGTATCAAGATGATACAGTTTTTTTTTTTTAATTGTTAGTCAATTTGAAAAAGTGTTAGTCTTATACATATATATGTACATACTTTATTTATATTTAAGAGTGAATTTGTAGATCGTCATACGATAAATAAATAATTCGACCAGAAAGTGGGGATGTATGATCGTGTTTAAAAGTAAATAGTTCCGTCTCCTCTAATTATAGGTATATGTTGCTAGTCCAAATTTATGTACCTACACAAAATATTTTGGACAAAATAAACATTTAAGTGCCTAATAAGACCCTATTGCGACGTAAGCAAACTCATACTGGGCCTCGAAAAAACGACAAAAATTAAAAAAAAAATACTCCATATGCCATATACATCGTATACCCATTTTTAAAATTATCAGATTATTCAAGCAAACCCTGGCGACTTAATTACATCGTTAGGTTACTGGAGCCGACTCCGACGGATTCGTTTCGTTTTTAGTAGTAAATAATAAAAAATCAATTAGGTTTCGGCTAATAAAATAATTTTTGAAATGCATAAAAATCCACATTTTCTGTAATTCGAGTTGTAGAAAAATTGAGTTGGACTAAAATACATCGGTGGCGATTGTATTTTAAATTAATATACGGAGTGAGTCACAGAGAATAGTCCACGTCGATTTTTGGCAATATTTATTAGAATTTGGTAAAATGCTAAAACACGTATAACCGGTTCCCGAAGTAGAATTCGAATCGGTGATATATTTTCCGACCCTTTTGAGGTAAACATACATACATACATACAAATAGTCACGCCTTTTTTTCCGTAGGGTAGGCTGAGATCACTTCCTTCCACTTACTACGGTTCTTACACACATCTCTTGACCTGGCCTTTCTTTAAAACAATGTTGATTTGATCGAGATATGTTCATCGAGGTCGACCTCTACCGACTTGTTCATTTGCACTTGCCTTATAAATTTGTTTTGTCAATCTTTCTTAATTAATCTTTTCTACGTGTCCAAACCATCTAAGCAATACTTTCTTTATCTTTGTAACAACATCTTCTTTTACACCACAGCGTTCTCTTATCTCATCTTAACTCATCTCCGCATCATTAATCCTATTTTTATTTTTCTTCTGCCAAACCCAACATTCACTACCATACAAAGTGTCGGAACCAACAATCCTCTATGCACTGCCAAACGTGCCTCTTTTGACACTTTCTGGCTGTTCATAAAGCTATGCACTGCCCCATTCACCCTTCGCTTAATGTCACTGTCATACTTTCCATCTCTTGTAAACTTTGAACCCAAGTATACAAACTCATTTACTTGTTCCACTCTTTCTCTCTTAATCAGAACTTTACAGTTTGTCATGCTTTCTTTTTTTTTCAAAAACCATTACTTTCGTATTGCTTAAATTTATTTTTTTCTTTAATATTTAGGGCATCATGCATAACATTTACCATCGCCTAAAACTTCTCTACAGACCACGCTAATATGACTGGATCATCGGCGTAAAGAAGGCATTTGACGATCAAATCATTTATTTTCAATTCATACGCACTCTCTTTTAAATATTTTAAACAATCGTCTCTGTATAAGTTAAACAGTCATGGCGAAGCCACACAGTCCTGTCTCACTTATTTTTCGATGTTAAACCAGTCTGTGTAAGCTCCGTTTATTCTGAAACAAGCAGTGGAATCCTTGTAAAGTGATTTCTGTGCTGTTATTAAACTATCACTCACATAGACAATGTCGACCACAATTCACTCCTCACCACTCTGTCATTGGCCTTTTCCAAGTCTATAAAAGCGCAATAGACCTGACTTCTAGCCAAGAATTTTTCGACTATACCTCGTAATGAAAAGACCGCTAAAATAAGCGTTAAACTTTTTAGTTGAGATAGCCCAAGATTATTGCTGGCTTTTGCCGATGATATTGACGTAGTGGGTAACACGGTACTGACTGTGAAAAAACTCTTTTTAATGGTAGAAACGCAAGCTGAGCAAATAGGACTCAGAATAAACGAGGACAAAACCAAGTATATGCACACCAGCAGGCCGTAGAAATAGAGTGGACCAAAATGGCACTGTGGGGGAATACAATTTCAAGATAACAATCTGACAGAAGAAATTAAAGTATAAATTCAAAGTAAAAACAAATGTCTTTATGCACTAAAGTTAGTGCTAGCATGGAAAAACATCTCGCAAAGAACAAAAATCACAATCTATGAAACCATTTTACGACCGAGTATGATGTATGCTAGCGAAACCTGGACCTTTACCAAAGACAACAAACGGAAACTAAGAATTTTAAAAAAAAAATTACTACGCAAGAGTTTTGGACCACTGCAAAGCCCAGTAAGCCAACAGTACCGAGTAAGAACCAACCAAAAAATATCAGAATTATAGAAAAATCCAGATATTGTGAAGGAGATAAACGCAAGAAGGCTGCAATGGGCAGGTCATGTGCAAAGACAGCCTGACGCACGGATGGTAAAATTGGCTTTGGAAGGAGCACCAGTAAGACGAAGACCTTTAGGGTGTCCCGAATAAAATCGCGAGACAACATTAAAGCGGACCTAAGGACAGATGGGATAGAATACGACCCATCATTGATAAAAAATCGGCAACAATGGAGACTCATGCGCTTCATGCAAGATCGCTCCTTACATGTGGCAGTTAAAGGTATTCTTTCTGACGCGTTATTAATACCGGGGTCCCACAGGGTTCCATTCTGTCCCCCACCCTATTTCTTTTTCACATCAACGACCTCTTAAAAACCAACACGAACAGTTTCTCAGACCACAGCACACTTGTCTTACCTTTTACATCCTATCGATCACTTTCGATGAATGAACAAATAGACTCAGGCAGGAACAGATTGACTCCATCAATAGAGATCTTGAAGCAATCGTCGAGTGGAGAACCAACAATCTTGTTCAGTTCAACGCCCAGAAAACACAAAATGCCACGTTTTCCAAGAAAGTGAATTCCTTAAATCATTTCATCACAATGTCCGGAAATACCCTTGAATCAAGTCCCTCCATCTTGATTTTGGGATTCGCGGTGTCTAATAATATGTCTTGGCATGACCATGTTGCTAACATCGCAAAGTCAGCAAGCCAGAGGATAGGTTTTTTGTGGAAATCTAGAAAGTTGTTTACTCCTGATCAACTGTTGACGACGTACAAGGCTCAAATCCGATCTCTTCTGGAAGTTTTGCTCGCACATTTAGAATTCAGCACCAAGGCATTTTCTTCGTCTTCTAGATTTCATTCAGAAAATGTCCATTCAGTTGATAAACAGCTTAACTCTCACAGATACCCTTCACCTACTAGAACATAAAAGAACAGTTGCAGATCAGATATTACTCTACAGATATTTCCATGGCAGATGCTTTAGAGAAATAAAAACTCTTGTACCACTATTGGCCACATTCGACCGAAGAACTCGTCACGCTGATTAGACACACCCATTTACTCTCAATATTGACACTACAAAGACCAATCTCCATTAAGAATCCTTTTTTATAGTACTGCTACAGAATGAAACAAGCTTCCAAAATCAGTTTTTCCAGAAAACTATGACCTGCAACTTTTCAAAAAGCGGGTCCGCAATCATCTTCTTTCTATAATCCCTTCCCCTTCTTATAGCCGCAGTACGAGCCGTCCGCGGTCCACACGATAGCTCTACCCTTATTGCGACTATTTTCAGAAAAAAAAAGGCGAATAGTACAGACGGCCAAGACCCACCCCGAGCTGTAGATCCATGGAATAGTAGTAGTAGTAAAACACGTCGATTTCTGTTTCAAGTAAGACACATTTTTACGATACTGATATCTGTCATTTGTCAACCCCCTTCCTTGCACTTCCACAACCCCTTAATTTAAAAGAGGAAATTTACCATAGAATTTACCATGAGAAAGGCATTTAAATGAAGTATTCAAGCATATGATTATCCATGATTTTTTTTCGATATTAACACTGTATTAGCAAAAAAAGTCATAATTAATTTAAAGTGTTTTCCCACAAATTTATGTATATTTTTTATGCAATTTGTAAAGTCTGAAATTAGATAAGAGATTCCTCGCGGCTGGGGAAATATTAAATTTGTTGCTACAGCGCTTACTCCCTGTCTTCTGCCGGCCCACCGACAACGCTTATTTTAGATTCATTCTGTGAGTAATATTGAACAAAAGTGTAACTTGTACAATATAACTTACAAAACGATGACCCGCTTTACTGCGCCAGAAAAAGGACTGCTAATAAAATGGTTTTATTAAGAAATTAATTTATAGCAATGTGTGGATTTATGTGCAGGTACATTTTGCAGATAGACCTCTATACTAAAACCTTTGACCGCGTTTGGCACCAGGCATTGTTAAGTAAATTATCTGCCTACGGTCTCCCAACCAAACTGCGCCAATGGCTCTTGAGCTTCATGCAAGATCGCTCCTTACATGTGGCAGTTGACGGTATTTCTTCTGATGCGTTTAAAACTAATGCCGGGGTTCCCCAGGGTTCCATCCTGTCCCCCACCTTATTTCTTTTACACATCAACGACATCTTGAAATCCACCACGAACCCCATTTACAGTTTCGCAGACGATAGCACACTTGTCTCAACTTTCACATCCTATCGATCACTTTCGGTGAATGATACAAATAGACTCAGGCAGGAACAGGTTGATTCCATCAATAGAGATCTTAAAGCAATCGTTGGGTGGGGAACCAACAATCTTGTTCAGTTCAACGCCCAAAAAACACAAAGCGCCACGTTTTCCAAGAAAGTGAATTCCTCAAATCCTCCCATAACAATGTCAGATAATACCCTTGACCAAAGTCCCTCCATCTCGATTTTGGGAGTCACGGTGTCCAATAATATGTCTTGGCATGACCATGTTGCTAACATCGCAAAGTCGGCAAGCCAGAGGCTAGGTTTTCTGTGAAAAGCCAGAAAGTTTTTTACTCCTGATCAACTGTTGACGACGTACAAGGCTCAAATCCGACCTCTACTGGAGTATTGCTCGCATATTTGGGGTTCAGCACCAAGGCATTATCTTCGTCTTCTAGATTCCATTCAGAAAAAAGCCATTCGCTTGATAAACAGCTCAACTCTCACATATACCCTTCACCCTCTAGAACATAGAAGAGTTGCAGACCAGTCATTGCTCTATAGATATTTCCATGGCAGATGCTTCAGAGAAATAAAAACTCTTGTACCACCATTGGCCACATTCGGCCGAAGAACTCGGCACGCTAATCAGTCTCACACTTTACTCTTAAGCTTGACACTACAAGGACCAATCTTCATCAAGAATCCTTCTTTTACAGGGCTGCTACGGAATGGAATAAGCTTCCAAAATCAGTTTTTCCAGAGAACTATGACCTGCAACTTTTTAAAAAGCATGTCCACAATCATTTTCTTTCTATAATCCCTTCCCCTTCTAATAGTCGCAGTGCGGGCCGTCCGCGGCCCACACGACAGGTCTACCCTTTTTGCGACTATTTTCATAAAAAAAAAACTTGCGAGACAAATCTTATTTAATATTGTTTCCAGTTTTTAATGTTATTGGTGAAAACAAAACGTGGAAAATTTCATAAAAAACAAATATCCCCAGAATAAAAAGTTCACATGGAACTACGTGACATGAAAATTTGTGGTATTATTGAAGTCGACGCAACAAAAAACACTTGCATGATTGCCGAAAAATTGAATGAAAATCATACTACTTACTTACTTACTTACTCCGTAGCGCTACAGCCCCTGATGGGCTTTGGCTGACGCGACGATTTGCCTCTATTTGACTCGATTGGTTAAAAGCTACGTGCCATTTTAGACGCCCAATTTTCTTAAATCCGCAGCAATGTTGTCTCGACATCTCAATCTGGGTCTACCAAGTGGCTTTTTGCCCTCTGGGACTTTCTGCCATACCATTCGTATTAGACTATCTTTGGGTTGCCTGCGTACGTGTCCTGTCCATCTAAGCCGTTGAGTCTTTATTAAGTTACACAAATCTGATTCGTCGTGTAGCTCTCTCAGCTCTGCATTCGTTTTACTTCTATGATGCTGCGTCTGTGGATCCTTTATCGGGCCGTATATTTTTCTAAGTATTCGTCTTTCGAATCTTCGGATGACCTACTCATTTCGTACCGATAGCTTCCACGAGTCGCAGCCGTACATGATGACAGGTCCGATGACAGTTTTGTATATTTTGATATTGGATCTTCTAGTAACTTCTTTGAAAACAAATACGTTCTTAAGGGCTTGAAAGCGGTTGTTTGCGGTTTTTAGTCGGTACTTTATTTCCTTGCTGGTGTCATTGTCGGCTGTAATTATCGAATCCAGGTACTTGAACTGCGTAACATTTTTAAAGTTATACTCATTTATTGTTACATTTTGTCCCAATATCCCTCTGCCTGCCCTAGTGATGTGCATGTATTTCGTTGATGCTTATACCCATTTTAGATGCCTCGTATTCCAGTTTAACAAACGTTTCTATACTATTTATTACGCTTGTTTCCACCACATCAATATCGTCCGCATAAGCAAGTATTATCATTCGTTTGCAATAGCTTTGTTTCTAGTTTAGATTCCCTTACTACCTTCTCCAGGGAAATATTAAAAAGAGTAGAGTACAGCGCGTCACCCTGCTTTAGTCCCGTACTTACCCTGAATACGTCCAACATATCGCTCCCAACTTTTACTCTGCATGTGGATCCTTCTACACAAACTCTAGTTAGTCTTATAATTTTATGAGGTATCCCGAATTCTGCCATTGTCTCCCAGATCTTAACTCTTTTCACACTATCATAGGCCTTTTGAAAATATAATTGGTGTAGCTGCCTATTAAATTCACAGCTTTTTTCTAGTAGCTGTCTAATTGTGAACAGTTGATCGGTTTGTCCGAAAGCCGCTTTGATAATCTCCTATTATTTTCTCTATGTATGGGGTAATTCTCGACAGGATTTTATTTGATAGCACTTTGTATGCTACGTTTATGAGCGATATTCCTCCATAATTTTTGCATACATTTTGTCTCTTTTTTTGTGAATGGGGATTATTATGCTTTCTTTCCAGACTTCTGGGATCTTCTCGTTTTTTCAGATAACTGTTATGAGTTCGTGTAGTTGGGATGTTACTGTGTTTACGGCGTGTTTCAAGAGTTCGGCGGTTATTGTGTCTTTACCAGGAGATTTATTGTTTTTTAACTTTTTTAAAGCGTTCTCAATTTCCATTTGAGAAGGGTATTCTTCTCGTATTTCCGCAGTTTGGAAGCTGGCCGGTTCTTCGTTGTTTGTATCACCCTGGTTAAGTAGTTTTTTTTTTTAATGAAAATAGTCGCAAAAAGGGTAGACCTATCGTGTGGGCCGCGGACGGCCCGCACTGCGGCTATTAGAAGGGGAAGGGATTATAAAAAGTTAATGATTGTGGACACGCTTTTTGAAAAGTTGCAGGTCATAAATCTCTGAAAAACCTGATTTTGGAAGCTTATTTCATTCCGTAGCAGCCCTGTAAAAGAAGGATTCTTAATGAAGATTGGTCCTTGTAGTGTCAATCTTGAGAGTAAATGGGTGAGACTGATCAGCGTGCCGAGTTCTTCGGCTGAATGTGGCCTATGGTGGTACAAGAGTTTTTATTTCTCTGGAGCATCTGCCATGGAAATATCTGTAAAGCAATGACTGGTCTGCAACTTTTCTTCTATGTTCTAGAGGGTAAAGGGTATCTGTGAGAGTTGAGCTGTTTATCAAGCGAATGGCTTTTTTCTGAAAGGAATCTAGAAGACGAAGAGAATGCCTTGGTGCTGAACCCCAAATGTGTGAGCAATACTCCAGTAGAGGTCGGATTTGAGCCTTGTACGTCGTCAACAGTTGATCAGGAGTAAAAAACTTTCTGGCTTTCCACAGAAAACCTAGCCTCTGGCTTGCCGACTTTGCGTTGTTTGCAACATGGTCATGCCAAGTCATATTATTGGACACCGTAACTCCCAAAATCGAGATGAAGGGAATTGGTTCAAGGGTATTTCCGGACATTGTTATGGGATGATTTGAGGAATTCACTTTCTTAGAAAACGTGGCGCTTTGTGTTTTTTGGGCGTTGAACTGAACAAGATTGTTGGTTCCCCACTCAACGATTGCTTTAAGATCTTTATTGATGGAATCAACCTGTTCTTGCCTGAGTCTATTTGTATCATTTACCGAAAGTGATCGATAGGATGTGAAAGTTGAGACAAGTGTGCTATCTATCGTCTGCGTAACTGTAAATGGGGTTCGTGGTGGTTTTCAAGAGGTCGTTGATGTGTAAAAGAAATAAGGTGGGGGACAGGATGGAACCCTGGGGGACCCCGGCATTGGTTTTAAACGCATCAGAAGAAATACCATCAACTGCCACATGTAAGGAGCGATCTTGCATGAAGCTTAAGAGCCATTTGCGCAATTTGGTTGGGAGACCGTAGGTAGATAATTTACTTAACAATGCCTGGTGCCAAACGCGGTCAAAGGCTTTAGATATATCCAAGGCTATTGCACGGGATTCACCAAACTTCTCAATAGTGTTTGTTCAGAGCTGAGTGACATAAGCCAGCAAATCTCCAGTAGACCGAAGTTGTCGAAATCCATATTGTCTGTCATGGATTATCTTAAATTTCTCCAGATATTTGATGAGTTCTTTGTTAATCACTTTTTCCATTACTTTGGATATGATTGAGAGCAATGCAATAGGGCGATAATTCGCAGGAATAGTCTTTCCTTTTTTCGAAATCGGTTGTACTTTAGCGTTTTTCTACATGAACGGAAATACTCCTTTGCTGTATGATAATTTGAAGAGTCTACAGAGAACTGGGGTGAGCTCTTGAGCACAGGTCTTCAGGACAATTGTTGGAATTCCATCTGGTTCTACTGCCTTATTAGAGTCAAGATTTCGTAGGATTTTCCTGATAGTGCGATGGCGGATAGTGACCTCAGGCATTGATGCATTTATTCTAGGTATCGTTGGGGGTTGTTTCCCATTGGTATCGAGGGTTGAGTTAGAGCAGAACATGTCGGCCTGCAGATCCGCTTTTTTCTTGGAAGATACGGCTATCGTGCCGTTGAACCTCTCGAGTGGTGGTAAAGAAGAAGTTGTGAAATTCTTATTTATGGCTTTAGCTAAAGACCAGAAGGTTTTTGATCCAGGAGGGGCATTGACAAGCAAGTTTTTCAAAGTACTCTTTCCATGTTTGCAGTCTTGTCTGGTTATTAGATCTCCGTTGTCGTTCTTGATAATGTTGTTGGTTCTGGGTCTAAAGCCATTCTTGTTCTTTTCGCCTTATAGAATTTTCTGGTGTTGTTCCTTCCATCGACTACTGATTCCTGCAACTCCTGGTCTTGTTGTTTTCTTTTTTTATTTTTATTAGTTTATTATCTCCCCTTTTTAGTTCAAGTCATGCTACTGTTAGTACGTTAGTTTTAAACATTTTAAATACACCAAAACTCAGGAATTGTTTGCTGTGGATCAGTTACGTAGGATGAAGTTTTGTGAAAGTGTTGTCGAAGAGGATAAAATTTTTATAAAAATATTCTTTTCATTGATGAGTCTTCCTTTTCAGTACGAAGCCGGTACAATATTCCTGGACTAAGTTACTGGTCCCGAGAAAATTAACATAGAAGTATTGTGACTAACAATCAACGACGGCAGAAAGTCTATGTGCGGAGTAGAATTTTGTATAACAACATAATTGGCCCATGGTTATTTAAAATTTTTCCCATTAACATTATCGCTGGTTTGTGGTACCAATAAGATGGTACGTAGTTTTGTGTACAATGCGCATATTTTGATAAATGTTTTCAATGAGCGCATTTTTAGCGAAACAAGTCTAATAAAATAACCTACGAGATCTCCTGACATAGCTCTTATAGACTTATTTTTTGGGGATACATTAAAAGTACCATTTTTTGGTCATGAGCTAGACAAAGCGCAGTCAATCGATGGGTTGAAACAAAAAATAACTGATGCGGTAAATAAAATTTTAGTCAAAATATTGGAGAATACTGGGCGAACTTTTTTAGACCTTGTTAGGAGAAATAAACTCTTTTTAAGCTAGGCATTAAATGTGTAGTGTAAAATTACTAAGATTAAATACTAGAAAAGAATTTTTTTAAATTTTTTAACTAATTGTATGAAATGAATAAAAAACAAATGCTGATAATTAATACTAATTCGGGTCGATAAACAAATAGAACTTAATATATTTTGCAATTTGAATTTAAATATTCAAATTATTTATTAACTGATTAACTTAAAGAAAAAATATCAAAATACTATTCTCGGGGTTCCGTGACAACTTGACTTTTGGATTAAATTTGGCTGGAAAAAGGTTGCATGTCGTTTTTTTTCACAAAGTCAATTTTTGATGGATAAACGATTTGTGTCACTTACTTGATCGAATCCAACCTTGAAGTTTTCAAACCGCTAGATAGTCTATAATGCGCTAGAAAGGTGCGAATAATACTTGGGTTTGGTGGAAAAACGGTTCATGTTGGCTTCCTGATGGAAACACTGATACTCAAGCTGTATTGTTGGTGTGAGGTTTCATTTTGCCATTGCTTTGTGCGTTTGCATCGTTGTTTACCCATTTCCCATTATGAATATATCGGCTAGTGATTTAGAAATCGTGAATAATCGTACACGCGCTGTTTAATTCGCGGAATGAAGTGACAAGAAGCGTAAAATTATGAAAGACAGTGGAAAATTGTACAAAGCCAATCGTGGAAAGGGTGATGTCGTTCCTGAAAAGTTTCCACCTTCAAATCCTCGAGGTTGTTCAGCAGCTTGTGAGAAAGAAGAATGCGTTTCCCTTAATCTTGCATACGTACATAGTTTATTTCGTCAGTTTTACGGTTTGACGTACAATGAATAGTCTCTTTTACTCCTTAAATTCATCACCCTACGGGAACCTCAGAAAAGGCGTACCTGTTAATCAGATTCCACCTCAATACGACAAGCTTCTTCTGATTATTCCTTGAATGGGAAACCGGTGTGTCGTAAAACGCTGTATAACACGTTTGCCATTATGCCAAGGCGAATTCAAATTTTACAACAAAAAATGAAAGACAGTCAGCTTCCACCATCACTTGAACCGTTCTCATGCGATCGATGCTACAGTGAGAGAGAACATTAGAAAACACATTGAATCTTTTCCTATAGAATTTAATCATTATAGTAGGAATGACTCATAGAAAAAATGTTAGGGTCCCGATTTGTGTCTCCAAAATGTACCATTTATTTAAGCAGAAATACCCTGATAATCCAGCAAACTCATTTTTGCACAGTAAAATTTTAATTTGGGGTTTGGGACACCTCGCTCTGACACATGCAAGGATCTTTCCAACCTCTACTCAGCACTACTGCCTGTAACAAAAGAGAAGAAGAAAGACCTTATGGATATGGCTCGGTATCTCACAGACTCTGACCTTTTCATGAAACTCTTCCATCAGTTTAGTGGTATTTTTGAGCAAGCTAAGTGTAGCACTCGTTCATAATGTTTTCTTTAGTAACACTAACTTGTGTTCATTACAAATGTTTGGGTAAATGTAAAATGTAAGTGTTGATGTAAGTGTTTGTTCATTTTATGTCAATAAAATTGGTTCAACCTCTTTAATTTTATTCTAATCCCCCTCCAATATCCCATGTCTTTTATTTTTTTTTTGTTGAACACCAAAATGTGAATGAACATACCAATCAATGAATAGGTAGGTTTTGTAAACCCAATAGTATGTTTTTGCAACTGAGTTTTATTTAGTGAAAAAACGTTGTATGTTGCTCAGCCAGCTGCCGTTTTACTAAATTTTTAAACATAAATTACTCTCCTGTAAAATTGAACTTCCTCTACATGCAATGTTTTTCCAGCCAGGTATTCAATTGTGTTTGTTAAATTTAGGGGGATGCCGTCACAATTAAGGCTGTATGGGGTCGGTTTCTAAATAGCCCCAGGGTAAATCCTGCCTGTCGTAAGAGGCGACTAAAAGGATAACCGTAGGTGGAAGATGGTCTCATCGCCCGGTGAAATACCACCATATCGACTTTGTGTGCTGTGAAATGGATCATTCCATGTTTCAGTGTTCGGTCGATACTTTCCGGTCTCCCTCTTTCCTTTTCCCCAATTCCTCCTTTATTTTCAGGTGCATCCTAATACTGTAATAATGATGAAGTCTCCTAGAGTAAAATACTCCGGAAGCAAAATACCTCTCCATTCGGATTTCCGGGCGAGAGGTACTCGAGGGGACTCAACATTAAAGATTAATTTTTGCAACATCCGTGGACTCAACAAGAACATCAATGACGTCCACCATCACCTACAGACGAAAAAACCGGATATTTTGGCTCTAACAGAAACACAAGTAAACTCGTCCACCAACAAGGTCCATATGCTTTGTCCTGGTTACAAACTCCATTCTCGACTCAGGTTCAAAGGTGGAGTCTGCCTTTACGCTAAGGCTAACCTTTCATGCCAGCGTGAAGAGAGTTTGGAACCGAAAGACTTTGATGTGATGTGGTTTAAGCTATCTGATACCAAAGTGACTAAGTTCCTCTGCTGCCTTTACCTATCACCTAATGAACCTTCATATAACAACCTCTTTGAGTTTTTATCACTCAATTTGGACTACATTCAGGAGAACCATCCAACAGCTGAAACCATAATCATGGGGGACTTTAATGTACATAACGCTGCCTGGCTCAAATTCTCTAACAAAACTGATGATGCAGGTCGTCAAGCTGAGGCCTTCGCCATCACTCATGGTCTAGAACAACTGGTCGAGCTACCAACCCGCATCCCTGATGTCAACAACCAGGCTGCCAATACACTAGATCTTTTCCTCACCACCAATCCTGACCCGTATAAAATAAAAGTTTGTGCACCACTTGGAAACTCTGATCACACCCTTATCTTCACAACATGCTTTTTCCATTTACCATCGAGCAGCACAATACCACCCCGCCTCATGTGGCATTACAATTCGGCCGACTGGGAGGGTCTTCGTATGTTTTTCTCAGCGTTTCCATGGAAGAGAGTTTGTTTCTCCTTAGTAGATCCAACACGATGTGCTGAGACAATTTCTGAAATCATCATGTTGGGGATGCAAACTTATATACCGAATACCGAAAGAAGAACATCATCCGATAAGACCTGGTTTAACAGAAACTGCTCTAGAGCTGTGGCTTCCAAACAGGCAGCATACCATCGATGGCAAAAAAATCCGGCACCTAAGACCAGAGCAGCGTATGTTGAGGCTAGAAGCATATGCAAAGAGACAATAGAATGTTCAAAAGATGCTCATAATGCCAAAATAAGATCAAAACTTGTTGAATGTCCTAACGGATCCCGTTCATTTTGGTCTTTCGCCAAAGCTGTGGGAAGAAACTTCACTTCCAGCTCTTTTCCTTCCCTAACCAATGAAGATGGAACACTAGCAACGACTGCCCAGGAAAAAGCCAATATCTTTGCGCACCTATTTGCTGGAAATTCCACTCTGGATTCTTCGGGAAAACAACCCTCGAACATTACACCTATTGACAGTCACATGCCCGAGATCAGCTTTCGCCAACGTACTATCAGAAAGATTTTGCTGGGTTTCAACACCAACAAAGCCTGTGGATCTGACGGAATCCCGCCGATTGTTCTCAAGAAATGTGCCCCTGAACTAACACCTGTTCTTTGCAAGTTGTTCAACCACTCTTACAATTTGGGAGTATTTCCGTCCAATTGGAAAATTGCAAGAGTACAGCCAGTCCCTAAAAAAGGCAAAAAGACCCTACCTAGCAACTACAGACCTATCGCACTGCTATCTATTATTTCAAAGGTCATGGAAAAAGCCATCAACATCGAGCTCATGAAATATCTGGAAGACTCAGGAATTATCAATGATAGGCAATATGGCTTCCGCCATCAGA
The DNA here is from genome assembly GCA_950111635.1 of Agelastica alni. Lineage (NCBI taxonomy): Eukaryota > Metazoa > Arthropoda > Insecta > Coleoptera > Chrysomelidae > Agelastica > Agelastica alni. Next base: position 26,042,471 of record OX467718.1, on the reverse strand, counting down.
GATCAACTGGTGACCTGCTCGCATACGTCTCACATATATGGCAGCTATCTATTGAAAAGTATGGAGAAACTTTAGCTGTGGCATTAGATATCTCCAAGGCGTTCGATCGAGTTTGGCACCAGGGACTCCTCGCCAAGCTTCCATCTTATGGCTTGCCCCCTCAGCTGTGTTCTCTGCTTGCTAGTTTTCTCTCAAACAGGTCTTTCCATGTAGTGGTCGATGGAGTTTCATCTGACACTCTACTCATAAATGCTGGTGTTCCGCAAGGATCCATTCTAGCACCAACACTATTTTTACTTCACATCAACGACCTATTGAAAGCAACTTTATGTCCCGTACACAGCTTTGCCGATGATAGTACCCTCCATACCGCATTCTCTTCCAGGGCCCCTATATCAGCCCGTGAAACCAGAAATAAACGAGGAAGAAATGTTAACAATATAAATATGGACTTAGCAACAATGGGGATCGAATGGGGATCCAATAACTTGGTAGAATACAATGCAAACAAAATACAAGCATGTCTTTTCTCTAGAAAAGCCGATCTCACTGTGCCTAACATAACTTTGTCAGGAGTAACCATACCACTGAAGTCATCCATATCGATGCTTGGTATTACTATCAGCAATAACCTTTCCTGAAAAAATCACGTGAGGTCCATTGCCAAAAGTGCATCCCAAAAACTTGGTTTTTTGTTTCGTGCCAAGAGCTATTTTACCTCCAGTCAGCTGCTTATGATCTATAAGGCACAGATCCGACCTGTACTGGAGTACTGTTCCCATATTTGGAGTGCAGCACCTAAACATATCCTGAAGCTACTGGATTCTGTCCAAAAAAGGGCAATTCGTCTCGTCGGTGATGCCTCGCTTACAAACTCGCTCACTTGTCTGGAACACCGTAGAAAAGTTGGCGATTTGTCTCTATTTTATAGATATTTTCATGGGCGATGCTCTTCTGAAATATCAACAATCGTTCCTCCATTGGCAGTCTCTTCGAGATTAACCCGTCAAGTTCAGTCTTCACACCCCTTCGTGGTCACTTTGGAGACCTGCAGAACATCACTTTCCAAAGACTCATTCATCCAACGAATTGCGAGGCTTTGGAACTCATTGCCTAGGGAGGTGTTCCCCGAGGCATACAACCTCCAGAAATTTAAGAAGAACACCAACTCCTACCTTCTTTCCCTTGGTTCCCACGATGTTTTTTGAACATTACAGGATATCCCTTTTCTTGGGAACCAGAACATAAAAAAAAAAAAAATTAAATGTCTTTATATTGTGGACAAGGTTTTCTTTAAAGTCCTTTTTCTTTTTTGTTACAATAGTCAAATCTTATATTTCTTATATTTCCTCAAGTTTTTGTCTTGAGAAATGTTTAACTCTGAGTCAAAGTTAACTTTTATTTTATCAACAAAATTAAATTCAATGAAATTTAAAAGTTCTATATCGAAAAATTCATAAATATCTTATTTAATTGGGTTTTCATTTATATTAGTAATTGTGGTAATGGCAAAGTTATAAAAAATGTTTACTAGTGTTTAAGGCATTTTAAGTCTTATACCAAAATTTTGATTATTTAGTATTCCTAATCCGCCTTTGCATTTAACGGATAATTTGATAATTTTTTACAACGACCTGGTATAATGATAATAGTTTTTAAGGTTACAATTTGATTTTTATTTAAGTTAATACTTGCGCTTAATTATTTTAACAAATCATTATCCATAATTCCGTCGTATTTATTGTTAACTTAATAAGTTAGAATTTATAAGAACCTTGCATATTAAGAATTTTAAATAAAGGAATGTCGACAACTTTATCGTGAAATGAAATATAATGCGCTGTCTAAATTTTAAATTTTTTCTGTGAACATATAATTTTAATAAAACTTGTAAGCAAGATCAGGTTTAATAAGAAATTCGTACCGGTGTCCATTAAGATTTTAGCGTTAAGCTTATGGATTTAAATGTATGGTAAATTTGATTTTAAAGCGTTAAGTAATATTATGTCTAGTTAAATAAACTTGATTCCGTAAGAAAATCCGGTAATTATACAGATTATCTTACACCTCTCCGATTTCCTTGAAATTTTAGTACGAGTATGTTGTCAATTTTGTGATCCTTAACAAGATTATATATATACAGGGTGAGGCAACCCATACGACACGGTCCCTGTAAACCAAACCAATAATTTTTTCGGGAATTTTCTCATTTCATTATATGTTGTGTATATCAAAGTTGTGTTTTTTTAAATGGAACACACCGTATTTCGTTACATTTTTAAATAGTTCAGGAAAAAATAATACGATTTCATAAAAAGTACCATGTAGCTTACTATAATCGTTCTCGAGTTATTGATTTTTTATGAAAATGCTTGGTACAATTGGAAACTAAATAACATCGAAATGTATAGAAATCATCCCTTTGAATTTTGACCAAGCATAAAAGAGGTTTTGGGTTATTGATTTCGATAGAACCCGTTTCTCAATATTATACAGAATGTTCAATAATCATTGTCACTCTTTTATAATTTCGGACAAAGATAACTTTGTTATTTCAAATAAAACACCCTGTATTTTTTTGGTATGAACAATATTAAATTCTATAATCTTTCATTTCCTATTGGGGTTCCCTATATCTAACCTAAATAGTTTTTTAAATATTGGCTTTATGAAATAGTAGTTCTTACTTCAATGCATTCTTTGACTTAAGATAGCTTATATTTATATATATATATATATATATATATATATATATATATATATATATATATATATATATATATATATATATATATATATATATATACCAAGTATACCAAGAGTTATACATGAAGTGCTACCCGAAAAGCGCCAGTCACGACATCTATACTTTTTAACAAGCACCACTGGGTGAATAGCTTCTGAATAGCTTAGCAAAGTTGATAGAAACCTATAATATTATTATAGTAAACTATAAACATTTTTCGACAGCGTGAATAGATGTGAAAAATGTATAACTAATTTTAAAAAAATCAGCTAATTTCGCTGTATTCTATATGCCGCGACAGGCATTAAATTACGTCTGATACGTATTATACCCCATTTCGGGTAACAATGTGCAGATGCTCGTTATATATATATATATATATATATATATATATATATATATATATATATATATATATATATATATATATCCCTTTAGGTACTTTTTTGCGTTTGAAGAATCAACCAAATAATTGTAATGATTTTTCAGTTATTCTTCTTCTAGCAGTTCCTTTCCGTTCCGGATGTTGGCAACCATATTAGCTATTACCACTTTATTAATGTAGCTCTGAACAACTGTGTGGTAATCACTGCTCTGAGTTTCTTTAACCAAGAGATTTTCCTTTTTCCTACACCTCTTTTTCCATCCACTTTGCCCTGTAAGATATTTTGAAGTAATCGATATCTGTCTGTGTTTCTCATCACATGGTTAGGTTAGGTTAGGTTTTATGTGAGTGGGGCGTGGTCGCTCCTTCACCGCGACCCTTAGTAGGTCTATTGTGGCTCACCCCTAGAGGCTACAGTTCACCGCACAATCCAGCCCTTCTTACGAAGTTCATGGTTGTATAGGGTGAGATTTTTTTAAAATCGGTAGGTTCTTGGTTAGTGTTACCAAATATTTTGAACCTTATTCTTCCCAGGCCGGGGCATGAACATAGTATATGTTCAGCAGTTTTGTCTTCCACGCAGCAGAACCGACAGTCCGTTTGTTGGTTCAGATCTATCTTTCTGAGGTGGTATCTCAGACGACAGTGTCCCGTAAGTAGTCCTGTTAGAATACGCAGGTCATTTCTGCTCCATTCTAGGATCTGCTTAGTTGTGTTTCTCGAGGGTTGTAACGGTAAAAACGCCTTCGAGTGGGTTAGCCCTGGTAAGTCGGACCAGTACGTGAGTATTTTCCTCTCCGCCCAGTCCGAAATAATTGTTTTGGCGGCACTTGTGGTGACTCCAAAAACCGGTTCTGGTCCAGTGAACGCAGATTCGGCCCCCTGTTTTGCAAGGGTGTCGGATTTTTCGTTTCCCCCACCCCCTGGTGCCCAGGTACCCACAGTAGGGTCACCCTGTTGTTCGCACCAAGGTACTCTAAGGATTCGATGCAATTCCATACAAGTTTAGAATTTATCTTGTTGGAGCTCAGTGCTTTTAAAGCGGCCTGGCTGTCTGATATTATATTTATGTTTTTGTTTGCTAGAGGTCTGTTGGTCAACTCTCTTGCACACAATTCGATAGCGAATATTTCAGCCTGAAAGATTGTGGCATACCTGCCAAGACTGGTAGATATTTCAATCTTTGGTTTCCTGCTGAAAACACCGGCCCCAACTCCATCTGGGGTTTTAGAGCCGTCTGTGTATATTACGTATTCAGTCTCTGGGAAGAGGATTTGTCCCCTCATCCATTCGTCTCTCTCCGGAAAGAGGACTTTGAACGACTTTCCTACGTGTATTTTTGTGGCTAGCAAGTCAGGAACCATCCCGAGAATTTGGTGGTTTTTTGTTTCACTCAGTATCCCGGAGTGATCTCCGAGTTGCTCTCCATTTATTTGCTTTTCCAAAGACAGGAATCTATAGGAAGCTATCCTGGCCTCCCTCTCTAAGAGAATATGTAGGGGAGGGAGATGTAGGAGGTGTTCCATCGCTGCCGTTGGTGAGCTGGACCTAGCTCCAGTTATGGCCAGGCATGCCAGCCGCTGAAGGCCAGCAAGCTTTGCTCTAGCTGTCTGTTGTAACCCTTTGGTCCACCAGACTACTGAACCATACGTGACCATAGATATTATCATTGTTTGATAAATCCAGTAAATCTGTTTGGGGTTCATTCCCCAAGATTTGCCACATACTCTTCTGAGATTCCAGAGAGAAAACCTGGCTTTGTTTATTGTTTTTTCCAAGTGGGCGTTCCAGGTGAGTCTTTTATCCAGAACTACACCCAGGTATTTCACTTCCGTCGCAAATGGAATGCTCTCTTCGTATAGGACAGGCTGCCGAAGCTTATCTAGCTTTTTCCTTTTCGTAAAAGTAATAATTACAGTTTTCCGGGGGTTTACAGACATCTGTTCCCTCTCGCACCATCTGTATACTGTGTTAAGGGCTTCTTGAAGGAAGTTTGAGATCGTCGCTTCAAATTTACCTATAACTATTATAACCAGATCATCCGCATAGCATTGAAAATCTACTCCCTGCATGGAAAGCTCGCTCAGCAGAGAGTCGACTACAGACTGATTAGGGGGAAAGTACCCCACCTTGTGGACACTCCTTCGCCGCCCTGAACCTAACCGACTCTTCATGCAGGGATAAATAGTTATCTCATCACATGACCGAGGTATTGGAGTTTTCGTATTTTGATGGTTTTTAGAATTTCTTTTTGTTTAATCATTCTTTTTAAAACCGTTTCATTTTTAACACAGTATGTCTACGACATACATCAGCTTCGCCTCGGTCAACGAATATGTGCTCTAAGACATTAATGAGACTTTAATGCCCATGGTGTGTATACTATTTTTTTCCCTGCTGTAGGCAAAAAGCGGAACTTTGTTTTGCGTAGCGGGCTGAATGTGACGCTTTCTGCACGGTAGGGATAAAACATGTTTGTATAAAGGTAACCTTTAACACAATAAAAACACTCGCAAGCCAAAGAAGTCTTTTTAAAATTATACAAACGAAAAGTGCATTGATAATAAATCATATTAGGTTGTAAATTTTATACCACTTATTTTAATAAACGAGGACTGACTGACTGCGCTTGATTTTTGTATAATTTTGCTTATTGTAAAAAAAATTTTTCATTAAATTGTCGATGGTGGCTTAAAGATTTTGGATTTTTTTCATATAGTATTAGAGGTACTGGTTTTTTCATTTTTATTTTTAATAAAGGCCAAACCAAATAAAATAAACACAAAGATATCCACATTTGTGTAAGTAATGGTTTGTTAATAAATATTTTGAAAATTTAAAGATTAAAATAAGCAAAACGTAACATGGAATTTAATTTTACAATTAAAAGATCCCTATTAAAAATAACTATTCTTAATTATTTGAAAGTTTATAATGCAAGAATCTATAAGGTTAGAGAACGTTTTGTGATTTTTATTAACATCTTAGTTTTAGAGCATTATTCATCAAAAAATGTTATTTTAATAGGTCTACCACCTCTTTATGATAAGCTTATTATAAAAGATTGTTTGTCAAAGATGTGTTGGTAATCAGGAGGATAAATATATTTTAAAAGTACCTACAAGAAATTCACCTTACATAATATTTTATTTTAGTATTTATAGTATTGGTTTTTTAATTTTTTGTTAAACTATGTTCTTTAATAATTTTATTTCAGCATATTAATAGGTATGAGAAATTAATATGTGGTATTTTTTTACAGAAATGAAACCACACCATGGTAGCAAAGTTTAATTCTATTGGGTAAGATACTTTTACCTATTTAAAATGGCTTTTTTATTTATTTAAATATTAATTTTTATTATAAAATGTTATAAAAAATATTTACAATTTGTGAAATATTCCTAAATTTAATTTTTTTTTTGTTTTAATGCTTTTTTAATTTCATACAAACTACATATAGTCACGCCTTTTTCCCGTAGGGGTGAGTAGAGACCACTTCCTTCCACTTTCGCTACGGTTCTTACACACATCTTTTGCTTCCTCTACTTTCATCAGGGCTCTCATGCATACTCGTCGGTTGTTGGTATTCTTGACCTGGCCTTTCTTCAAAACAATGTTGATCTGATCGAGATATGTTCCCCGAGGTCGACCTCTACCGACTTGTCCATTCACACTCGCCTTATAAATTTGTTTTGTCAATCTTCTTTCATCCATCCTTTCTACGTTTTTAAACAATCTAAGCATTCCTTTATCTACCTTTGTAACCACATCTTCTTTTATTACACCACAGCGTTCTCTTATCTCACTATTTTTTACTTTATCTATCCGAGTCACTCCGGCTATACTTTTTAAACTACTCATCTCCGCAGCATTAATTCTATTTTCATGCTTCTTCTGCCAAACCCAACATTCACCACCATACATAAGTGTAGGAACCAACACACCTCTATGCATAGCCAGTCGTGCCTTTTTTGACACTTTCTGTCTGTTCATAAAGCTATGCAGTGCTCCATTAATCTGTTTTCCTGCCAACACCCTTCGCTCAATGTCACTGGCATACTTTTCATCTCTCGTAAACTTTGAACCCAAGTACACAAATTCATTTACTTGTTCCACTTTTTTTCCCTCAATCGAAACTTCACTGTTTGTCATGCTTTCTTTTTTTTCGAAAACCATCACTTTCGTTTTGCTTACATTTATTTTCACAAAATATTTATGTCTTTTAGGTGTGCTTAGTATTTAAACAGATTTACACAGTAATTTTCGTTACACATTTTGGAGTTTTTATACAGTTTTATTCTTCACTTTTAAATTACAAATACTTTACTGAAAATTATTCATACAGTGCTTTCATTTTAAAAGCAACCAGTCCAAATAACTTTAATTTTTGGTTTTGCGTTTGTTTCTAAGTCCCCTAACGCACCATTTTATCTGTAAAATGTTGGAGATCTAACGATAAATTGCTCAGATCGCTCGATAAATTGTTACGTGCATATCCAGCATTTGGCCTCTCCCAGATTGTCCGACAAAATAACAAGGTCATCCGCGAAGCGTAGATAATTGAGTTGTATAATATCTGGATCGCCATGTAGTAATTAGGTACCATGCTCGGTAGGTAATTTAAAGTTACGAGAAAAATCTTGTTAAATAAAAGGAGAACGTTGTCCTTAAAATACATTTATTCTATATGTTGAACCCCGACTATATGAGGGTTCGGCTTTTTCTTAAATTACTCGAAGGACCTGAGTTTATCTTCAAATCAATATTTATGATTTTCTCGATTTTAAAAGACTTCATGTACGTTTTATTTATTTTACAATACTTTGTTATCAATAACAACGCTATTCAATTTTTCTTACAAACAGTTCTGAACTATATATATAGAATGTTTCATTTTCTAACACTATATGCACGACTCATCGTTATAATTGTTTACTAACATCGTCGAACTTGACCGGCGATTAAGTGCTGACTAAAACAAGTGCAGCGAAATCAACCAACAATAGTAAACATAAACACTGTTATCCTTCTAGAAGCTTTAACCTCAATATATACAAAATAGATTATTAATATTTTCACGAGCGACGTGAAATATAAACAATACGTTCGTTCGCTAAACATTCCAACAGAGTTCATCGGATTGATGTCAATATTCGCAATATTCATGTATGGTGTAGAAAAATAAACGATCAAATAAGCAGACAGGAAAAGAATTGATTCTTTTTAGCTTTGGTGCTGGAGAAGACTACTGTGCATCCCTTGGACAGCATGGAGGACAAATGTATCAGTTATTTAAGAAATAGGCATAAAAGATCGACTGTTAACAATATGCCGACGACGAATTCTCCAATACTATGAGCATATAAACAGAAGACAAGAAGACAACATGGAAAAATTGATAATACAAGAAAATATAGAAGGCCAGAGGAAAAGGGGTCGCTCTCTCACCAAATAGGTAGACCAGGTAAAGAAAATTACGGGAAAACCCTTACAAACAACCATTAGAGACACAGAAGATAAAACACTTTGGAAGCAGATCATCAACAACACAAATTGAAAATCATGGAATCACGACCTCTCAGCTTTGAGAGTACGACTGACAGAGAGATATATTTTCTTGCCTAAGGGCACTACAGAGTCTTTCTTTATCGATGAGTATTTCTTTTTGTTGCCATGCCAACTTTTTAAATGCATACTCGAGAACAGTAATAAACAGCTTTTGTGACATAGTGTTACTTTGTCTAACTCCTCTTTTTATCCTTGTCTTGTTGGTTGTAGAGTGTAGATTTACAGTTGTTGTGGCATTTTCAAATATGCTTTTAACTATGTCGCTATATCGGTAGTTGACTCTACAATCTGGTAATGCTCTAAAGATGGCTGCTAATTCTACTGTATCAAAAACGCTTTTAAAGTCAATAAATATTAATACCAGAGGGCGGTTTTATTCAATGGTCTTTTTTATTAAGGTATTTAAACACTGCAGGAGGTCGTGTGTACCGGAGCGAAAACCAGCTAGCTCCCACGTCTGATAGTAATCCAGCTTTGTCTCCAATCTACCTGCTATAATTCTGGTGTACAAAGATGGTGTATAAAGATGGTTAAGGAGAGTAATTGGTTTATATGTTTCCAGGTCCGTTACATCTCACTTATTGTGCAAATATCTTCTTCTTATTCTTCCTTCTTTAATCTAGGCGGATCGCCTGTTTCTTTTCATCGTCCCTCTGCCTACTGCACTCCTAAGTTGTCGCTTTATCGTTTTCGGGGGCATTCTAAACTCCTGCGACCCATTGGTGATTTGTCGCGTGCTGTTCTGACTATTCTTTCGTTGTCCATTCTACTGATGTGCTTATTCCACTCTTTCTTTCTGCCGAGAACCCACTCATTGATGTTTTCTACCTAGCATGTTCTCTTATATTCTCGCTTCTTTTTCTGTCCAAAATCGTCTTTCCAGTTATTCTACGAAGTTCTCTCATTTCGGTTGTCTCTAGAAGTTGTTTAGTTCTCACTGTGTCTGGTCGAGTTTCTGCCGTGTATGTCATAGTTGGTCTTACTATTGCCTTGAATATTCTTGATTTGGTATCTATTTTAATGTTTTTATTTCGTCATATTGTGTCATTTAGGCATCCTGCTAATAGTAATAGTCGTTGCAGATCGTCTTCATTTTCAGCAACTAGTACTGCGTCATCGGCATAGCATATAACAGTAATTTCACGGTCATCCATTCTGTATCTTTTTCCTTGTCGAATACCTTGGCCCACAGCTATTGTGGTCCGATTTATATTATCTTTTTATATTTATATTGAAATATTTCCCAGCGCCTACAAAAAATCAGGCATTTAAAGAATTGACATAAAAGAACTCCATGAAAACAATAGAAAAAAATGTAAAAATAATCCAATCAATTTACCAAATATATTAAATGCACATCGCATTACATATTTCTTTATGGTAAAAATTTCCCGATTAAAATGTATCCAATCAAAAAAATTGGATCTTAATTTTAAAGAAAAATTAAGTTGAACTCCTTAATTTGAATCATTCAAATTACTACCTTAAAACTGCCAATTCATTTTTAGACATAATTAGTTGTCCAATAAATTGCATTTCCAAATAGGAACTATTCGAGTATTCTAAAGTATTTAATAAGAAATTGGAAATTAGTTCCAAAGCGATAAAATCGTGCTTATTAAATATTAAAACGAAAATAAAACAAAAGAAAACTTTTAAACAAATATCATAGAAGTATCAAGTAATTTTTTTGTATGTAACAGATTTCGAAGTTTCATGGTCAAATTGTTTAAATATTTCCCAACATTAATTGTCAAATGTGGTGGCACTTACAGACATTTTTAAAGTGGACCTTATGCGATCAGTGTAATAGTATATTTCATTAGGAGTCGAGAAAATAGGCTTTTTTCGTGCGCGATGGACAAGTTTCCGTGGGAGGCGCAGCGCAATGTGATATATTGCCGCTCGACAAAGAGAGTAATTTTTGGAGAGCGGCATTGACACTTTGTGCTCGAAATACACACAAGATTTTTTCTACAAAATGCAGTTCTTAGACAGAAAAAAACACTAAATACTATTCAAAATAAGTAAGTACATAATATTACTTGTATTTTAATTACAACATTTTATAATATTCTTAAAAATAATTACTTCAGTTTATCATTCACTATATTGAAATTAAATGTGCAATTATGACAATCTTTAATATTTATTCCCAAACCTGATGGTCCATCAGGAATTTCTCCAACATAAAGTCTTCCGAAGATTGGAAATCAATAGAACGAGATGTGGATACATACATGCGGTTTTAAAAATATTTTTTTGGTGGTTTCAATTTTATTTTTGATTGATTTGACTAGTAGTTAAACAACAGCGTTTCAAGCGCAAAGGAGTGGGGGGAGGAGTGGGGGGAGGAGTGGGGGGAGGAGTGGGGGAAGTGGTGGGGTAGGAGTGGGGGCAGTGGTGGAGTGGGGAGGAGTGGTGGGGGTAGGAGTGGGGAAAGTGGTGGTGGATGAGGGGGGGGCGAAGTGGGGGGGAGTGACAGGTGAAGGAGTGGGGGAAATGACATTGTTGGCATATGACATTGTTGACATATGACATTGTTGACGTATGACATTGTTGACATATGACAGGAGTGGGGAGATGACATTGTTGACATGTGACATTGTTGACATATGACTTTGTTGCCATTGTTTACATACGGCATTGTTGACATACGGCATGTTGCCATTGTTGACATATAACATCATTGTTTACATACGGTATTGTCCCCATCGACTCGATTAAGAGGGTTCCGTAAGCACGTTGAAAAGTGGTGTGACGTAAGCGTTGAAAAAAACTTGGTTTCTCGGAGGTTCGAACCCGAACTCTTTGACTTACTAAACAGTTAGCTATACCATTCAGATAACTCGCATATTAATTTTATCGTGCAAGATTGAATATAAAAATATATATTTGTGACATCATTATGTTAAAAATAACCTTGAACTACCAGATAATAAAAATGAATGAAAATATGTTGATTTAACGTGACATGCGTTATTAGTTCAGGTCGCGCTTGCTGGCCGCTGCGATATAATATAGATAGGTATACATACGGGTTCGCATGAACATTTTCAGCGCTGTTATTCATAGTTTCTGAGGCCGTGAAGGAATATCATTGGTAGATATCTGAGTTTTCGAACAATGTATACGAGTAAAATATACAGGGTGCAATAAAAAATTTTATTCTATGTCATATTATGAAGTATGATAGAATGATAATGACAAATGACGTATTAACAAAGCTATAAGAACGTGAACTTTGGTGATTTAATCATCAGTATCACAATGACTTCAGACGAGTACAGAAGGAAACTAGAAGAATTCGGTGAGCATGTCCGTCAGTTGAGCAGAGATATAACTTTCTACAAAGAAAAAACTAGAGTATTGAAGCATTTGGAGTATCTGAGTTTGTCGGATAAAGTTTTCAGTTGCCAGAGTAGAAGACCTTCACCAGAAGTACCTGTGTCAAAAATAGATAACAACTCTAAAAATGTCACGACTATCATTAATCATTCTGACAGCCGTTTTGAATGATGTATTCTGTACAAACGTACCCACTGATATCAAAATTCTAAAGATATGCTTCGATGATGCAAGAAAAAACTGCAGTCAATCGTCATGGGCAATAATGAAACATGAAGTAGTAAATGATGGACGACTACCGGTGTTTTACAAGGAGATACCAAAAGAAAATAACTCATTCTACAAAATAAAATTCCTATTTAATGATGGAACTCAAGAGGAAAAAGAATGGCAAGCTACACCTTTCAAGGAGACAACAGATGTCAACATAAAAAATGATAAAATGTTTTCAATACTATATTTGATATTAGCAACTTTAATCATTTCAATAATTAATTTTTTCATAAAAACTATGAAAAAGTATAGATCATCTTGTAGTACATGAGAAAATAAACAATTCAACAGATATACGAGGTGTTTTAATAAAACTAAATAATAAGAATAATAATATATTTATTGAAGAAACAAAAATTTACAATATTTTTCTACTTGGGTAATACAACATGAACAAATTTTTCCAAGTATTGTGTAGTTTTTTTATCTTTTCCGCTCACATCAGCATAAGGTGTTGGAGGCTTGAACAAAAAGTTGGATCTTTGACGACCAATCTGAATTGTCAATTCTTTTGGATGGAAGACGCCATCGAGCGTGAAACCTTGAATGTCAACGAATGCGATTCTCATGATGACTAGCGTTGAAATGGCGAGCACGAACGGTAGTCGACCACTTATATTATGCTTTTCACAACCTCCGTCAGAGGGAAGTACTCTAGCAGACAATCATGCACGATGATGCAATAGGCCTTAGTATCAGCAGGAAATCCTTTGGCAGACTCAATCTCCAGCTTTATATCCACTGTCGATGATTTCATGCTATCTTCCTGCTTCGAGCAATCTATCACGAATAATGCATGATCTTTGAATGCTGAGTAGTCCAAAATTGGATGAACTTGTGTGAAATGTGTATAGCTCGAGTAGAAACTGGTATAGTTGTAGTAGGCAGTGACATAATCGTTTCTATCGAAATCCAACTGCATTCTTTCGTTTGGCCAATATTCTCCATTCAATGATAGTCTGATGCTAGATATGTTGATGTTATCAAAGGTAGTGACATCACTGTCGAGTTTATTGCGTATATTCTTCTGGAAACAAACGATAACGTAACGTGGACGTTCCACTGCGGCGCTGGTTTTAACTGCCCAAATTTCATTCTTTGCACTTTTTGTGAGCGCAGGTAATTCGCTGAGACTCCATTTTCTGAATGGAATCATTATTGGTGTATCATTCTTGATGGGTTGCATCAATTGTAGTTTGATTTCATCGTTGGGAAATATATGCTTGACCTTCAGTACCATACTATCTATCAAAACTTTGACTTTAGTAGTAGTCGTTACACCAGTATTGTTAAGTTCCTTGACAATTACGCTATCTTTATCGTCACGTGCTCGAACTAGACGAATTGTTTGTCTTCCGTAGACAATCGAACTGTAATCATTGAATACGTTAAAAATGTGCTTGAGGGGTATCAACAAACTGAACGACTTATCCACAGCATTCAGGAACGGTTTTTCTGGGTACGTCCATCCAGCCGTCGCCAAATGTTTGGAGTCCTCAGGTTTACAGCAAAGGAATCCTCGTACAGTACTAACAATTCCAGGATCTCTGATCACTTCTATCTCTCTGGCACTTTGCGCATAAGTGCACGAATCGAAAAGAAACGCTCCACAATTGGAAGCCAATGACACGTTACCATCTCCTTCAATATCTAATTTTCCTTTGATTTCCAACAAAGATTCATGCATCGCGAAAAATGCATCTGCTTGATTCACATTAATCTCCACCATATCATTATTATCGAATGATTTCACGTACGGGATGTAGGATTGATACTCTTCCTTCCGGATAGTTTCATCATATTGAGGTCGACGGTAAATATCGAAAATTGGGTTCATTCTCATTTGATTGAACGATGCTGCAGATGTTGTCGGTGATTGCTCAGAATGAACGTACTTGCGTTTTAACATCTCTTACTTTCAATCCAACAGATTGGAGAAAAATAATATTTTCTGGAGAGAGCTGGTCACGTCCCTTGGAAGACCTCGATGATACTGATAGGTTTGAAGTGGGTGGTCCCCTTTTATGCTGAATTACCAAACCCATTTAACGTTCTTTCAAGTCCAAATGCAAAGTACTTTTCTCTCCTCGGAAATTCACAGGTCTGAGATCTTGATCCAACACTCTAACACTGATGTTGGTGATCTCTGCTAAGTTACTTCTCACAGGCAAATAGATGGGGGTATTGGGACGTTCGTTGATTGCGAATCCAGGATCGACTGTAATGGGAAAGCTTAATATAGTATGGGCCGGTCTGTCCCCGTAGAAGGCTCCTTCGGTAATGTTGCAATCGAAATGTAAGCTAGATACTTTAAGAATATTTACTGGTCGATCTGAAGAGTGCACTATACCAGGCTCCAAGATCCTTTTAGAAAACCCTAATAATTCTCCAAAACTATTATCGTTTTCGAAACTGATGGCGTGCAATCGACTATAGATTTCACACTCTAAGGTGTTGTTGTTTGGTTTCAATGAGAAATCTGTATTATTCAAATGCATCTGAATATGACTCTCAATGTTTTCAATCTCATAACAACCTGTTGGCAGCTTGATTTCCTTCAATACTGAACGATTATTATTTTCGTAGTAGTAAAATTTTTCACCGTCGATGTTTGGTATGGAATGGTAAGTGTGAAATCCTAGTACAGCTATGTAATAACTCTTCCTGGGATGTGGTATGATCGGTGTGGAAGGGGTGAAAGAGAACTCGTTGGTAGTACTAGTCAGCGTGAGCAGCTGAGACATGACTGATGACATTACGAGTGGTACAGAAATATTTATAATAAAACCATCATCGACATCATATTATTTATTAATAGATTACGGCCCCTCTACATTTCAAAAAATAATTACAACCGTGACAATCGTACTGTGAACTGACAGGTCCATCCACATGTGTTTGGGCATCTGGCCTATTATAATGAATGAAACATGGTAAACGAATTCTCAAATCGAAATAACACTGATAATCGTTTGGTAATTTATGCCAAACATTCAACAATTCCCATGGTCTAGCATGTTGTATTAAATATTTGATTGGAAATTCCTTCAATTCATCTTCGGAAAAGTCTTGCAACCTCTTCTCACCATGTAGGAATGCTAAAACGGCTTCCATTATTATACAAAAACTTCAAGCAGAGATGTCCACAGTTGATTTGATTATAGTTTTGAAACTGATCGTTGTTGTAGTATAGTTTGATTTTACCCAGATATCGGACAAGTTCTTTCGGTGGCTTCAGACATCCAAATGAATCAAAATACTCAACGACATCATTTATCTTTCTATAAGCTACCCAATGAGTGCCTTGATTCTTCGACACATCTAAATTTAGAATTGCAGTTTCACGTTTACGAGGACCACTGCTTGGCAAATTGTCTCTCATGAAAACGCCTCGAAAATGTGGTATCTTCAAGAACTTTACATACTCTAACAACTCGGTATCATACAACGGTCTATTGGGTAGCTTCATTGGGAGTTTTTTTTTTTTTAAATATAAACCAAAACCTCCTTTGGCGTTTTTACGCAAGTACAGTCCTTTACCAATAGCTTCCATGGCTTTATTGTGTCGATGATCTTCTTCCAATTTCTTTTTCGCATTCCTCGCATCGATAATTGTCTTCGCTATCGCACCACTTCCCCCAGCAATGCTACCGAGAGCACCAAGGGCTGCAAAAATTGGCAACAGTGGTAGAATACCTCCAGATTTTGCATTGAAAGGTATGATGCGTGGTATTCTGATTTTATTTTTTCCACCAGCTTGCTTGATGGCGAGTCTAGCAGCTTTCAGAGCAATCGAAGCAGTCTTCTTTAGATTGGTCGGGGGATTCTTCTTCAGAGATTTTCCAATTTTACCCACGATATGTCTTTGGAATGAGCATCCCATACCAAGCTTATGTTTCGCTTTCATTCCGGAAGTAACTAATAAGGCTGCAGCTCTCTCACCAAACTTGGCGTCTGTTGATTTCACTCGTTGCCAAGCAGCGTTTTCCAATACTGAATCGGCTCTGTGACGATCTTCCAGAGACTTGTGCTGCGAGTATGCAATGTCGTGTTGTTCGCAAGCAGCGTCTAGAGGATTAATGCCAGTATCTCCACGAGCCAATCGTTTTTGTAGTTTAGTTCCAGCTGCAAAATAAATGAAATATTAGTAATCGTTTGCATCGTCCAGTAATACGACTTACGTCCACAATACTGATAGCCTCCGGGTAGATGGAGCTCAAAAGGTAACTTGTTTATCAGGGAATTCAAAACACCTTCTCCCTCGTACGAAGACATCGAAAATGATAAAAGTGGAACTGTAACACCTATATTTATAGAATAACATAAACGTCAATCATGTCACAAGATGAAGGTTATTCAACAAGAACAGTCGTTACCTATTGAAAATTTAGATTTTCATACATCATCAACGACCCTTGGTAAACATGGTAAATTATTGCCCAATTCATTTCGAGCAATAGTATGTGGACCAAGTGGTTGTGGTAAGACGAACGTCATGTTGTCAGTAATTTTCAATCCAAATGGTGCAAAATTTGAAAATGTTTACGTGTACTCCAAGTCATTGTATCAACCGAAATATCAACTACTCCAAGAGGTATTAAATGGGGTTAAAGAGGTTGGCTACTTCCCATTCAAGGATAATGATGATATTATAAGTCCATCAGATGCAAAACCCAACTCTATATTCCTATTCGATGATGTAGCGTGTGATTCCCAACAGAAAATCCGGGAATATTTTTCAATGTGTAGACACAAGGATATTGATGCTGCCTACCTTTGTCAGACCTACTCGAAAATACCTAAACAGCTCATACGAGACAACTGTAACCTGATTGTACTATTCAAACAAAATGAAATCAATTTGAAGCACGTATTTGATGAACACGTATCACCAGACATGAGTTTCGAAGACTTTAAACGCTTGTGTTCGAAATGTTGGAATGTTGCATATGGTACTTTTGTGATTGTCAAAGATTTCGATATAAATGATGGTAGATATCGTCAAGGGTTTGATAAATATATAAAAATATAAGTACCATATACCATAAGATCATTCCCCATCATGATGTCGTTAAGTCGTGTTGGCACACACAAATACAAAAAGCGCAGCAAACTGATTAAACGTGCTGCCTCCCCCTCTAATCCTGATTTAAACAAAGACGATCAAATAGCTGCACGCAAACGCAAAATTGCAGAGCTCACCCGTTCCATTAGGAAAAAGTACTTGGCATTGAAACTAGGTAGATCGGAAAAAGATGAATCGCTCATCAGAATGTTCAAACCCATTTCGGAGCCACTACATGAGATTGTTAAATCCTCAAAGATCAATAATGCATTGAGAAGTATAAAAAAAGAAAAATCACCTGAACTAAAGAAAGAAGAGGTAGAAGAAAAGGAAAGAGTAGGACAAGAACAAACACAATTTCTCCCAATGGAAGAAGTAGGCAGAATAAGTGCGAGCACAAGTGGACAAGATAATGATGATGATGAAGTTTTTCACGAAAATATACCTGAACAAAATATTTCAGATAATGTTATGGATGAATATCTAGATCAATATCCGGTCATGTCACATCCATATATCAAAGATCATTGGTCATATAGTGAAAAAATAGATACAATGTATGGACCAACTTATGATCCCCAAACATCAAAATGGTATCTAGGAACACAATTAATTGACTTTGATAAAAGGACTGGCTTTATCAAGATTGAAGGTAAACAGATACGAGGAACCCCAGGACTGTATAAGCTCATCTTCTATGATGATCCTACGGATTTTAACGAAGAAGATGTGCAAGCTTACAAGGCGCTATTGAAATTGAGTGATCGCTATATTAATAAAGATGGAAGACTCAAAGGTTCTACGAGATGGAAATACACAGAAATCATAAAACCGCTCATAATGGAGTTGCGAAAAGGTAGAAGACGTTCAACGACTGGTAATGGTTTGACATTAACGTACAATGAAAAACCGGTGGAGTATATTTATTGGGATGATCCAAATGAACTCGTTGATCGTTTGAAGCTGTTGATAGCTTCCAAGGCAGCTGGAAACACCTCACTCGATAATGAAATAGTTGCCATAATCAATGAACTTCGGGAAGCTGGCTATATATACTAATAACACTGACAATGATGAGTCATTTGAACAATGAGTCTGAACAAGTTCGGACACAGATATGCTCCACATGAAGCTAGCAATAACAGTATTGAATTGACTCATTTGAGAAAACAATTTGTATCACATGATATTATGATAAAGAATTTAACTGATGCATTGAATTTGATTGACAACAAAATAAATAAATTTGAAGAATTCATTTCGAGGAACCCTCCAACGGCCAGTGAACATATGTCAACGAAAAAGTATGTAGATGATGTGATATCACAAATTAAATTTGATTTCAAGTTGGCCATTGATAAATATACTAAAAAAGTGCGAGGGGTACTCGATGAAAAAGTGAGTAAAGTTGAAATTGATAAGCTTAATACGAAACTTAATGAAAAAATCAGTAGTCACGCAAACAGTTCTACAAACCGCATTGATGCACTACAAAATCAAATGATCAATGCCTTGAAAAATATCGAAGGATCAATAAATAGACTTAATAGTAAAAATACCCTTTGATAGTATGGCTTCAACAGACAAGATTCAACTCGTTGATGAGCTTCATGCATCAGCCCGCAAGACTTACCCTAGACGACGAACTATCATCAAGGGCTTAGATGATTTATGGCAAATTGACTTGGCCGAAATGAGACCTTATGCACATCAAAATAAAGGTTTCAAAATGATTTTGGTAGTTATCGACTGTTTTTCTAAATACCTATGGACACGCCCACTCAAAACTAAGACGGGTGAAGAGATCACTAAATCTTTTGCGGATATACTGCACCAAGCTAATCGTATACCAAAAAATCTGCAATCAGATCAAGGAACAGAATTTTTCAATATTAAATTTCAGAACTTGATGAAAAAATATAATATAAACCACTATAATACATTCACTGTGAAAAAGGCTGCCATTGCTGAACGGGTGATAAGAACACTCAAAAATAAACTCTACAAGTATTTTAGTCTGAATGGAAAATACAGATGGATTGATGTATTGTCAAAAATTACCAAACAATATAATGACACCAAGCACAGTAGGACTAGATTGAAACCTACTGAAGTGAACAAGTCTAACGAGAAAGAGATTTTACGTCAGAGATATAGTCATTTAAAAATTGCTGGTCCACGTAAGCTCAAAGTTGATGATATCGTGCGGATATCCAAGTCCAAACATATTTTCGAAAAAGGGTACACGCCAAATTGGACGACAGAGTTATTCAAAATCATTAAAGTTAAAATAACCAATCCTGTAACATACTTACTCGAAGACATGCATGGTCAGCCAATCAGCGGTGCTTTCTATGAGGAGGAATTGCAGAAAACCAAGAATCCCGACATTTACCTCATAGAAAAAGTATTGAGAAGAAAGGGAAAGAAAATGTACGTCAAGTGGTTAGGACTCGACAAAAAACATAACAGTTGGATAGAAGACGTCGATTTAGTATAGAATGGAAAACACGAACAAAGTTCTGCAGTCAGGGGGGCCTTTTCATCTCCATCATCAAGAATCACAGTTCGGATAAGTCTGGTAAAGAAGGAGGGGGATATAAATATATGCATGAAGTTGATTTTAGTCTCATTCAAGTTTGTATCTAGCTATGTCGAGTCAAGATAGTGCTAGTATGCTAGATGTAAGTGACGTCGAGTTAACACCATCACCGCCAGCATCATTTAGCATCTGATGGAGACGAGCTGTTGGAAATGTTCGAGAGCAAAAATTACAATTGGTCTTTCAATAACTGATGTCATTGCTGATATGGAATATCAAGTGACATTGACACAAGTCAAAGTTTGAAGGAACATTTAAAATCTTTACTATCAAAGTTAATTTCATTTTACGAATAATTTGTATTTTTTTTTTTTAATAAAATTGTTGATTTATGCATGTGTTTTTTTAATATCGATCTCTCTTTACACTCAAATAAAACTCAAAAATAAAACAATTTTTTTTATTAACTTACACATATGATAACATAATTTTAGTTTACACAGTAGATTACATAAAAATTTTTTTTTTATTTTTTTTTAATTATAAAAGTGGAACAGAATGAAATTATAAAATTAATGATATCAGGAATGAGGAATATGTAAAGTTATTATTTTTTATATCTCTACGCAAACGGTTCTAAATCTAATTATTCTATACTGTAATGACCCCATGGTAGCGTGTTAAATGATCCCGAAATTAAATATCTTTTATCATCCTCAGGGCTTAAAGCAATTTTCGATTGTTCTATGCTAAATACGTCATGTTTATAGGATCGAATTGTGCACTGTGTAATATTTTTATGTTTAAATGTTTTAAGACAATCTACGTAATCTTCAAATGTCAATTTATTTTTGACATTATATTTTACCCCCTTAGACTTTTTAGTGACGTTTTTATCTCCCTGAATTTTAAACGCGTACATTTTTGATCGTAACCCAACAAAATGCGTAATGATTTTGCCGTTGGCTTCATCTTTCATAAGACCCGGTATTTTTTTGTTAAGTAACGGGATATTGTATATGTTATTTCCACTATAATCGGAGGTATCAAATTTTTCGATATACCTACCGATTATGTCTTTGTAAACATTGATATTCATTATTTTGTAGAAGAAACTATCGGTGTCCGTGTAGTTTATGATACAATTGTTCATTCCTAGGGTGGAGAGCATAAAATTATAGTGAAAATCATACATACACGTTTTTGAAATATCGAGAATGGACATTCCAATATATAGGGGTTTATCGAAAAGTAATTCAGACTTTTTTAGTTCGATAGCCATTAGATTTTCATCAAAAATTAATCTATTGTGAAATCTCGCGCTAGAAATTAAATTTTTTGCCCCGTAACGACCCTCGTATGAACTTACTAACTTTACTACCCTATGTAAGCGTTTATTTTCCATTGTTTTGCCAAACACCGCGTTGTTCGCGAGTTTAAACTGATTCTTTGCAAATGAACTGGTAGCTGTAGTCCTTAAACGAGTGTTCAGCTCGATATAGGGCTTCAACCATGCAGATTGTTTAAATTTTAAAACGCGATGTATCTTTTTAAGTATTAAACCATGCGCCAAAGCCTGTTTTAAATTTCGGTAATGTATAACATATTTTTCTTTATTATGTAGTGTAGTCATTAATTTCGGTAATTTTGATCCGGGTGGTACGCGGTGTTCAGCACAAAAGGGAAAGTCCTTATGCAAATCGTGCAACTCTTTAGGATATTCTAAATCAACCTGCAGGATGTATCCTTCTTCTGCATCGTCAGGTATCTGAGAGATGTCAATATTTGTTTCCACCCATTGAAAGTCATCGTATGGCAGAGGTTGAGACATAGCCCACCCATACAAATTATTAACATCAAGGTAAAATAGATAACTTGTCGGCTTGGTGGAATCGTATGTTTCCATATACTCATTGTTTGCCTCCGTATATCGATTACTGCAAACCGATATTCCTCCTCTAATACCCGCTTCAATGAACAATATCATATCCACATCCTTTATAAGTTTGAGTTTACATTTAGTATACTTTAACATGCAGTCCCACGTATACCCAGGCATAGTATAATACCATGCCGGATCTAAACCATAAACTTTCAAAGCAGTCTCTCTAAAATTTTCCATAACGTCTGCCAAAAGAAGGATATCTGTGCGAAGGTATAAGTCGCTATATTCCCCCAAGTTTTTAATCCCGAACGATTGCCAAACGTTTTGCGCATGACCATACTTCTCTTCGCTAATATGCTCGTCATTTAGTTTATTGTAAAATTGTTTTTTAGATGGTAATTGAATGTCATTTAATTTATCCAAGTTGTTTATATAAACATAGGGGAAAACACCTTTTTTTGTTATTAATTTAAAATTTTCTTCATTTAAATAGCTGATTTCTTTTAAATTTTGCAAGTTTTCGACTTTTAGAGTGCTCACCAATTCGTCAAGACTGGCCCCCATAAATCTACAAGAATCTATAAATCTAAATTTGATGTTAGTCTCCGAGTCGTATTGAGTAAATGATATATATTTTTCCATATTAACGGGAAGTACACTCACTTGTCCACGCTTGGCAATGTCTTTTATAATGAAATGACTATCGTAGCCCGAAAGATTGTGAAATGCAATTGGCACAATAAATAATTTTTTAAATTGTAAATTGCATACTTGATGTGCCCAACCCCGAAAAGCTGCCGTAAAGTGATCATGATCACGAACAATAATATCTTTAATACTAAAAGGCTTTTCACATATGTGACATACCTTGGCATTAATGACATCATGCTTTTCCACCATTGGGATTATATTTTTGATTTTTGATTGAATAAAACTGGCTAAATTTGACAATTGGTCGGCGAACCATTGCATGCAATCATCTCCCCGATAGCTATTGAAATAGGAAAGACTATCATCGTAAGAACATTTAAAATAGTAACCTGCATTAAAAACCCGATGCTTTTGATATTTGACAGTTTTTTCGGAAACCTTATCATTACAATCCACCAACTGCGATTCAAAGTCTGCATAAATTAAAAAAGGACACTTTTGTTTATAAACGAAATTTCTAAACTCTACATAATCATATTTAGGAAATGAAATTTTACAGTCATTAACATTTTGACAAACCTTTTCGTGTTCGTTTAATTTATCACAGCTTGAAAAATAATTTAAACAACTGTCGCACAAGAATTTTTTTTGCATATATTTGTTAAGTTGACTTGAAATTAATCTAGACAAATGTTTTATCCAAACATAATGATATTTGATTTCAACATTTTCATTGTCGATAGGTGGCGCTTCATAATCATTTAGTTTCCGAAAATACTGATCTTGTATTAGTAACAAATTAACGTGACGTTTCATTTTATTTTTAGTTAAAACAACAGGTATAACCATGTAAAATGATCTCTTCTCTGTTTCATTCAATTCTAAAGCATAGACGTTAACTGAAATTTCGTTTAGTTTTTCGAACTTTGAAATTTGATTTAATTTAATTAGAATTTCCAACCCCTTTATATTAAGAACGGTGTCATAATGCGGATACTTACTTAATCGTTGTGGGTCTTTTGTGACTGGATATAAAGCGCTTACGATGCTCCAAAAGAAACATGCTTGGTCTGCATTTTGCACGTTTACGCAAGAATGTTTCTTTAAAATTTGATCTGGTAATTTAATGAAAGATGAACCGTTGCCAAACTCATATTTATTTATAGCTACCTCTAATAAAACGATTTTACTAAGTGCCCAACCACTATTTTTTTCAGAAAATTCTGATAATTTATTTAATATAACATCGACTACATTATCATTAAACCACTGTGCTAAATCCGATCCTGCATCTACAACAGCATTTGGAGCAATGAAAAACTTTCGATCTAATAATTCGTCACTTGACTGCTGCTTTATAAAATCCCCCCAAAAGGTTGTATTTATTTTTAGCATAGGCATTGTTTTTAAAATATTATTAACTCTACATTTAAATAAATGAAACGCGTCTTTTAAAAAATCTTTAATTTCTTTATGTTGTAAATTTATTATAACTCCCGTTCTAATTCTACTGTCGAAAATAGCAATCACATCTTCCCACTTAACTCTACTACCTCGTTTTAACCCTAAACCTACCTTGTTAGACATCGCTTTAATTAAACATCTCATCCGTTTTAATTCAGCGATTTTCGTATGAATTTTACGTTTTTCTCCAACAGAAAATTTAATTTTTTTAAAAGCTAGCGCACATTTTCTAATATGTTTGGCAATTAATTTTAAAAAGACATTAGCAAGATCATCGGAATAATTTTGATGTAACTTTTTAATAGTTTCGGTAACTTTGGACGACATTATAAACCACTTTTATAATTAAAAAAGAAAAAAAAAATTTGCTTACTAATTTTCTATGGATGTTTCGGATTAAATTTCTTTAATTTCAAATGCCGCAGCCAAATGGAGACGACCACAATCGTAAGATCCTCGGTATGTTAAGCTGTATTTCCCTTTCTCGAAATGGCTAATATACGGCTTATAAGTAGCAGTCACTCTGTTGGGTAGGAAGGTGACTTTATCACCCAAGTCAAGAAGAACGCTTGTACCAAATGTTGTTTTGGTTATTTTCGCAGCATAAATTGCTTGAGGAACTCCTATTGGTAGCTCCTGCAGCTTTACTATAGGTTTCCGTGCTGTAATGGAGGAAACTTCGTTTAAATTTTCCAAATTCATCTAATAAAATTTTTAAAAATAAGAATATTTTGTGAGACAAAACACAACAATAATTGAAACTTACTTTTTTCTTCTTGTAGCACTTGAACGCACAAATCTATCACCGTTTAATGTAAATAGTCAAATGGTACTAAACCGTATGGCTTTCTCCTTTTTATATCTTTAATTTTGATACATAATGCTTATTTTATAACAAAGGAAATTACGAGTGTGACATTTTTTTAGATAAGCAATTTCTGGAAGCTTCTAGAACTGCTGAGTCGCAAAAATGGTTCTAATAAAAGTCAGCGGAAATGACGCATGTAACTCACGTTAAATCAACATATTTTCATTCATTTTTATTATCTGGTAGTTCAAGGTTATTTTTAACAAAAAATGATGTCACAAATATATATTTTTATATCCAATCTTGCACGATAAAATTAATATGCGTAGTAGCTACATGGTATAGCTATCCGTTTAGTAAGTCAAAGGATTCAGGTTCAAATCTACGAGAAACCAAGTTTTTTTTCAACGCTTACGTCACACCACTTTTCAACGTGCTTACGGAACCCTCTTAATCGAGTCGATGGGGACAATACCGTATGTAAACAATGATGTTATATGTCAACAATGGCAACATGCCGTATGTCAACAATGCCGTATGTAAACAATGGCAACAAAGTCATATGTCAACAATGACACATGTCAACAATGTCATCTCCCCACTTCTGTCATAAGTCAACAATGTCATATGTCAACAATGTCATATGCCAACAATGTCATTTCCCCCACTCCTTCACCTGTCACTCCCCCCACTTCGCCCCCCACTCATCCACCCCCACTCCTACCCCCACCACTCCTCCCCATTCCACCACTGCCCCCACTCCTACCCCCACCACTTCCCCCACTCCTCCCCCCACTCCTTTGCGCTTGAAACGCTGTTGTTTAACTACTTTGACTACATAAGCTTTTGCGACATTACTACTTTTCCATCCACCATGTTTCTTTAGTTGTATTAGATCTCCTCCACACCATTAACCAATAAAGTAGCAGTTGTTCGTCGAAAAAAGTGTCCTGTATATAAAGTATGCTCAGATAATTTCAAATATTTAGCAATGGGAATTTTTCCAATTGTATTCACACCCACAACTTGTTTCGTACATCTACCTTTTTGATAACGTAAGAATAGGCATTGGGGAGTATCATTGTTATTTTGACAAAGTTGTCTGATTACAATGTTTTCTTTACAAATTGATAGATAATCAACTGAATTTTCTTCATTATGACTAACAATCGTAAAAACACGGATAATTCTCGTTTTCGAATCTGGAATTGGGACTATTAAAATATAATCTTTATCTTCTATGTCACCGATCTCCATTTTCACCAATTCATCGCGTCTGCAGGCACCAGCAATACCCATAATTAGAATAACCTAAAAAAAAATAACAGTCAATAGCTATCCAAAATTTATAAGCTATCCAAATTGCTATCAATCCAATAATTCATATTTCTAACGAAATAGAAGGGAAAATAACTCGTGAATTAAAAAAAAGTGGCCCCGGCCCGAATTGAACCCAAGCGAACAGTTTGAAATGCCTCCACTAGACCCCTAGGCTATGACTGCTCAAGTAATCAAGAGTTTCATGGTATTATTCAGCTGAGAAACTTTTTTAACTGCTTATCAAACTACAGAGAGTGTAAGGTATAATTAAAATTTACCTTGTTTAGTAGATATTCTTCGTCGGTATCTTCTCGTAGAAATTTGTGAATATCTTCAGTGGTAAATGTTTTGGATTTTTTCGCTTTGTATTTAACGGATTGTTTTTTGAGAAATGCGATGAGTTTGGGATACTTATTGATTTCGATGTTATTTTTAACATTCAAGCATGTTCGTATCATCGAATATATGGACCAAAGCGTTGATGATTTCGAAGTCTTTGATTTTTCTTCAAAATAAGCCAGTAGCACATTTTCTGAATACTTATTGACCTTTTTCGATTGACACCAGGTCATGAATCTATTGTACTGAAATTCATATTTTGATCTCGATTTCTCTGGTATGAGATTTAAAGTTACATTTTTTGCACTTTCTGCTACATCAGGAGGTGTGTTCGATAATTTACTATCACTATTTTCCATGATAAAAGAATAAGTAAGAGATGCAAGCGTTTTTAAAATATTTCCGCGCTAGAGCGGCAAAGCTGTCACAAAATGATGTTTGTCGGAAAACGTCAACTTTGCGTTGAAATTTGAAAGCGTCAAAGGCTACTTTGATAAACAGTTCTAGAAAAAGGCATTTATGGACTTGTAATGAACGATATTTTTTATTATATCTACCTGAAAACCAGAAATTGTTAAGTTATTATCACTAAAAATATCAAAAAACAAGTGTTGTTTACCCCGTTGCTAAGAAAATAAACTAAAAAATATGCGATTTCTAGAGATAGTCAATAACATATTTTATTTATTTACCCGAAACGCTTAAGTTAAATGGAACAAAAAGTATAATTTACCCTCTTTACAATATTAACGAAAATAACTTCAAATTATCACTTTCTTTAAAACCCACTTCCGTATTAAATCAGACTTAAATGGAAAAGCAAAAACGATATTTCATGGTTAACTCGCTATGGAGACAATCTTAAGAGACGTACGAATTAGAAAAAAGATGGAATTTGCATGTCGTTTTAAATTGCTTCTACTAATTTGCTTCGACAGGGTGATTTAGAAATTTATGTATCTCTTTTTAGGCAATTGATTTGACTACTTAAATAAAATTTTTACGGATAATCCATTAGGGCCTTTTAATTTATTGTATTTTTATTAAAAAGACGTGACCTTTCTTTTGTAATGTTAAGACCAGAAAACAACGGATTTTAGAAAATTGCACCCCTAAAAGAGATTGCTGCGGTGTTAATGATAAAAATAGAAATTTTTAACTGTAGCTTCTACAGACCTGAAATTTGGTAACAACCTTTCTTTTGCAATGATAACACCAATTAAAAAAGAATTGTACAACATTTTACCCCCAAAAGGAATTGTGGGGGCGTTTATGCTAAAAATAAAAATTTTAACTACAGCTCCTAACGACTTAAAATTTGGTAGCAACCTTTCTTTTGTAATGTTAGGACCAGATAAGAACGAATTTTACAAAATTCTACCACTTAAAGGGATTTCGAGGGTGTTAATATTAAAAAATAGAAATTTTTAACTATACAGACCTGAAATTTGGTAGCAACCTTTCTTTTAAAATGTTAAGATCAAATAAGAACGGATTTTACAAAATTTCCTCGCTAAGAGGGATAGCGGTGGTGTTAATGATAAAAAATAGAAATTTTCAACTGTAGCTTCTGCAGACCTAAAATTTGGTAGCAACCTTTCTTTTGAAATATTAAGACTAAAGAAGACAACTAAAAAGATTCTAATAAAATTTTTAGGCAATCCTTAGACTAGCCCAGCGGGTGATCCATTCAAGTTTGATAGCAATGAAATCAACAAAAGGGGTGATGTGGGGTTAAAATATAAAAAAAAACTGGCTCGTAGAGTCCCTACGCGCAGATAAAGTAACACTTCACACTATAAACTTAGCAATATTGCTTGCAAGAATGGTAGTTTCCCCTTATGTTGTCTCTATATTCACGTTAATATTCCGAAGTTTTTTCTGTTCATGTAGTTGTATATTTTCGGGAACTTTATCTGTCAAAGAGACAGTTTAAATTTTATTCGAGGAAAAAATGTATACATTTTTTAAGGACGTTAGGCTAACGTTACTTTTATTAAGGGAGTTTTTCGCGAGTGATTTTTAATATATATATATATATATATATATATATATATATATATATATATATATATATATATATATATATATATATAAAAATTATGACTGGTGTACTTTTTACATATTTTTAAAATATAGGTATAGGAGGGTCGATTATATATCAGAAAACAAAATACTCCTCTGGCTATATGCCTACGACAGGCATTGAATTACATCTGATATATAACAGTGTATACTACCCTATCACAGGAAGCAAGGTATACAGATGCTTGTTAAATAAGAGAAAGGGCTATTGAATTTATTTGCTTGAAGAAACCACCTGTATACTAGTTTCGGAGTGATTGCTCCCCATCAGTACAGGGCAGGTTTTCTCGAACAACTGCATTCAATCCTAGACTCCTATTAAGTACCCATGAAGGACCACGCAAAAGCGTTAGTGGCGACATCTATACTTTTTAACAAGCACCATCCGGTAAATAACTTCCCAAAACGGAGAAAACTATAATGTGCGAAAATTATACAAAACTGCATTATGGCAATAGATTTTTTTTCAGCAAATAAATTCAATAGCCCTTTCTCTTATTTAACAAGCATCTGTATACCTTGCTTCCTGTGATGGGGTAGTATACACGGTTATATATTAGATGTAATTCAATGCCTGTCGTAGGCATATAGCCAGAGGAGTATTTTGTTTTCTGATATATAATCGACCCACCTATACCTTTATATTAAAAATATGTAGTTACATACAGCAGTCATAATTTTCACATCTAATTTTTGCTGCCGGGCTTCATTATACTTTTATAGTATATTGCAATAATGTAGTTTTTTCTATTTTCGCATATATATATATATATATATATATACATATTATAAATAGGCAATTTTTTGCGAATAATATAACATTTATTGTGTCAAAGGACATCCAGCTAAACTATCTTTCATTAATAGTTTTTGGGGTCGCTGAGTTTGATAGCGATATTTTCAAAGCAGGCAAGCCAACATTCTCGCAGGACGACGTCTGCCAGGTCTGCTAGTTTGTTAATATTTTAACGACGACCGGAAAAAATACAACTATATTTGCTAAAATATAATTATGTAAAATATTGATGTTTCGAAAAATATAAAAAGGTAATAAAACAATGTTGCACAATAGATATCAAAAACTAACTAAAATCTTAACAGACGTCACGCAATATCGTTGACGTTCTATCATAAAAATATTTTCAAAAAAATTAAGGGTGTGCTGGCTGCAAATTAATCCTCCCCACGAAGGAGTAGATATAGTCACGTAGGTAGGCGGACGGCTTGGTGGTACGGCCACTCCACGTGGAAGACGCAGCTGGAGGAGACGAAGCAATGCCGTAACAATGATGTAGGTCGGTTTAAGCCAATTCATGTTCAGATTGGTGGATCGCCAGTTAATATCAATTGTAAATGACTTATTGCGACGCTGAAGGACGTGGAGAAAGACTGATTGATAGCTGGCAAGGTCGGCGTAAATGAATGTAGCCGTACCCTATGTCCTGAGTGGGTAGGGCCGTAGTCCAGAAAGATTTAACCAAAGATCATGAAGAAAATCTGCAGAGCACGCCAGTAGGGTAGAAGATGTGGTAAAGAAGCTACTGGGTAAGCGATACGGCTCGCCGAAAACCAGCTCGCTGGTGAATATGGTACATCTTTGGTGTCATTGCAAAGCTTTAAAAGCACTGGACTGCGGGTATTGTGCCGTTCTATTGGATTTAAGTCCAGTCATTTCGGAGGCCACAGCAATACTTTAATACTATTATAATCAAGAAAGCTAGCAACTGTAGCCGCAACATAAGGTCGTGCACAGTTGGACGAAATATTTCGTTACTGTAGGTACCTTTTCTAGCATTTTTTAGCATGCCAATGGCTTTCAGCATTTGTTCGCAGTTTAAATGTTGTGTTTGCATGTTCAATTCGAGAATTAATGTGTTTTACCTTGTACTTAAATTATTACTTTACCAATTTCTTAAGTATTTAAAACCATTTAAGTTCATTTTTCTTTGTGCTCGACCGCTTCGATGAGATGTTGTTTTCCTTCGATAGTACGGTCGCTGATTCGATTGATTCTACCTGCTATAAGTTGCCGAGGGTTTTTTCTTAGGGTTATTGCCGTAGTAATTTTAATTATAAGACGTGAATTTGTTTTCAATTTAATAAAACACCATACAATTACCATTTCTGGTATACTATTTAGCTGTATACATGGAGATGCTATTTTGTCTCTATCGAATCATGATTAATTTTAATTTCAGGTCTCGTATCATCAGAATTCTTTCACAGGTTGTTGCCTTGATTGAATGTAACCCATAATCGGATTTGCATATTAATATTTTACTGCAGTCATTAAAATTTGAGTTAAACTAAATAGTAATGCGTGGATTTCAAAGCGAATTTTGTTCGCTTGATGACTGGGGCGAAAGCTGGAAGCCGGTTGAAGTGAGTTTCGGTTCTGTCGGCGCTGGTGTCAGCGTTTTTATTGGTTCACGTGTAACAATTGTGTGGCACCAGTTGTATAATTAGTTGCCTATAGCACACGTCTAGCTGCTTCAATAAGGGGGTTTCAAATCAAGGTTAAAATTACGAATTTTCAATAGTAATAATTTGGCAGGATATAAATAAAACATGTTTGCAGTCTAGACAGTTTATTGGCATACATAAAAAATATTAAATTCTTATACTTCAACAACTTCAAAAAAAGCCACAGCTTGATAAATAAGATCATTTTTCGTTAAAAAAGAATAATCAGTTTTCCCTTTCCAAAGAGGAATGAAAGGAGCTTGAACAATAGTCTCATTAACGTTGTTAACATAATAAGTTCCCTGTAAAATTAACAAAAGAAAATGTAGAATTAAATAAGTTGTACAGTAGCATCAGCACAAAGTAAGAAAGCAGGTTTCAATTGTGGTTAAATTTATTAAATAACATCATTGTATTTTGTTTTCCATGTACTGGGGTGAAAATGGCTATATTTAAGGTTTTTTAACCACACCAATTAGAGTTCTGTCTTTCAAACATTTCTGTTTTAAAAAATTTAAATGGGCTTCTTAAATTCTTTAGTCATAAATGTTAAAAAATCTTGAAAAGCAGGGGTTCAAATTTTTTTTTAAATTTGGTTAAATTTAGTAAATAATATCATTGTATTTTTTTTCCATTTGATTGGGGTAAAAATGGCTGAATTTATTGTTGTTAACTTCCCAGTAGCAAGTTATAGTAATGGGTCCGATTTGGAATCCAGAATTTTGACATATCTCCACATTTCAAGGTCCCCAGAGTCGAATACAATAGTTTTAAAGTGGACGTCTGTGTGTGTATGTAAGTATGTGCGTATGTGCGTTCGGAATTATTTTTCGTCTTGAATATATCGAAAACAAAAAATGATATCAAAGTGGAACCAATTGCATTCGACGAATAATTACGCAACTTAGAACTGATTAGATTTTTAACAAAATCGGTTCAGCTGTTTTTTAAGGGAGAATAAAAAAACTGAAAAAAATGGTACACTTTTGCAATTTATAAATTATGCTATTTTTAATACAGAATTTTAATATCTTTTAATTAATATTATTATTGCATGTTAAAAATATTTTCATATAAAATATGATTTCATAAAAAGAAATAGTTTTAGAAAACAAAAATAGGGATTGGAGAATTTTAAATTTGTGTCAGTATTGAGAGAATAGCATTGAAAACGCTATAACAGTGAAAAATTATTGTTAGTAATAATTATGCATTGTTTATAACAATTAAATATTATTAATAACAAATAAATATTGATCATAATAATAAAAAAATATATAAAAATAGCTTACGCTTATGAAATGATCAGAAAAAGTTTGAAAGAATGCGGTTGACATAAACAGAATATTGTTAATGACAATTATATTTTGTTATAAACAATTTGAAATAGTTTTTTAAATTTTATATCATGCAGCAGTGCCCTCATACATACTCGTCGGTTGTTGGTACTCTTGACTGGGCCGTTCTTCTAAACAATGTTGATTTGATCGAGATATAATCGCCGACGTCGACCTCTACCGACTTCCGTCCATTCACACTCGCCTTATAACTATGTTTCGTCAATCTTTCTTCATCCATTCTCTCTACGTGTCCAAACCATCTAAGCATTCCTTTATCTTTCTTTGTAACCACATCTGCTTTTACACCAAATCGTTCTCTTATCTCACTATTCTTTACTTAATCCAACCGAGTCACTTCGGGTATACTTCTCAGACTACTCATCTCCGCAGCATGAATCCTATTTTTATGCTTCTTTTGCCAAACCCAACATTTACTACCACACATAAGTTTAGGAACCAACACACCTCTATGCACATTTATTAAAATCATCGCGACGAATATCGTGTTGGTGGTTATTTAAAAAGCTTGGTGCTAATAAAACTTCATTTGTGCATTTACATACTTTTGTAGATTAAAAACGTAGCATAAAACTAATTGATAACCTTTAAAAAAGTTAAATTATTGTTTTAATCTACCAAATGAAGAAGATAAACAATTTAAACTAACCTTAAAAATATTATTTAAATTGAAATTTTAATATTTTGTTTTCATTTAATTACGCTTCTAAGAAACTACAATCAATACCATGTTTTTTAACTAAATATGTGGAATAAGCGATAATAATAAATTCAATCATGAATTATAGAAAATTATATTGTATGTTGTACCTGACACATATTACGATTGTTGCATATTACTTACCGATGCATTATGAACTAATTTATCACATTGGGAGGGTCCGCAGTGATTAATGCGACAGCTAGAGTGCAGGTGGCTTTGAGCATATGACACTAGTTCTTTTATTGCATAACTAGTTCTAATGTTATTTTAAATGACTGATACAAAATCTATTATTTTTAATTAAATTAAATAGGGATTTGCAAACCTAGCTTTATCATTTATATATATATATATATATATATATATAACGAAATATTTTATATCGAATACAATATCAATATAGAATACCAGAATGTTTCTATATCGATTCTAAAAATTGTACCGATATAAAGATAAATTATTATTGTTGTAAAATAAATGGTTTGTAAAAATATGATTTCGTTACTTTTAAAATAAAAAAATAAAAATTAACGTACCTTGAGGGCCATCTGTTTTTTAAAAAAAAAAAAACAAAAAAAAATTATTATTTTGTATTATTAAAACTATCCAGAGCTAAGATCCCTTTATTCCCAGTGTCAGTTCAATTTTATAAGATGAAATGATTAACTTGTTTATTAATATTAAACTTTTAACAAAATAAAATAAACATGGAAAGTATTAAAAGGTATACAAATAAATAAACTAAAATTATGCAACCACGCATACACTTTCACACTATTTAAATTTACAAATTACAATTTATACTTAATTAAATCTTTACTTTAAAATTATAAATCCCTTTATATTTTTAATTAATACGTTTTTCAAACAAATGAATTTTACTAAAAGTTAATACAACGAAAATTTATGGAAATTAAAAAAAATGTGGCAACGCTTAAAGAAAGTCTGTCTTGAAGAAAGTCAGAAATTCTTTCTCACATAAGTTTAAAAAAAGTTACCTTAGTCAAATTACTCGATATCTTCTGATCAAAGGTAAGTCTGCTCACTAACACTGTTGTTTAAAATGTAGAGTTTATTAATTTTAACTATAACTGCATTGTTATAAATTTTCAAATATGGCGATTTCAAAAATGGCCGTCTCCTTTCTGGAGAGGTTTGTTTATCACAAAAAATTCTTTTAAAGTTATACTATTCAAATATAATAAAAATACTTAATAACTGTGTCCAAACATGTGAATAACCGTTGTGTTACTTTCAAGATAATGTACCTCACAAATTAATTAATTTTTTAGGAAAATAATGGCCGTCCTTCTTGTTAAGAAAACACACAAGAATTACACTATTTGGGCCATGGAATGCCCAGGACTGACCCCGATCTCCTTGATGCTAACATATTTATATGAATCTTAAAATCTCAGAAGGGTATTACTTCAAATTATGAAAACCAATTAAATCATTGGATTTTTTGGTAATTAATTTCAAATTTCTTTGCTGTGTGTCTTCAAGGACTGGGTCTTGTTGTATCCCACCCATGCACATATATTCAGTTTTGTTTGAATTAACTTCAAGACCCCATTTGGCATATTCTAATTTCTCATAATTTTTGGGTCATATACTCTAGGTCTTCGTAGTCCTGTGCTAAAACCACTTGGTCGTCGGCAAAATACATAGTGTATAAAGTTGTTATTTAGTGGGATACCTATATCTTTGCACTTCCGTTTTCACGGTTTAAAGGCTTGTTCCAGGTAAATTTTAAATAGCGTAAAAGACAGCATCCCTGCTTTATTATTTAGCGTCGTGCAATATTTTTCTCTTCGAGATATACTATTATTTTAAAATTAAAACCCAAAGGACCAAGTTATGCTTAAAACGAAGATTTAATCAAATTAATTTTTTTACCTTTTTAACTGGACATTTCGTAATGTAGTTTTTAAATATTTCCTTGTACTTATCAAACTGAAATACAGTTCCACAAATAGTTGTAAAAAAAGCACAAATTTCAGCATCATATTTTATGGCAGTCTTTTTATAAGTGTTGTCCACAAATTTGTAAATCTGGCTTTTTATCTGAAATAAAAAATTTGGTTGTACACTAAAAAAAACAATATTTGCTAATCTTATTTGCTTGCTGCAAAGTCGATGCTCTGTGACTATAAGAATGTTCTGGCAAAATTTGAGACAAAATATTAACAGCGAGTACTGCCTCAACTCGACAGTACTGTGATGAATACCGGTCAAAAAGGTGGTCTAATACGACTTTTGGAAGTGCAAATGAAAACACCATTGCAATGGTTTATTTGCCTCCTGTACGCTAACGAACTTCCACTGGGGCATCTCTTCGACCGTTTGGATGGAACAACAAGTGGTCCACGAGCTTTTGCTGGGCTTGTTGGAAAAGCTTTACAGAAATGCGAAGATCTACCACCGGTAAGATTTAAAAAAATTGAATGCGACTTATCGTTTGTTACAAGCACTGATTTAAGTACAGATCAGTAATATCTCTAAGATATTTGTAGAGCGATCAATTTGAGAGAATTTTCCACTAGCCTAGCAACAGAATTTTGCGGTTATATATGTCAACTGATAGTCCTGAAAATCTGGTTACTCTAGCTACATTTATTATGAAAGTTTATGCACCTATGTGGTATCATATTAAAACTAAACCATCTTGTACCAGTGAATCAAAACATTTGCATAATTTAATAGTTATATCTCGGTATCTGCCACAAGAGCTAAAAGATATAATCGATCCAGTTATTCAACGAAATGGATTCTTTGGCCATCCCAAAAATATTTTGTTATTAATGTTACACGACTCACGATATAAAATAAGAGAGCTATCATTGAGACGTATTATGAAAGCTAGAAAAAATTTAACAACAGGGAATGCTCCAAACTCTGTAAGAATATTTACTTTGCCGAAACTTAATTTTGTGGCAAAATAATTTATTGGCTTGGAAGATTGACAAAATATTAAACTCACTGAACCTTCAGTGTCAAAAGCTTTAACAGATCATGAAATTTTAAATTGCATACAACAAAAAACAATTAATCTGAATTAACTACATATAGGCACGCCTTTTCCCGTAGGGGAAGGCAGAGACCACTTCCTTTCACTTGCTACGGCTCTTACACACATCTTTTGCTTCATCTACTTTTATGAGTGCTCTTATACATGCTCGTTGGTTGTTGGTACTCTTGACCTGGCCTTTCTTAAAAACAATGTTGATCTAATCGAGATATGTTCGCCTAAGTCGACCTCTACCGACTTCCGTCCATTAACAATCGCCTTATAAATTTGTTTCGTCAATCTTCCTTTATCCATCCTTTCTACGTGTCCAAACCATCTAAGCACTTCTTTATCTATCTAACCAAAAAGTTTATTTACCCTTAAAAGAAGGGTTGTATCAGATTATTTCAGAAACATCTCTAGATTACTTGTGGTGTGCATCACAATGCATAATAAAGTATTAGAATATTTCGTATAGGCTTTGTGGATCTGTACAGTTTTGTCCAGCACGTCTGGACGTCGTCTACATTTGATGTGTTAGATAGATTTTTAGTTTTTGGTTTAATGAGGCAAGATGGATTGTTTGAGTGGTTGTTTTTTTCTTCTTCTTCTTTCGCTGCTATCCATTAATGGATGTTTGCGATCACTTGTGACCATTTTTCGCTATCTCTGGTGGTGTGAATTAATTCTCCTGTGGTTTCTATTCCTATCCAACGTTTGATATTTCGGAGCCACGACATCTTTTTTCTGTCCACACCCCTTATTTTCTCTATTTTTCCTTTTATTAATAGTTGGAGCAAATGGTATCTTTTGTTGCGTAACACATGTCCCAGGTATGCTGTTTTCCTGATTTCTATCGTGCCTAGCAATTCGCATTCACTTCCTATCGTTCTTAAAATTTCCTCGTTGGTTTTCCTTGCTGTCCATGGGACTTTCAAGATTCTTCGATAGATCCACATTTCAAATGCTTTCAACCTATTTATTGTGCTAACCTTTAATGTCCAGCCCTCCATACCATACAATAGTACGGACCATACGTAACATTTTGTAAATCTTATTCTGAAATTGAGGTCAAAGTCAGAGTTCGTGAAGACGTTTTTGAATATCTTGAATGAGCTCCTTGCTTTTTCTATCCAGCATTTGATTTCTATGTCTGAAGACCAGTCTTCACGTAACCAAGTCCCCAGATAGTTAAAATTCTTTACTCGTTTTATGTCTTTACTATCGTATGAGAGTTTTGCATTCTGGAACTCATCCAATTTGCGGGTGATTATTAGGAATTTTTTTTATGTTGATGTTAATTAACATAAGTCGGCCGTGCATTCCAACTATGTCCAGTAGCCTTTGGAGGTCATTCATATTATCTGCTATCAGGACTGTGCCATCTCCATACCGTATATTGTTTATCCATGTGTCATTTACTTTGATGCTTGATGGTTGTCCTTCGAGAGCTGTTTTTTTTTAATCCACCTTTTTCGGATTACTTTGGCTAAAAATTTCATTAAAATTGTTTCGGCCGATGATTTTGAAAAAGAAATTGAAAAAGCTGAGACATATTAGAAAAGACCCATTTTGGTAATATAGGAAATATGTTTGTCCGAAAAACAGAACGAAAAAAAAACTTTCTTACCCGCCAATCTTCAATGTCCTTGTTTAGAATCGTTGTTATATTCATTTGAAAAGTTTTTCTATTTGGTTTTTTCATTTGAATAATAACGTCACCATATTCTTTGTTAATGTATTTTTGGACATGTCCCAAAAGAACGATTTGTTTTACCAAACTCTGAAAGGCAAAAAAAAAAAATTTCTTTTAAAATGTTATACTCGTACCATAAACCTATTTTTGTAATATTAAGCTCACAGAAATATTCTAATATTATTAATTTATATTTAAAATTATATATTAATTTGGTTTATTTAATATATTGTATTTTTAATACAAATTGTATGTTGTTATAAATTTTCTAATGTATTAAATTTTGCACAAAAGAAAGTCTAGCAAAATAAAAAAATATGTTTTGCTTTTATTTTATATTTAATCGTTTTTCAACACTAAGGTATTAGGATTAGTATCAGTAATAATTTGAGTTTAAAGTAAATAACATAAATTTTAATATTGAATATAAAAAGGCATCTCTTAAACTGCGAATACAATTTGAGAGAAAATGGCACGATAGAAAATTAAGCTTAACAAGCAAATGTAGCACTTTCAAGAGTAATTTTCCGTTCAAATGTCTGTTAGGTACAATGTAGTTTGTAGATTGTAGGGAGGGTCGTAAAGAATATGCAACCTCTTAAGCATTCCGACCTATCAGATCTTTTGTGCAAAACCCTTAATCTATTAGAGGCCTGGGATTTCGAGACTTCGAGCAAAGTTCATCAATTTTCTGGACATCGAAGGACTTTAGAAAGGCCCTTTTTAGTAACTTAAGCCTCTTGCAGAAAAGCGCTGGGCATTTTTAAAGCAAATGTTCTGCAGTTTCAGCGAAGTTCTTGCAATAGCGGCACCTATTACTCTCTGTTTTGCCCATCTTTTTAAGGTGATACTTCAGAGGGCAGTGTCCAGTGAGGAGCCCCGTCACCAGTTTCAAGTCTTTCTTGTCCAACTCTAAAAGCTGTTTAGCTTTACTTGGCGAAAGGCTTACTAGCCTTTTTGCTTGTCTTTGTCCTGGCACTTTATGCCAGTGAGGTTTTATTTCATCTGTTTTCCAGCGTCGAACCTCTTCTTTTAAGTGGTCTTTAAAAAGTCCACAGAAGGGTTCTGGACCATAAAATTGTGTATTTGCCCCTTTTTGGCAAGGCAATCTGCTTTTTCGTTGCCTTTAACTCCCTTGTGACCTGAAACCCACATCAGAGTAACCTGATTGTTTGCTGCCAGTTGTCTCAGGGACTGTTAACAGTCCCAATTCAGCTTAGACTCACAAGTGTATGACTTCAAAGCGTTTACTGTTAAGTAGAAAATGAAGATGTATCTAAAAGACACACAGGACGTACTAGATTTACAAAACATAATAAGCCTCATTTTTTGAAATTAGCTGCAAGAAAAAACCTACGCTATTAGAACCTAGGTTATAAATACTTCTGTTAAAACAGATAAAATACAAGTTTCTTTCAGGACCACCATTAAGTTCACTTAAGATGTAGAAGACCGTTGAGATGTTAGTCTTTAACGAAAGGCAACCGGGCTGTTCGTTTAGCTTGTGCTGTGAGGAAAACCTAACGCTCAAATAGGTGAAAAATACCGGGAAATTAAGCACTTTTGCAGGATGTACTGAAGGTTCATTACAAAAAACCAATTAAACTATTTATTATTTATCGCATGACGATCTACAAATTCACTCTTAAATATAAATAAAGTATGTACATATATATGTATAAGACTAACACTTTTGCAAATTGACTAACAATTAAAAAAAATAACTATATTATGCGAATACATTCGGAACGCAAGCTATGGGTTATAGATCGATATTCAGGGAGGTCAGCAGGAGTGGCATTGAGAATCTCGTTCCATTCTCCTTTAAATCTTCTTAATGGGCACTCGTGGGCTATGTGTGCTACAGTTTGTTCTGGCGCTCTACAGTCGCATATCTGGGTGTCGGAGAGTCCCCACTTGTACAGCATGGACTTGCATCTGGCGTGGCCGGTTCTTATGCGGTTAAGGGTACACCATGCTTTCCTAGGCATTTGCATTCCTGGGAGAGGGAAGGTGAGGTCCTCAAGGTCATTGTGGTTGAGATCGTGATTGGACGTCCATCTGGCTTTCCAAGCCCCTCTGATATTAAATGGTTCATGGTGAGTTAGCACTTTATCTTGCCAAATTGGTTTCCGGGATTTCTAGGGTGTTGAGGATCGTGCAGTTTGACCCACTCAGGAGCAGCAGCCTGTTGTCTCTTCATGTCTGGTGGTGCTAAATTCGTTAGTGCGTGCAGCCAAGGTACTGGAGTGGACTTTAGGGTTCCTGATATAATTCTCAGGGTGTCATTGAGGTGCACGTCGACTTTGTTAGTATGGGAGCTCTTGTACCACACTGGTGCGCAGTATTCTGATTAAGTTGTTCCTGGTTTTTAGTTTGTGACCAGTTATCTCCATGTGTCTTTTGAATGTTAAGGACCGTTCTAGTGTAACGCCAA
Source organism: Agelastica alni (assembly GCA_950111635.1). NCBI lineage: Eukaryota > Metazoa > Arthropoda > Insecta > Coleoptera > Chrysomelidae > Agelastica > Agelastica alni. The sequence continues at coordinate 26,002,322 of OX467718.1, read as the reverse complement.
GGTATTTGGGGTGGCTGTTGTGTTTTACTTTTTTACCACAGAATGTGACATTTAGGTCTTTTTTGCTAGGTGGTTATTAAGATGGAATGCACATACCTCTGTTTTGCTTGGATTTGGACATAGTCACCACTGTTTGTAGTATCTACCGAGGTTTTCTAGGTCCGTCGTTAGGTTTTCTTCACCATCCTCAAGGAGCCTGCTTTGAATGGCTATAGCGGTGTCATCAGCATAGCAGAACTTCTGGGAGTTAGTTGCCGGCATGTCACTGGTGTAAAGGTTAAAGGGTATAGGGGCTAGCACCGATCCCTGGGGTAGGCCATTTCTGATGGTGTATGACTTGCTAGTTGATTGTCTAAGGGTGACTTTAAAGTATCGGCCTCTTAACGGGAAATTAAGCACTTTTACAGGATGTACTGAAGGTTCGTTTCAAAAAACCAGGTAAACTAATGTTTTGAAGCAGAATCAGCATCCCGTTTTGCAGCATATATTTTTTTAAATACTTTGACTTATTTTGCTTTCATATGCTCCAGTCATTAATAAAAATTTAGCTTAATAATACATTTTGTGACAATAGTAGCTAGTTTTCTTTATAATAATACATACATACATATAGTCATGCCTTTTTCCTGTAGGGGTAGGCAAAGACCACTTTTTTTTCGCTTACTACGTCTTAAGCTTCTTTTACTTTCATCAGCAATTTCATACATGCTCTTCGGTTGCCGACCATCTTTCATTTAAATAATTTTGAACTGATCGATAGATACGTACGTATACCTCTACCGACTTGCCCACTTACAATTCCTTATAAATCTGTTTCGTCAAACTTCTTTCATTTATTCTTTCAAAACCATCTAAGCACTTCTTTATCTATCTTTGTTATCACATCTTTTACAGCAATTCTTTATAACTCATATTATCCGTTACTTTATTTTTACTTGTTAGACTGGTAATTTCTGCTTTATTATTCTTACTTTCATACCTTTTCTACCAAACCCAACATTCACCACACATATGTGCAGGGATCAGCAGTCCTCTATACAGCAGCTGCTGCTACAGCGCAATTATTTTCTGAAAAATCTAAGTCCATGTATGACAACGTTTATGATTTTTTCACGAAATGAATGGATAAAGATAAATTCAAAACCATTGCAGAGGATGTAATTTAGGCTTATTTGTGCTCTAGGTTAAAAAGTACCATTTTAACTGTGCATTTTTTGACGACCTTAACGAAAGGCCACTGTCTTTGTTTTTCTGCCAACACCCTTACTTTAATAATACAGTCATACTTTCCGTCTCTGGTAAACTTGGAAACCAAGTATACAAACTCATTTACTTGTGATCATTGGCGTAAAGAAGGCATTTGACTATTAAATCTATTATTCTTAATTCATTTAAACAACCGTTTATGAATATGATAAACAGCCATGGGAAAGCCACACATCCTTGTCTATAACACCTTTTTCGATGTTAAACCAGTCTGTGGGAGTTCAGTTTTCTCGAAAAATTTTAAAATCTGCGTTAGTGATTTTAGCGCTACTATCAAACTACCGCTCACCCCATTTATAGACCATTTATAGACAATGTCGACCACAATTCATTCCTTACCACTTTTCGCATAAGCCTTTTCCAAACTTTTTGACTGTGCTTCGTAGGAAAATAACCTGATCCATGCATCCCCTTCCTCTCCTAAACCCTGTTTGCACATTCCATATCTTTCTACCAGTTTTATTCGTGATTTTTTTAATCAATATATTTGCATACAGTTTAACGACGATGCTAAATAAGCTAATGTCTCGGTAGTTTTTGCATTTCTGCTGCAAACCTTTTCCTTTGTAAAGCGGTACAATAACGGCCTTATACCAGTCTCCTGGTACGCTGCCACTTTTCCAGCAAAGGTTAAAAATAGTATAGAAAAATTTTCATGGACTTTGCAATCACCGAAGTTAAATCCAATGAAGCATGTACAAAACATGCTCCAACGACGATATTAAAATTGAACTAAAATTTAAGTTTTATTTTTGGCCATTTAAGGTCATTAACAAGTTTTTTTACTAAATTCACGGCGATAAAAGACAGTAAAATCTTTAGCCTATAGTGGTAAAAAAAAGACAGATCGAGCCAGCATTTACTGAGTTATCAAAGGATCCAACAGCTACGCAGTGAAACGACGCCGTCGAAGAGCCGGGAAGTCAGCACGCAATAGAGGTTCCGGTGGTGAAGCTGCCCACACCATAGAGCATTTGTCTACACTTCACACGCTCACTAAACACCAATATTACCTGGTCGTCGGCGCCGGCGCGCAAACGCCTTCGAGTGAGTCATCTACAGCTTATGCCACCTAAGCGTAAGTATTTTCCTCTTCATCCAGTTCAAAATATTGTTTTGGTGGCACTTGTAGTGACTTCATGACTGTTTTTGGTCCAATGAACGCAGATTCGGCTCCCTGTTTTGCGAGGTTGTCGGATTTTTCGTTTTTCTTTACCCCTTGGTACCCAGGTACGCACAGCAGATTCACTCTATTGTTATCACCAAGGTACTCCAGGGATTCGATGCAATTTCATACAAGTTTAGAATTTATTTTGTTGTAGCTCAATGCTTTTAAATCAGCCTGGCTGTCTGATTTTATACTTATGTTTTTGTTTGCTAGAGGTTTGTTAATCAGCTCTCTTGCGCACAAGTCGATAACGAAGACTTCAGACCGAAGGATTGTAGCACACCTACCGAGACTGGTAGATATTACAATCTTTGATTTTCTGCTGAAAACACCTGTCCCAACTCCATCTGGGGTTTTAAAGCCATCTGTGTACATTATGTATTAAGTTTCTGGAAGAGGATTTCTGCCCTTACAATACATCTCTCTTTGGAAAAAGGACTTTGAATGATTTTTCTACGTGTATTTTTGTGGCTAGCATGTCAGAAACCATGCTAAGAATTTGGTGGTTTTTTGTTTTACTCAGTATCTCGGAGTTGTCCCCGAGTTTCTCTTCATTACTTTGCTTTTCCAAAGAGAGAAATTTGTAGGAGACTATCCTGGCCTTCCTTTCTAAGATAATATTTAGGGCAGAAAGAATTAGAAGGTGTTCCATCGCTGCCATTGGTGTGCTAGACATAGTTCCAGTTATAGCCAGGCGCCAGCCACTAAAGGCTAGCAAGTTTTGCTTTAGCTGTCTGTTGTAACCCTTTGGTCCTCCACACTACCAAACCATACGTGACCATAAATAAAAACATAATAAAACAAAACTTATATACGTAGGAGATAATCAATCTATTAAAATAACATATTCAATATCTAAAGAATTTAAAGTTAATAATAAAATATCCATTACTATTGTTTGATAAATCCAGTAAATCTGTTTGGGGTTCATTCCCCAAGATTTGCCGCATACTCTTCCAAGATTCCAGAGAAAAAACATGGCTATGTTTATTGTTTTTTTCAGGTGGGCGTTCCAGGTAAGTCTTTTATCCAGAACTACACCCAGGTATATCACTTCCGCCGCAAATGGAATGCTCTCTCCGTATAGGACAGGCTACCGAAGCTTATATAGCTTTTTTCTTCTTGTAAAAGGAATAATTACAGTTTTCAGGGGTTAACAGACATTTGTTTGTCTGTACAATTATTAATAAACATTTTATAGATTTTCTTCAAATTAAAACTTGTTCACTTTATATTTAATATAAGCAAACTGAATATTGTTAGAAATAGCTTGTATTGTTGATTTTAAAACCCTTTTTATTTTTGTGTATTAAATTTTGGTTCATTAATATACAAGAAGTGCTGAAATCTTGCAGAAATTTAATATCCATAAAATTTCACCTTAACTCACCGCTTTGCTTATTAAATCAGACAATGCTACTTTGTTGCACTCGTATTATTGTTTATATACCTATAGAATTGAAAATGTATTCAAATAAGATTTATAAATACTTGAGAATTGTCTACGTTATGCCTTAATGAAACACATTTTCTTTAACCATGTTAAAGAATATCTTAGAGGTGGAAAAGGAGTACCGAAGTTTACATTTTCAATAGATAAGAGATAATTTATATACACTAGCACTTTAAGTTTCAGTTAATAAAAATATTGCAGCTTTAAAGAACTTATCTTAAATTATAATTAAAAACTAAATAATTAAATAAGTTATTTAAATTTAAATTAAAAAAAATTATGTAGAAAAATGAAATCTAATAAGGTAGCGTTTAAATGAACTGGTTTTTTCGAATAATTTAAAAAAAGCGAAAAATTTAAACCAGTCGTAATTTATAAACAAAAAATTAACGCACGATTAATTACTAATAATAAAATTTATTTACATTACACACAAAAGTACAACTTATAACATAAAAAAAATTTAATCCACATTTGGCTGCCGCTCTGAAAAATTTCGAAAAATAATAAATCATAATAAATACAAATTAAAAACACCTTCTAAAAAAACGTAGGTATTTATTTTTATAGTATTATTAGTATGTCATTATTATTTTTTTAATTTATTTAGTAAGTAGGTATATATTCATTTTTGTAATAATTAAATAAAAGTACATATGTTACGGTAAAAGTATATATGTCGGCAAATGTACACATTTTCCGGTAAATGTGCACATTTGCCTCCTCGTTTGGGTAATGTGCATTTAACTAACATTTACAATTTCAAAGAAGGGAAATGTACATTGAATTCACAATGACCATGTCGTTTTGGTAAATGTGAGCATACAGTAGGTGCTGCTATTTCACGTTACACATTTCCTGCAAGTGCTTTATCTATAATGTTAATGTTATTATGTTTATGTACGTGTGAAATGAATTCTAGTTGTCAAGTTGATCTTATAGATTTACAGACACAACCAGATAATGAATTTAAATTTATTTTAAATTATCAAGATCATTTAACCAAATTTGTTGTACTGCGCCCACTAAAAAAACTGCGAAACTGTAAATGGGGTTCGTGGTGGTTTTCAAGAGGTCGTTGATGTGTAAAAGAAATTAGGTGGGGGGGACAGGATGGAACCCTGGGGGACCCCGGCATTATGCATTTAAACGCATCAGAAGAAATACCGTCAACTGCCACATGTAAGGAGCGATCTTGCATGAAGCTCAAGAGCCATTGGCGCAGTTTGGTTGGAAGACCGTAGGCAGATAATTTACTTAACAATGCCTGGTGCCAAACGCGGTCAAAGCCAGGGCTCGATAGAGCGAGCGAATCAAGATGTTCAAAATATGCTTGCAACCTGGCTTATCACTAACCAAACAACCAAGTGGTCAGAAGGTTTAAAATATGTTCAACTGATGAAAAATAGAGCTTTTTAGGTGGGTAAAAGCAAACTACCTATGAAGCTTTATTCGGAACAAGAATGAAATTGGGTTTAAAAACATCAAATTTACCTATGAAATCTGTTGAACAGCTGTAAACAGAGAAAGAGTTAGTGCAATTACTAGAAGGAGTACACACAGCTAATTCACCACATAGCAAAGTCGCAGAAAATGATTGAAAATTTTCCATTGAAACGTTAGACATAATTTTGGATAATGGTTAATTATGCAACCAAATTGAAGATAAAGATGGAAGTTTTAAGATTAATTTTTTTTTAAACGAGAAGAAAATTTTAATTGATAATGCTCGAAAGAAAGCAAAAAAAAATTTATAAAATCAAGCTATCAAAATGTGTAATCTTTTGAAAGAAAAATTTCCTGCTGCTGTGATTGGTGACAATGTTAGAGTTTCCATTATAGACGTTGATCGTTGTAAAATGGTTTCAAAAAATTTGATTTGCGTTGTTTTGTCTAGAGATGACGATAAAAATTTATATAATTTAGGAACTAAACAGGGAGTTTTAAAACAATTTTATTCTAGGCATGAATTCGCCATTTGCGAACAAAAGTTTATATCATACGAAGATGTTGAGAAATCGGTAAGAGAAATTATAGGAATGCAGTCCCCTATTGGTGGACAAGGTTTAAAAAGATGCATCTGTAAAGGAACATGTTCCTCAAAAAAATGCAGCTGTAAAAATGCTGGAATATTATGTAATTCCAAGTGCCACAATAACAATTCTTGCTGAAATAAATAAAACTTTTTTTATTTTGAAATTTCTACATGCATATTATATAATATGCAAAGAAAAGTATGTTTTGTTTGTCATTTACATTTTTTAATTAAAATAATTTTTGTTATTAAAGCCTTTTGTATTATGTTTATTTAAATAAATATTTTTTTACTGTAACAACATTTTTAATTTATTTTTATTCCAACTTTTCTTAAAACATAAAGGTAAGAGTATACATTTACCAAAACGTGAAGGCAATATTACACATTTGCCGGGAAATGTTCATATACATTATATTCAGTTCACATATACCTTACTTTTTGGGAAATGTACATATTTCACGGTAAAAGTGTACATTTACCGTAACACATACATTTTTTAGAAAACCCAAAAAATTTTACTTACACAATTTATTGTGTTAATTCTAGAGATGGGCAATGTAACCAGCAGACCATGACAATGACATTTTTAATAGTCACAAAAAAAATAAATTCACGACAAAGCTGATAAGGAAAATTTAAACAAATATCTCACAGTAACATATTTTATAAAACCACTGACTGCAAATAAAACAGTATGCAAACCTCGCTACAGTATGCCAAACAAGAATGTTTTAAGAGATACATGACATATCGTTAAACAAAAGGTTATAAAAGGTATAAAAATAATCAACAACTGATAAGATTTTAACAAATTATCTTTGAATATATTATTCCAACGGATGCAAATAGACCAGATTTTAACCACTTAATTGGAAACATCCTGAACAAAAAACTACCAACAATTATCTACCAGTACCTGGTTAAACTATACTATATTGGCAGAATGTCTGAAACATAGAGGAGAAATTTTGGAACTCGCTTTCCATCAGCTCATCTGCCAGATATGAAAGAAAGAAAAAATACCAACCCCCTGGAAAGAAAATATTATAATACCCATTCATAAAAAGAGCGATAAAATATGCTGCGCAAACTAACGAGGTATATCCCTTATTAACACAGGATATAAAGTATTCTCTCTAATTCTATTAGAGCGACTGACTGCGTGTGTAGAGTACCAAATAGGAGGTTACCAGTGTGGATTTAGAAAGAATCGATCAACAGTAGACCAGATTTTTACTATAAGACAGTTGATGGAGAAGTGTTGGGAATACAACAAAACACTGCATCAGCTTTTTATAGATTTTAAGCAAGTATATGATAGCATCCTAAGAGTGAAATTGTAGAATACCATGGCAGAACTGGGTGTACCGAAAAAGTTGATCAGTCTCACAAAAGCTTGTGTAGAGGGATCTACAAGTGCAGTAAGACTTGAAGGAAAATTGTCAACCTTTTTTCCAATAAATGGTGGTCTCAAACAAGAAGATTCGTTATCCCCACTCCTCTTTAACATCGCCTTGTTGTATCGTACGAAGGGCAAACATAGAAACGCTCCTATTTGGAAATCAACGTTCGCGCATTGTGGTAGCTTTCGCTCACGATTTAGATATAGTAGAAAATACAACTATCAACGTTAAGGAAGAGTTTATTAAACTGGAAAATGCTGCAAAGAAGGTTGGCCTACAAATAAACGAAGATAAAACAAAATACATGACTACAACAAGAACAGAACGATTAGACAGGACAAAATGTGATAACGGACAGCTATAATTTTAAAAGACTCCATGAGTTTAAATATTTGGGAGCTACAATCACCTCAGATAACAATAAAACACAAGAGATTAACAACAGAATTCAGGTAGCCAATCGCTGCTGTTTTTTACTACAAAAAATAATGAAATCGAAAAATGTAACCCGCCGTACGAAAGTAACAATTTATCATGCAATTATAAGATCTATAATGACATATGCATGTGAAACATGGACCATGACAAAACAAAATGAGAACCAACTAAAAATCACAGAACGAAGAATTCTTAGAAGGATATGGACCAATCAAGGACAACGCAACACAACAATAAATAATTAGAACTAACAGGGAAATGCAAGAACTATATAACCAACCTGATATTGTAAAAATAAAAAAGGCAGAGAGATTGAGATGGGCCGGAAATGTGAAGAGACTAAACCAACGTGTCGTAAAACTGGTGTGGGAAGAGAACCCGAAAGGAAAGCGGCCGCTGGGAAGGCCAAGGATGCGGTGGAAAGATAATATTGCAGCGGACTTACGGACCCTAAATGTCCAACGACCAGAAGAACTTATGATGAACCGCAGCAAGTGGAGGCAAATTTTTATGTCAGCGAAGACCCATCCCGGGTTATAAGCTACAGAGAGAGAAAGAGAGAGACCTGGTTAAATCTCTAAAACGTTATGGCATAATTGTATGGGTAGAACTTTGTTATAATGCACTTCAAAAAATAAATATAATTCAAAATTATATTTTTAAAATAGTTAATCACAAGAATAAACTCTACTCTACAACACTTTTATATAACAAGACATTCTTAAATGTCATATATCTATACTTTCATTATGTTCCATTTCAGACAAAAAAATAAAAACAATATTAACCACTTTTACACAACAAGACAACAAAACAAATTAAACATACCTTTTTATAAATACAATGGAAACCAAAAATTTTTAAAATTAACCCCAAAGTATTAAACTAATTAAATGTGTTAAAAAGTGTTTATTAATAAAAATTATAATACCCTAGTTGCATTATTATAAAATACGTAAAAAAATAACTCTGTGTCAATATCCTAATTTTAGTTAGTCAATATGTACACCTCATACAGGTACATACTGAAATAGGTATGTCTTTTTGTTCTTTTCTTATTTTAACTTAATATACTGATACACTGTCCTAAATTGAATTAGTTACTGAATTAACATTTGTCTATAAACACGTTAAACTTCTATTGACATTACTCTGAAAATGTTTTTCTAAATAAAAATATAACATGTATATTGTTAAGGATTGTGGTCAACGGGTCCGCCACTGTCCCATTATCTGGCATGCCGGAGAGATTCGATGTCATCAAAGGATCGGATGATTTATAGCCGCGAGTGGCAATTGGTTAACAAAGAAAAAGGTTTACAGCAGAACTACCAAAACTACCGAGACATTAGCTTACTCAGCATCGTCAACAAACTTTGTGCAAAAGTATTGATTAAAAGAGTGAAAAGACTAAAATTTTTTTTAATCGGCCCCTTGCAGTTTTGAATGCTTTCTTTTTTTTACCATTACTTTTGTCTTGGTTACATGCACTTTCATCACTTTGATTTTTAGAGCATTATGCATAATATTAACCATCGCCTGCAACTTCTCCTCAGATGATGCTGATATGACCGGATCTAGCGTAAAGAAACAAATTATTTATTTTCAATCCATACGCACTGTATTTTAAATCTGTTAAACAACATACATACATACATATAGTCACGCCTTTTTCCCGTCGGGGTAGGCAGAGAATACTTCCTTCCACTTGTTACGGTTCTTACACACATCTTTTGCTGCCTCTACTTACATCAGTGCTCTCATACATGCTCGTCAGTTGTTGGTACTCTTGACCTGGCCTTTTTTTAAAAAAATGTTGATCCGATCGAGATATGTTTGCCGAGGTCGACCTCTACCGATTTTTCCATTCACATTCGCCTTATAAATTTGTTTCGTTAATCTTCATTCATCCATCCTTTTTACTTGTCAAATTCATCCAAGCATTCCTTTATCTATCTTTGTAACCACATCTTCTTTTACACCACATCGTTCTCCTATCTCACTATTTTTTACTTTATCCAACCGAGTCACTTTGGCTATACTTTTCGGACTACTCATCTCCGCAGCATTAATCCTATTTTCATGCTTCTTCTGACGTGTGGAAACCAACACACCTCTATGCACAGCTAGACGTGCCTTTTTTGACACTTTCTAGCTGTTCATAAAACTATTCAGTTCCCCATTCATCTGTTTTCCTGCCAACACCATTCGCTCAATGTTACTGAACCCAAGTACACAAATTCATTTACTTGTTCCACTCTTTCTCCCTTAATCAAAACTTCACAGTTTGTCATGCTTTCTTTTCTTTCAAAAACCATTACTTTTTTTATTACCAGATATCTATTAGCTATATACTGGGTGATTCATAACTTTTGAGACAATTGCTTAAAAAATGTCGGTTCGAGATTTGCGGGGTAAATCTGGCGATAAAAATTTTCTGAGGCCGCCTCTGACACTACTGTCTCTCTACTGCGCACGCTTACATGTGCACGATAAGCTACGATATGGCATCCTTATAAAGCATGTTCTGGTCTAGTTCTTTGAGTTCTGTGATACGGACTAAAATTTATTCCTCACCACTTTGTTATAAACTTTTTTTAAATCTTAGAAAGAGCTGTAGCAAAGAATTTTTGACTACGTTTCCCAAGAAAAAAAACTTGATCCATGCATCCATTTCCTCTCCTTAATCCCGCTTACACATCCCCCACATCTTTACATCAGTATCATTTGCCACACCTTTAATTAATACCTTTGCAAACAGTTTGCCGTCAATAAGTAAAATGTAATATTTTTCTGTGGCTGTGGTACCTATATATTAACAAATCAGCATAATTACCCTTCCAAAGACAGTTACCCCTATTAAACTGCCTAAAATCATAAAAAACACCACAACCTTACACATTTTGTTATTTTAAATCTATTTTTAATAACAAACTAAAAATGTTAAAACATTAAATGTCGACCATCTATGAAAGGAAATGATGGCCAATTTGATGTTGCATTTGATATGAAACGAACAATTTGCATTTTGTACGCTTCATTAAAACGGGTTTTCTCTACAAAGGGAATTTGTTAAACCAAACCACATCGTGTGTAATACCTATACAGGGTAAACACAAAACGAGAACATTTACAAAGACAACGTGCTTATTTAATAAGCGTCTGGTAATCATAAACAAATATTAATTCGCTTCGTGAAATACCTTAAACTTACACCAAACAATCTTCTATTACGAATATTTTGTTTAGAAGAAAAAGTAAGCTTTGCGACTGTATTAAAGTTTTTCTCGACTATTTTGCGTTAAACAAAATAATAAAGAAATATTAATCTATACATATAAAATGATTTATTCTAAATTCAACGCACAGCCTAAACTGCTGATCATAGAGACCTGAAATTTGGAGGGTGTGTTCTTTGTATGACGTAGGCATCCGATAGGAAAATTTTTTCCGAAATTCCCCCCCCCTAAGGGGAAGTTTGTATGGGACAACGTGATTTTTACTTTAAATTTTGCATAAACATTTTTTAACAGAATTAATGGAAGACGTGTTTAGTATTTTATTAAAACTTATCGCCTAACGGGGTTAAAAGGGGTAGAAAGTTATTTTGGGATGGATTTGCATCGAAGTTAATATTAATTCTCTTTAGTGCTTCAGATTTAAATTACATTTTATTCTGACACATGTTTGAAAACTCAATCCGATTTTATTCAAAAAATGTTGAACTCACATAAAAGCTTGGTGCAATGCAACATACTTTAAAATTGGAATGTCAAATATAAAGGAATATTTAAATCGGATTAGAATTCGAAATTTTAATTTTATTTGTTCTTGGATATTTGAATGAAAACCTTACCTCATACCTTGACTGCACACTCCGCATTTAAACTTCCTCTCGATTTGATACAATCCGAAACCCCACTCTGCAATATACCCAAACAAAGTAATATGGCAGAAGTACTCCGCAAAACGAAAGTAATTGTTTGGGATAAGAGTACCATAGCTGCTAAAGGGGATTTCAAAGCACTAAATAGATCTTTACAAGATGTTGGGAATAATAATTGTCAAATGGGAGGAGTTGCTATATTGTTAGAAGGCGGTTTTCAACAGACTTTACTAGTAGTGCCCAAAAAAACGCGAGCGGACGAAGTAAAAGCGTGCATGAAGTGGTCTCATTTGTGGCCTTAAGTGACAAAACTGAGCCATACCAAAGATATGAGTCCATCTTAGCGGAAATATTACTGCCGAACAGTTCTTAGACTTGTTGCCCATAGTAGGAAATGGTGATTTCCCGGAACTGGATAATGATATAATTCTCTCTACAGAGTTAGGAAAAATTGTTTCCACTGTAGAAGAGCTTAAAGCTTAAATTTTAGCCTCATACATAAATAAAATACTTTTGAGATAATTCGAAGGGGTCAAATATTAATATAAATCCGTCGACTCAGTGATAAACACCGGTGATGCTATTTATTATCCGGTAGAGTTCCTGAATACACTGAAGCACCAGATTGCAAGTAAAAACATTGCATCGCAATGTAATCAAGGCAACTGTATTGACAGGTTGTTCTCAAAGAGAGTCTGTATTTATTCCTAGGATTGCCCTAACACCATTAAATAACCCCTTCGAATTTAAGAGAGTGCACATTTATATAACCATAAACAAAGCTCAAGATCAAACTCCTAAGGTAGCGGAAGTAGGGTTGAAAAAAAAGCTGCTTCTCCCACGGCCAGTTGTATGTGGCATGCTCAAGAGTAAGCGCACAGAGTAGCCTGGTAATTCTAGCACCCGAAGGAAAAACAAAAAATATTGTTTACAAAGAAATCTACGGTTTCGATTTCATTGTAAAAAGATAATACCCCCGTGTAACTTTCACCAGATTAAAGGCCGAGCTTCGTGTTCATAAAATATAACAAAATTTTATTTTATTTTCATGGTTATATAACCTTTAAATCTCTACACTATAATAAAGATTTTATATTTTATAGTATTCAAACATTTTAGCATAATAATTTATATGTTATAAACCAATTAAAAATCCTATTAGAACTATTTTCGACTTCTACGCGGACGAAGTCGCGGGTTAAAGCTAGTAATGATATAAAAGCTCAATGCCGCATGGGATGATCCTAAACGGTCACCCCCTGGAAAACAAATTTATTATTTATCACAAAGTAAAAATATGATTTTCAAATCACGTATATAAAGTAAAACATCTTCCAATAATTTGGGTAACTGATTTACTAAAAAATTTAAATACATCTCTCCATATACATGCTCCTCAAAAAAATATGATTCTACTACATAATTACCAACAATACTCCCCACACATTTAGCGACCATCTACTTTGACTGTGGGTAATTATATGGTATGGATTAGTTCTAGAATAGTAGTGATAGTTATGCCTGTTAACAACAACATTTTAATGAAATGTAGCTTCATCGTTATGGACAAAATAATAAAAAGCACCAGGATATTAAATGGGGAACAAAGACGTTAAAATCCTATGCTATGCCAATGATGCTGTTCTGATTACAGAAAACGGAGATGACCAACAGAGATTACTATTCAAATTCAGCAAAACGGCAAAAAGTCTAAAAATGAAGATATCTGCAGCAAAGACGAAATGCATGACCACTTCAAAAACACATATCAGATGCAAACTGGTTGTGGATGATAAAATTATCCAACAAGAGATGAAATTTAAATACCTAGGCATAAAAATATCAGGAAACGGTAACATCGAGGCGGAGGTAAGAAACCAAGCGGCAAAAGCAGAACGAACCTCACCTTACCAGAACGATACAATCTTCCGAAACAAATATATCGGTATCGAGGCCAAATCCAGAATCTACAAGGCGGTCATCCGACCTATATTTACATACACAGCGGAAACTAGACCAGATTCATCGAACACAAAGAGAATATTAGAAACCACCGAAATGAAAATAGTGCGCAGAATCGCTGAAAAAAAAAATTTTTGACAAGGAGAGAAGCGAGGAAATTAGAAGAACATGTAAAATAGACAATGTAAGTAAATGGATACTGGGAAGAAAAAGATAGTGAAACGAACACATAGACCGGATGAATGGTTAAAATAACTACAGGAATTTCGCCCTTAGGGCGCCGAAGCGTTGGAAGACCCCGCAAGAGATGGAGCGACAACCTTTCTAACAATTGAACGGCAAAAGATACGAAGAAAAAGAAGCAAATTGCTTACATTAAAGAAGGAAGAAGAAGAAGAAATAATTTTTTACTCGTTCACTGCAAAGAAGAACTGATAACACTGGTAGACCGTAATCACGTCAAACTGATACGGGTTCCAGGACGACAGGAAGTTGTAAGTAATGAGGAAGTAGACGAACTTGCAAGAAGAGGTTTGGAAAACACAAAAACTACTGGAAAAGTTTACCAGGAAACCAACACGGGAAATAATACATCAAAGGACAGTACCATAAAAGGACGGCAGAATTGTTACCGATGAACAAGAATCAGCTAAGACTGTATAATGGAGGCCTGGCCTGCGGGTTGTGCGGCGGGGATCCGGGGGTGGTGGAGCGCTTGCTGTGCTGCTGTGGGGCGCTGGAGGAAATGGACGGTTTTTGGGTGACTACATTGTTCCCACCCAGTACAGAACTTGTACAATGTACGAAGGTACTAGATTGGGTGCAGCGTGGTTTTAAGTCCCAGGAATTGCCTGTCTTTTTCGGACCAGTGCCTCTAGGGGGCGCACTGTGTGTTATGCTGTTTTCGGATCCTTGCCGGGCGGTCTGCTGGTCGGCTTTCCATTGTACAAAGATACAAAATACAATGGGCCAACAGGTCTAAGTGTCCCGGAGGCAATAGCCAGATGGACCTAAATAGGGGTGAAGTTTTTAGTGATTAGTCCTGACACAGTCAGTGGAGTCTTACAGTAGACCTTGAGCTTTCGGACTCATAACCTTTCCATAAAGGATTTTCTTTACCTATAAAAAAAACAATTGAACGGCAGAGGATACGAAGAAAAACAAGCAAATTGCTTACATTAAAGAAGGAAGAAGAAGAAATTTTTTTTTGAACACAGTAGTAACTAAGCTCTTGTTCTTTTGAAATATTTCTAATACTTGTATGTGGATTTTTGTTAACTGCCACAAGTACGTTTATTTTGTTTTCATTTGTCACAGTATTATTTGTTCTTTCTTGTTTTTTACATGTAACTGAAACGTTGCGGTCGAACCGATTCTTCAATCTTTTGAAACTTGCTGGTGTAGATTATCGCCTCTCAGGATATCTTTTATGATAAATTTTCTAATAAAAAAGTTTTGAGTGTTTTAAAAATGAAAATAAAAATTTAAAGAAAGAGTTGTATTTGGAGAGAATATTTATTAAACAAATCAAAGGAAGAACAATTTAATTCATTAGAATTTCATTAACATAAGGAGAAAAGAGGGAAATTTAAATATTAGAAAATGTACAATTATTGAAAACGCAGTTTTTGTAAATGGATCGGGCAGTAGAAACACTCGAGGTCTCTTCCAAGTCATTGGTTAGTATTACATTGCTTGATGTTGAGCATGCGGCAGTCGATGTACTAGCAATGCATGATGCTGATGTGTTTGTTCTTAATTTTTCCAAAATATTTTTATGATGCTCTGCATCAATGTGTAGATAAGGCTTCAGCGAAGATGCTGTGGCATGGCCTGTTATCTTAATAGCTTCTTGTTCCTGAAAACCTTTTCTTACCATATGAGAAACTAAAGTCGAATGACTTGAATGATTGCTAAGTTTTCGTTTTTTATTGTCGAGACCACATTTTTCTGCTGATTTTTTTAATCATTTGCCTATTTTATTCTGGTCCACTGGCGAATTTTTATACCATACAGCATTCGGCTTTTTCCAGAAAGGATTTGGGGTAAGGAAAATTCTATCGGTGGTTATATTTTGACCACGATGTGAAATCAGCTCGTTATATAGTCTTATGGGGCATCGATCAGGGTTTTCAATGTTGGGTGTCAACCATTTGGTGTTTGTGCTCTCTTTATTACAACCCTGGCAAGTTTTACTAAATATCCGGTTAAATTCCAATCATCCAATTTCTTCACCTGCATTATTATTTTTTTTTTCTGAAATAATAAAGAAGGCGATTAACACATTCAACTTCGCGCAAGGCTAATTCAATTGCAACTCCTTTTTTTTTTAATTTTTTGCATATCTTCCTTTTTTAAATTCAATATCCTGAAGCGGATTTAAGCTGATTTTGTATTTAGAATAATATTTCTCTTGTATCTGTTTGGCAGTTACATTCCAAATAGTTTTCAGCGAATACTCTTTGTAGTCTACGCGATTAGATTTCTTCATATTCGCTCCTCAGTCTTCAAGAATTTCTGCAATTTCTTGAATAGTCGTATCACTTTCAAGTTTGTAAGATCTGAAATTGTAAAACTGTTTAAACTGATTCTATATGGATTTTTTTTCTTCACAATGTTTAGTGGAGTAAAATTCTGTATTACCTTTTCAATATTTTCTTGGCCAAATCGGTTCGCACTCATTTTCAAATAAACTTTTGCCAGTTTAAGCCAGTTCAATAGAATCGACGCGGTAAACCTTATAGTTTTGACATTTTAAAGGTAAACAATGTTTTATCAAGGACCAGGCAGTTTTATTAGTATTAAACCGAATGATTTGCTAGAATCTCTCTCTCTCTCTAGTCGTTAGCTTCATGTTTGAAGCGACGTGATCCTATGTTAGTCTCATGCTGTGTTTTTAGCTGTTTCCCTCCATTCCTTTATATCTGACGTGCTTCTAATGCTATCTTGGAAAGATTTTCCTGTAAACTGCTTCACCTGGTCCAGCCATCGTTTTGGGGAACGTCCTCTAAGTCGTGTTCCCTCTACCTTCTCTTGGACCATAAGTTTTTCGAGATTGTCATCTTTTCTCCTGCTGACATGTCCAAAATACTTGAGAATCAGTTGTTTGATTTTAGTTGACAATCTGACTTGGATGTTAAGTTCTTCGAGTATGGATACGTTGGTTCTGCGGTCTGTCCAGGGAATCCTTAGTAGTCTTCTCCAGACCCACATCTCAAACGCATCCAACTTGGCGATGTCTGTGGCTTTTAAGGTCCAGGATTTTGCTGCGTATAGCGCAATTGGAAAAACAAGGGTGTTCACTAATTTGCATTTTGCTGTGGTTGTTATATGCCGATCTTTCCAAATTTTGTTGAGTTTGGTCATGGCCGTTTTGGCAAGAGCTATCCTTTTTCTGATTTCTTGACTTGATCCGCCATTTCTGCTGATGTGGGCACCTAGATAAGTTATTTCCTCCACGTTCTCGACATCTTTAATACTAGGCATTTTTTCCATGTTGTGCGTGCGATCTATTAACATAAGTTTCGTTTTCTGACGGTTCAGTTGTAGACCGAACTCCAAGCTCACTCTCTCTACTAGTTTAATAAGACTCGACATTTCCTGCTCATCTTTGGCGATAAGTGTGATGTCATCTGCCACCTATGACAACTCCTACTTCCCAGCCGTCCAAGGCTTTTCTTATGATATATATATATATATTTTCCATATACGTTAAACAATAAGGGTGACAGGACACAACCCTGCCGTACACCACGTTGCACATTGAAAGGTTTAGAGGTTCTTCCATCCACCTTCATTAGTGTTATGTTATTGTTATATAGTTCTTTTAGTAGGTGAATCAGATGTCGCGGAGTCCCCATCTGCGACAGGACATCTTAAAGTCGTCTTCAGTTGATACAATCAAAAGCCTTGCTGTAATCCAGGAAACACATTTTCTCTTGTTTTTTCAATGATTTGCCGCACATTCATAATCTGGTCTCTCGTACCCTTTCCCTTCACAAAACGGCCTATTCTTGTGGTATTTGCCATTCTAAAAAATTAATAAGTTTCTGCAACAGGATCCTGAGCATGACTTTGCTTGGATGAGAAATTAGTGCTTTAGTTCTATAATTATTGCATTTTTTACTGGATCCTTTTTTATGCAGCGGTATGAGAGTAGAGGTGCACCAGTTGGTTGGCCACTGTCCTGTCTGCCAAACCCTATTGCAGATTTTCCACAAGAGATCAATACCTTTCGCGGGGAGGTGCTTAAGCATTTCTGCATTTATGTCATCTTCTCCTGGACTCCTATTGTTTTTTAGATGTCGAATCGCATGTTCCACTTCACTTCTTAAGATGTCGGGCTCCTGATGCATATCTTTGATTGAAAGCGAAGTTTCGGGCTGTTGTTCAGGTTCTGCTTCTTTGTATAGATTCATAAAATGTTGTCGCCAAACTTGAATGACGTTTCCTATTTCAGTTAACACTGTTCCATTCTCGTCCTCTATCGACCACGATTTGGGTCTGAATTCTCTTGTGATCTCTTTAATACATTTAAATAGTTCACGCGATTCATTATTCTTAGAGAACTTTTCTATGTCGAGACAAATGTTCTGTAAATGTGACTTCTCGTCAGTCGTTGTATTTCTCTGTTTAAATCTTTATACTAAGTTCTCTGTTTTTCAGTATTTATACCTTACTTTCTATGATTCTTTCTTCTTTGTACCATGTTCCAAGTTTCGTCAGTCATCCACTGTTTGTTTTTTACGTTTGTTTGTGCGTTGAATTGCTGTAATATCCGTTCTTTAGAGTTTGTCAAAGTTGCTTCAAAGCTTTGCCACAAATCATCCGCGTTAATCAGATTTGTGTTTCCGCTGGGGAGTGGATCTAGATTGGCTAGAATAACCCGCTATTATTAGTTGAATTACCAAAAACGTCACATTTTGACGAGTGAAAAAAATAATCGTTTTTAATATTGTGTAATATTATTAATATTTCTTATTATTATTTAATATTATTAAAAAGCGATACAGAAACTGCATAAAGTCTGCAAAAACATATCCAGGTGCAGACATAAACTCAGACCATACTACAGTTGTTGCAGCAGCAAAACTTACACTCAAAAGATGTTAGCAAAGACCCAGACATAATAAGCCAGATGTGTCAAGGCTAAAGGACATAAATATAATAAGTAAACTGAAACATGAACTGAATTCCAGACTTAATGCGATACCCATAACGGAGGCAGCCGAGACTGATGAACTGTGGTCCAATATAAAAAATGCTATCACAGAAAGTACCACCAAAATATTTAAATCTCAACGAAACCGCAAAAAAAAACCATGGATGTTGAAAGAAATCCTTGATCTAATGGAAAAAAGAATGACACTTATTGGCAAGAACGACGAATACCGGGCGCAAAACCGCATAATCAAAAACAAGATAAGAGAAGCAAAAGAGAAATGGCTTTTCGAGCAATGCCAAGAAATAAAAGCAATGGAAGCAAACCACGATACCTTAAACATGCACAATAAGATAAAACTTTACAGAACGCACAGGGGCAGGCTGATACTGGATACTTCAAAAAAACTAACGGAATGGTGCGACTACATCGAGCACCTATTTCATGATACTCGGCCAGAACTTCAGGAAGAATTTTTTGATCAAGGCCAAGGTTTGGACATAATGAAGGCACAAGTTCAATATGCACTGTCAATTTAAAAAAATGGAAAATCTAGTGGTCCTGATGACGTCTATATACCTTCTGATTGGTTAAAATCTACTTTTGTCCCGCTCTCTAAAAACGCGAAAGCCAAAAACTGCGGCGATTATCGTCTTATTAGCCTGATAAGCCATGTGCTTAAACTCTTTTTGAAAATAATACACAAAAGAATATATGTAAAGTGCGAGACAATGATGGTGGACTCTCAGTATGGTTTTCGCAATGGCTTTGGAACAAAGGAGGCACTATTTAGCATACAGGTTCTTATTCAAAGGTGCCGGGACATGTCGGTGACCGTTTACGCATGTTTCATCGATTACGAAAAAGCCTTTGATAAAGTTAAGCACAAAAAACTGATTATTATTCTTAGAGAAATAGGACTGGAATAATAGTCAATCTTTACTGAAACCAAAGTGCTCACATAAGAATCGATAACACCGCGTCCGCGAGATCAAAATCCTGAGAGGCGTTCGTCAAGGATGCATTTTTTCACCACTGTTATTCAATTTGTATTCCGGCAGGATATTTTAAGAGGCGTTGGATGGATGTGACGAGGGGATATCTGTCAATGGGATTAATATTAACAATCTGAGGTATGCGGATGACACGGTTCTTGTTGCCGACTCCCTGGAAGGACTGCAGGAACTGGTAAGCAGCGTTAGAAAGACAAAGTGGCTAGCAGTTAGCAAATCAAACAACGCGGACAGACACCTGTCAATTAACGGTCAACGAATTGAGCGAGTAGAAAATTTTTAAATATCTTGAGTGTCAACTTAATGGGAAGTGGGACGGCATGAAGAAGATTCGTGCCAGAATAGAACAAGCTTGTGCTTCGTTCCTGAAGATGCGTAAGGTACTTTGCAGCATAAATTTAAGCTTGCCTCTGCGCGTACGAATGCTTCGCTGTTACGTGTTCAGCATACTGTTTTATGGAATGGAAGCTTGGACTTTGACAGATGCGATGTGCAAAAAATTGAAGGCCTTTGAAATGTGGACGTACAGAAGGCTATTAAGAATCTCCTGGGTAAAAAGATTTCGTAACACCGAGGTACTTCAACGCCTTGACAAGCAGCTGGAAGTTCTGTTTACACTAAAAAAGTGCTAACTGGAGTATTTTGGTCACATTTTAAGGAATGAGAAGTATCGACTTATTATAGAAGGGAAGATCGAAGGACGAAGAGGCCCGGGTAGAAGAAAGATATCCTGGCTAAAAAACTTAAGACAATGGTATGGAGTGAGCACTACCACATTGTTCCGCCGAGCTGTAGACAAGGTTCAGATAGCGCTGATGATTGCCAACGTCCGAGGAGGACAGGGCATCTAAATAAGAAGAATATTGTTTTGTTATGCGATTTATTTATTTGCTCAATGTTAATTGTAAATACGTTTGACCTGATTCTATGATGGATACGACATTAGAAATTTTATACTACAGACTTTAGACTTCCACGATTTACAAAGCCTTGAGAATGATCTAAAATAAAGATCGAAACGTCGGCAATTTAAGAAGAGCGAGAAGTTTTTTTTTTTATCTTAAACCCGCTATCCACCCCGAAAAATAATTGAGAAGGACATGAACCAGAATAATATGAAAGGTTATAAAGTCGGTATGAAATAAAATAGGTAAATATC
Organism: Agelastica alni; assembly: GCA_950111635.1. Taxonomy (NCBI): domain Eukaryota; kingdom Metazoa; phylum Arthropoda; class Insecta; order Coleoptera; family Chrysomelidae; genus Agelastica; species Agelastica alni. The sequence goes on along the minus strand of OX467718.1, from coordinate 25,981,375 downwards.
TCGTTCTTATGAACCTAAATCACTATTACAAAAGATAAAACTTTTTTTTTAGTAGTTTTAATAACATCTTTTAGCAAATCAGTATAAGCTTTTTTAAAAATTACCTTTGTAAATCAAGAAAGCTTGACAGAATTAAAGTTTTTACAAAAATAACAGTAAACATTTCATTATTAGTTTAGTTAATGAGTTACATTCCAACACCCAAATACAATTAACAACAAAGCGAGTATCAGAAAGGTAAATATCACATTCGACCAAAAAGAGACGAACGGGTTTTGAGTTTTCCACAGTGTTTAAATACTACAAACCAATTACCCAAATAGTAACACTCTCTTATTTAGATTTGTTTTATTTCTGTCCTTTTAAAGTAAAAATGTTAACACGATAATCAAATTATTTATTTATTTTGTTATTTAACTTTAGGAACGTTAAGTTAAAATCCATCAGATGACAAATCATCGTAATATAATAAACTTTTTTGTGAAACAAATAAAACTTTTACCTGTAGTACTGAAAATAGTACATTGTTTACCGGGTAGGAAAAGCCTAACATTCCTGGACGACTGTGAAGATTGCTAGCAACACAGAGTCCAGGAATGTGGCTTTTTCTACTAGGTAAACATTTTTTTTTTCGTAAATTGTTTAAATAATAATTAATTTTGAAAAAATAAAAATAATTCGTAAATAAATGGTGCTTTGAAATTCGTAATAAAATTGGTTGCGTTACTATGGAAACGTATTAATGTTGAATTGTCAAACTTGACGCATATAAATTTAATTGCTGGTGTTTTCGAAAACAAAACAAAGTAAAATGATAAGTAATGATAAATTTTTCATTTCTGGGACTCCTTCAGAGCTGGTTTAGGCATTAAATTTTGCTTTATTAGAATTATTGCCAAAGAAATGAAGATAAAATTACGAATATGCATATAAACGTTATATGGACTATCGCAAGAGTAAAAAAAAGAGTTCTTTCTCAAAAAATGTTGTAATGGCATGCTTTCATTGTTTAAAGATGAAATCTTTAATATTGTGGGCCAAATATTCAATGTTGAAGTCAACCCTTGCAATTAAACATAATGTAGATATATCTACATATTCAAAACTTCGTTCTTTATTGAAACGGCAAGCTCAAGGTTATAGGGCAAAGAAATCTAAGATTTTAACGAAAAAAGAAATCAAAAAATTTATCCAGGAAGCTTCAGTTAAAGAAAATTTAATGATTATGGTAATTTACAAGGTTTTAATTTCTATTTAGATTACACATTTGTTCATTTTTTAGGTGGCCTAATTATTTGGTATTTCTGGGGCCTGTAGAATGAAAGAGTTAGTCCAAATGACTTTACACGATGTAAAAGACCTAGAATCTAAGCTTTTAATTAGCATACCTAATTCTAATACCAACAAACCAAGATCATTTGTAGTTAATTAGATGTACTTAAATCCTTATCAAAAGTTTGTTTCGTTAAGACCAGAAAATATGAACAGTAACCAATTTTTCTTTAAATATCAAAGCGTAAAGGGTTGTAGACAAGTAGTAGGAATACATCAATTTAGAAATATGCCTGAAATAGTTGCTATTTGTTTATATTTGGAAAATTCGACAGAATATAATCGTCGGTCTTCTACAACAATATTGGTTGACTCTGGTGCCGACATAACTAGTGGAAATCATCAAACGTTGCTAAAGTATATATCAAAGAATCTCTTAACAATAAGGTTAAGGTGGCAAATGAAATTTTCACAGTACAAAATATTTAAGAAAATAATCCTACTACTTCTCATGTTGTCCAAAATGTTTCTCATAGTTCTTATAATGTTCCTCCAATTTTCAATAATTGTTTTAACTGTCAAATAACTGTAAATATAACTTATTTTAAAATGTATTCTGCAATGCATTTAACTTTTTAAAATATAAATTAATTCGTTATAAACAAAGTGTTTTCGATCATTTATGTAAAACACTAACAACTGTAAGGAAATATCATTTCCTTACAGTAAGGAAATGAATATTTTCTAACAGTTAGGAAATCTTGACTTTTTTTTTAAGCTCTGGGTATGTAATGTGGGCAATAACAATTTTACAAAGTAATTCTGGTTAAATATAAATAGTTTTTTTATATAAATAATTTTTTTCATGCATGCATACGGAGAGTCACGCCTTTTTTGTCACGGTAGGCAGAGACTACTTACATTCACTTGCTACGGTTCGTACACACGTCTATCGCTTCTTTTACTTTCATAGGCGTTTTCATGCAAACAATTTTGATGTGATCGAGATACGTTTGCCTTGGTCAACCTCTACCGACTTGTCCATTCAAACTTGCCTTTTAAATCTGTTTTGTCAATCTTCTTTTATCTTTCCTATCTACGTGTCTGAATTATTTAAACATTTATTTATCTATCTATGTTCCCACATCTTTTACACCACAGTGTTTCCCTTACTTTAATCATCAGAGTAAATCCAGCTATAGTTCTCAGACTACCCATCGCCGCAGTATTTATTTTACTTTTTACTTTTATGCTTTTTGCACCAAACCCAACATTCACTACCTTACCCAGGTATACACATTTTTTTTACTTGTTCCATTCTTTCTTTCTGAATCAGCATCTTGCAAATTGTCAAACTTGCTTCTTTTTCAAAAACCATTGCTTTCTTCTTTTTCACCATTCACGTGTATCTCTTTGATTTTTAGGGTACATGCATAATATCAACCATCGCCTGCAACTCCTTCTTGGATGACATTTTATAATATGGCCTGATCTTTGAGTAAAAGGGGCATTTGGGAGAATTACTTTTATAAAAATTATAAAAAAAAAATTTAACATTGAATTTGACTACCGCGTTTGTAGTCGGAAGAAAATCTGGCAACACTGCAGGCCGCGTGGCGTCTAAAGTTGTATATTTGAAATTTTGACAGTCATGGATACTACTAATGATGCACATAAAACTGTTAATTCTCCTTAACATAGATATAAAAAAGGCAATGTTTATTGTTATGCATGATGCCCCAAAATCAAAGGGATGAAAATAAATGCAAGCAAAACGAAAGTAATGGTTTTTGAAAGAGAAAAAAGCATGACAAACTGTGAAGTTTCGACTAAGGGAGAAAGAGTGGAACAAGTAAATGAATTTATGTACTTGGGATCAAAATTTACGAGAGATGGAAAGTATGACAGTGACATTGAGCAAAGGGTATTGGCAGAGAAACAGATTAATGGGGCACTGCATAGCTTAATGAACAGCAAGAAAGTGTCAAAAAAGGCACGTCTGGCTGTGCATAGAGGTGTGTTGGTTCCTACACTTATGTATGGTAGTAAATGTTGGGTTTGGAAGAAGAAGCATGAAAATAGGATTAATGCTGCGGAGATGAGTAGTTTGAGAAGTATAGCCGGAGTGACTCGGTTGGATAAAGTAAAAAATATTGAGATAAGAGAACGCTGTGGTGTAAAAGAAGATGTGGATACAAAGATAAATAAAGGAATGCTTAGATGGTTTGGACACGTAGAAAGGATGGATGAAGGAAGATTGACAACAACCGACGAGCATGTAAAAGAGCACTGATCTAAGTAGAGGCAGCAAAAGATGTGTGTAAGAACCATAGCAAGTGGAGCCTACCCCTACCGGAAAAATGCGTTACTATATGCATGTATGTGTTATAGCGTACGTAGCACCCTCTGTGTGTTAAGCTAAAACTGATTAAAGATTATGATTACTCATAACAAAAAAACTCTGCTCACCAACTTTTGTGCATATATTTTAAATGCTGTTGAAATTATAAAAGTATTTTAATAAAAAAAATAACATTTCTTCTTTTATTTTCTTTTATATAAATAAATAAAAAGGGTAATATTGTGTTATATGGCAATATTTTTATCCAAAAAATTTGTAGTTGCTCTGTGGCCATTGTTAACGGACCACTCTGTATTGTACTTTATAACATCATCCCTTATATAATATACAAGAGTTAGTAGTTTTCATAATAAAATCTTGGAAGGCTTCCAGGACACGGAAGCGCAGCCTGCGCCCTTAAACGCCTATTTGTGTCCTGCCTACTTTAACAACAAAAATTTAAATAAATATTCTAAGGTAATTTTATCGATAAATTTTTATTTTTCACGAAAACTTTTTTATTTGGTAAAAGTATGAAAACAAACCTATTGATAAAATCACGAGTCCGTAGGACTCGTGATTTTATCTAATTCGGTTTGTTTGAATGCATTTGCCCCAAAATAAAAAAGTTTTGATTGTTTTAAAAATGAAAATTTATCTCATTAAATTAAAGAACAAGTTTTATTTGGAGAGATTATTTATTGAACAAATCAAAGGAAGAACAATTTAATTTATTAGTATTTTATTAACATGAAAGAAGGAAATTTGATTATTAGAAAATGTACAATTATTGAAAACGCAGTTTTTGTAAATGGATCGGGCATCAAAAACACTTAATGTCTCTTCCAAGTCATTGGTTGATATTACATTGCTTGATGTTAAGCATGCGGCAGTCGATGTACTAGCAATGCATGATGCTGATGTGTTTGTTCTTAATTTTTCCAAAATATTTTTATGATGCTCTGCATCAATGTGTAGATAAGGCTTCAGCGAAGATGCTGTGGCATGGCCTGTTATCTTAATAGCTTCTTGTCCCTGAAAACCTTTCTTTACCATATGAGAAACTAAAGTCGAGCGACTTGAATGATTGCCAAGTTTTTGTTTTTTGGTGTCAATACCACATTTTTCTGCTGATTTTTTCAATCATTTGCCTATTTCATTCCGGCCCACTGGTGAATTATTATACCATGCAGCATTCGGCTTTTGCCAGAAAGGATTTGGGGTGAGAAAAAGTTTATCGGTCTTATAGTTTTGACGGTTCAAAGGTAAACAATGTTTTATCAAGGACTAGGCAGTTTTATCAACAGTAAAAACACAAGAGCTTTTTTTTTTATCGGATAAATTTCTTTTCGTAACGAAATAAATTTTCCAATCAGTAATTTTACGAGAGAAACTGACAGTCAGTTTTTCGAGCAAAATTACTGATGGAAAATTTTTGACTTAAAAAGAAATTTATCCTAAAAAGAAAAGCTCGAGTGTTTTTTGGCAAGATAAATAAACGACCGAATATATGAATGAACAACAACAATAATTATCTTTAGGTTTGGAAACAGAAAATAGTCGCGGGGGGCTAAATCTGGAGAATATGCTGGATGGGGTAGCAGTTCGTATCCCAATTCGCGGATTTTGGCCATCGTGACTAGACAAGTGTGCACACGTGCATTGTCTTGATGAAACAGCACTTTCTTCTTCTTAGCCAAATGCGGCCGTTTTTGCTTCAAACCAACGTCGAATCTGTTCAAAAGCTTTGAATAATATTCGCCGGTGATCGTTTTACCTTTCTTGAGGTAATCGATGTGAATGACACCGCGTACATCCCAAAAAACTGTGGCCATGACCTTGTTGGCTGACAGACTCTGTTTCGCCTTCTTTGGTCCACGTTCACCCCGAACAACCCACTGTTTCGATTGTTCCTTGGTCTCTGGCGTGTTGTGATGGATCCATGTTTTATTCACAGTAACAAAACGGCGCAAAAATTCGTCCGGATTACGGCTGAACATCGCTAAACACTCTTTTGAAGTGGTCACACGATTGCGCTTATGGTCGAGTGTGAGCAATCGCGGCACCCATCTCGCAGACAGTTTTTTCATGTCCAAATATTCGTGTAAAATATGATATACCCGTTCAGTTGAGATACACCTACAGCATGAGCCAACTCACGCACTTTCATTCTCCGATCATCAAATATCATTTCATGGATTTTACCGACGATTTCCGGCGTGATCACTTCTTTTGGGCGTCCTGGACGTTCGGCGTCACTAGTGCTGGTACGACCACAACGGAACTCTGTAAACCAATTCTTAACCATTGAAATTGATGGTGCCGAGTCCCCGTAGTATTTATCAAGTCTTTCCTTAGTTTCAGTGATGGATTTTTTACGTAAAAAGTAATGCTTAATCAGCACACGAAATTAACTTTTTTCCATTTTCGTAAAAATTCACGAGGTAGTCTGCTTTGAACGGCTATCAAACACCAACTGCACGACGTAGCTTGCTCAAAATTAGAAAGTTGCCCACTGATAGATTATAGTTGACGGCAACAGTGTTGCATTTGGAGTAACTGCGCGGGAAATTTAAAAAGTCACTGACTTATCAAACTGCCCTCGTATATCGATAAGTGACGTAAAATGCTCGTTGTCGTATTCCCTCTGGCAAATATGTTACAAGCAAAAATGTCAAATAATACGCTTTTGCCATATTACGCGTATCCATGAGTAATATGGCAACATCAATTTATAGTTTATAAATTAAAAATTACTGTGTTTTTAAAAAATGTTGCAAAATTACTAAAATAAACTTTTATTTCCTATAAAATCAAAATAAAAATGACTTAAAAAAAATTAACTGAAAATTACACGCTTTAAGCTGCTGTTTTCTTATCAGCCATCTCAGATAACCGAGTGCAATCTTCGCAAAATCTGTCAAATGGAGTGAAGGTTTCGTGAACCCATTGCAAAACTCTTACACATTCAAGCCAATCACACTTGGGACTCTTTTTGTCCAAAAAATGTCCGTTGCAAGTCGGGAAAATATCTGACTTATCGAACTCCATTTCTAAATTATCGTTTCCCTTCGTTACTGCCTCTGTTTCGGTACCTGATGAACTGGAACTGTGCTTCTTTTGCATTAAAATGGTTCGCTTTTTTTTGAATTTTTTTGTCATTGCTTATTTCTTATTCAGAGCATTGTTTTTAGACTTTCTTAATCTTTTTTTTTGCATTAATTATTTCATTTTTTCTTTCTTCTTTCCTTCAAATTTCCTGATTCCTTTTTTCACATCAAAGTTCTAACCGGAACTTTATAAATTTGACTTATTTCTCGAACTGACCCTCTACCATTAAGGATATCCCTTGAGGCATTCTGATGGTCTTCTTCTGACCACTGCCCTCTTATATTTCTTCGGACGTGTGCTACGTCTTTTTCGTTCTCTAAAGAGTACTCTGCCAGCGGTCTCTCTACTGGCAAATTATGCCCGAGCTCAGCCGTAGAGGGTAGAAGAAAAAAATATAAAAGTGAGCCGCGCCACCGACTTAGACGGTTCAAGCCGGAAACCCCTAGGTCTTATAGGCACTAGCAGAGCCACCCGATAAACAGCTAAGATTATGGTGAACCAAATAAATAAAATTATAGCTAAAATATATTGAATACTTTACTCACACAATAAATCGCAGTACACTGTTCAATAATAAAATTATAACACATATAGTCAAAAATTAACAGCTATGGTAAATTTCTTGCTAAAACAAACCAAAAATTTAGAATTTACAACTTTAAAAAATAACCATAACAGAAGTAAGAGTAACAGACTTTTCCAAGTTACCAAAAAAAGGTAAAACATATATAAATCTACTCATTAATAACACTAAACCAAACGTTTACATAAGGCTGCTAACTTACTCGTGTTTTAACCATTTACATAAAGATTTTCACTGCCAAAACAATCGAGTTTATTTAAAAATATTTGTACAATGGTTGTCCTTTAAAATATCAAGATTGTAGGATATTTACAAATAAGTAGGAAGAAAATATATTTTTACTTGGACATAAAGAATTATTGAGAAAGTTATTTTAATCCAAGTTTAGTTTTGGCATATTATCTAATGCAATAAATAGTTTCCAACAATGTACTATATTAATAAACTAAAACAAAACTTAATCGTGGTGTCAAAATGAGTCACGGCGTTATATATTTAAAAATAATTCACTGATCACCTTTGGGTATACGAATTCACATGTACTCCTGTGGCCGGTTTGAATTATGGAACTACACCTGCTACTTAACAATGGCTTCCCTCAAATAAATCCCGCTAGTGGCTATTTTAACTCGACACCAAAATCCAAAATATCAACAACAAAGGTAAGATAGAATGGTCAAGTTAAAAATTAAATGGTTTTTTCTTCAAAATCCAATTAAGATGGCCCAAATACAGCCAGATATGAAAGAAAAAACCGTAGAGGTTCTGCTCACGTGTTAATATCAAATCGTTCCAAAAACTCTCACCCGACTTCAACGACTCTCACCCAACGACTGACTGCCAGGCCGGAAATCAAAAAATGACACGGAATAAACGTCAACCCACAATCTTCTCCAGTCCGGGCTCCACAATCACCTCGTCCGTGCTGTTAGCCAGCCCCATCTACACATAAATGCAAACCAAACAATAATCTTATCACTACTAGGTATGCAACACTATTTACAACGAATGATATATTCAAGTTACAACAAAATACGGTATGCAACCCTACTTACGAGTACCTAGAGAATACGAAATCATCAGAGACGCAATCAATAATGGAACTGCAGAAGGAAAAAAAAATAGGCACGTGACACGTGGCATTTTATTAATCTGAAATAATAAAAAATTCTATAAAGTATTTGTCCGTTACGTCGAGAAAAAACATGTCGTACTACCATTTTATAAGGTAATATACCCCAAAGTACAAGAGAATAATTGCAACCAAAAATCACAAAGCCCGTGTAAAGGTAGTAAACGCTACTTATGGCAAAAGTTAGGTAAAAAGCCTTATTTTCACCAATACTGATATTTAAATGTGATTATTAATTTTTGATTCAATAAACTCTTAACAAATTCAGTTTAAAAAAAAGTTCTGAGGTTTACTTACCGGTTTTATGCCATCATTTACAAAATGTTATCAACAAGAAAACAACTAAATGCGTGCTGCTTAGTACGAACGATAACAGATGTGACTACTGTTGCGACAGCGTCAACCTTCTGTACTAGCTAAAAGCTGAGTGAGGCGTATTACCCGACGCAGCATATTTCCCCGTTTTACATTATATGTTTTTACGTTTGCATATGCCTAAAGCTATACTTTTTTATGTGTTATACATACAGTGTGAAACAGCCAAATGGAATAAATTCGATAACGAATAAATGATAGCGTGTTGGGAAAAACGCTTGGACACGTCGATTTGTATTTTTAGATGCGCATTTTCTTTAAAAAAAATAATTATATAGGGTGTGTCATTTGACAGTGGCCGATACCAACTTTCTTATTTTAAATACAACTCCCTGTATATTATTTTTTTTTTTGGTTCTTCAGAAAATTCTAGACATAATTCATGTACAATGTCTCATACCTATCTTTAACTGTTTCGGAAATATTAAGTGTTTTCAGATGAATTACAAAAATTAACATTAAAAAAAGAAAATTATTTTATTTCACAAATTCGCTACATTACACTCAATACTTATTTCCCATTTAGCTCTTAATCTTGAGAAAATAAGCAAAAACCATTAATGCGTTCCTTTTTACTGATATGAAATAAAAAAAATACAAAGACAGTTTTGTTTATTTTCGTATAAAACTCATATCCTTAGCAACTTGTCTGTCTGCATGACAGTAGTGATCAGTGTCAGTGCTATTGTCGTTTGAATTTCGTTAACTGTACGTAATAATATCAGAAAAATGGTTCATTTAACAGAAATGCACAAAATAACCATTCTACAAATGATTGGTTATGGAGATAACACACGGACACAAATGGAAGTTTCTCGCTTATTTCACGAAAAATTTCCAATTTTGCCGCCTATATCCCAAGGAACAATTAGCAAAATAGAAAAACAGTTTCGCGAGCTTGGTCATGTAAGACAGACAAAAAAAGTAGTTGCCAATGAACTAAGCGATGATGCGAAATTGGATGTTATGCTTTAGTTTCAAGAAAACCCACATAATTCTGGTCGAAAAGCAGCCTCACACTGTTCAACATTAGCCACACATTAATTTTTCGAATATTAAAGGAAAGTAAAATGCATCCCTATAAAATGATGCCAACTCAGGGACAGATGAACGTTTTTTTGTGAACAAATGATGGAAATGTTAGATAACAATGTGATCCAATTAGAAGATGTTTTGTTTTCTGATGAGAGCACATTAACACTTTACGGTCATGTTAATCGTCAAAATTGCCGCTATTGGTCTAATGAGAATCCTCACTGGATGAGAGAGGAACATATGGAATATCCTGAAAAAGTTAATGTTTGGGCAGGAATTATATACAATATACAGATTTTTACAAAAAACAAATTCCAAATTTCCAAAGATAAAGGTTATTTTTATTATTTTTAATTTATGTAAAATCTTTCGCGTGAGTTTAAGAACGAGTATTGATCGAAAATAAACCAAAATGACAGCTACTTCAGCTACTTCATTTTATCGCTTACGACACTGATAAACTATGTTCCGAGATATATAACCAATTTTCTAAAATTTACCCATCGGGGGTTGTAAATAATTGTTAGACTAGCAAATTTTTACTTCTGGTCACACTAACCGCGAATGGAAATCAGGCTCATGTTACTCGGTATTGAATAAACCAGCTATGATTATAAAATTTATAGGCTCCAGTATTGCAAATAGATAAATATGTTTGATAAATAGACACTCTTTTCACTTCATTTCTTTACATGACCAAAGTAAACGTAACTCGATAAATAAGAAAAAAAAATAAAGCACATTTATGAAATATTGCTAATTACAACAAAAACATAATAGAGCAAACGATGAAATATGTAATAAGTATAGTGCTGTAAAGTTTTTATTAGTCAGATTTTATCACTGGTTATAATTTAAAAAATAAACATTTAAGTAAAACAATACCAATAAAACAATAAATTCATCATTTATTATTTACTGAATGTTTAACATTATTCATAGTGAGTTATATTTATAATCCATCTCCGTCTATCAGTTATCATCTATCATAGTCATTAATGTTGCCACGGAAATTTTATTTACTATGAAATCCGTGAATTCCAATAAAATGCAATCTCGAATGAATTACTATTTTGATTATCTTCCATCAGCAACACTGTTTACAAATACTAGCAGTTAGCAAAAAAAATAATTTTCATTGATTTATAGTCACTTTAATTGATAAAATCTAGACCAAATTTAAATTTTTTTTTTGGTTCCTTGACTTGTAGTTATTGTTTTTGAGACCCTACTTATACAAATTTGAAAAGTACTTTACTGTGCTTTAGGCGAAAACACTTAGAAATCATAATTATAGTAACTACTTATTAAAACATCATAAACATCATTTAATGAACGATTATCTATACATATAAAGTGCTTTGTCCTGAATGATTGACTGACGGATCAACGCAAAGCCTAAACTGCTGATCGTAGAGACCATGGTGTCAGGAAACATGGTGTGATGAGTTGTGGTCTCAATTTCGTTACCTTCTGCTCATGACGTCACTCTGGGGGCTGTCAATGCTGTCATCCAATCGTATTTGCCATATTTGAAACTTTTGAGTGGAATGTTTTGTGGTTTTGTGTTGTTTTATATTTGTTTATTTGTACCTCCATTCATCGTCCATTGCAGTTTAAATTGAATTTTGTTGACATTTGTGATATTTCTGATTACTTCTTAATAGTTCAAGCTCAGTTTGATCATAAGTTCATTGTTAAACTTGTGTGAATTCGGGTACCTGACTGCTTTGGATACCTAATTCAAACAATGCCCCATTGTTCTGTTTATGGTTGCCATAATGAGGCTAAAAAGACAAAGGGAGCGTGTATAAAGTACTAGTTTCCCAAAAGATGAGTGGAGTGGATTAAAAGTTGTCACAGAAAAGACAAGTTTAATATTCAGAATGGTTAAATTTCTAAACAAAAATAATTACTTCTTTTCAAAGACATTTTTTCAGCTTATTTTTTACTCATTCTACTCATTTTTCAGAAACTATTTCTCAAGAAGGCTTGAAATATTTGGCGGGTTACATTGCATACCGATTTCAGCATAAGTATCCAGAAATAAAGCTAGATAAACATACCCATTTATTGAAATCGAATCGCAAGGAATTTTTATCAAGGCGACATGTATCCTAGTGATAATTTATTATCAGTCACAAAAGTTTTGAATGAGCAGTTTGAACTCTTTCATAAAAACTCACTATCAAAGGAACTTCTTATTTTTGACAAAGTGGCAGATTTAACATTATCAAAGTTACCTGAGGATTTGATATTACCTAGAGAAATAATTCTTTGTTTATCAAGAAGGAGTTATATCAGTTTGGGAGAAATAAATAAGAAACTAGAGTTTCGAAAACTGTCACAGAAAACTAAAAAGAAAGTTCAAATAAATACCTATAAATAAATTTAAATAAAGTTTATTTCATTATTTATATTTTTATTAGTTTTTACCTGAATTCGTTACATGAATTTCCATTTTTTGTAATATTTTATGCTTTTTAATATTATACATTTTATTTACCATTTATGTTTTATTTATTTCACACACTTAATTTCTTGAATATTGAATTCTGTAAGCATTATTAATAAAAATTGTAATAAAGGAATTTTTCATTTTATTTTGAATTCAACTGGTCTAATTCAAATTTTAAAACCTATTGGGAAATAAAATGTGTATCATCTGTTTATTTCAAACCTCTAGGTGATGATCTATAATATCATTTTGAATCAAACTTTACATAAAGAAATATTTATTGCAATAATCTATTTCGTTCATGTAATCGTATTTCATCAGATATATAATTCTCACAGTCTAAGCATCTAAGATCGTAAGCGAAACCCAAAGTTCCCCAGAGTGACGTCACATCGTGTGAGAGAGAAGGAAGAGACCTGCGCATTGGCACACCATGTTTCCTTACACAATAGTAGAGACCTGAAACTTGGAGGGTGTGTTATGTCAATGTAAACATTGGTCAAGATTATTTTTGGTTATTTACAAATTAATATTCCCAAGTGCGTTATGAAAACCTTGTCTAGCCGGAAATGGAATTGTAGTTAAGTCCAGCTTAAATGAACAAGAAAAATGTGTATATTATATGGCAGATTTATTTTTATTTGAGATAATTTTAACCAGTCCCAGTGATTTTGTAGGCTTTAATTTAGTAAGAGAGGGTTATATTTGTTTTACTAGCAAAAAATGTAACGGGCTTATTTCGCTCTTAAATACAATGTTACGAGTTACCTAGTTTAGTAATAACTCGACCGGCTAACTGCTTATCTTACCCAAGATACGGGATTTAGTTTGTGGATCCATAATCCGAAATTCTTTTGGCGTCGTATTTTCTCCAAAAAAATAGGGTGACAAAGTCTACCCTGTGTTCAAACGTATTTACTAAATATATAAAAAATAAGACCAAACATTATACTTTTCTTTGTTTAACAAAGGTTTAGTTTTTTGGTTTGCTTTACAAAAGAAGTTATAATGTCAATGGTGATCCAAATAATGTCAAGATAATATTTAAATCTATACATATAAAATGCTTTGTCCTGAATGACTGACTGACGGATCAACGCACGGCCTAAACTGCTGATCGTAGAGACCTGAAACTTGGAGGATAAGTTCTTTGCATGACGTAGGCATCCAATAAGAAAGGATTTTCCGAAATTCTGCCCCTAAGGGGGTGAAAAACGAGGCAAAATTTGTATGGGACAACGTGATTTCTACTTTAAATTTTGCATAAACATTTTTTAACAGAATTAATGGAAGACGTGTTTAGTATTTTATTAAAACTCATCGCCTAACGGGGTTAAAAGGGGTAGAAAGTTATTTTGAGGGTGAGTTGCATCGAAGTTGATAACAATACTCCGGCAGACTTTACTAGTAGTGCCCAGAGGAACGCGAGTGGACGAAGTAAAATCATTTGTAAAGCGGTCTCATTTGTGGCCTTTAGTTACAAAACTAAGCCGTACCAAAAACATGAGAATCCAGACAGTTCTCAGACCTGTTGCTTAAAATGGGAAATTGTGATTTCCCAGAACTGGATAATAATATAATTCTCCTACAGAGTTAGGTACAATTGTTTCCACTGTAGAAGAGCTTATAGCTAAAATTTACCCAAACATTAATACGAGTAATATTTACGATAAATCTGCAGAATGGTTATGCGAGCGTGCCATCCTAACACCAAAAAACGAACAAGCTAAGTCATAATTGAAATACTTTTGAGGGGTTCTTAGAAGGGTCAGTGGATACTTAACACCAATGACACGTAAATTAGTGTATAATACTATAATACTGCCACAATTTAATTACTGCAGTACTGTTTTATATATTGCAAGCCAAGGGGATATAGATCATTTGCAAAAATTACAAAATAGAGCAATGCGATTAATAATAGGTTGTGATAGGTATACAAGCGTTGAGTTTATGCTAGCTAGGTTAAAGTGGATGAGTGTAAAATCATTTTTGGAGTTTAAAGCATTGGTTTTTATTCATAAAATTAGGACAGGTCTAACACCAATATATTTACAAAATATATTAAAAAAATTTGAAGATTTGCATGATGTGATATGATACAAGGTAAAGACAAAATTTCGTAATGCAAAGAGTAAAAACAGCTGCAGGACAGAACTCTATATTTTTCAATGGTATAAGTAAATATAATAGTCTGGATCAAAATATTAAAGAGAAAGAGTGAAACAAGTTAATGAATTTGTGTACTTGGGATCAAAATTTACTAGAGATGGAAAGTATGACAGTGAAATTGAGCGAAGGGTGTTGGCAGGAAAACAAATGAATGGGGCACTGCATAGCTTTATAAACTCCCAGAAAGTGTCAAAAAGGCACGTCTGGCTGTGCATAAAGGAGTGTTGGTTCCTACACTTATGTATGGTAGTAAATGTTGGGTTTGGCAGAAGAAGCATTAAAATAGGATTGATGCTGCGGTGATGAGTAGGAATGCTTAGATGGTTTGGACACGTAGAAAGGATGGATGAAGGAAGATTGACGAAACAAATTTATAAGGCGAGTGTGAATGGGCAAATCGGTAGAGGTCGACCTCGGAGAACATATCTCGATCAGATCAACATTGTTTTAAAGAAAGGCCAGGTCAAGAGTACCAACAACCGAAGAGCATGTATGAGAGCACTGATGAAAGTAGAGGAAGCAAAAGATGTGTGTACGAACCGTAGCAAGTGGAAGGAAGTGGTCTCTGCCTACCCCTATCGGAAAAAGGCGTGACTTTATGTATGTATGTAAAAAGCATAATTTTCTTCAAACGATTATTGAAAATAACATATGTATACTACTAGTGTTTCACAGATATTAGGTAAAGATAATGGTGAAATTGTTTATAATATTAGTATAATAAGCGATGTCTAAATAGCTATAGAGCTAAATAAAGAGTATTTATTTTTTTTATTTATTAATATACCATTCGAAGGGGTCGAATATCAATATAAATCCGTTAACTCAGTGATAAACACCGATAATGCCATTCATTATCCGGTAGAGTTCCTGAATACACTAAAGCCTCCCGGTTTACCAACTCACATATTAAAATTGAGAGTTGGCACGTCAATTATGTTGCTGCGCAATATACATCCACCAAAATTATGCAATGACACCAGATTGCAAGTGAAAACATTGCATTGCAATATAATCTAGGTAACTATACTGACAGGTTGTTCTCAAGAAGAGTCTGTATTTATTCCTAGGATTTCCCTAACACCATTAAATTACCCTTCGAATTAAAGATAGTGCAGTATACTATAGCCATAAATTAATCTCAAGATCAATCTTCCAAGATAGCGGGAGTAGATTTGAGAGAAAGCTGCTTCTCCCACGGCTAGATGTATGTGGCTTGCTCCAGAGTAAGTGCACAGAGTAGCTCGGTGATTAAAGCACCCGAAGGAAAAACAAAAAATATATTTACAAAGAAATACTGAGGACGGTGTAGTATTTCGATTTCGTTGTAAAAAAAGATAATACCACCGTGTCACTTTTACAAGATCAAAGGCCAAACTTGGTATTCATTAAATATAACACAATTTTATTCTTGGTGAATATTTTTTCGGGTATATAGGCCGCCGTAGGTCTGAGTTTCTACTCGACGTTTCATCATCTCTTATGGATGGCATCTGAAGAAATACTTGCCTGCTTTTTAGGGCTGACCGTTTGTGACATTTGTATGTCACGATCGCAGGTTATATGCGTTTTGGTGGGCGGGGCATATTTGATGACTGTTCAGAAATTGGTCATGTTCCAGAGATTTATTCTTCTTATTTTTATAAGGAAGCAGCCTTGTATTTTTAAGTACCCATGTTGTATTTATTTTAAGTGTTTTTTCATATTTATTAAAGTTCTGCTGGTGTTTATGTATTTTAATCACTTCTCTATAAAGCCTTGGGTAATATGCAGATATGGTGAATTAGACTTGGGTGTCCTCAAATTTAATTCTTAGATCATTATTATTAATTGTGTGCTCCGCGACAGCAGATTTTTCCGTATGTCCAAGACTGGCTTTGTGTTCTTTGACCGTGGTGTTAATAGACCGTTTGGTTGTTCCAATGTAGACACTTCCGCTAGTGCATGGATACGATCTATGGGATATCCGAAACATGACAACAATTTCTGAACAGTCATCAAATATGCCCCGCCCACCAAAACTTATATAACCTGCGATCGCGACATACAAATGTCATAGACTGTCAGCCTTAAAAAGCAGACAAGTATTTCTCCAAAAGATGCCATCCACTTGCCACGTCTTTTTTTTAGTTCTCTAAAGAGTACTCTGCCAGCGGTCTCTCTACTGGCAAATTATGCCCGAGCTCAGCCGTAGAGGGTAGAAGAAAAAAATATAAAAGTGAGCCGCGCCACCTACTTGGACGGTACAAGTCGGAAACCCCTAGGTCTTGTAGGCACCAGCAGAGCCACACGATAAACAACAAACAATTATGGTGAACTAGATAAATAAAACTATATTTACAATTACTGCAATAATAATAATAATAATAATTAAGTAAAAATGATTTTCTGATTTTTTTTTACAATAAATTTTGTATTTCGTAAAGTGGATTAAACGAATTTAATAAACTTTTCTTAAAATAATATTTAAATTAATTATAACAATCTTTCAGACAATAATAAAAACCTAATGAGGTACAAAAGAGAATTAAAAACAACAAAAAAAAGAAATTTTCACACTATTTAAAATTTCAAAAATAATTGGTTTTATATAGAATTCCTGATAGCAAAAGATTAACACAACAAAAAGAAATACAAAATAAATGGACTTGCAACAAGAATAACATTTTAAAACCCTCACCATAACCACATAAATTATATTCAGTAATATATAAATTCAGATTCAGTTTGGAGCAGGTACAAATTTAACGAAAAATGATTTGTTACTTTTAATCTATTGAAAACACTTAGATCAAGCACATAATAACTGATAAGTTGATAAAATTAAACTCAATACTATGTAACCAATTGAAAACTTCATTAAGACGCCACTGTTACATCGATGATCCAAGAACAGAAACACCAAGTAGTATTTTTAAAGATTTACACTGTTAAAACACTCGAGCTTATTTCAAAAATAATTCTTTTTACGATGGCTGTCCTTCAAAATAGCAATATTGTAGAATATTTACAAATAAGTATGAATAAACGTTTTTACTTGGACACCAAGAACTATTGAGAATATTACTTTAAACAAAGTTCAGACTCGGCATATTATCCAATGTAATAACTAGTTTTCAGTGTACCATATTAATAAATTAAAACAAGACTTAATTGCGGTGTCGAAAACAAATCACGTCGTTTAAATATTCTAAAATAAATCATTTGTAACCTGTGGGTATACGAATTCACGAATCCTGTGGCCTACTCCTGGAGCCGGTTTGAATTATGGAACAGTACCTGCTACTTCACAATGGCTTCACTCCATCAAATCCCGCACGCGGTCCTTTTAACTCGACCCCAATAACCAAAATATCCACCACAAAGGCACGACAGAATGGTCAAGTTAAAAATTAAATGGTTCTTCTTCAAAATCCAATTAAGATGGTCCAAATACAGCCAGATATGAAAGAAAGAACTGTAGAAGTTCTGCTCACGTGTTAATATCAAATCGTTCCAAAAACTCTCACCCGACTTTCACCACTGACACCAAGCGACTGATCATCACTCCTCACTCCCAGGCCGGATATCAGAAAATGACACGGGACCCACGTCAGCCAACCTTTGCAAATCTATGACCCTAACTCATAATCGCGCCAGTCCGTGTTGATAGCCAGCCCATCCACACAGAGAAGCAAACCAAACAATAATATAGCTGACAACACACGACAATGTATGCAACACTCTTTACAACTAATTGAAACGCAATTAATAATGGAACTGTAGGATTTAATTAAAAATAGGCACGTGACACACTAGCGATGGCGAAACGTCGAGTAGAAACTCAGACCTTGACGGCCTATATACCAGAAAAAACATTCACCAACAAACGATGGCTGCGAACGCCTTTTACAATAATTTTATTTTATTTTTATGTTAATTTAACCTTTAAATCCCTACACTATAATAAAGATTGTTATATTTTATGAGTATTTAAACATTTTAACCTAATAATTTATGTTTTTTAACAAAATTAATAACGTAAAAAAACCAATTAAAAATCCTATTAGAACTATTTTTGACCTCTACGCGGACAAAGTCGGGGGCAGAAGCTAGTTTAGCAAATAATTTAAAAACTTTCTAGTTACTCGCAATTATAAGGATAGCAAAAACGTGAAATTCTCAAAAACAAAATATCGGATTATATTTTAAAGATTTCCCACGTCTTGTATTAAACAACAGGCTTATGTTTAATAAAAACTGGTGATGCCAAACCTAATCGAGTATGACAATACAGACATAGTTTACTTTTTTTATTCTGAGTTAAACTGATAATATTATTATCCATTAAGCTAATAGTATTTGTTAATTTTATAAATAAATTTTTTTTTAAAAACAGGGTGCTAGTAAATAAGTGCTAAAAACTTTAGGAGGTGATTCTGCGTGAAAAAATAATGACAGTTTGCTATAAACGTACAAATGCTTAAATTTCAGAGATACGGGTTTCTAATTTAATGTTAAGATGTTTTATTTTTTGCATAAAAACGGCGCCCTATTAGAAATAAAGGCAAGAAAGATTTTTTTTACAAATTTACCGAGAAATTCAAACATAATTTTAATTAAAAATATCTCATTGCCGTACTATTTTTTTACCTTTAAAAAAAATTATAAATTATTACCCGTATGCGTGCCAATAATGAACATAAAATTCTTAATTGCATGTCAAAAATGCGCAATAAGTACCTTTTAAAACCCACCAAATTTTATTTACATATCTCGACCGGTTTCAAGCCATAAATAAATCGTCAGTTTTTAAGAAAAACTTAATCATCCCGTATCTCTGAAACGAATTATTTGCGGGCATACATTTGTATAGCAAACTGTCAATAATTTTTCATGCAGAAACACCCCCTTAAGTTTGTCGCACTTATTTACCAACACCCTATTTATAAATATACCTAACCAAGTATGATCATACGGACACAGATTACTTTTTTTATTCTGAGATAAACTAACAATATTATTATTCATTTAACTTATAGTATTTGTAAATTTTATGTAAAAAAAATATTTTAAACAAAGAAATAAATGATATTGTTAAAGGCTTACATTTACTTTTATCTATATACATATATACAAAGTTACAAAGATAGACAAAGGAATGCATAGATGAATTTAATAGTGACATTTTCAATTAAATTCGACGCCAACGATGGCTATCTAAAATGTTTCACCAGTGTTGAAAATTTGTGATTTCAACAGTAGAATTTATCTTCAATCAATTCCTTGATTTAAACCCCCTTAGTACGGCCCATACGCCGACAAGCCGCCAGCCGCAAAACACGTGCTGTTAGCAAACAACTATATAGCAATCAGCTATGCGCTGTGTGCAAAACTGCCGTTACTCCACCTTATTTCTTTAACACATCAACGACCTCTTAAAAACCACCACGAACCCCATTTACAGTTTCGCAGACGATAGCACACTTGTCTCAACTTTCACATCATATCGATCACTTTCGGTGAATGATACAAATAGACTCAGGTAGGAACAGGTTAATTCCATCAATAGAGATCTTAAAGCAATCGTCGAGTGGGGAACCAACAATCTTGTTTAGTTCAACGCCCAAAAAACACAAAGTGCCACGTTTTCCAGGAAAGTGAATTCTCCAAATCATCCCATACTTATACCCTTGAACCAAGTCCCTCCATCTTGATTTTGGGAGTCACGGTGTCCAATAATATGTCTTGGCATGACCATGTTGCTAACATCGCAAAGTCGGCAAGCCAGAGGCTAGGTTTTCTGTGGAAAGACAGAAAGTTTTTTACTCCTGATCAACTGTTGACGACGTACAAGGCTCAAATCCGACCTCTACTGGAGTATTGCTCGCACATTTTGGGTTCAGCACCAAGGTTCTCTTCGTCTTCTAGATTCCATTCAGAAAAGAGCCATTCGCTTAATAAACAGCTCAACTCTTTCAGATACCCTTCACCCTCTAGAACATAGAAGAAGAGTTGCAGACCAGTCATTGCTCTACAGATATTTCCATGGCAGATGCTCCAGAGAAATAAGAACTCTTGTACCAACATTGGCCACATTCGGCCGAAGAACTCGGCACACTGATCAGTCTCACCCATTTACTCTCAAGATTGACACTACAAGGACCAATCTTTATCAAGAATCCTTCTTTTATAGGGCTGCTACGGAATGGAATAAGCTTCCAAAATCAGTTTTTTCAGAGAACCATGACCTGCAACTTTTTAAAAAGCGTGTCTACGATCATTTCCTTTCTATAATACCTTCCCCTTCTAATAGTCGCAGTGCGGGCCGTCCGCGGCCCACACGATAGGTCTACCCTTTTTGCGACTATTTTCATAAAAAAAAAACACCGTGGACCAATAAAAACGCTGACTTTAGTTCCAGAAAAATGGCTCACGTTTGACCGGTTTCAAAAACTTTTTCTTGCATCTAGATTCCCGAGCGATAAACATCTTTTGCCCGACAACAGCACCGTGTTGGAACCTTACGTGTTGAAATGTAGTACATTATTTTATTTTTATTTCAAAATTTTATAACTGCGGTTAAACAGTAACATGTGAATCCGATTATGGATGATGAGATGAGACAAAAATTGTACAACTAATCATGTTTTGGTGGGAGACAAACTGACGTCTTCTTATATCAAGGACAATATACTATAAATGGCATCTTATTAAGTGTTTTTTTTTAATGCGGGAACTGCGCCGCTAGTCAAACAATATAATGTTTGATTTCAATGAAAGAGAATATACTTGAAATAAATCAAGATTACCACGGCGATGACCCAAACAACCGTCGGCAATTTATAGGAAATAGAACGATTGAATCAGTGACCTATCCATTATCGAAGTCCGTCACCATCACCAGCGAGGCGAGCGGCGACATCTTCAGGGAGGCGGACTGCACCAGGTCCGTGAGCCGCCTTTCCCACTCCTCAGCTATTTTCTCGCCTCGACGCGACAACCAGGGTTTAAGAATCTTCTTGAAACCTCTAGTAACACCGTGATAAATGGCTAAAGTTCTTATATACAACTTTATTGGTCGAATAAAAGCATTATCTATTTATCATTTCAATGTTCACAACGCGAACTGACTGAGATCCAGCCGCACCGACAATGCTGGTCTGGAAGCTGAGAACTTTGTGATATGCCACAACGTGACCCAGCTAGTAGAAGAATCTACCCGCATACCCGATAACCCCAATCACCAAACCAACATTCTTGATCTCTTCCTCACGACACATCCCAACCAGTACCAAGTCTCTATAACCGCTCCACTCGATAAATCTGATCATAAACTCATCTCAGCCACGTCCAACCAAACAACCCCGCCCAAAATCACGCCTGTTACCTCTATTGTCTGGCATTATAGATCAGCCAAATGGAATGAACTGAGGGACTTTAACCTATCATTTCCATGCAAAGATGTCTGCTTTCGCTCACAAGACCCATCAACGTGTGCAGAATCTGTAACCGAAATCAAATCCATGACAGACAATATGGATTTGGATAACTTCGGTCTACTGGAGATTTGCTGGCTTATGTCATTCAGCTCTGGACAAACACTATTGAGAAGTTTGGTAAATCCCGTGCAATAGCCTTGGATACATCTAAAGCCTTTGACCGCGTTTGGCACCAGGCATTGTTAAGTAAATTATCTGCTTACGGTCTCCCAACCAAACTGCGGCAATGGCTCTTGAGCCTCATGCAAGATCGCTCCTTAAATGTGGCAGTTAACGGTATTACTTTTGGTGCGTTTAAAACCAATGCCGAGGTCCCCCAGGGTTCCATCCTGTCCCCCACCTTATTTCTTTTACACATCAACGACCTCTTGAAAACCACCACGAACCCCATTTACAGTTTTGCAAACGATAGCACACTTGTCTCAACATTCACATCCTACCGATCACTTTCGATGAATGATACAAATAGACTCAGGCAGAAACAAGTTGATTCCATTAATAGAGATCTTGAAGCAATCGTCGAGTGGGGAACCAACAATCTTGTTCAGTTCAACGCCCAGAAAACACAAAGCGCCACATTTTCCAAGAAAGTGAATTCCTTAAATCATTCCATTACAATGTCCAGAAATACCCTTGAATCAAGTCCCTCCATTTCGATTTTGGGAATCACGATGTCCAATAATATGTCTTGGCATGACCACATTGCTAACATCGCAAAGTCAGCAAGCCAGAGGCTAGGTTTTCTGTGGAAAGCTAGAAAGTTTTTTACTCCTGATCAACTGTTGACGACGTACAAGGCTCAAATCCGACCTCTACTGGAGTATTGCTCGCATATTTAGGGTTCAGCACCAAGGCATTCTTTTCGTCCATTCAGAAAAGGGCCATTCGGCTGATAAACAGCTCAACTCTCACAGATACCCTTCACCCTCTATACCATAGAAGAAGAGTTGCAGACCAGTCATTACTGTACAGATATTTCCATGGCAGATGCTCCAGAGAAAGAACTCGGCACGCTGATCAGTCTCACCCATTTACTCTCAAGATTGACACTACAAGGACCATCAAGAATTCTTTTTTTTCAGGGTTGCTACGGAATGGAACAAGCTTCCAAAATCAGTTTTTCCAGAGAATTTCGACCTGCAACTTTTCAAAAAGCGGGTCTACAATCATTTCCTTTCTATAATCCCTTCCCCTTCTAATAGTCGCAGTGCGGGCCGTCCGCGGCCCACACGATAGGTCTACCCTTTTTGCGACTATTTTCATTAAAAAGAAAATTTATTTTTTTATTTTTATTTCTTTTGTATACTCCACTTTATAGTTTTTTGCTAAATAATACCTGTATAATTAAACTTCCGAAAATAACAAATACAACAATTACGAATTTATGTACTGTAGCATTCGTAACACTAATAACGTTATCACTGGTAACCGAAATAATTACATATTTTTTAAATATTGACATAGTTAATCGGTATATACACGCACCCCGGTGGTAAAATTATTTGTTTAAGATAAGACTTCAACGTTGAGCGGCCGTGCACAGGTAAACAAAGAAGATAAAGTCCAGAAAACAAAACATCTGAAAACTAACATTTAAACTTCATAAATAATTCGAATAAATAATAATGGTTAATGATGTAGTTATTTTCGTAATTTGCTTGGTTATGTCTGTTGTCACTTTTTTTAAGACTTTGAGTTTGTATCACGACATGTTTAAAAAGTGATATAATATTTGCGAGACAATTTTTAATTGCGTTGGGAAATGGAATATTTAATACTAGTAAACATTTAATTGTTGTTGGTAAGTTCTTTATTGTTTTCTCTTTTTAAGAACTTATCGCTAATGTTAATTTAAATTTTTTAAATATGAACATTATTTATAGTATTTATAATCTCTCTGTATTTATATTTTTTTATTGTGCTCATTTATTTATCAAGATTTATTTATGACTGATACTAAATACTGCAATTTGAACAACGTTTAGTTTTTGTATCAAAAATATTATGCCCGTTTAAACATATAAAATAATGACCTCTGTTAAGCTGACCTCCCTCACTTAGCAAAAATAAAAAAAGAAGCGCAAAATTTTGAGCTCTTACTTTCCCTAAAATTTTTGTTGTCCTAGGCAGGAATTAAATACTCTTTGTGGAGGGGCTTCGTTAACTTTGACTCAGAGCTCCACCACTTAAAAATTAAAATATATAATAATACGACAGAATTATGAGCTAAATATGAGCTAATTTTTGAGCTTTTTCTTCTTCCGGTACTACCTCATTTCTTATTCGGTCCATCCAGCTTATTCGTAGGATCCTTCTGTAGATCCACATTTCAAAGGCTTCCAGCCTCTTCAATAATAAGCCGGTCAGCGTCCAACTCTCTACTCCATAAAGCAATTTGGAGAATATATAGCAGCGTGTTAATCTGATTTTTAATTTTAAATTGAATCCTTTTTTGCAAATAATTCTTTTTAATTTAAAACAGACGGTTCTGGCTTTTTCGATACGGATCTTTATTTCTTTGTTCATATCCCAGTTGTGATTGATATTAGCGCTAAATATAAGATGTTGTTAACCTTTTTTAGCTGTATCCCGTATGCCCTAAATTGTATTGGTCGTATTTTTGTATTGCTGACAACCATAACTTTGGTTTTTGAAGTATTCAGTCTTAGCCCATACTTATTACATGATTAAGTCACTCTGTGTATGAGTATTTGCAATTCTTCCTGATTAGCACCGTGTCGTCCGCATATCTCAAATTGTTGATGGTAATTCCGTTTTCCTTGATACCAAGGTCCACTTCGTCCAAGTCTTCTCTGAAGATATATTCAGAGTAAATATTAAATATTAAATGAGACAGGATGCACCTCTGCCCTACTCCACGTCGTATTTCCACTTCTTTTGGTGTGTTCCGGACTAGTCGAATGTTTGCACATTGATGCCAATAAAGATTCGCGATGATTCGCAGGTCTCTATCGTCGATTCCCACCTGTTGCAGAATTCCAATCATTTCGACGTGCTTGACAATATCAAAGGCCTTCTTAAAGTCAATACAACCCATAGAGACTGTGTGTTGTATGTCTCTGCATCTTTGAACTAAGACCTGAAGGCTAAACAGTGCTTTCCTGGTTCCAAGGTTATTGCGAAATCCAAATTGTGCTTCACTTAACTTTTCTCTTATTTTACTGTGCAGTATTCTCAGAAAGAGTTTTAACTCGTTCAACTTTTTTGGTATCATTACAAATGTTAATAGTAGCCAGTCTGTTCGTATCCGATTTTTTTTTACTTACATAAAAGCTTGGTGCAATGCAATACTGTTTAAAATTGGAATGTTAAATATAAAAGAATATAAGTGGCATTTAGTGACAAAACTTTGACTTACCAAAAATATGGGAGTCCATCTTAGGGGAGATGTTACTGCCGGACAGTTCTCAGACCTGTTGCTTAAAATAGGAAATGGTGATTTCCTGGAACTGGATGATAATATAATTCTCCATACAGAGTTAGGTACAATTGTTTCCACTGTAGAAGAGCTTATAATTTACCCATACTTTATTAATCTTCACGATAAACCTGCAGAATGGTTATGCGAGCGTTCTATCCTAACACCAAAAACGAACAAGCTCTGGTCATAAATGAAATACTTTTAAGATCATCCGAAGGGGTCGAATATCAATATAAATCCGTCGACTCAGTGATAAACACCGATGATGCCATTCATTATCCGGTCGAGTTCCTGAATACACTGATGCCTCCCGGTGTCTCAATTTACATATTAAGATTAAGAGTTGGCGCGCCAATTATGTTGCTGCGCAATATAAATCCACCAAAAGTATGCAATTGCACCAGATCGCAAGTGAAAACATTGCATCGCAATGTAATCGAGGCAACTATACTGAGAGGCTGTTCTCGAGGATAGTTTGTATTTATTCCTAGGATTACCCTAACACCATTAAATTACCCCTTTGAATTCAAGAGAGTGCAGTTTCCTATTAAGTCTGCTTTGCCAGAACCATAAACAAAGCGCTCAAGGTCAAACTGTTAAGGCAGCAGGAGTAGACTTAAGAGAAAGCTGTTTCTCCCACGTCTAGCTGTATGTGGCATGCTCCAGAGTAAGCGCACCGAGTAGCCTGGTGATTCTATCACCCAAAGAAATCACTGGCAGCACGCACTGATCGAAAACCCTTCTTTTTAGATTGACGGGGATGTCACTCTTGATAACGTCTTTAAGTCTTCCGAAAGCTGCCCTTGAGAGAGTGAGCCTTCTTTTTAGTTCGCATGTCTGGTTTTTCCTTGAGATGCTGACCTCATGGCCAATGTACACATATCTATCTATCATTTGAATTTCAGCTCCGCCAATCTTTAAGCCACAGCTGGGAACAAGGTTTGTCATGAATTTTGTTTTTGCCATATTGATATTAAGACCGACTTTTCCACACACCTCTTGCAGGTCCTGCAGCATCAGTCACATTTCTTCTAGATTGGACAATCTAGAATAATTTATATGTTGTAACGAAATCAATAACGTAAAAAATCAATTAAAAGCCTATTAGAACCATTTCGGACTTCTAGTTAATGCTAGTTAATATATAAGTGTGTAAGGTATAAACGAGTGCGTAGCACGAGTTATGTAAGCATTCGAATGAGTATTAAATTTTGGTATAAATAAAGATGGATTAATTCGTTGGAGAAGAAAATGAGCTACACAAAGTACTAATCTTACGCAGACTAAGTAGCGGGTACCATCTAGGAGAATAATGTTAAGACTGATTTTGTTACTATTTTATAAATTAAAATATTTAAAGTTAATGAATATTTACATTTATTTAGTTTTATTATATAACGTAACTAACCGCTAACGGTGCAAAGTATTCGCACGGGTCACCTCTAGCGTAGCATATAAATGTCAATACCAACTCTTAAATCATAATTATAATTACAACCCTCACACAAAACACCACATTTCCCAGAAAAAAAAAGAGAGAACTGTGCTTGCTTAAAAATAAATATATTAAATAATTTTTGATGATAGAATTAGGATCTAATTTTGAGCTTAGAATAGGTAAAGAACAAAACAATTCTACATACATTTTATTGAAAATGTAGCGTATAAATGTTAATACCAAACGTAAATTTTATTATAAAATTACAACTCCTCACACAAAAAACCACCCAAAATTTTTAGATAAAATAGAGAACTGTACTTAAAAATAAATATATTAAACAAAGACATTGGGAGCTAATTATGAGCTTATTTCATTCATCTTTAAACCACCCCTAAAAAGGCCCGCACTTCGCACTTAATAAAATAAACATATATTGATTACAAGAAATTACTTACAATTAATGCTCCTAGGAGTCAAATTAGCCCAACAATTTAAATATATACTTTTCTCGCCCTTTTTGGCAAACTTGTTTATTAAATCATCTATAGCTGAAGACGATTATACTTTTAAAAGATTTTTTGCCTCTATAGACAGTACTGACAAGTCTGATAGGCGTTCTTGTCCCATAGAAGATCATTTTTAGTCAGTTTTTATTTCGAAAAGCTTCTTTTAGATGTTGTAGTTGTAACCGTAAGGATCAAAAATAGAAAGCATACTGTTATTACCTCCGGAAATCTGGATGCAAGAAATTTTATCTGTAATAATTCCGCGATTTACTTAATGAAATAAATTTTCTAAATTTAAGATTTTAAGCATGTTTTCCAAGCAATTAATTGTTTGTACTAACTAACTAACACAGGTATCTTTACTGTATTTTGCAGTCACTTTTTTTTTAATTTCGTTTCTTCGGTTGTAACACTTCGAACGTATTACCTCTCAGGTCACAGTGGCTCTAAAATTTTTGTTTGTTTTGAGAAATTAATATATCTAAAATTGAAGGTCCAAAATTCTCCCATCTTCTTATAACTTATAAAAAAAACGCTTTGTTATCTTCCGTCTTTTATTTTTAAAAACAGTTGTTATCCCTCACTCTTTTGATAGATCTCTGGACTCGTTTAGCAAACCAGGGATTAAATTTTTATTTATGTATGTATGTATCATTGATATGGCTAACACGGTGGTAGCTACGCCCCTGAATTTATCACAAGGTAGGGCTTGCTATTAGACATTTTAATGAAAGAGTGGGGGATGTTAAAATGTCACTTTGAAACAGCAGAATAATATTTTTAAACCTCCTCCTTGATTTAAAATTTGTTGTGTTTTTTGTTTTTCTTACATTTGCTCAAAATGAAAAGTTATTTGGACTGGCCGGTTTTGGAATAAAAGCACCCTATATTCAAATATAATACAAATTTTATTTAATCAAAAAAAATTGCTGGCAGAAGTGCAATTACCAGTGGTTTTTTGGGATTTTTAGTTCGGATTTAAAGTTCGACGTGTTTCGTTTTGCTTATACATTTACGTAAAATCAAAAGTTTTTGGACTGGCTGGTTTTGAAATGAAAAAACTGTATAATAAAAATTATAAATAAAATTAACAATCAATACATCGCGATCTAGCAGAGGTTAGGTTAGGTCAGGTATCATGTAAGTGGGGCATAGGTTGCCCCTCCACTGCGAATTTTTGTAGGTTTATTGTGGCTCACCCCTTGAGGTTACAGTTCACCGCACAATCCAGCACTTCTCACGAAGTTCATGGTTGTATGAGATAAGATTTTTTTAAAATCGGTAGGTTCTAGGTTGGTATAACCAAATATGTTGAATCTTATTAAACCCAGGCCGGGTCATGAACATAGTATATGTTCAGCAGTTTCGTCTTCTACGCAGCAAAACCGACAGTCCGTTTGTTGATTCAGACCTATCATTACAAGGCTGTTTCTTAGACGACAGTGTACTGTAAGCAGTCCCGTTAGAATTCGCAGGTCATTCCTGCTCCATTCTAGGATCTGTTTGGTTGTGTTTCTCGAGGGTTTAGGTAAGAACGCGTTTGAGTGAGTCAACCCTGGCATATCGGACCAGTACGTGAGTATTTTACTTTCTGCCCAGTTCGAAATAATTGTTTTGGTAGAACTTAAGGTGACTCCAACAACCGGTTTTGGTCCAGTGAACGCAGATTCGGCCCCCTGTTTTGCAAGGGTGTCAACTTTTTTGTTTCCCTTTACCCCCTGATGCCCAGGTACCCACAGCAGGGTCACTTTGTTGTTCGCACCAAGGTACTCGATTTAATTCTATACAAGTTTAGAATTTATCTTGTTGAAACTCAGTGCTTTTAAAGCAGCCTGGCTTAATTTGATAGCGAAGACTTCAGCCTGAAAGATTGTAGCATACCTGCCAAGACTGGTAGATATTTCAGTCTTTGGTTTCTTGCTAAAAACACCGACTCCAACTCCATCTGGGGTTTTTAAACCATCTGTATACATTACGTAGTCAGTCTCGGGAAAGAGGATTTCTTCCATAACCTATTCATCTCTTTTCGGAAAGAGGACTTCAGACGACTTTTCTACGTATATTGTTGTGGTAAGCATGTTAGGAAATATCCCGAGAATTTGGTGGTTTTTTGTTTCAGTCAGTATCGCGGAGTGGTCTCCGAGTTGGATTCCATTAGTTTGCTTTTCCAGAGACAGAAATCTGTGGAAGACTATCCTGGTCTCCCTCTCTAAAAGAATATTTAGGGGAGAAAGATTTAGGAGGTGTTTCATCGCTTCTGTTGGTGTGCTGGACATAGCTCCAGTTATGGCCAGGCTTGCCAGCCGCTAAAGGCTAGCAAGATTTGCTTTAGCTGTCTGTTATAATTCTTTGGTCCACCAGACTACTGAACTATACGTGACCATAGATATTATCATTGTTTGATAAATCCAGTTAATCTGTTTGGGGTTAATTCTCTAAGATTTGCCGCATAATCTTCTGAAATTCCAGAGAGAAAACCTGGCTTTGTTAATTGTTTTTTTCAGGTGGGCGTTCTAGGTAAGTCTTTTATCCAGAACTACACATGGGACAGGCTACCGAAGCTTATATAGCTTTTTTCTTCTTGTAAAAGGAATAATTACAGTTTTCGGAAGGTTAACAGACATCTGTTCCCCTTCGCACCATCTCTATACTGTGTTGAGGGCTTCTTGAAGGACGTTTAAGATCGTCGCTTCAAATATTTTTCCAACTATTATAACCAAATCATCCGCATAGCATTGAAAATCTATACCCCACAGGGAAAGCTCGCTCAGCAGGATGTCGACTACACACTGATTAGGGGGAAAGTACCCCACCTTGTGGACACTCCTTCGCCGCCCTGAACCTAACCGACTCTTCATGCAGGGATGAATAGTTATCTAACTTGGGTGATATTTAGTTAGGACATACGAGTATTTAAAAAAAATTATAGGTAGTAGGGAGTTAAAAGAAAATTTTATTTTTTTATTTTTTTTTATAATTTCCAATTAAAAAAATTAGTAAAAAACAATGTACTAGAATAAATTGTAAATATCGTTTGCTACTATTTTAAATTACTTTTAAAAGTTAAAATACCAAGATTTTTTGTCTAAAAAAAATGGCTTTTAGTTTTAACAAAATGATTTTATAGACACCAACAGCTTCAAAGATTTTGCCATTAATAAATCGTAAAGACTTCAAGCACATTTTTTGCATCTTTCTTCGTATGTTTTTTATTAATATTTTTTGTTATTGAATTTTGAAGATTTATTATCTTTTTTTTTGTTTCAGAAAACTACATGATGCGTTTGAGAATTGAAAAGCAATTTAGTACTTTTAACTGCGCTTGACCAAAGGTGAGATTATAATAATCAGATGTACATACACATACATACATATAGTCACGCTTTTTTCCCGTAGGGGTGGGCAGAGACCACTTTCTTCCACTTCCGCTACGGTTCTTACACACATCTTCTGCTTCCTCTACTTTCATCAGTGCTCTCATACATGCTCGTCGGTTGTTGATACTCTTGACCTGGCCTTTCTTTAAAACAATGTTGATCTGATCGAGATATGTACACACATGGCAATAATATAAGGATATTTATTTATATATTAAGTACATGGAAAAAACAACACCCAGTAATAATAAATTTATCGCAGCAATTTTTGGTATAAGTAAGGGTTATTATGCGCGGATATACAGTGTGTCTGCTTAACCATACGGAAACAAAAACATTTATTATTGGTTTTATGAAAAAAAATTATTCCTGATAAAAACTTCTGCATGGTTTAAAAACTAGAATGCAGCCATAAGATTACAATTTTTTTGAGGCATATACAAGGTTTGTCAAAAAATAGAAATTTTACTTAAGAGTAAAGTACCTTTATTATATACAGAAGAATGTTATGAAGGAAAGCTATTTTGAGTTAAAAGTTATATTTAAATATGTAATTACAGCCATTTAGCATAAGAATTCAGGTTTAGTCATTATTTACTAAAATTGCAAAGTTGTTCAAAAATATTAACAAATGAAAAAGTTATTATATTTTTAACAGATAAGAGATTATAAATTCAGTGGTAAAATTTATAACTACAAATAATTTATGATGTAAAACGTAAATAATTACCAAACCTGAATTTTTATGCTAAATGGCTGTAATTTCATATTTAAATATAACTTTTAATTCAAAATAACTTTACTTTAAAACATTCTTCTGTATTGTAAAAAATAAAGGTACTTTATATTTGAGTAAAATTTCTATTTTTTGACAAACCTCGTATATGCCTTAAAAAAATTGATATCTTATGGTGGCATTTTAAGTTTTGAACCATGCAAAACTTTTTATTAGGAATAAATTTTTTTATAAAGCCAATAATAACAAACTTAAGTAGACACACTGTAACTTATATATAAACAATAAGCCAGTTGAAAGAAAGTCAAAGTTCACTTATCTCGGCTGCACGTTGAACGAAAACTGGGATCACTTACAAGAGATAAAACATAGAATTATAATAGCGAGAAATACGTTTATGTAAATGAAACCGCTTCTGTCATGTCGAAATCTGAATCTGGTCCTTAAAAAGAAAATAGTTATGTGTTATAAATACTCCACTCTTCCATACGGTATAGAGGCTTGGACGCTGTCACATGCTATGGAAATAAAGCTGCAAGCTCTTGAAATGTGGGTTTTCAGAAGAATTTTTAGAATCTCTTGGATAGAAATAATTACCAATGAAGAATTACTCCGAAAAATGGGAAGTGAACCTGAATTGATGCTTACTGTGAAACATAGAAAATTCGAGTATTTTGGCCATATCATGAGAAATAGCAAGTACAGGATTCTCCAAAACATAGTTCAACGGCAAAGTTAATGGCCAACGAAGGCCTGGGAGAAGAATTTCTTGGCTGGCTAACTTGCGAAAATGGTTTGGAGAAACATCTACTAAACTGTTTCGATGCGCAGCCAATAAGATTCGCATAACTATGAAGGTAGCCAACGCCCGTAATCAGATAGGGCAATAGAAGACGAAGAAGAAGGGTTAGATAAAAGTCACGCCTTTTTCCCATAGAGGTAGGCAGAGAACACTTCCTTCCACTTGCTACGGTTCGTACACACATCTTTTGCTTCCTCTACTTTCATCAGTGCTTTCATACATGCTCTTCGGTTGTTGACCTGGCAAAAAAGCACTCTAAATTCGGTCGGCGCCGTCGTCTCTAGGTAAGGTCGACAGAGACGGATTCAAAAATCGTAACAATAATATAGTTTACCAAGTTTTTTTTTATAAAAATTTGCACAGCTAACACAGATAATTTTAGCTTGACTTAAACATATAAATGTTTGGAACTGTACGCAATAGTAGCAAGTCTTGCTTTTTTTGCGACAATTTAAGCACCTTTTTCTTGTCCCTGAGGAAATCTCTGGTTTTTTAGTGTGGAAGACATTGAAGCTGCTTGATTTTGCTTTTCTCGTACTTTCGGTGGTATATTTTGAGCAAGGGAACGGCGTTTTGCATGATCGTCTATCAATGATAAGGCTAAAGTTCTCAAAAGTTCCCAAAACTGAATTGGGGTTCGGCTTCTCTACCTGAAGATTTTACTCCAGGAAGGTGACAAAATAAATTTTCGGATCTTGTGCGTACGTTTTTTTTTTTATTCGCCTGTGTTGTTTTCATATCAATTTATCCTATCCAATGAAACAAGGTTCTCTTGTCGACCGGATGAATTTTTTACAACTTAGTTCAGTATCGGTATTTTTCCCCTTTACTTTAACAAGATCTGTTTCGTGCTCCATATCACTTTCATTTTCTGCATCACTTCCCTCTGGGGTAGAAACTTATTCTAATAATCGCTGAAGCCTCTCCTGCTCTTTTTTATATGTTATTTGAAAATTATTTTTGTAATTATATATATATATATATATATATATATATCCGGCGTGCAGAATTAAATCAATCTTTGTAGTTTTCATCGTTTTCAAAAACTTCATTTGTAATACAGGAGTTGTAAGTATCAAGAAACAGTTCTTTATGCTTTTCTGCAAGGACCTTATATACTTGAACGAGTATACCATCAGGACCCTGTGCCTTGCCTGCCTTGAGGGACTTAACATGTTTCTGCAGCTTAACTGCTGGCAAAAGTGGGCACTCGCTAACAGACAATGAGCTTCGGATCTCATCCCGTTGCTCGATTTTAGGAAACAGAGCGCGAACAATCTCAAACATTACGTGGGGTTCCATAGATGCTACTGGACTACGATCAACAAATTTGTGCATGATAACCCCACAGATCGTCATCCACTTCTCTGCAAATCGACTTTCAGCAGCTCCTCTTACTCTACTTTATTGCTGTGACGGGTTTCTTCTTTGCTGCTGTGTACTCGTCGTTTTGCTGCTGTCCAGTATTTCGCTTTCGCGATTTAGGTTTCCGCCTCCAAATATGCAGACACTCATCCCTGAGCAGCGCGATTTCAGCAGTCCACTAGTAAACTGGTTTTCTGCGTAAACTCGTGAAACGTCAAGGCATAGCAGCGTCGCAGCCTGCGACGATGATGTCCATCGCCCGACCAACAACCAATTCCACATCTTCGCGCGTCTCCACGGAAATTTTAAAAAAGCATTTAATCCCGGACGAAACTGCTTTTGAAAGCATCTTCATCTAAGCTTCCATCCTATCCGCTTCATCTGACGCTCCGTTATAGCTTATTCTGTAAACTATGAACCGTATACAAGATGTATTGGTGATCACTTGCCGTGTATTCTTCCAGAGCAGCCCAGTCCAAGATTACTTTAGCTATTCTTTGAGTGGCAAACGTCAGATCTATAATAGACCCACGAGTTCCAGCTCTCCGGAAAGTAGGAGTATTTCCCCTGTTCATAATAACAAGATCAAGACCTGCCATCATGTCTCTGAGCTCAAAACCTCGCACGTCGGTCCACTCCATTCCTCAAGGTAGGGGATACTCAACATTTTAAAGAAGTGGTGTTAAAGGGGTGCCACTTGGAAACAGCAGAATAACATTTTTTAACCTCCCTCTTGATTTAAAA
Source organism: Agelastica alni (assembly GCA_950111635.1). Lineage (NCBI taxonomy): Eukaryota > Metazoa > Arthropoda > Insecta > Coleoptera > Chrysomelidae > Agelastica > Agelastica alni. Next base: position 25,947,002 of record OX467718.1, on the reverse strand, counting down.
TTCAACGTGTTTTTTGTTTTTCTTATACATTTATGCAAAATCAAAGGTTGTTTGGACTGGCTAATTTTGAAATATAATAATATATGTATAATAAAAGTCATAAATAAAATTACCGATAAAAATATCTAGCGTAATTTTCTTTTATCTTATTTTTGGAAATACATGGTTAATAAATAAATAAACCTAATTTCTTTTTCCGCAAGTGTAAAATAACCATAAATTAATAGTCAAACCCTTAATATTATACTTTGTTTGATTTAGTTATTTTTTTGCCTGCCTAGCCCTGTAAAAGGCCAGAATACAATAAAAGTAAGCTTTCATAAACGGCTATATTGGCAGACATAGGTGTGACTTTGGGCCAGGCAGTCTATTAGCTATGTATCTTGAAAAGCTGTATGAAATGGAAAACGTTTAATGGAGACAAAATATTTTTATTTTCAAATATTTATTTATGTAATGTGTATGTATATTTAACTTCCCAGTAGGAAATTAAAGTAATGGGTCCGATTTTGCGAATCCCGAATTTTGACCTATCTCCACATTTCGAGGTCCCCAAAGCGAACACAATAGTTGTTAAGTAAACGTCTGTGTTTTAAATAAGAATGAAAAAACTGAAAAGAATTGTAATTTTTCGGAATTATTTTTCGTCTTAATTATCTCAAGAACAAAAAATAATATAGACGTGGGACTAATTACATTCGACGCATAATTACCCAACTTAGAACTGATTAGATTTTCAGCTAAATCGGACAAGCTGTTTTTTATGGAGGATTAAAAAACTGAAAAAAATAGTAAACTTTCGGAATTAATTATCGTCTCGATTATCTCAAGAACAAAAAATGATATTGACTATGACCAATTTCATTTCACGCATCATTACGCAACTTAGAAATAATTAGATTTTTAGCAAAATCGGTAAAGCTGTTTTTTATGGAGAATAAAAAATAATATCAATGTGGGACCAATTACATTCGACGTATAATTACGCAACTTAAAACGGATTAAACTTTTAGCAATATCGGTCAAGCTATTTCTTATGAAGAATCAAAAAACTGAAAAAATTGTAAACTTTTGGAAATATTTTTCGTCTTGATTATCTCGAGAACAAAAAAATATATTGACTTGGAACCAATTGTAATCAACGCATAATTACGCAACTTAGAACTGATTAAACTTCCATCAAATTCAGTTAAGCTGTTTTTTATGGAAAATCAAAAAACTGAAAAAAATGTTAATCTTTTGGAATTATTTTTGGTCTCGATTATCTCGAGAACAAAAAACGATATTGACGTGGAACCAAGTGCATTCGACGCATAATTACGCAACTTAGAACTGATTAGATCTTCAGCTAAAACGGACAAGCTGTTTTTTATGGAGGATTAAAAAACTGAAAAAAATAGTAAACTTTCGGAATTATTTATCGTCTCGATTATCTCAATAAAAAAAAAATAATATTCACGTGTGGCCAATTGCATTCGACGCATAATTACGCAACTTAAAATTGGTTAGATTTTCAGCAAAATCGGTCTGGCTGTTTTTTATGGAGAATTAAAACACTGAAAAAAAATGTAAACTTTTGGAATTATTTTTCGTCTTGATTATCTCGAGAACAAAAAAATATATTGACATAGGACCAATTGCAATCAACGCATAATTACGCAACTTAGAACTGATTAAACTTCCATTAAAATCAGTTAAGCTGTTTTTTATGGAAAATCAAAAAACTGAAAAAAATGTTAAACTTTTGGAATTATTTTTCGTCTCGATTATCTCGAGAACAAAAAACGATATTGACGTGGAACCAAGTGCATTCGACGCATAATTACGCAACTTAGAACTGACTAGATTTTTAGCTAAAACGGACAAGCTGTTTTTTATGGAGGATTAAAAAACTGAAAAAAATAGTAAACTTTCGGAATTATTTATCGTCTCGATTATCTCAATAAAAAAAAATAATATTCACGTGTGGCCAATTGCATTCCACGCATAATTACGCAACTTAGAACTGTTTAGATTTTTAGCAAAATCGGTCAAGCTGTTTTATGGAGAATAAAAAAACTGAAAAAAATGGTAAGCCACCTGAATTTTGCAATTTATAAAATCATACTATTTTTAATACAGAATTTTAAGATCTTTTTAATAGTATGAAAATTGCATGTTAGAAATATCTGTATGAAAAATATGATGCCAATATTTTATTAAAACAATATTTTAATTTAATATGGTGGCCACTTTCAGATTATTTTTTATAACAAGTCTTTACCTCGATCAAACACTTAAAATTTCTCGTACTTTTTTACAGCACAATTTACACATTATAATTTAACTATTTGACGCATTTTTTTGCAATTATTTAACGGAATAAACGTCATTATTTAATAAACATAAACTATCAACTTGTTTGACAAATGACAGCCTTTCAAACTTGAAGTTAAAATTGTTACGTTGCCAATTCAAACAAGAAATAATGGTATATTACAGAAAATATTTTTATGGCTCAGTTAATGAAAAAGAAGTTATATCTTATAGATTACTTTATAAATTTACATAGGACTGTTTTTTATGTTAATGAGCCAGTAAGTAGAAAACAAGTGCGCGTACAAAAGTTAGGTTAGATTATTCGTTTACCATGTAGTGTTGGTGTTAGGTTATGTCATTAGGTGAGGTTGAGCTAATTTTTGTATGTTAATTATCAATTAACAGTCGAATCCATCATTTCTTAAGTGGCAAAGAAAGATATGCGCGCACTATGGCAACGTCGCAATTCCAACTTCGAGTTTGAAAGGCTGGTATTTATCAAACAAGTTGATAGTTTATGTATGAAATATTGATTAATTTTTTCCGAATTATTGAAGTTTATTCCGTTAAAAAATTGCAAAAAAATATGTGAAATAGGTGAATTACAATTGTGTCGCAAAAAAGTACGGGGAATTTTATGTGTTTGATCGCGGTAAAAACTTGTTATACCAAATACTCTTAAAGTGGCCACCATATTAAATACTTTAGTTTTACCACACATATTTAAAAAAAAAAGTATTTTCCAAACGTTTCCGCGCTAAAATTTTTATTAGTATAGTAATTTTATCTTCATGCTTCATGCTACTTAGAAAGCTGCTCTGCGACTCACGACTCAACCTGGGCGCTTGAGACTTTCGAAGTGCTACGTTTGGTCTACCCTCTTATAGGGAGCAGAAACATGGACACTTAAAGCACAAACCATCAATAAATTAGAAGCCTTTGAGATGTGGACGTACCGTGGAGTGCTCAAAATAACATGGACATCGCACACCACAAATGAAGAGGTTCTTCGCAAGCTGGGGATAGAGCGTGAGCTATTTAAACTCGTAAAGAAATGGAAAACAGCGTATCTAGGTCACATTCTGAGAAACCCTAAATAACGTTAGGCTCAACTTATTGTAAAGGGAAAAATCGAAGGCAAACGTGGCCTCGGAAGAAAGAAAATGTCATGGCTGAGAAACATACGTCAATGGACTGGCCTGGACTTAGAAGAACTTATAAGAGCAGCCGAAGACCGAAAAGTATTTGCGACTGTGATATCCAACTTCCACTGATGGAGATGGCACATTGTCACGTGCCTATTTTTTCCCATCTGCCGTTTCATTATTATGATAGTCTGGCGTTCGTAATTAGTTTTGCATACCGTATTTGCTCGTTGTATATAGTGTTGCCTATCTAGTAGTAATAGAATTCGATTATTAATAGCTGTGACATTTTTGCTAATCGATGGGGATTAAGTGGGTGTCTCTGTTATTAAACATTTTTGTTAATTGGAGTGGGAGTCTTTGTATTAGATTTTGCCTTGATTATTGGCCTCGATTGTCGTGTGTTGTCAGATATATTATTGTTGGTTTGCTTTTCTGTGTGAATAGGCTGGCAATTAACACGGACGAACGCGATTATGAACTAGGAACTTAGATTTGCAAAGGTTGGCTGACGCGTGTCCCGGGTCATTTTCTAATATCCGGTCTGGGAGCGAGGAGTGGTTATCAGTCGTTTGGTGTCAGTGGTGGAAGTCGGTTGAGAGTTTTTGGAACGATTTGATATTAACACGTGAGCGGAACTTCTACGGTTTTTCTTTCATATCTGGCTGTATTTGGGCCATCTTAATTGGATTAGGAAGATAAACCATTTAATTCTTAACTTGACCATTCTGTCGTGCCTATGTGGTGGATATTTTGGTTATTGGGGTTGAGTTAAAAGTTAAGTGTGAGATTTGATGAAGTGAAGCCATCGTGAAGTACCACGTGCCCTTCCATCCACATCGACGATAAATTTCAGTGTTATAAAGACTTGCCTGGTGTTTTTAGTAGAAATTATTATGATAATACTACTTGGTGTTTCGGTTCTTGGATCATCGATGTTACCGTGACGTCTCAGTGAAGTTTTTAATTGGTTACATGGTATTGAATTTAATTTTTTCAACTTATCAGTTATTATGTGCTTGATCTAAGTGTTTTCAATAATTTAAAAGTAACAAGTTATTTTCATTAAATTTGTACCTGCTCCCAGTGACGTCTCAATGAAGTTTTCAATAGTTTAAAAGTAACAAATTATTTTTCGTTAAATTTGTACCGGCTCCAAGTTGAATCTGCATTTATATATTACTGAATATAATTTATGTGGTTATTGTGAGGGTTTTAAAGTATTATTCTTGTTGCAAGTCCATTTATTTTGTATTCCTTTGTTTTTGTGTTAATCTTTTGCTATCAGGAATTCTATATAAAACCAATTATTTTCGAAATTTTAAATATTGTGAACATTTTCTTTTTGTTTTTTTTTTGTTTTTTTATTTTAATTCTCTTTTGTACCTCATTAGGTTTTTATTACTGTTTGGAAGATTGTTATAATTAATTTAAATATCATTTTAAGAAAAGTGTATTAAATTCGTTTAAACCACTTTACGAAAATACAGAATTTATTGTAAAAAATCAGAACATCATTTTTTACTTAATTAATATATTGCAGTAATTGTAAATATAGTTTTATTTATCTAGTTCACCATAATTGTTTGTTGTTTATCGCGTGGCTCTGCTGGTGCCTACAAGACCTAGGGGTTTCCGGCTTGTACCGTCTTAAGTCGGTGGCGCGGTTCACTTTTATATTTTTTTTTCTTCTACCCTCTACGGCTGAGCTCGGGCATAATTTGCCAGTAGAGAGACCACTAGCAGAGTACTCTTTAGAGAACCAAAAAAAAAAACGTGGCAACATTAAGAAGAAGAATTTTATCTTGTTTTTTAATGACCTGTTAAAATTTTATGAACATTCCTTTGGCTACTATATTCCAGAATTTTTCCAAACTACATCCTGCGGGAGGAAAAGTGGTCCTTTTGTCGCTAGTAATACAAATAGCTATTAATTGTATAAACACTTATTTTTTTTATTTTTTTTAGCAATCAACATGGAAGAAAACGTTACCTTCACTTTTCCCACCAACATCACTGTTATCGCCAATGAATCATTGATCGACTTCAACTCGACTACCGAAATCGAAGACACAATGTATTCCCACATCGTTCAAATATGCATTTCATTTCTGTTGGTGTGTTGCGTTCTAGCCATGTGCGTGAATTTCTTAGTCATAATCAGTGTCTATTGGATAAGAAACCCTATGACACCAAACTTAAAAATCAGCCTTAGCCTGGCTGTTGCGGATGCTTTAAGTTCCAGCATGTACGGTCTTCTTCTTTTAATGGAAAAAATTCAGATGGAAGATTTGGGAGTTTTTCCTTGTATCGCTGAACTAATCAGACTCAGCGGTATAGTAATAACCGTACTTCATCTGCTAGCACTAAGCTTCAATCACTACATAGGCATTATGAAACCGCTTCATTACAATGTCATAGTAACCAAAAGAAAAGTCTCAATTGTCATAGCTCTCCTTTGGGTATGTCCTGTATTGTTACTAGTAGCTCTATCCACGGTTGAAAATAATGGAATGCTGATAGAAAATATCCTTCGGAATACCTGCGACTTCGCTATATTTTCTACATTTGCTCTTAGGCTTAGTTATAGCTTCTTGTATTTCTTTCCCATAATTTTGATGGTTTCGTGTTATACACACATTTTGATTACCGTGAAAAATCAACAGAACAAATGGAAGGGCGTTTCTAGAACTGGAAGTTCGAAGCTGAAGGGCCGCAACCTGCAGCCGAATAACACCAGCCAGAAGGCGATACGGGAGCAAGCGAGACTTCAGGGAAACATCAAAGCAGTATATACTACGCTTTTTATTTTGGGTACGTAAATAAAACATTTTTCGGTCGCAAAAGAATTCAAATTTTTTTTTTTTACTGAAAATAGTCGCAAAAAGGGTAGACCTATCGTGTGGGCTGCGGACGGCCCGCACTGCGACTATTAGAAGGGGGAGAGATTATAGAAAGGAGTTGATTGTGGACCCGCTTTTTAAAAAGTTACAGGTCATAGTTCTCTGGAAAAACTGATTTTGGAAGCTTGTCCCATTCTGTAGCAGCGCTGTAAAAGAAGGATTCTTGATGGAGATTGGTCCTTGTAGTGTCAATCTTAAAAGTAAACAGCTTCTACTAGCGTATCAATTATTATTAACATTAGGGTGTCCGTTATTTACCAAGTGAATAAGTCGTTTTAGAAAAAAAACACCTGGTATTTATAAATCCCAGCAGTGTTAAATGGTGGGACATGCAGTAGAATAAATTGACCTTTACCCTGACGTTACTAACAATAAACAGTAGTAAACACAAACTTTATATACCTCATTCTCTTGTACTGACAGTAGAAACACATCATGCAATATGTACACTTGTCTTTCAAGCAATGACATACGTTCTTTTGTATCTCTAATTATGACCTCTAAATGTTGAAAAGAGATAGCATCAATAACGATAATTTGTTGTGTTTATAAGAATTTATTTTGACCCCTTATGACAACTGTCATTATTTTTATACATCGAGTTTTGTTCAAAGCTTTTTATCATTTGCATTCAGATAAATTCAATAAAATCGGTTGGGGTTTATTCCCCAAGATTTACCGACTCTCCATGCAGCGATGATGTTATATATCGGTTTTTAATCATGCTTTTGATCCAGTTACAGATTTAACTGTCGATTCCTCCATCCCTAATTAATTTCACAATCGCCAAGCCCTTTAAATATCCAAGTTCCTCTAGCAATCTACTCATGTCTAGCTGAAAAAAGTTTTATCGATATCAAATCTCTCGAAAAATTATAATGAATTGGCATTATTAATAAAATAATCTATCTTTTATTTACAAACCATTTAGAATTATCAAATTTAAAAACCCATTTATAAAATGAATTTTGGAAAAGTAAGTTATAAATATTATTGAGGTTTTTTTATAGAAGAAGCTATCAGATATCCGGATTACTCTTGTTTTCATCTGTTGGATCAGATTGCACTTCATGCTATGTTTGTGGTATGACCAATAAATGATGTATTGTATGTATTGACCAGAGCTTATTGGTTTTCTATACCAATCGATGACTATAGTGTTGTCCGGTGATCTTACAAAAGGGTTTCTAGGAAAGGAACGCTGTTCTGTTTATTCTCTTATCCGATTGTCAATTGTATGGGTGGATCGTAACTGTTAAAGATGAACAAGGTTTTATCTATAAAATCTAAAGGTTTTGCCAAAATGACATCATCTGTATATTTCTTAAGAAAAGGTGGATTAAATGTTATTAGGACATCTATGACTTTGTCTAACACATCATTCATCACATATGATGTCAGTATGGGGCTTATTTTTGCACCCATATGTATGCCAAATGTTTGTTTATAATATTTATTATTAAATGTAAAATATGTATTAATAAAAAGAAAAGAAATTTAATTCAAAATTTGGCACGCTTGTAAGTACACATTATTGAATAAGAACACCACATGTAGGCAATCATTACACGAGAGTATAACAAAGAATACCAATCGATTCTCTTTGTCCCGTCCTCGTGCTGGTAACGCTGTAACATTATTGTCGACTTATGGCCACGCTTGTAATCAGTGGCGTGCTGTTTGTTTAACATACATACATATATAAAGTCACGCCTTTTTTCCCATAGGGGTAGGCAGAGACCACTTCCTTCCACTTGCTACGGTTCTTACACACATCTTTTGCTTCCTCTACTTTCATCAGTGCTCTCATACATGCTCTTCGGTTGTTGACCTGGCAAAAAAGCACTCTAAATTCGGTCGGCGCCGTCGTCTCTAGGTAAGGTCTAGGTTGTTGGTACTCTTGACCTGGCCTTTCTTCAAAACAATGTTGATCCGATCGAGATATGTTCTCCGAGGTCAACCTCTACCTATTTGTCCATTCACACTCGCCTTATAAATTTGTTTCGTCAATCTTCCTTCATCCATCCTTTCTACGTGTCCAAACCATCTAAGCATTTCTTTATCTATATTTGTGACCACATCTTTTACACCACAGCGTTTTCTTATCTCACTATTCTTAACTTTATCCAACCGAGTCACTCCGGCTATACTTCTCAGACTACTCATCTCCGCAGCATTAATCCTATTTTCATGCTTCTTTTGCCAAACCCAACATCCACTACCATACATAAGTGTAGGAACCAACACACCTCTATGCACCGCCAGACGTGCCTTTTTTGACACTTTCCGGCTATTCATAAAGCTATGCAGTGCCCCATTCATTTGTTTTCCTGCCAACACCCTTCGTTCAATGTCACTGTCATACTTTCCATCTCTAGTAAATTTTGAACCCAAGTACACAAATTCATTACCTTGTTCCACTCTTTCTCCCTCAATCGAAACCCCACAGTTTGTCATGCTTTCTTCTCTTTCAAAAACCATTACTTTCGTTTTGCTCACATTTATTTTCATCCCTTTGATTTTCAGGGAATCATGCTTAACATTAACCATCGCCTGCAACTCCTCTTTAGATAACGCAAATATGACTTGATCATCGGCGTTGTTTAAAATAAGTATATATCTATCGGGTAATATTTAGTTTAGGTGATACTTAGTTTTTATCAAATTAAAGTGTTGTAGCCTACTAAAAGAATTTTCTAAACCACAAAAGTTGGGTGCTAAATTGTGTTACCCAAACTATACTGTTTTTCTATAGTTACAAAAGTGGGGTGCAAATTTTGTGTAACTTTAAAAAACTTACTAATTCCCCAAATGTTGGGCGACAATTTTGTGTAAATTTCCTTTTTAAAGCCAATTGTGTGTAATGTTATAAGTTACTTTTATAAAACTAAATTATTCCAACTCAAGGGCTGCTAATTGAGTAGCAAAAAGTTTTACCAATACCCGTTAAACTAAATTATTTTATCAAATTAAAGTACTGAAAAAGAATTTTAAATAATTTTAACCAACTGTCTGAAATGAAAAAAAAACTTAAATAATTAATTATAGGAAGTTAATTTCTTTTTCATAACCTTATTGTTTTTAACATTTATACCACATAACCTTACATACACTGTTGGTAACTAACAACATAGTTATAATTTTTAAATATTTTTTATTGTATCTTGTCGCTAGTAGCATCCCTGATAATAATAATAAATTTTATCGAAAGCTTGGAATCTATGTAAAAAGTACTCTAATTGGCCTGCTGCATATCCACAAAATTTAGCACGTAGTGATATACGGATGGTGAAATGAGATAAAATATCGATCCGGTATTGCATCCGTTCGTTGGTTAGAATCCAATTGGATTTTTGCAGTTGTTTCGCCAAGGTTTCACATGGCATTTATAATGCGTAGTCTTTGCTGGTCGGTTAAGAACTGAGAGTTTCTGTCAATTCAGGTAGTATTGATTGGTTTGCGCCGAAGATTGTAACGGCGCTCATTGGTTGGTTTGGTATTGTAACGGATGTTGTGGTTTCGATTGCTTTTTAATCATGGTTTTCCATGTAAATGCAAAGCATCGTCTCTTTTGTTGAGGTTTTTAATGGCCAACTTGTGTTCTTTTAAACTGGCTAAGATTCTTCGATTAATTTGCCCGACGTAGGTTAAATTGCAATTTCCACATGACACACTGTAGACACCTTGATTTTTCCAGTTTAATTTTGTGGCTGGGGTTTCTTAGAATTGATCTTATAGTTTGGTGAGGTTTATAAACTGTTTAGATGTTATATTTTAAAATGATTTTTCCGATTTTATCCGTGGTTCATTTGATGTATGGTAAGATAGTTTTGGCCTATCTGTGTGTTCATTATCTTGTTTTTGTCATGGATGTTTTATTTCAAGGCTAAGGTAATCTTTTCTATCTCTTTTGTTTTGTGATGATCGTCGGTAAGACATAGGGATTTAGAAATCGAAGTGTTTACTTTTCCTTGGATTTGAGATGGATGGTGGTATGATCTGGCGTTTAGATATCTGTTTGTGTGTGTGTGTGTGTGTGTGGGTGTGTTTTTTGTACACTGTGTGTTCTAAGCGTCCGTTTTGTGTCTTTATAACCATCACCTCTAGAAATGGTAGTTGGTTGTTCACTTTCCTAGACGTGATGGTTATGAAGACACAATATATATTATTACTAATGTCGGTTATTTACTAACATAATACCGACAGAAAATTTGTTACAGTAAATTTTTAGTCTCCCCATTAAGAAACAATCGAATTTTAATTTTTATTTTTTTTTCAGGTTCGTGCTTTATTGCTTGGATGCCCGCTCTGTTGTTTTATATTCTTTCGTGTAAAGATTGTCCAATTGGTGGAGAAACTTTAGAAAAGCTAAATCAACAATATAAGTATGAAATAATGTCAGTTCGCCTAATAGAAAACACCCTAATTATAATGAAGATGTTCGCCAACCCAATTATCTACACCATACGTATTAAGGAAATAAAAGTAAGCACGTAATTTTTTATGTACTTTTGTTTAAAGTAAAAACTATGTAACGTCACCTTTCCATTACTTATTTAAATTGTTCATAGTGTTAAAAACTTAATAGGACTGAATTTTAACATATAAAAAGGTACAGCTTATTTTTTAAAATGAAATCATTCTTTTGTAACGACAACTAAGCAGTGTTTAGTAGAGCAAATATCGTTTTTGAATTATTTAAAACTATTTGGATGAGAAAGATATTGTAACGATTGCGATACGCCACTGGAATGTTACGTAAGCAAGCTGGGCGGTACGATGACGTCACAGCCAATGACGAGAATGTTCTAGTACTTTACCGACCAATCTACAATTTTCGATAGAATAGACTGGATGTGTTTAGAAGCTTCCCATCTTTACTTGTTTTAACGTTAATGTATAAATTAGCCGTCGATCGCAGATGTTAGTCAGTTCTCTGAAGGTAATAATTGTGTTCACATACATACATACATATAGTCTCCCCTTTTTCCGTAGGGGTAGGCAAAGACCTTCTACTTGCTACGGTTCTTACACACATCTTTTGTTTCCTCCACTTTTATTAGTGCTCTCATACATGCTCGTCGGTTGTTGGTAATCTTGACCTGGCATTTCTTTGAAACAATGTTAATCTGATCGAGATAAGTTCGCCGAGGTCGACTCCACCGACTTGTCCATTCACTCTCGCCTTATAAATTTGTTTCTTTAATCTTCCTTTATCCATCCTTTCTACGTGTTCAAACCATCCAAGCATTCCTTTATTTATCTTTGTAACTACATCTTCTTTAACATCACAGCGTTCTCTTATCTCACTATTCTTTAGTTTATACAACCGAGTTACTTCTCAGACTACTCTTCTTCTTCTTGAAGTACCTTCTCCATTCAACAAAGATCGGCAACAATTCTGTAAAATTCGTCTCTTTGCTGGGCTCTTCCTAGCAGGGAGTTTAAGTCTAAGCCTGTCCAATCCCTTATGTTTTGCAGCCAAGAGCACTGTCTACGTCCAGGACCCCGTTTTCCCTCAATCTTGCCCTCCATAATCAGTTGCAGGAATCTGTATTTGTCCTGTCTCATGACATGGCGAAGGTAAGCATTCTTTTGCTTTTCTATGGTTTCGAGGAGTGTTCGGTCCTTGTTCATCCTATGTAAGACCTTTTGATTGGTGCAATGATCGGTCCATGGACTACTCATCTCCGCCAAACCCAATATTCACTACCATACATAAGTGTAGGAACCAACACACTTCCATTCACAGCCAGACGTGCCTTTTTTGACACTTTCTGGCTCTTCATAAAGCTATGCAGTTCCCCATTCATTTGTTTTCCTGCCAAACACCCTTCGCTCAATGTCACTGTCATACTTTCCATCTCATGTAAACTTTGAACCCAAGTACACAATTTCATTTACTTGTTCCACTCTTTTTTCCTTAATCGAAACTTCACAGTTTCTCATGCTTTCTCCTCTTTCAAAAAATACATAAATTGTATTGGAAGGTTACAAATAAATATAAATTCTAACCCCGAGTGTGTTTTTAAGTAAAACGTTTCAATATCGTACCTAAAGCATGTTCTTACAGAAGACCGATTAAAAATCCTTTAGCTCATAAAGAAAGGTAAAAACAAGGGCCACAGAGGAACTGAAAGAAAGCAGATGTCATGGCTACAGAACATTTATGATTGGACTGAAATACAAAGTGTTGAACAACTATTTAGATTAGCCGAAAATTACGAACAACTTGCCAGTATAATTGCCAAAGTTTCTTCTTCTTGAAATTCCGCTCCTATCGAAGATTGGAAATCATCACCACTGCTCGGACCTTATCAATCGCCCGACTGAAGAGTTCTGTGGACGTGCAACCAAACCACTCCCTCAAGTTGCGCAGCCAAAAGATTCTTCTTCTTTCTGCCAATCTTTTTCCTGCCTTTTATTTTGCCTTGAATAGTTAGCTTAAGGATATTATATCTATTTTATTTAAGAACATGTCCTAGATATTTTAATTTTATCTCTTTTATGGGGTTACCAATTTCTTTGGCTTTATTCATTTGGCGTAGTACTTCCTCATTTAAAACCTTGTCAACCCATGGTATTCTCAGCATTCTCCTATAACACCACATTTCAAATTTTAATATTTCTGATGTTTTCTGATTGAAGTGTTTAAGCCCCAGTCCGTGCAATAAAATGGAGAATATATATTTTAGCATTCTGGTTTTAATTATAATGTTATATCTCTGCTGCAGAGTATTTTATTCATTTTTATGAAAGCGCTGCGAGCTACTTCAATTCGACACTTGATTTCTTTTGAGTGTTCTGCTGTTTAAGTTACCCATGTGCCAAGATATTTGTGGGAGGATACCTATTTCAGGTTGTCGTTATTAATATTTATAGATGGTCTATTTTAATTTGTGCTTTGGTTTTTTGGAGTTGCCATGACTTTGGTTTTTTTTAGGGGTTCATATCTGGCCATATCTCTTGCAGAATATGCTTGTTAACTCAACCAGATGTTGTAGATGTACCAGACTGTCGGCAAAGATAACTGTATCGTCTGTGTATCGCAATTTGTTAATTCTTTCTCCATTTATAACTATACATTGTGATTCCTTCATTGTCATTCATTTCATTGTGAGAAATCTTTGAACTGGAGATATTACACACCAAAATATGGCGATTGAGCTTAACATGTTTTGAGTTATTTGCATTTTAAACATTCAGCGTAAAGACTTCTAAACCACCGTTATTACATTGACTTTTTTATTAAGTAGACTTGTGTCAGAACTTTTCAGTTTTTCGTGTAAAGAAATATTTGAAAATTTTACTGTCACTAAGTAAGAGTGTATTATTTGTAGTAAAATAAGAAAATACCACGACATAATAAATTTTCCAACAGTGAAATGCGTAATATGATTTGTGTTTTTGCTCAGTCAAATTATAGTAGACTTGGTGCAGCCAGAAGGTATTTAGAATCATACCCAAATCGAAGACAACCCAATCACAAACTGTTCAGACGTATTTACACCCGCCTAGGCGAAACAGAGAGTTTTCTTCCTATAAGCTTAAATTATGCTCCAAAAAATATCAACGTCGATGATGAAGAAGAGGTTTTAGTTCGTATTTCGGAAAATCCAGATCTCAGTACTCGTCGGTTAAATGCGGCAACAGGAATAAGCCATAAGTTTATCTGGAGAATTTAAAAAAAAGAGAATCTCCGTCCTTTGACTATACTCCTGTCCAAAATTTGCTACCTCAAGATTTACCAGTTCGACTATTCGCTCAATTTATGCTAGATAAACAAAATGAAAACCAGGATTTTCTTTATAACCTTCTTTTCACCGATGAGGCGACGTTAACTAGACGAGGTGTTTTTAATTGGAAAAACAATCATTTGTAGGACTCCAAAATTCCACATGCTCTAAAGGAACGACATTTTCAGCATGAATTCAAGGTAAATATTTGGTGTGGTGTGATATTTTGTTTTTTATTGGTTCTTTTAAACTTCCTCCTAATCTGAACGGGCCCCTCTATTTAAACTTCCTTGAACAACAGTTAAACACACTACTAGGAGATGTACTACTAGCCATAAGACGGAACATGTGGTTCATGCAAGACGGGGTGCCGCCACATTTCCTCTGCCAGGACAGCAATACCCGAATGAACATTTTCCTCACCGGTGGATTGGGCGTGGCAGTGAATTTGTTTGGCCCCCTAGAAGTCCAGATTTAAACCTTTAGACTTCTCAATATGGTCCCAAATAAAGGACATGGTTTACAAAGATACAATTAATTTCATTGAAGAATTACGACAGAAAATTCAAGAAGCTGCTAATATTATTAAAAATAATCTACAAATGTTATTTAATATTTAAAGATCTTTAAGGAGACGCCTTACAAAGTGTATTGAAGTAGAAGGCGGGAATTTTGAGCATTTACTTTGAATTTTTCCTTTATTACTGTTACTGATTGTTATTTGTTGTCTTTACTGTTGTTACCCCGCATAGTAGAAATTTAAAGGAATAAATTCATTTCACAATAAACAAAATTCATTGAATGTTTAACATGCAAATAGCTCAAAAACTGATGGAGTTACATGAAATAAACAAGACTACGTTTATTATTCAAAATTAAACTGCCTTTTAAATTTTCTAGTTATTTTAGCCATAACTCATTAGGCAAAAAAGATATGTTGTTATTTACCCAAGTAACGGGGTGTAACTAACGCCCTGTATGAATAGTGCTAAATTCAGCATAAAATTGGTAATTTTTATGCCAAAAAACGTAAACGTGCTAATTTTCAAGACAAAGCTGCTTAAAATAACAAAATTATTAAGAAATTTTAAATTAAAATTCCAACTTTAAATACCCTGTATCTCGTTAACCTGCAACATTTGTATAAGACATGTTAAGCTCAATCGCCATATTTTGGTTTGTAGTATCTTCAGTTCACAGATTGCCCATTCCTAATTAATCACCCTGTATGTATTGAACAAGATAGGCGACAATACACATCCCTGTCCAACACCTCGACATATCTTAATCTCCTCACTCAGATCTTCTCCGACTTCGACTCGTGCTGTTTGGTGCAAATAGAGATTGGATATTGCCAATGTTAGGGGGACCTAATAAGGCATACTAAAAGAGGAAGATAGAGCTACAAATGAGTACAGCGCAGGCACTAAAAACCGAAAGTTTTATCTGTTTTTCTAGTTGTAATAAAAGGTTTTGCTAGTTGGCGTATAAACTAAATTTGGTGCGTTTTCTATTTGAATGATACCATTACCTAGCACAGGAAATTAACCCGAGCTTATTTCTTACGATTTTTTCCAATGCATATCAAAAAGAAGTCTATAAGTTCGGGCAGCGTATTACTGGGGCTGTCTTAATGTAGTAAGTGTTAAAGAGAGGAGCAAGTTTTTTTTTTCTTCATACTATTATTTATTGCCAATTTGTATTAATTTTCAGGATAGTACAAATAGAATGTACCTTGCTACCACTGGATTGTTTTGCCCAAGTCGGAGAAACAACAATTCTTACGGTCTAGCATACCAGCCATCCAGAAAGCAGCACAGCGTCGTGACGTCTCAAGTTCGAATGAATTCTTTTCGAACAACCACCGAAACGCAAATTATGTGACATGACGTTCTTGTGAGAAATACACTATTGTAAATTCAATGTATTTTTCGCAGTCTATATCTGCTTTTTTTACAAGATAAGGCGGGAATAATTTTATTATAATTAAATTAGTTTATTCTTTCAAAAGCCGACACAAAACTAATTTTTTTAACCCTTTACACTAACCTTAAACGAAGAGAAAAGTTGAAAAAAGTAGTCGACCCCTTTCCAGTAACAAACTGAAACGTTTATGGTAAAGTTGCCAAATCACGCACCCCATTTTGATTTTAGGGTGTATTTAAAAAGTACGTAATGGTATACAAGCAAACAAAACGCCTGTCATTGTAAAATGTATCAATGTCTCGGAAAAATAATATGAATGATGCTTTTAAGCCATACAATTTTAGATTTTTCTAAAAAAATGTAACTAGAAAAATTTACGGATTGTTGATTATGTGTCCTTAATTTCTCCCCTAGGATGCGGTATTAGGATCACATAAATTTTGAGCTGCCATAAATAAAAAGCGATTATTATTTCATCATTATCATCATCATTTTCAGCTTCTCTATGTCCATCTTCGGACATAAGCTTCTCGAATTCGTCGCCATTCCTTCTTTCGGTCGTCTGACTCATCCATTGGGTATCTGCCAGTTTCTGAATGTTATTTTTTCACCTCGTTATTGGTCGTCATGGGTTCCTTTTAGTTGTTCTGGACCTCCACCCAGTTGTCTTTCTGGTCCATCTATTATCATCGTAAAATAAAAAGCGATTATTATTTCATCATTATCATCATCATCTTAAGTTTCTCTACTTCCATCTTCGGACATAAGCTTCTCCAATTTGTCGCCATTCGCTTCTTCCGGTCGTCTGACTCATCCATTGGGTACCTGCCAGTTTCTGAATGTCATTTTTTCACCTCGTTATTGGTCGTCCTGGGTTTCTCTTAGTTATTCTGGGCATCCACTCAGTTGTCTTCCTGGTCCATCTATTATCATCTGCCCATTTTCATTTTAGCCTTGCCACTTTTATCTTTTGTCTGATCCATATGTTTATTTTTCGGTCTTGTAGTCGTATTCCTAGCATTTTCTTTCCATTTTTCTTTGACCAATCCTTAAACACTCGTTAAGGCTGCATGTTTCTGTGGCGTACGTTAAGCTCGGCAGGGCACATCGTTTAATTGTGGAAATTTGGAGTTAAAGACATCATCAAGTTTTCCATATGCTGTCCATCCAAGCTGAATTCTTTTGGAAATCTTCACTCTCTGAGTGTCCTTATCGAAGGATATTATTTGTCAGAGGTACACGTATTCGTCTACGACTTTAATTTTACTGGTGTTGCCAAGGTCAACATCTGTAACATTATTGGAATTAGACATTACTTTTGTTTTTGCTGCGTTTATTTGTAGGCCGTAGCTTTTTGCGGCACTGTTTAAATTCTGTAGCATGGTCTTTAAATCATTCATACTCTTGGCAAGAAGTACAATATCGTCTGCAAAACGAAGGTTATTTAACTGTTCTTCATTGATATTAACACCCTTGGCCTACCATTCCAGTGTCTTAAAGATATACTCCAGAGCTGTTGTAAATATTTTAGGAAATATTGTATCTCCCTGTCTCATACCTCTCCATAAATTTATTGAATCAGTTTCCTCGATGACTTGGACTTCATGTATACTTGGTAGGAGTCAAAACTGTTGATGTGTCCAGTCGAGGTAGACCTGCCCTATGCTGATGAGAGGCAACGCACCCCGAAACCGGTTTATAGGTGGTTACTTCGGATGGATAAATCTAATAGTTTCTTCTCTTACTTAACAAGCATCTGCATATTGTTACCCGAAATGGGGTATGAAACATGATTTTGTATCAGATGTAAGTCAATGCCTGTCGTGGCATATAGCCAGAGGAGTAGTTGTTTTTTGATACATAATCGACCCACATAAATATATATATATATATATATATATATATATATATATATATATATATATATATAGGTTTTGAACGTCATTTGACGTTGTCCGACGCCTATTTTTCATCCCCTTCGGTCTTCCTGAAATGTTTCTCTAGTAACTATATGTACAATATTTATTGAAAAACCCTGTGTACTTTTATAGCAGTTACGGAGTAAATGTTATTAATGAAGAAGTTTTACACGAAGGAGGTCAAAAAGTCGAATATCCCATTTAGAAAATAGATTTGATGCAATACCGTAAAACGTAATGGGAGCAAGTTTTATGGGAAAACGCCACACCCTTCGTCAGCATTTTCTTTCGGTCCAGGCGAGATAGATTCTTTGTTAAAACATTAAGGTTTATGCTGTTTATTTTACCTCAACATTTGCACATTTTTTCTAAAATTTTAGATGGTGTGCCAATTAGTGGTGAAAACTTTGAATCGTTAAGTTAAATTAACATTCTTTTAGAATATTGATACGATTTTTAGTTCTTTCGTGGGTTCGGCGATTAAAACTCTCGATACAGTAACAAAACAATACAATAAATTTTACTTTTATTAATCACTTAGATATTCACTTAAATATACAACTTTTTATAACTATTTACATTTCCTAATTCATAAACACTTTTAAAATTAATAATGTCTTTCCATCACAACCGCCATCTTTTTTATACCTGTAAATCATACTTAGACCTTAATCTCGAAGACGATAGCCCCTTTTTCGAACAGTCGAGAACTTGCGGGTACTTTTCTTTGGTCTCCGCGCCGACAGTCCCATTTGTGGCCGATACATTGTCGCGACACAAAAGGATCAACAGGGACGGGATCGTAACAATATATTATATTATTATTAAAACAACTCCTGAAGTATATTATGATGCTAACAATCAGAATAGTTTGTTTTGCATTATTAATTAAAATTTTATTTGATGTAGAATAAGATGTTTATTTCACCAAAAAAACCTTATTATAGACTTCTTCTTCTTCTTCTTCTTATACTTCGAGAAGACCTTAAGGTCTGTTAATTATCAAGACTCAATCTGGTTGGTTATCCTGTGAGACAGAGTTCCAGCTATCTCTCCATTTCTTAGGTGGTCTTCCTAGCGGTCGTTGGCCTGCTGGTTTTCCGTCTTTAGCGATGTATGCTAGTCTCTCTTGGTTTATTCTGTCTATGTGGTCACGCTAATATCTTCTTCTTTTCCTCCCCCATCTTACTATGTCCTTCACCTTACATGCCTCTCTTATGTCGCTGTTTCTCACCCTGTCTCTAAGTGTCTTTCCTGCGATAGTTCCTAAGGTTTTCATCTCCGCTGTTCTGAGGATGCTCTTTGTCTTATTCGTGTCAGCTCTAGTCTCGATACCATAGGTTAGCACCGGTCTAACACAGGACTTCTATATCCGCATATATTCTATATATGCGCATGTGGTTGTTTTTCCAGATGATATTTCTCAAACATCCTGAAATTGTTGCGGCTTTGTTGATTTTATGTCGTTTATCGAGTTATTGCTGCTTGATGTATCCGCTCCTAAGTAACGGAAGCTCATTACCTGTTCTATTGGTTTATTGTCTATAACGACTTTACACCTTACTGGTTCTTTGGAGAAGATCATACATTTTGTTTTATCAATGGAGATTGACATGTTGTATTTTTCACAATTCTGATAAAACTTATGTGTTTGCCTTTGCAGATCGTTTTTCGTTTTTGCATCATCCGCATAGCACACCATGTTGATTGGTTTGTTGTTCAGTCTTTATCCCAGGTCCATTGTTGTCACAATGTGTATAATCTCGTCCATGACGAGGTTAAAAAGTAATGGGCTAAGACTATCACCCTGTATTATTCCTGTTAGTGTCGGTAAGTCTTTTGTTGTTTGATGGTCCACTTTTATTTCTGTAGTGTTGCCTGTGTTTAGATTTCTGATTATGTTTATAATTGATGTTGGGATTTGTTTTTTTCTCAATATGTCCAGTAAATCGGGCAGCTCTACTTTGTCGAATGCTTCAGTTAGGTCAATAAGACACACATAAGCAGGGTAGATGAATTCGATCGCCTTCTCTTTTACCTATCTTACAATAAACGGGGCATCAGTTGTCGATCTGTTCTTCCGAAATCCTTGTTGTTCATCTTTGCTTTCGATGGTGTGTTTTAGGATATTTTTGACAATACTGGTGAGCAGTTTTATAGTGGTGCAAAGCAGGGTTATGCCTCTGTAGTTTTATGGATTGGTTTTTTGTCCCTTTTTAAAAATTGGTATGGTGATACTTTTGTGCCACTCTGTTGGTATGCTGGATGTGGTTATTATTTTATTATTATAGACTAAAAGACTATAACAAACATGTAATTGTAAAAGTATTTTTGCAAACCCCAAAAGTTGGGCGCTAAATTGTGTAACCCTCACTAAACTTTTTTCCAAAGTTACAAAAGTTGGGTGCCAATTTTGTGTAACTGTATTAACTTACTAATGCCCCAAATGTTAGGCGACAATTTTGTGTTACGTTAAAGCTTAATGAATAGCACTCTGAAACTACTAACGGCAATAATAAAAGACAAACTGGAAGAACAAATAGGGTTCAAAAAAAATCGCAGTACCGTAGATGCAACATTTATTGTCAGACAAATAGTGGAAAAGTCATTGGAATACAACAAACCCGCATACATGTGCTTTGTGGATTTAAAAACTGCCTTTGATCGGGCAAAAAGAAATGACATTTTAAAAATGCTAAAACAAAAATATGTAGACCAGAGACTTATCAA
Source organism: Agelastica alni (assembly GCA_950111635.1). Taxonomy (NCBI): domain Eukaryota; kingdom Metazoa; phylum Arthropoda; class Insecta; order Coleoptera; family Chrysomelidae; genus Agelastica; species Agelastica alni. The sequence goes on along the minus strand of OX467718.1, from coordinate 25,926,345 downwards.
ACTAATAGAAGAAATAAACAAAGACAACAGAATAAAAATCATAACACCAAAAGGAGATACAAAACCCATACTTGTCTCAGTCTTCTACTGTTTAATTTAATAATGAATAAAGTAATAAAAAAAGTAAAGAAGCGAGAGGGATAAGACAACTTCACACATTTAACATCACGGTAAAAGCCTATAATATGAAGATCTCTGCGGAAAAAACAAAATGCATGGTGACTAGTAGAGAACCTCGAAGGTGCAAATTGGAAGTGGACGGCAGAAGCATAGAGCAGGTTATGACATTTACTTACCTATGAATCGACATCACCAGCGATAGAAACATAACCGCAGAAGCAAAAAGACAGGCAATAAACGCAACAAAAGTTAGCGGATGTTTGAAAGAAACCATATGGACTAATAAACACATGTCCACAGAGAGCAAAAAGAAAATATACAAAACAACTGTGAGACCGATCCTAACCAATGCTGGCAGACTAACTAACATCTGCAAAAATAATAAACCTTACAGCAAAATACCAACAGGAAGGCCAAAAAAAATTGAAGGACAACCTACTGACAACAACAACAACAGAAACAGAATAAGACAGGAGCAATCCTAGTCAGATGGAGAAGAAAAAGTTAAAGTTTCCTTTCTAAAGCCAATTGTGTGTAACGTTATTTATATTTTTTGATACGCGCTAAACTAAATTATTTTATCAAATTAAAGTACTAAACTAGTATATTATACATGTGTTCTGAGACATTTCTTACTTTAATGCCCGTGGTGTGTATACTATTTTTCTCCCTACTGTAGACGGAAAGCGGCAACTTCGTTTTGCGTAGCGAGCCGAAAGTGACGCTTTTTGCACAGTAGGGAGAAAAAGAATTTTAAATAATTTTAACTAACTGTCTAAAATAAAAAAATAGCCACAATAGACCAACTAAGGGTCGCGGTGGAGGGGCGACCACGCCCCACTCACATAAGACCTAACTGTCTAAAATGAAAACAACTTAAATAATTATCATTAATATTAATCGTACAAATAAGATGTAAATGTATTTTAAATTTTAATTTTAATGTTCAAACCATTTATTAACAGCTAAGTAACCTAAAGGAAAAGATTAAAATGTCTCAGGGTTCCGTGACTCCTTAATTTCTTGATTGGATTTAATTTGAGGGGATGTATAGATCAATTCAGAACCTAAACAACCGTATTTCTCGAATATATCAACTTAATATAAAACTAAAATTACTAAAGCACGTCAAGTGATTTTATAAAGAAAAATCACTAAAAATTAATTAAACCCAAACAAACACAATCGTACTATTTTAATGTAGTACCACAAAACGAACTAAATAATCGACGTATTGCGGCTTTAAGGTTGTAAAAACTTTGATCTTATCACACATACAGGTTTATTAAAATTAGAAAAAAAAATTGTTTATATTGTTTGCTGAAAAAAAAAACAAAATCAAAAACAAAAAATAACAAATTTAAAATTTTAAAGTTTACATTAATGTTTAAAGGAATTAATTTCCCACGGTGGATATCTTCTTTAGGAGGAAATTCCTACCATGGAAACGTCTGCGTCTCAGTTTACAATCACAGGAAAATGATTGTTGATTGGTATTTAACTAGAGGCAGACAAAACCGCCAGTCAATCAACAAAATCTCAGTTAACAAAAAAAACAGGTTACTGAAAACCCAACCAACAGGAAAAATCTGTCGGCAATCGAAAAAGGTCGATAACTGAAATAAACTAACCTACCAACTACCACATCCAGAAGATTTATATACGCAGATGATATTGCTCTTGCAAGCCAACACACCAATATGACTGCTCTGGAACAAACTCTCTTTCTCAAAACCTAGAGATGCTGGCTGAATATTTCAAGAGATGGCGACTTACCCCAAGCATACGTAAAACAAAAACCTCATGCTTCCATCTAAATAATAGGCTTGCTGGAACACCACTACAGGTATTTCTAAATGGCGCTGTGCTTTCTTATAACTCCCACCCAAAATATTTAGGCGTAACACTAGGTCGCACCCTATTTTATAACAAGCATCTATCAAATCTGGCTGCAAAACTAAAATCCCGTAACAACATTCTATATAAGTTAGCGGGAACAACTTGGGGAGCTGATGCAGAGACACTTCGTACCACTTCGCTAAATCTGGTCTATTCAACTACTCAATACTGCTCGTCGGCTTGGCTAAACAGTCCGGACGTGGAAAAAGTTGACGTGGTGCTAAACCAAACGATGCGAATAATTTCTGGTGCTATTAAAACCACTCCACTCTACTGGCTACCAGTCCTTAGTAACATCGAACCACCTGAAATACGAAGACGTAATATACTAATAAAAGAGTTTTAAAAGATTTCTAACAACCCTGCCTTCCTATCCACCAAGACTATTGAATTTTCAAATCAAGAAATCCTCCTGTGAACACTGCGCAACAACTCCTATGTCAAAACTATGATGGTGCTGAAACTTGGCGTACAAACTGAAGAAACAAAGTAAATCGCAGACTATACCCTCTACTTGAAATTTCAAATCCTCCAGCGAACTTTTATCTACCAAGGAACACCTCGGTAGCACTCACTAGAATAAGGACAGGTCATGGCCGATGTGAAGCTTGGTGTGACTGTGGTGCTCAAGAACAAATCATATTGTTAACGACTGCAAACTCAGAAAATTTATTGGCACTGATAACGACTTCTTTAGAGCAACACCACAGGCTGTGGAATGGTTGCGAAACCCCAGTGTGGAATTATGATGCTCAATATCTATTTTATCTCGTGTTATTTTTAAATTTCCTTTTTTAAGTTTATCTTCTTCACGTGCCGTCTCCTCTTAGAAGGTTGGCTACCATCATAGCGATTCTTGCTTTGGATGAGGCTGCTCGGAACAATTCTATTGAAGTACAGTGGTACCACTTTCTCAAGTTCTCTAGCCATGAAGTGCGTCTTCTTCCCACACTTCGTTTACCCTGAATTTTTTCTTGTATTATTAGCTGTAACATGCAGTATCTTTCTCCGCGCATAACATGACCCAGATAAGCAAGTTTTCCTGTTTTTATTGTATTCACTATTTCTGCCTCTTTACCTACTCGCCTCAATATCTCTGCGTTTGTTACCCGTTCTGTCCAAGAAACCCTGAGTATCCGTCTGTAGACCCACATTTCGAAATCTTGAAGTCTATTTAAGTCATCTTTGTTCGTTGTCCACGACTCCATTCCATAGCAAAGTATTAAAAAAACATAACATTTGGCTAGTCTGATCTTAAGTGTGACACTCAGGTCTCTAGTGCAGAATATTTTCCTCATGTTTGTAAACAAAGCTCTAGCCTGACCTATTCTGCATCTTATTTCTCGCGGGTGTCCTCCAGTCTCGTTCAACATAGTACCCAGGTATTTGTACTCTCTCACTCTCTTAACCTTCTCATTGCGAATATAAAGACTTCCCTGGACATGTGCTGTGCTGATGATCATGTGTTTTGTCTTCTTGATATTAAGTGTAAGACCGACTTTCTCACTGTTGTTGACGATTCTATCAATCATTCTTTGTAGGTCCGCGCTACTCTGGGCTATAACCAGGGTATCGTCGGCAAAACGGATATTGTTTATGAGTTTGTCAATTACCCTTATTCCCGCTGTTTCTTTAGATATAGCCTCTTACATGATTTTCTCCGAGCAGAGATTAAAGAGTAAATAAGAGATAACACATCCCTGTCTTACTCCTCTTTTAATCTTTATTTCGTTTGACATCTCCTCGCTCTCTCTAAAAACAGCTCTTTGATTGTAATATAGATTGCTAATTATTCGCATGTCGTTGAAGTCTATATGCTTCTCACTTAGTATTTTATTTTTATGTTTATACACACTTACTATTATGTTTGTCTTGATGTCATCGTTGAACTTTACATTTATATTTTACTAGCTGACCCGGCAAACGTTATTTTGCCATATAAATAATTTCCTAGTAATTTCTAGTGTAGACAAAAAATAGCTTACTTATTGTAAGTATGTATGTATGTTAGAATGTGTATATTGTATGTATGTAAGAATGTGGTATATGCGTGAAATAAGCATGGAGCGCTGTGAACGATGAGAGAATATAAAAATAACAAAAGGCAAACATTATTTTTAAGTTATTATAATTTATTCCTTAAAATTATATATCATTAATTAAACAATTACGACAGTAACACTATTAAACAATATCAATCTCTTAATGCTATAGCGTGAACAATATTTTTTGTTAGTCCATCTAAACTGGATGGTTTACCCACTCGAGAGAATGCCACGTATAATTGTCCGTGTGAAAAACATGGTGTTCTCAAATCTATCAATCTTTTTTTTAACTAATCGTGCAAAATACACTCAAAATTGATAATTTAATTATTATTGATAAAATAGGAATGATTAAAAGTTAATATGAGAGTTACACTGAGATAGCAAAATAATAATTGTCAACGTTACTACTACACTTGATGCATAAACAATAATAATGGCCGACAACTGTGTAGGGAGTGAGAAAGAAAGGAGACCGGCTTCGTTCTCATCCCTACTCCGTGCTGTTTACTGGGTCAGAAGTGACACCTGTAGACATCTGGCGGGGATAACTAATTAAATGACGATAGATCAGTTTTCGACCGGAGAGGAAAAATGATTAAATTACTAAAATGGCTATTAAAAAATAAGGGTTGATCGTAGAAGGGTGAAAATTGAGGATTGTATGTATTTTTGTATGTTGTATCATAAAAAAATAGAAATTAAAAATTTTGTCTAAAAAATAAAAAAAAATTTAGGGGTGGACTACCCCTAACATTTAGGGGGATAAAAAATAGATGTTGGACGATTAAAGTAAAATAAACCAACCAAACCGTTAATGCCGAATAACAATTAAAAGCAAGTTCAAATACAATATAAAAATTAAAATTATTCTTACCGATTATGTAATACACTTAGGAACTCCCAAATATATAGTATAACCGTTCGTGACCTTTTTCATTGTCTTACTAAACTCTCCACAAAATTCAACCTTAAATAATTAAATTTTATTTTTATTAATCGATAAAACGCTTAATGGGACGGCTTAATACCAGGACCGGCATTGAAAAATTGTTACGAACTTTAATTGTCGTTTTACGATATTAAAAAGGACCTTTTATTTCCCATTTTTAATGAATATTCCACCTGATTTATGTTACATACAGTCTCAAGGCAAACGTCCTGGCTTAGTCGACTATTGAGATACATTTTTTTCAAAACTTTTAAAATATTATAGAATAAATGGATTTAAAGATGTTAAATTCGTTTTAATTAATGTTGACATGATCATTGATCATTCCCGAAGTAAGTTTTACTTTATTGTACTTATTTTTTTTATCACCTTAACTACAGTAAAACTTTTCAATAACAACTACCTTTGAGGAATCATTTATATTGGTTTGCTAAAGCGGAATGGTCGCTTCAAGAGGACTAAAAAAATTTGGACAATGAATTTGAATTTTACATACATACATAAAGTCACGCCTTTTTCCCATAGGGGTAGGCAGAGACCACTTCCTTCCACTTGCTACGGTTCGTACACACATCTTTTGCTTCCTCTACTTTCATCAGTGCTCTCATACATGCTCTTCGGTTGTTGGTACTTTTGACCTGGCCTTTCTTCAAAACAATGTTAATCTGATCGAGATATGTTCTCCGAGGTTGACCTCTACCGATTTGCCCATTCACACTCGCCTTATAAATTTGTTTCGTCAATCTTCCTTCATCCATCCTTTCTACGTGTCCAAACCATCTAAGCATTCCTTTATCTATCTTTGTGACCACATCTTCTTTTACACCACAGCGTTTTCTTATCTCACTATTCTTAACTTTATCCAACCGAGTCACTCCGGCTATACTTCTCAGACTACTCATCTCCGCAGCATTAATCCTATTTTCATGCTTCTTCTGCCAAACCCAAAATTCACTACCATACATAAGTGTAGGAACCAACACACCTCTATGCACCGCCAGACGTGCCTTTTTTGACACTTTCTGGCTATTCATAAAGCTATACAGTGCCACATTCATTTGTTTTCCTGACAACACCCTTCGCTCAATGTCACCGTCATACTTTCCATCTCTAGTAAATTTTGAACCCAAGTACACCAATTCATTAACTTGTTCCACTCTTTCTCCCTCAATCGAAACCCCACAGTTTGTCATGCTTTCTTCTCTTTCAAAAACCATTACTTTCGTTTTGCTCACATTTATTTTCATCCCTTTGATTTTCAGGGAATCATGCATAACATTAACCATCGCCTGCAACTCCTCTTCAGATAACGCTAATATGACTTGATCATCGGCGTAAAGAAGGCATTTAACGATCAAATCATTTATTTTTAATCCATACGCACTCTCTTTCAGATCTTTTAAACAATTGTCTATGTATAAGTTAAACAGCCATGGTGAAGCCCCTGTCTCACAGCTTTTTCGATGTTAAACCAGTCCGTGCAAGCTCCGTTTATCCTGACACCAGCAGTGGAATCCTCGTAAAGTTATTTTAGTGCTCGTATTAAACTATCACTCACCCCATACATAGACAATGTAGACCACAATTCACTCCTCACCACTCTGTCATAGGCCTTTTTCAAGTCATTAAAAGCGCAATAGACCTTCTGACTTCCAGCCAAGAATTTTTCGACTATACCTCGTAAGGAAAAGACCTGATCCATACATATCCTTCCTCTTCTAAATCCTGCTTGCACATCCCATATCATCTTCTCAGTTTCATTCGTTACTCTTTTGATCAATATTTTTGCATACAGTTTGCCGACTATGCTGAGTAAACTAATACCTCGGTAGTTCTTACAGTCCTGCTGCGAACCTTTTCCCTTGTAAAGTGGCACGATAACGGCCTTGCACCAGTCGTCTGGTACACTACCACTTCTCCAACAAAGGTTAAAAAGGCGGTCCAGTAGATTAGCTACCACGTTTTGTCCAGCCTTCAGCATTTCAACTGTTATCCTGTCGTACCCAGCAGCTTTACCCAATTTCATACTGTTCAACGCTTCCACAATTTCTGTCGTAGTAATTTCACTTTCATTGCAACTTTCACTCATGTCTTCGAATTGGGCCTGTACTTGTGTATCCTCTTTCTCAAATAAACTTTTGAAGTATTCCTTCCATCTCTTTAATACGCATTCCTCTCCTTTTACCATATTTCCATCTTGGTTTCTGATTCTTTTCAATTGTGAGGTAGTTTTTTTACCTCTGGCTGTTCTTATGGACTTCCAGAAGAGTTTAATATTATTTTGGAAATCGTCAGATAACCTTCTATCAAATTCATCTTTATCACTCTCCTTATTTTTTGCCACAACCTCTTTTGCCACACCTTTTAACCTTTTATACTCATTCTTTGCCTTGTTTACATCCTCAATCGTTGCCTTTTGCTTTCTTTGATTGGCTTTTGTAGCTAGTAAATACAGCCAGCTCACATGCTTCATCTAAACTGTCAAATTTCTCGGTCAATTTACTAACGAACTCCTCTTTTATACCTTCTTGAATTTTATAATCTTTATTTATTAACAAAGGTAACAAAAAACTTTCAAACTTGCACATTTAAATTTAAATCGATTTCAGGTTCGGAAGTTACAGTAAATTACTAGTTTGTTGTACCTCTTTAATACAGTCGTTAATGGTGAATTCTGCTCTTTTTGTTTTAACATCGCATTAGTTTATGCAATTGTTTTATGAGTCGTTCAAGGTAGAAAACAGCTGTGCTATCGAAATTTTATATTCTTTTTCTTCTTTAAAATCTACCAAATCTATAATTGTATTTGTTAATTCGGCTCATTTAAAAGCACTTTTTTTATTGTCATCGGGAACAAATTTTGCCAAGCCACTATATGAGCATAGTTCACGAATTTTTGTTCCTAACATAGTTGGCGTTGAATGACAAATGCAAATAAAGTGTCTGGCAAAAGCTTATTGTATGATATTAGTGTGTGTCAATTAGCATTTGCGCATCAGTTTTTGTATGTTAAATATTAATTTTTTCCATTGAGGTGTGCGTGATTTTATAAAAATTGACAAAATTAAGATAAATGATGCGATAAAGTACCTCTGTAAAATGGGGTTATCGCGGCAAGAAATTTATAAGAAAATGATAGAAGTATTTGTGCTTTGTCGACTACAGCAAGGCATTCGACTGTGTAAAATTAAAGAATTTGTGGCTTATCTTGGAAAACATGGGAGTACCAAAACATATAATTATTTTGCATAAAAATCTCTACGACAACAGCTGCGGGAAGGTGAAAGTCAACAACACGCTATTTAAGTCTTTTAGTCCCAATTGCGGTGTAAAACAGGGTTGTATTGTGTCACCGATACTTTTCAATATATACGGAGAGTATATAATGAGAAAAGTTCTGCAAGGCTGGCGAGGGGGATTAACCATAGAAGGAAAAAGAATTATTTACCTTAGATATGCAGATGACACCTTAATACTAGCTCGTTCGGAAGAAGAACTCACGGAATTCATGAGAAAGTTGGACAGGATCAGTAGAGAACATGGTCTTACGTTAAAAAAAAAGAAGACGAAAATTATGATAATAGACCGCAACCCTGCCAATGTTAGAGAGATCCATGGTTTTGAAGTGATTGAGAAATTTAACTATTTAGGATCACTTATCACAGACAAAGGCGGCTGTGATGGAGAAATTAAACGCAGACTGGCCATAGCACGTAACTCAACGATAAAACTAACTCGAATATGGAAACACTCTGCAATACCTCAACGCAACAAACTGAAATTATTAAACTCCTTGATCTTTCCTATTGCCACATATGCCTCTGAGACCTGGACTTTAAAAATGGCCAATCGAAGAATAATAGATGCTTTTGCAATGTGGGCCTACAAAAGAATGCTGCGAATATCATACACAGAACACGGTACTAACGTGTCAATTCTTAAAAAACTAAAAATCACCACGAGGCTATCAACCAGGATAAACCAATCATACCTTCGGTATTTTGGACACATTTTAAGAAGAACGAATGGGCTGGAAAAACTTATTGTAGAGGGAAAAATCAATTGTAAACGACCAAGAGGAAAGTCTCCGACGCGCTGGGTGGACCAAACCAAAGAAATCATTGGTCACGGTCTGCAAGAAGTTTCTCTTGCAGCTCAAGACAGAGAAGAATGGAGAACTACGATCCGAGCAATTAAGACAAGTTGTCACCATACCCTCTCGAGAGTAAAAGGACAAGAGAGAGAGAGAGAAGTATTGGGTGACTTTGCCCTTTCGTACCAGGTAATTAAGAACTGGTCACGAGATTTCAAACTGGAAAGAGAGTCCTGTCAAAATGCACCAGGTGCAGGAGCCTCCAAAACTGTGGTGACCAAAAAAAAATGTGAATTTAGTCCATAACATGGACTTCTCTACGGTCGACGAAATAAAGGTTCATCACTTTGCTCCAGAATTTAAAAAGGGTTACCCTCACCCTCGAAATAGCATCCTTTTTGGAAAATGAAAAAAAAATGCATTTTCGTCATCTATGCAGGTATGTGACCTTATTTATTTTTTAAACAAAAAAAAAACTAAGACAAACTGTTGGATGCGAAAACTTCATATAAAGATGATATTCACGTTTTAAAAAAATTACTACCTGAAAATCTTAGAACTAAATAACACAATCCTTAATAATTATAAAATTTTGTTTTCCTAAATTAAGACAAATTTAAACAAACTATTTCACCTGTCCAAATTATCAATTATTTATTATTTAAACTTAAATTACGATTTGCCTCCATTGGTTTCTGCGTATTAAAGAGATGGAAGGAATACTTTGAAAGTTTATTTGAGAAAGAGGGTACACAAGAACAGGCCCCATTCGGAGACATGAGTGAAAGTTGCAATGAAAGTGAAATAACTACGACAGAAATTGTCGGAGCGTTGAACAGTATGAAATTGGGTAAAGTTGCTGGGTATAACAGGATAACAGTTAAAATGCTGAAGGCTGGACAAAACGTGGTAGCTAGTCTACTGTACCGCCTTTTTAACTTTTGTTGGAAGAGTGGTAGCGTACCAGATGACTGGTGCGCAAGGCCGTTATCGTGCCGCTTTACAAGCGAAAAGGTTCGCAGTAGGACTGTAAGAACTACCGAGGTATTAGTTTACTCAGCATAGTCGGCAAACTTTATGCAAAGATATTGATTAATAGAGTAACGAATGAAACTAAGAAAATTATATGGGATGTGCAAGCAGGATTTAAAAGAGGAAGGAGATGTATGGATCAGGTCTTTTCATTACGAGGTATAGTCGAAAAATTCTCGGCTAGAAGTCAGAAGGTCTATTGCACTTTAATAGACTCGGAAAAGGCCAATTACCGAGTCGTGAGGAGTGAATTGTGGTCGACATTGTCTATGTACATATATATGCACATATCTCTATGGCATGTAATTCTGCTTAAAAGATGGTTGGAGTGTTACCAAATGGTTTTGAGAGCCTAAAATTCGGCCCTATAACGACCACTCCAACCTTTTTATCCATCTTGGATCCATCAGTGCACCATACTACAGCATCCCTTCCTAGTTGAGGTCCGTTCTCTGTGCAAATTTGGTGGTTGTTTATAACCACTTCAAACTGCATTTTGAAGTCGTACCTATTTGTAAGTACTAGCAGCACGCACTGCTCGTAGACATTTCTTTTCAGACACACAGGGATATTAGCTGAGCGAGCTTTCCATGCAGGGAGTAGATTTTCAATGCTATGCGGATGATTTGGTTATAATAGAGGTAAATTTGAAGCGACGATCTCAAACGTCCTCCAAGAAGCCCTTAACACATTATACAGATGGTGCGAGAGGGAACAGATGTCTGTAAACCCCCGAAAAACTGTAATTATTCCTTTTACGAAAAGGAAAAAGCTAGATAAGCTTCGGCAGCCTGTCCTATATGGAGAGAGCATTCCATTTGCGACGGAAGTGAAATAACTGGGTGTAGTTCTGGATAAAAGACTCACCTGGAACGCCCACTTGGAAAAAACAATAAACAAAGCCAGGTTTTCTCTCTGGAATCTCAGAAGAGTATGTAGCAAATCTTGGGGAATGAACCCCAAACAGATTTACTGGATTTATCAAACAATGATAATATCTATGGTCACGTATGGTTCAGTAGTCTGGTGGACCAAAGGGTTACAACAGACAGCTAGAGCAAAGCTTGCTGGCTTTCAGCGGCTGGCATGCCTGGCCATAACTGGAGCTATGTCCAGCACACCAACGGCAGCGATGGAACACCTCCTACATCTCCCTCCCCTAGATATTCTCTTAGTGAGGGAGGCCATGATAGCTTCCTATAGATTCCTGTCTTTGGAAAAGCAAATAAATGGAGAGCAACTCGGGGATCACTCCGGGATACTGAGTGAAACAAAAAACCACCAAATTCTTGCGATGGTTCCTGACTTGCTAGCCACAAAAATACACGTAGAAAAGTCGTTCAAAGTCCTCTTTCCGAAGAGAGACGAATGGATGAGGGGACAAATCCTCTTCCCAGAGACTAAATACGTAATGTACACAGACGGCTTAAACACCCCAGATGGAGTTGGGGCCGGTGTTTTCAGCAGGAAACCAAAGATTGAAATATCTACCAGTCTTGGCAGGTATGCCACAATCTTTCAGGCTAAAATATTCGCTATCGAATTGTGTGCAAGAGAGTTGACCAACAGACCTCTAGCAAACAAAAACATAAATATAATATCAGACAGCCAGGCCGCTTTAAAAGCACTGAGCTCCAACAAGATAAATTCTAAACTTGTATGGAATTGCATCGAATCCTTAGAGTACCTTGGTGCGAACAACAGGGTGACCCTACTGTGGGTACCTGGGCACCAGGGGGTGGAAGGAAACAAAAAGCCGACACCCTTGCAAAACAGGGGGCCGAATCTGCGTTCACTGGACCAGAACCGGTTTTTGGAGTCACCACAAGTGCCGCCAAAACAATTATTTCGGACTGGGTGGAGAGGAAAATACTCACGTACTGGTCCGACATACCAGGGCTAACCCACTCGAAGGCGTTTTTACCGTTACAATCCTCGAGAAACACAACTAAGCAGATCCTAGAATGGAGCAGAAATGACCTGCGTATTCTAACAGGACTGCTTACGGGACACTGTCGTCTGAGATACCACCTCAGAAAGATAGATCTGAACCAACAAACGGACTGTCGGTTCTGCTGCGTGGAAGACGAAACTGCTGAACATATACTATGTTCATGCCTCGGCCTGGGAAGAATAAGGTTCAACATATTTGGTTACACTAACCTAGAACCTACCGATTTTAAAAAATCTCACCCTATACAACCATGAACTTCGTAAGAAGGGCTGGATTGTGCGGTGAACTGTAGCCTCTAAGGGTGAGCCACAATAGACCTACTAAGGGTCGCGGTGGAGGGGCGACCACGCCCCACTCACATAAAACCTAACCTAACCTAACCTAGCTTTAAAGACATATTGCAGATTTCCAAATACGGCCCAAGCGAGTCGTATTCACCTGGTTATCTTGCATGTTTGTTGTCCCTTCCAATATGTAATTTATGTCCCAAGTACTTGTAGAAACGTACTAGGTTAAAAGCAGTACAAAATAACGTAAGTCTACGTAGCGATTATATATTGGAAAATGTAGTGCATTTTTGCCGAACAAATAAAAGAGTGGGAAGTTAAATTAAAATTATTTATTTTATTTTATTTTACAGTCCATCTTAACACAGGTCAATTGTAATAAGTTGAGAATAGATCTGAAAATGGTGTTAACACTTTGATAGCCGTTAATAAATACTTGCTACCTATGGCGGTGGGCGCTTTTTTTACTTAGCAGTGCTGCCAATGTACGTACATGGTGAGTCAATGGTCGGATAAAGTTAGTTTTGTGTGTCTTATGAAATAAGTTTTTGAAAATGGTTATAAATGTCGCGAACGCATAATAATTTATTTTTAGGTTTATTTAAAAAATTTATGTATTTATAGATAATTGTGATCAATGTATAGAACCAAAAATGTATGTGATTTTTAATATCCCTTAAATTTTATATTTCTCGATATATTATAATTACAAGGGTGGCCCTTATATTTTAAAATTTTGTTGCGTTCTTTTATATATTTTATTGTTATTGATATTCTTTATAAAATTTGGTACCTGTACAACCGAGTCCGAGCTAGGTCGCATTTCGTTGACCTATAGTTTTATAACAATGAGGTGTTTTCACAGTCCCACCTCTTTTGCTTGTACAATTTGTGTAAAATACTTTTTTGCACATAATTATTGTTCGCAAGATTAAACAATAAAATAAACATTTTCTGTGATTTCTTTAATATTCAAGGCTTTTGAGGCAAGTAGTTAAACAACACCGGTTCAAGCCCACTTGGAGTGGGGGTAGGAGTGGGGGTGGAGTGGGGGAAGTGGTGGGGGTAAGAGTGGGGGAAGTGGTGGAGTGGGTAAAGTGGTGGGGGTAGGAGTGGTGGAGTGGGGGTAGGAGTGGTGGAGTGGGGGCAGTGGTGGAGTGGGGAGTGAAGTGGGGGAAGTGACAGGTGAAGGAGTGGGGAAATGACATTGTTGACATATGACATTGTTGACATATGACATTGTTGACATATGACATTGTTGACATATGACATTGTTGACATATGACATTGTTGACATGTGACATTGTTGACATGTGACATTGTTGACATGTGACATTGTTGCCATTGTTTACATACGGCATGTTGCCATTGTTGCCATTGTTGACATATAACATCATTGTTTACATTGTCCCCATCGACTCGATTAAGAGGGTTACGTAAGCACGTTGAAAAGTGGTGTGACGTAAGCGTTGAAAAAAACTTGGCTTCTCGGAGGTTCGAACCTTAATCCTTTGCCTTACTAAACGGATAGCTATACCATGTAGCTACTACGCATATTAATTTTATCGTGCAAGATTGGATATACAAATATATATTTGTGACATCATTTTTGATAAAAATAACCTTGAACTGCGCTACCAGATAACTTTGTTATCGTATACTTAAATGAGGTGTAATATTGATTGCGACAGAGATAATAATTACACACGCACATAGTCCCAGTTTAAATGTGTGCGATATTGTTGTACATGTACAGGGTATGTCACAAATTAAGAAGTCAAAAGAACCTTAACGAATGTTGGCATGGGAAAAATTGTTTTTATGAAAATTCCCCATACGCTAATCTTAAGATACGCCGTTCTAAATATAAAGGGGTGCATTCACTGTTGCAAGAGATCTAATTCGAAAAATCAAAGCACTGAGTTATCGTATACTTAAAGGAGGTGTAATATTGATTGCGACAGAGATAATAATTACACACGCACATAGTCACAGTTTAAATGTGTGCGATATTGTTGTACAAGTACAGGGTATGTCACAAATTAAGAAGTCAAAAGAACCTTAACGAATGTTGGCATGGGAAAAATTGTTTTTATGAAAATTCCCATACGCTAATCTTAAGATACGCCGTTCTAAATATAAAGGGGTTGGAAATTCCGATTAAATTAAATCAAATTTTAAAGTTCGAGAAGCTAAACAAAATTTCAGTTAACGTCTATGCTTTAGAATTAAATAAAACAGAGAAGAGATAATTTTACATAGTTATACCTGTTGTGTTTACTAAAAATAAAATGAAACGTCACGTCAATTTGTTACTAATACAAGATCAGTATTTTCGGAAATTAAAAGATTATAAAGCGCCACCTATCGACAATGAAAATGTTGAAATCAAATATGTTTGGATAAGTACGAGGTATGTCGTAAATTAGGAAGTCAAAAGGACCTTAACGAATGTAGGTATGCGACCCATCAAACGATTCAGCGTTGCTTAAAGTACGTCAAGTGTCACGAGAGTACGTTAAATGTCACGTGAGTACGTTAAATGTCACGTGAGTACGTCAAGCGTCACGTAAAACGTCACGTGTCACGTTATACGTAATGTGTCACATTAAAAACACACACACACACACATGTTGAATATTTTTGTTCATGTACAGGGAATGTCACAAATCAAGAAGTCAAAAGGTCCTTAACGAATGTGGCATGTGACCCATCAAACGATTCAACGTTACGCAAAGTATGTCAAGCGTCACGTGAGTACGTTTAAAAACATACACACATGCACAACAACGTGACATGTCACATTAGTAGACATTGTTAACATATGACATTGTTGTCGTTGTTTACATACAGCATTGTTGACTGCCATTGTTTACATAGGGCATTGTTGACATATGACATTGTTGCCATTGTTTACATACGGCATTGTTGACTGCCATTGCTTACACACACATGACATTGTGGACATATGACATTGTTGCGATTGTTTACATACGGCATTGTTGACTGCCATTGTTTGCATAGAGCATTGTTGACATATGACATTGTAGCCATTGGTGACATTGTTGCCATTGGTGACATTGTTGCCATTGTTTACATACGGCATTGTAGACATATGTCTTCAAATTTCCCTTATACTTGAATACTATGTTTTTATTTAATGTCATTACGGAATTTTGGAAAATATGGGAAGCAAGATTTTTGATACATAATCTTTATTTCATTCACATATTCATTGTATTTAAATCAATTTTCGGTGATAATGTATTATCGTATCGATCGTCGGTAAAACATCTAAACCATGACAATAAAACCCACAATAATCTTTTTTAAAAATAAAATTACTTAATAAATTCAAAGTTTACGAGAGATGAAAAGTATGACAGTGACATTGAGCGAAGGGTGTTGGCAGGAAAACAAATGAATGGGGCTCTGCATAGCTTTATGAATAGCCAGAAAGTGTCAAAAAAGACACGTCTGGCTGTGCATAGAAGTGTGTTGGTTCCTACACTTATGTATGGTAGTGAATGTTGGGTTTGGCAGAAGAAGCATGAAAATAGGATTAATACTGCGGAGATGAGTAGTCTGAGAAGTATAGCCGGAGTGACTCGGTTGGATAAGGTAAAGAATAGTGAGATTAGAGAACGCTGTGGTGTAAAAGAAGATGTGGTTACAAAGATAGATAAAGGAATGCTTAGATGGTTTGGACACGTTGAAAGAATGGATGAAGGAAGATTGACGAAACAAATTTATAAAGCGAGTGTGAATGGACAAGTCGGTCGACCTCGGAGAACATATCTTGATCCGATCAACATTGTTTTGAGGAAAGGCCAGGTCAAGAGTACCAACAACCGACGAGCATGTATGAGAGCACTGATGAAAGTAGAGGAAGCAAAAGATGTGTGTAAGAACCGTAGCGAAAGTGAAAGGAAGTGGTCTCTGCCTACCCCCATGGGAAAAAGGCGTGACTTTATGTATGTAATAAAATCTCAAGAGTACCAACGACCAAGAACACTAATGCAAGTAGTTCATTGTATTTAAAACAATTTTCGATAATAATATATTATCGTACCGATCGTCGGTAAAACATCGAAACCATGACAATAAAAACCCCAATAATCTTTATTAAAAATCATGAATAAAACAAACAAGAATTAGCTTAAGTCCTTATGATGACATTTATTGCCTGGAACTATCGATACTCTTCCTTTTGGGTCATTATAGTTTAAATAAATATATATTTTTTTCACCCTAGCACATCTCTTTAGTTAAAGAAATGAATAGTTTGATCCTTATTCAGCTTTTAGACGATACATATCTCTAAAGGTAGTGTCAAGTCCGGGATGCGTACGCGCTCGCTGGCCGCTGCGAAAATAATATAGATGGGTATATATACAGGGGGGCGCATGAACTGGCAAAACTTTTGGAACTATTGGAAAAAATATATTTTTAACAAAAAAAAAACCTTGGTTAAAAGAACTATTTAAGCTCCCTTTTTTCATGTATCACGCAATAAATCGTCTTGTGACGTCATCAAAAGATTCAGCATTACGCAAAGTACGTCGACCATCACGTTAAACGTCATGTAAGTACGTCAAGCGTCCCCTTAAACGTCACGTGTGTACGTTGAATGTAAACACAGCGACGTTAAACGTCACGTGTGTATGTCAAACGTAAACGTCACGTTAAACGTCACGTGTCACATAAAAACACACACACACACACACCAGTTTGATTTAAACAATCTGCATGGTTAAAGCCCTATATCGAGCTGAACAATCGTTTAAGGACTACAGCTACCAGTTTATTTGCAAAGAATGAATTAAAATTCTCGAACAACGCGGTGTTCGTCAAAACAATGGAAAATAAACGCTTCCGCAGTTGGTAAGTTCATACGAGGGTCGTTACAGATCAAAAAATTTAATTTCTAGCGTCAGATTTCACAATAGATCAATTTTTGATGATAATTTAATACGCAAAGTACGTCGACCGTCACGTTAAACGTCACGTGAGTACGCCAAGCGTCACGTTAAACGTCATGTGAGTACGTCAAGCGTCACCTTAAACGTCACGTGTGTACGTCAAACGTAAACACAGCGTCACGTTAAACGTCACGTGTGTATGTCAAACGTAAACGTCACGTGTCACATAAAAACACACACACACACACCAGTTTGATTTAAACAATCTGCATGGTTAAAGCCCTATATCGAGCTGAACACTCGTTTAAGGACTACAGCTACCAGTTTATTTGCAAAGAGTCAGTTTAAACTCGCGAACAACGCGGTGTTCGACAAAAGAATAGAAAATAAACGCTTTCGCAGTTAGTAAGTTCATACGAGGGTCGTTACAGGACAAAAAATTTAATTTCTAGCGCCAGATTTCACAATAGATCAATTTTTGAAAGCGAACGAGCAAGATATTTTAAAACATTTTAGTCATTTGAAAATTGCAGGACCTCGAAAATTTAAAGTTGGCGCCATTGTACGAATTAGTAAAGCCAAACACGTTTTTAAGAAAGGTTATACACCCAATTGGTCAACGGAATTATTTAAAATCACAAAATGTAAGATAACCAATCCTGCAACGTATCTTCTGGAAGATATGATGGAGGCACAAATCAAAGGAGCCTTCTACGCGGAAGAATTACAGAAAACTGCTAATCTTGATATCTACTTAGTAGAAAAGGAACTTGGACGCAAAGGAAATAAAATGTACGTCAAATGGTTAGGCATAAAAGGCAACATTTGTTTAATTATGAACAAAAATCGACTTTTAAGTGGAGGGGAGGAAGGTTACAAATATCCTTTGTTTAACCTTATTATAAAATAAGCATTATGTATTAAAATTAATCAATTTTGACTTTATTTCTAAATTTTTTTTATAAACATCCTTGAAGATATAAAAAGAAAAAAGCCATACGGTTTAGTACCATTTGACTATTCACATTAAACGTTGATAGATTTTTGCGTGCAAGT
The DNA here is from genome assembly GCA_950111635.1 of Agelastica alni. Classification (NCBI taxonomy): domain Eukaryota; kingdom Metazoa; phylum Arthropoda; class Insecta; order Coleoptera; family Chrysomelidae; genus Agelastica; species Agelastica alni. Next base: position 25,907,985 of record OX467718.1, on the reverse strand, counting down.
GCTCCAAGAAGAAAAAAGTAAGTTTAAATTATTGTTGTGTGTGTTTTGTCTCACAAAATATTCTTATTTTTGATTTTAGATGAATTTGGAAAAATTAAACGAAGTTTCCTCCATTACAGCACGGAAACCTATAGTAAAGCTGCAGGAGCTACCAATAGGAGTTCCTCAAGCAATTTATGCTGCGAAAATAACCAAAACACCATATGGTACAAGCGTTCTTCTTGACTTGGGTGATAAAGTCACATTCCTACCCAACAGAGTGACTGCTACCTATGAGCCGTATATTAGCCATTTCGAGAAAGGGAAATACAGCTTAACATACCAAGGATCTTACGATTGTGGCCGCCCCCATTTGGCTGCAGCATTTGAAATTAAAGAAATTTAGTCCGATATTCCAACAAAAGAGAGCATGAAAAATAAAGTCGATAATGTTTTTGCAATGACTTGTGTAATATTGGCATCTATTTTTGTTTTAATTTTAAAATTTATCTTAAAAATTGTAAAACGAAAATTTAAATCTACATGTAATATAAAAGTTGATGATGAATACACATAGTGTTTTAATAAAACATCCAATTTTTCTTAAACATTTATTTAAAATAATTATAATGGTATTACAACATTAGAAAACCAGTGACGGAGACGTTGTACATTTCGTTCGGTACACGAATATGGTCCAGAGGCGTGGCAGGGGTTTGGATCCTGGGCAATTTTAATATTGTTGACATATGACTTGTTGCCATTGTTTACATATGACATTGTTAACATATGACATTGTAGCCATTTTTGACATTGTTTACATACGACGTTGTTGACTGCCATTGTTTACATACGACATTGTTGACATATGTCATCAAATTTCCCTTATACTTGAATACTATGGGACTACATATGTTTTTATCTAATGTCATTACGGAATTTTGGCAAATATGGAAAGCAAGATTTTCGATCCAAATTTTTTATTTTATTCACATATTCATTGTATTTAAATTAATTTTCTTTTGTTTAACTTTTTAACTTTATTTTTAACACTTATATTTTAAAACTAAAAATTAATTTTATAAACATTTTTATTTGTATGATACTGTTAAAATGATTTTTTCGAGTACTTTTTTAGTTTTAAATCCAATTTTAGATATTTACTTAAATTTTGAACATTTTAACATTTTCTACGTTAATTAACTGAAATAAATGTCAAATGTTTGAGACGTGTGTCGAACGTTACTTCCAAAAATAATTGAAACGAAACAATATTCATCCATTTCCTTTATTTAACTCAAAAATAAAAAAAAATTTAATTAGTTTACACAATTATTTGGAAAATTTGGGAAGCAAGATTTTCGATACATAATCTTTATTTCATTCACATATTCATTGTATTTAAATTAATTTTCTTTTGTTTAACTTTTTAAATTTATTTTTAACACTTATATTTTAAAACTAAAGATTAATTTTATAAACATTTTTATTTGTATGATACTGTTAAAATGATTTTTTCGAGTACTTTTTTAGTTTTAAATCCAATTTTAGATATTTACTTAAATTTTGAACATTTTAATATTTTTTACGTTAATTAACTGAAATAAATGTCAAATGTTTGAGGCATGTGTCGAACGTTACTTTCAAAAATAATTGAAACGAAACAATATTCATTCATTTCCTTTATTTAACTCAAAGTTTTTTTTTTTAATTAGTTTACATAATTAAAGTAGAATAGGCCCATTATCTGCAACATAAAAAAAAAAAACATTTGTAAAATAAAAATATAAAATCATAGATAAATTTTTATCTTAATGCCCAAACCCATGTCTCGCTCTCGAGTACCTTCATATATATACTGTAGTGGCCCACATCCCCTACGCATATCATTGATGGAGGTGGGTTGCCTCCAGTCTCGCTCTCAAATACCTCCATATATATACTGTAGGGGCCCACATCCCCTACGCATATCATTGATGGAGGTGGGTTGCCTCCACGAGAACCCATCATAATTATGATGGGTTTAGCCTGTAAAAAAAAAGTTTTAATTAAAATTTAATGTACTAAAATTGACACAAAGAATTTTTAATTTAGTAAAAAAATATTTAAAATGATTAAAACCTTATGTTAATACGAAAATAAGCATAAAAAAAGTTAGCCTAAGAAATTTTAGTTGGAAATTAAATTTATTCTTAAAACTACCAACACCAAAGTAAGATTGGTAGAAATAATTAGCAAATGGTTTTGTTTACTTACTCTTTGATGTGGGAGTAATGCTTCCCTTACTCTGGTATATATAAGGTGTTCTAATCGTCTGTCTGTAAAGCAATTTTAAATTGAAAACTAGTGTGTAAAAAATAACAAATTTGATTAAAAATCAGTATTATCAAAAATTAAATAATTATAAAGCTCAGATGATGAGAATTGTAAAATTAAATATAACTACTGCTGCATCAAAGATTTGTCTAGATTAATAAATAGTTGAGTAACTAAGAATAGACAAAAAATTTATTTGTGAGTGGTGTTTAAATTATTTTTTAACTGACGAAAAATAACTTTAAAATAAAAGTATTTTGAAAATTTGCAAAAATTTTGTAAAGAGTAAAAATTTAAAATAACAACATAATTAAAAAAGTTTTAGTTACTTATCCATCTCGTTTTAAATTCTAGTAAAAATGCACTTTTTATTTTTCCCTTTTATAGATTTTAAACCGTAGGTAAAATATATTTGAGATAAGCCGTCACTGTATGCGGTTTTTTTTGTTTTTCTTTTAGATTTAGTGCAAAAACAATGGATTTGCTAATTTTAAAATACAAATTTGTAATTTCTGTTACAAAGCGTTTAAAAAGATAAGTCGTCGTCATATCATTATGCATTTAAGATGTCCTCTGTGTAATTTAAGATTTAAAACAGAAACACAATATTTTAATTATAAATACTTATTGAAGGTGTTACAAGATTTGATTTCTTTACTTTAAAACTTAAAATCACTTAATATCTTTATATTTTAAAAAACCATTGCTTAATAAAGTTAAAAAAAAAAGTCGATAGAAAAATTGATCGTCCGTTAAAAACACCGACAAAATTTCTTTATTTAGAATAAAATAGTTACAATTATTTTTTTCTAACATAGAAATTAAATAAATAAAAATTAAAAAAAATGTTTCTTACCCATAATAAGCGTGACACTTGAAAACACAACAGAGCAACAACTATGCAAATATATTTATAATACATATTCTATAGAAACGTAGATTCAAGCATTCCTGAATTACCAGGTCAAACTTATATCAATGTCAGCAATAGCATCAGTTATTAAAAGACCAATTGTAATTTTTGCATTCAATTATATTTTCAAGAAACAATATCATATTATAATCATTTCATGTACACATCATATTTGCTTCCACGAGGATCACCTCTAACCCACGTGCCTTGGCCACAACAGTACATCCATTCATTTTCGCGTAATGGTTTCCCAGTAGTATTAACACGCATAAAATAATTAAAAAAATTAAAATATTTATTTTACTACTAAAATTCTTACACTCTTATATTATATGTAGAAATGTTATAGAATGTATTTAATATCTGAAATTTAAGCAATTGTTTTCATATTGGCTAGTCAAATAAGCCTTAATGGTTTATGAACGTTAAATGAAGAAAAGATCGATTTTAAAAAAATTTCATGCACAAATCAACAATTTAAAAAAAATTACATGTTATTCGTAAAATGAAATTAGCTTTAATAGTAGAGATTTCAATTGTTTCTTCAAACTTTGAGAAAGGCACAGCATCTTGACTGATTAACAAATATTATTTACAGTATATTTATAGAAACTTAAAATTTCGGGGAACCAATAAAACAAAACTTTTTGAAAAAATTATTTATTTAAATCATTAATTGTGGTAATTCTATAAAAGTAGATAAACTCTCTCAATGCACTATTTAACAAATCATTTGGAAGTATTTCCGACAATAATAATAACGATAATTCACCATTCAGTTTACAAAAACCAATAATATTGCGATAATATGAACAGAAACTAAGTTTGTTTAATAAATTTACTCGATGTGTCAGCAAATGCGCGTGGATTTTAAGAATTTCTTGAACATCTTCTTTGCACAAATAGTACTCGACGTCGTGTTTTTTTAAAACCAGGAATTTGGTATCATCATAAACTAGTTGCATGATGGTACAATAATCGCCACAGTGAAACGTTATGGGGGTGTTATCATCGTCTTCATCGGGATACGTAGGTGACATCTCATGAAAAAAATCTTCCATCCTTTTCTCCAAAATACTGATGAGGGTACCCCATTCAAAATCGTCAAAAGATATTTTAGTAGGCCCAAAATGATTGCCGGAGAAAACGTCCGCGCAGGACTAAGGCCACATCGAACTTCATATTCTGACAACATATATGTCGTTAGCAGTAAGTAATGCACTTCACGTTTGGCAGCATCTTCGTAGGATTGAACAATTGTTTCCATAGAAGGTGCCCCCGGCAATACGAATTCGGACATTTCAAAGTCATTACTCACGCTATCATCACTACTCGACGTCATACTAAAATGATTACTGTCTTGACTGCTGCACATGATGACGCGAATTTTATAATTCGTTTTAAATTATTTTAAAAAAACTTTTATTTACTTTAACAAAATTATAAATATAATATAAAAAATATAAAAACGAAGCTAACAATTTAGAAATAAAGTCAAAATTGATTAATTTTAATACATAATGCTTATTTAATAATAAAGTTAAACAAAGGAAAATGCGAGCGTAACATTTTTTTTAGATAAGCAATTTCTGGAAGCTTCTAGAACTGCTGCGTCGCAAAAATGGTTCTAATAGAAGTCAGCGGAAATGACGCATATAACTCGCGCATATTTGTAACCTTCCTCCCCTCCACTTAAAAGTCGATTTTTGTTCATAATTAAACAAATGTTGCCTTTTATGCCTAACCATTTGACGTACATTTTATTTCCTTTGCGTCCAAGTTCCTTTTCTACTAAGTAGATATCAAGATTAGCAGTTTTCTGTAATTCTTCCGCGTAGAAGGCTCCTTTGATTTGTGCCTCCATCATATCTTCCAGAAGATACGTTGCAGGATTGGTTATCTTACTGTGACCTACTTTATTATGTTCATTACATAAAAAAATAGAACACAATGTGCTGACGGCAGCTGTTCGCCGGAGAACAGATAAAGTGAGTTCGAATTATTTACGGCTCTAAGAATGAAAATTCAAATTCATTAAGGGCGCCACCCAATTTAGATATTGCTTTACTATATTTGGATAATTGAGAAAACCAAATATCTATCTTTAACAAAATACCTAAAATGACTTAATATTAAATTTTCTTAGACATTCAGGCTGGGCAAATAGGAGAATAAAAAAACATATCACATATAAGAATATAATTAGAATATCAAAGTGGACAAGGCAAAATAGGTTGTAGACCAGGGAACCATAAAATAATAATTACATAAATTAAATAACATATATAATAATATTAACTAATGTATTATAGCGAAATACATACACTTTTATACCTGGTGTTATACCGCTCAAAGTTACCAGAATGGGGTATAATGGTAAGAAATAAACCTGTGACTGAATCTGCTGTCACATAGTACTATGTGAGAACTTCACAAAAGTCCTTTAGATTATAGTTTATAAAATTATCACGGTGGTATAATATACGATATCAATAATTAGTAATTATTTAAAATGATGGTATGATAAGCACTAATATGATAAAATAGTTATAAAAAATTTCAAAAAGGTAAGAGAACACTGAAGGTGTAAAAAAACCTGGTATTAAAGTCCAATGGTCCACATATGTAGCCTCTATCCAAGGTCCACTTGATGTAGTTGAAGACACAAAAACGAAGACAGGAAGAAGACAGGAAACAGACAGCAAAACGAAGAGAAGGCAGAAGAAAGGCTCAACCTTCCAGGTCAGCCAGGGGTCGATGATGCAACTCAGCAGGTCTCTAGCCTCTATCGGCTACTACTAGATCTCATCCGGTGGATGTCTGTCGACTCTGGCCAGGATTTAAAAGCGACTCGGTGTTGGTCCTCGTGGGAATCTTGACCAAAGTCAAGAGTTGCCACAAGAGTCGTCGTTCGATTTCCAGGAGTCTGATGGTGAGAGCTAAGCTGTACCCTAACACCCTTCTGAGAAGGGAGGTAAAACTAGAAGATATCCATAACAGCAAACAGGACTAAAACGGACTAACAGGACATCAGGACAAAATGGCGGTGTTCCCACCGCATGGCAGCTTACCGGTGTTTGGCACAAATCCCCATATAAGGCTCCAAAAAAAACCACTAACGATGGGTGCGACTTGATCTCGGCCCAAACGGCACTTCGTAAATTCCCCCCTAAGGGTTAATTTCGGTTCAATACCGAAAAAGAATCCCAAACACGAGACAAGCACACCTCATCATGGCCGCACCGAAAAAAAAAGCTCCTCGACGACCACGAGGACAGAACCATCCTCCTATTTCTAACAGTTGCCAGAAAAAACTGCACATCCTGTATGAAATCAGCGCCAGTTTTGAATTCCTAGCCTCTCATTGGTCAGAACCATAAATGCTATTGATTGACAGAATGAATTTCATAGAATGTAATCTAAAAGACCATTCTTCTTCTTTCTTTTCTACTATTGCACGAAACATTAACGGCTAACCGACTTGAGACCGATGACAGAAGTTCTATGAAAGAAGAACAGTGACACGCCCACAATGACTCGACGTCTAGAAAGTAAATAAATATAACCTTTAAGATTATATTTTGAAAAATAAAGAAAAAACCCAGTAAATACCTAGAGATCTCATTCAGAATCAACAAAATCCTGGGACAAACCTTCAATAGCCTAGAATTCATCATACCAGAGAACACAACGGTATGTCGCCTGCTCACATGTGAATGGATGTTTTTATTGACTTCACTATCTTAAATTTCAGAAATCCAGGAATCCAGCCAGAAATCATAAGGTTCCTGCAGCTTGAGTATATTACTTTCAACAGCTCTTAGAATGTCAGAAGCAAGAGTATTACCTAGTGTTGAAACTTGTGAAATTCACTAGTATTCAACTATATATATGTTTGTTTTGAAATAGTGAAATAAATGTTTTATTCAGGAATTTGATATCAAAACTGAATGTTCTCTGTAAGTACTATGCCCAATAAATAAAAAAACTATTATATATAAAAAAACAAAATTAGCTGGTGGCAATTTCAAATGCTACAATGCCCAATAAATGAAAAATTTACTATATATAAAAAAACAAAATTAACGAGTAGCAATTTCAAATGCTACACATACCCCTCTCCGAAGAGTAAAAATTTGTAAACAAATTTTTATGAGGTAGTAGCTACTTAGTGATAGTAATTGATTTATATATAGTATCTTCGCGTACCACACGTTCCTTAAGGAAGTCAAAATCAGTAGAATGTCTATATAGGGAAAGAAATCAAAATCGGTTTACAAGTCAAAATCGGTTTACAGGTCAAAATCGGTATGTCAAATCAAAATCACTAGTAAATTGAATGAATTGCTAAAAAAATAGAAGAAATATCTACACAAGGTAATAATGATGTTCATTTCAGGTTGATCAGACCTATATGAAACATCAACAGGAAAAATGAATTAAAGTATGCATACTCTTAAGGGAACATTCATAATTAGATTTCCTACTAATTATTTTCTTCAAAAAAAATAGGAAAACCAACCAAGGTTTCCTAAGTTGCACCAGCAAAAATTGTCAAAGATTGACCTCAAAATTTGTAATTGCAATTACCTAATATTGTGCACCAACGCAACAAATATTGTGCACCAACGCACCAAAAATTGTGCAACAACGCACCAAAAAATTTGTGCACCAACGCACCAAAAATTGTGCACCAACGCACCAAAAATTTTGAACCAACTCACCAAAAAAATTGTGCACCAACGCACCAAAAATTTGTGCACCAACGCACCAAAAAAATTGTGCACCAACGCACAAAAAAATCAGTAAAACTTTAGCATTAAGTTTACTTAAATGAAACATTTAACCAAACCACTACAGATATACTCTGTGTACAAATCTAAAAAATTACGGTTTGAATTAAATAACTATCCAACAGAAACATCTGAATTGGATCCAAAATATTCCTTTAGATCTTTAATATGCCATTCTCCAGCAGGAGAACCATCCATATTATCTAAGGAATAAACTAAACGAGATATTCGCTTCTTCACTATACATAATATATATTTCGGCGCCAGCTTGGCACTGAATTTACTCGCAGCATCAGAAAGAATTTTATTCCTTTTCCAAACTTTATCACCCTCATTAAATACATGATCTCTTTTCCTGAGATTGTAAGATTTTGCATTCCTCTGATAAGCTTTATGTAGTCTATCCTGGATAGTCACAAATACTTCACTAAGACCCTTGACATCTTGAACATAACTATCCCTACAATCAGGTAAAAGTTCTATGTCTTGAGTGTTAGGAAGGTTACCATAAAAATTACCAGAAATAGGCACATTACGACCAAAATTTAGAAAAGCAGGAGAATAATGGGTGACTTCATGGGTTGCTGTATTTATTGCCTGTTGAATCTTATACAATTCTTTATCCCAATCTTTGTGTTCATCCACATAACTTCTAATAGCTTGACCTATAGTCTTATTGGTTCTTTCTACAAAATTACACTGTGCTGAATAACGAGGGGTGTACCATATTTTCTGAACTTTATATGTTTCAGCTAACTTCTTAAACTGTTTACCAGCAAACTGAGTTCCATTATCACAGATAATGAACTGTGGTACTCCAAATATCAAAAAAACTTGATTTTCCATAAATTTAATTATGCTAGGTGCCTTGGCATCTCGCATTGGACACAACAATGTATATTTAGTAAAGAAATCTGAAACAACCAATAAATAAGTGAAACCTTTTGAAGATCTGGGAAATGGTCCCATGATATCAACAGCAATAGTCTGAAAAGGATATTTAACGGAACGTTGAGTACCCATAAGTCCCATACGAGGAGTGTTCGATAATTTTTGCGACTGGCAGACTTTACACAACTTAACATATCTCAAAATATCACCTCTCATTTTAGGCCAATAGTAATGTTCTTGGACTCTCGAAAGTGTTTTAAAAAAACCAAAATGACTACAAATGGATGGATCATGCGAATCTTTTATGACATCAATTCTTTGTGATTTCGGAACAACTACTTTCCATTCAACTATATTAGATTTAATGGGTACTTTTGAAGGAACATATTTATATATCAAATCATTATCTACTTTAAAATGAGAATAAGCAACAGGATCTTGTAAAACTTTAGCTCGCAGAGAGGAATACCAATTGTCTGAATCAGACTTAACATCTATTAAATCAACTTCTAACTTATTGTCTGTTTCTGAAAAAGGCATTCGGGAGAGAAAATCTGGCACCCGATTATTTGCACCCTTTGTATAGGCCAACTCAAAAGTGTGTTGCCTTAATTTAACAGCCCATCTGGCTAATCTGCCGGAAGGATCTTTAAGATTATGTAGCCAGAGCAGACTATGGTGATCAGTAGTCACCTTAAAAACAGTTCCTTCAATATAAGGGCGAAATTTATCTATCAAAAAGATTAAACTGAGTAATTCCCTCTCTGTTACACTGTAATTCCTTTCAGATTTTGATAGGGACCTTGAGGCATAGGCAATGACTCTCTCGGCACCCTGAACTTCCTGAGTCAACACACCACCCACGCCTACATCACTTGCGTCGCACTGGATGGTAAACGGCAAAGCAAAATCAGGGGGACATAAAATGGGTGCTGATACAAGAGCCTTCTTGATGGCGAGAAAAGAAGTTTCTGCCTCAGGAGTCCACTCTATAGGTTGCTTTTTACCTTTCCCTCTTAACAAAGCACTAATAGGAGCTATTAAAGTAGAAAAATTATCAATAAATCTCCTATACCATGAACAAAGACCCATAAATCGTTTTATCTCAGTACTAGTAGTTGGACGAGCATAATTAACCATAACCGAGACTTTGGAAGGATCAGTCCTGATACCTTGCCTGTCAATGACAAAACCGAGATATTTAAGAGATGTTTTGAAAAACTCACATTTTTTCAAGTTTATGGTTAAATTAGCATCTTTTAAAATATCTTTCACTTCATATAAAAGATTTACATGTTCTTCAAAAGTAGCTGAAATGATGATAATATCATCCAAATAAGTAAATAGATGAGGTTCAAATCGGGGGCCAAACAACGCATCACACAGCCTTTGTTGCGTCTGCGCGCTGTTACATAAACCAAACGGCATAACATTAAAGTGAAATAATCCTCGTCCTGGAATACTAAACGCAGTCTTTTCTTTAGACGAGTCTGTAAGTGGAACTTGCCAAAACGCTTTTCTTAAATCGATACTCGATATATACTTAGCATTTCTCAACAAAGTTAAGATTCTGTCTATCCTTGGCAGTGGATAACTATCGTGTTTAGTAAGTTCATTCAACTTACGTCCATCAAAACAAAATCTGTATTCACCAGAAGATTTCTTAACTAACAAGACGGGACTGTTCCAAGGACTGTGAGACGGTTCAACGACATCCAATTTGAGCATGTCATCTAGTTCATCATTAAGCATGTTCAACATATACGGTGACATTAAATACTGTCTCTGCTTAAACGGTTTTGCATCACCAGTATCTATCTCTAAAGTTATTTTATCAGTTCGACCTAAACGAGAATCACTACTAATTTCCTTAAATGAGTTTACTAAATCTATCATCTGCTTCTCTTGTTCCTGTGTGAACTCATCATCAATACTAGTCTCAAAAATACTACATTGTTGAGATGTGGCAACAATGTCAACAGTTTCACCTGAAACTCGACATTTAATGTCCCAACTAAAGTCATGAAAATCAATGGACACACTAAATTTACTACAAAAATCACTACCCAAAATAAAAGATTGTGATAGGGAAGGTACTACTAATGCAGGAATAATTTGTATATCCCCATTTATATTGATAGGCAAATCCACTATACCATCAACTTTTTGTTGTGTACCATCAGCTGTTAGAACATGGTTTAAGTGAGGACTTCTTATTATTAAATCTAAATCTTTTATTGTTCTTAAACCTCCCTGACCTATAACTGATATGTTGGCACCACTATCTAGAAGTGCAATGACATTAGTGTCCACAAGTTGGATTTTTACATAAGGCCTATTATCATTGTTTTTCTTAATCAATAAAGGAGCTACAAAATTTATGGAATCTCCCTCATTATTAAAATTTTGACTATTGGCTCTTGAAATTTTTGGAGAAAATTGAGAGCCTTTTACAACATTCTTCTTTATTTGTTTCCCTTTACACCTAACACAGTCTCTGAAAACAACATTTGGTGTTCCACATTTAAAACAAAACTTTTTCTTGATGCCTGACTTACAATCTTGAAAAGTATGATTAGGTAAATTGCATCTCCAACAAATAACAGGATTTCTCACTTTAGGGTTTCCCACTTTATAACTAGCTGTACCAACTGTTGAGGAAGGGGCAGGAATGCTATTTGAAGCCAAATTCGAAGTTGCAGGTGAAGAATTTGAAGGTGGAAAATTTGATGTTGAAGTGGCATTTCTGAATTTATTTTTCCGGAATTTATTACCAGAATCTATATTCTTATGAGCAGGGTTTCTGTTCACTTGGGTATTTGAAATGAAAGCTAATTCAGGATCATCTAGCATAGCTACTGATCTACTCTGGGGACTAGAACTACTGGGGCATAGTGCATCAGATTCCTCTAACTTCTTACATAAAGTTCCAAGATGTGAAACTGAATCTATATCACACAAAGCCAACCTACTTCTATAATCAGACTTTAGTCCCATTTTAATATATCTTATTTTAGTAACCTCAGCTGCTCCATGACTGAGTCTATTAAAAAGAGCTTCCATACAAGCAATATAAATAACTACTGGTTCTGTATTACCCTGTTTCCGGTTCTTAATTTGTAGCCAAACTTCATCTTCAAAATCTGAGACTAGAAAATCTTTCCTCATTTTTAAAGTTAATGAGTCCCAATCAGTGACCTGAGATTTAATGTATCTATACCAGAAGGTAGCTTTTCCTGTAAAAAGATCACTAGCAGACTCAAAAAGCTCTACTTTAGAAACATGTCTAGCTTGAGCAAGTTCTTCAATTCGCTCTATGAACGACAAAAGATTTTAAGAATCTCCATCAAATTGAATTCCCAATTTGTAGACAGGAGTTGATTTCGAGAAATTTGGAGAGAAAGAATTACTGGTAGATTGTCTCAGAGAAGGATTAACAGTGGAATTCATTAAAGGCACATTAACTGGTTCAGATTCCTGTTCCGACACCTTGTCATGTAATTCAGCATCTAGTTGTAGAGATGTGGCATAGGACTCATTTTTAAACAATGACATATCTTCAAAGTTTTCATCGGTGTTATTTAATGGAATTCTCTGAATCCTCAAAGTCACATGACATAATCTAGATACTACTCTTTTATAAGTGGAATCTGTAGAAGGACCATCAAAATCACTAATTAAAAATTTAATAGAAGTTAATGTGTTTTCTATCTCTGTTTTTTCAATCTCAAAATTAAAAGATGGATCTACTAAGGCCAGAACATTCTGTCCTTGTTGTATCTCTTTTGAAATCAAACGACCTAAAATTTTTCTCTTATCATCCATATTACGTTCAGAAATAACACCTCTGATCCTCAACTCATAGTTGATCTCAGCTATCAGCAAGTGTTTTACCTTAAGTGAATCCATAGTGACTTGTAATGAGCAGAAACAAAAAGCAAATGTAATATCTAACTAATTTGATATTGAGTTATCAATATCAGGTTGTCAGTCACAAAAATATCTATGAAAATCCCTATGAAAAATATCTGTCAAAATTGTTACCAGAAAATTATTTTCAAAAAAGGAAATTTTCAAAAAGGAAATCTTTAAAATTTGCTATCTTAGCTCCGAAATATATAATTATTACAAATGAACACACATACACGGTTCCTAGATATCTCAAAAAAATAACTTATCCTGTTTACCTGTTTCAAAAACACCTAAAGCTGTTCCTGAAATGTCTGTCTTCAAATAAACAATAAGACTTGAAGGACAGGTTGTAATTATTCAACTAAATGTACCAAACCAAAAAATCTAAGAAAATCAATTCAGGTTTTTCAAAAAATTTCTAACATGAATTTCTGAATTTTCGGGCCCCACGTTGGGCGCCATTTATGTGACCTACTTTATTATGTTCATTACATAAAAAAATAGAACACAATGTGCTGACGGCAGCTGTTCGCCGGAGAACAGATAAAGTGAGTTCGAATTATTTACGGCTCTAAGAATGAAAATTCAAATTCATTAAGGGCGCCACCCAATTTAGATATTGCTTTACTATATTTGGATAATTGAGAAAACCAAATATCTATCTTTAACAAAATACCTAAAATGACTTAATATTAAATTTTCTTAGACATTCAGGCTGGGCAAATAGGAGAATAAAAAAACATATCACATATAAGAATATAATTAGAATATCAAAGTGGACAAGGCAAAATAGGTTGTAGACCAGGGAACCATAAAATAATAATTACATAAATTAAATAACATATATAATAATATTAACTAATGTATTATAGCGAAATACATACACTTTTATACCTGGTGTTATACCGCTCAAAGTTACCAGAATGGGGTATAATGGTAAGAAATAAACCTGTGACTGAATCTGCTGTCACATAGTACTATGTGAGAACTTCACAAAAGTCCTTTAGATTATAGTTTATAAAATTATCACGGTGGTATAATATACGATATCAATAATTAGTAATTATTTAAAATGATGGTATGATAAGCACTAATATGATAAAATAGTTATAAAAAATTTCAAAAAGGTAAGAGAACACTGAAGGTGTAAAAAAACCTGGTATTAAAGTCCAATGGTCCACATATGTAGCCTCTATCCAAGGTCCACTTGATGTAGTTGAAGACACAAAAACGAAGACAGGAAGAAGACAGGAAACAGACAGCAAAACGAAGAGAAGGCAGAAGAAAGGCTCAACCTTCCAGGTCAGCCAGGGGTCGATGATGCAACTCAGCAGGTCTCTAGCCTCTATCGGCTACTACTAGATCTCATCCGGTGGATGTCTGTCGACTCTGGCCAGGATTTAAAAGCGACTCGGTGTTGGTCCTCGTGGGAATCTTGACCAAAGTCAAGAGTTGCCACAAGAGTCGTCGTTCGATTTCCAGGAGTCTGATGGTGAGAGCTAAGCTGTACCCTAACACCCTTCTGAGAAGGGAGGTAAAACTAGAAGATATCCATAACAGCAAACAGGACTAAAACGGACTAACAGGACATCAGGACAAAATGGCGGTGTTCCCACCGCATGGCAGCTTACCGGTGTTTGGCACAAATCCCCATATAAGGCTCCAAAAAAAACCACTAACGATGGGTGCGACTTGATCTCGGCCCAAACGGCACTTCGTAAATTCCCCCCTAAGGGTTAATTTCGGTTCAATACCGAAAAAGAATCCCAAACACGAGACAAGCACACCTCATCATGGCCGCACCGAAAAAAAAAGCTCCTCGACGACCACGAGGACAGAACCATCCTCCTATTTCTAACAGTTGCCAGAAAAAACTGCACATCCTGTATGAAATCAGCGCCAGTTTTGAATTCCTAGCCTCTCATTGGTCAGAACCATAAATGCTATTGATTGACAGAATGAATTTCATAGAATGTAATCTAAAAGACCATTCTTCTTCTTTCTTTTCTACTATTGCACGAAACATTAACGGCTAACCGACTTGAGACCGATGACAGAAGTTCTATGAAAGAAGAACAGTGACACGCCCACAATGACTCGACGTCTAGAAAGTAAATAAATATAACCTTTAAGATTATATTTTGAAAAATAAAGAAAAAACCCAGTAAATACCTAGAGATCTCATTCAGAATCAACAAAATCCTGGGACAAACCTTCAATAGCCTAGAATTCATCATACCAGAGAACACAACGGTATGTCGCCTGCTCACATGTGAATGGATGTTTTTATTGACTTCACTATCTTAAATTTCAGAAATCCAGGAATCCAGCCAGAAATCATAAGGTTCCTGCAGCTTGAGTATATTACTTTCAACAGCTCTTAGAATGTCAGAAGCAAGAGTATTACCTAGTGTTGAAACTTGTGAAATTCACTAGTATTCAACTATATATATGTTTGTTTTGAAATAGTGAAATAAATGTTTTATTCAGGAATTTGATATCAAAACTGAATGTTCTCTGTAAGTACTATGCCCAATAAATAAAAAAACTATTATATATAAAAAAACAAAATTAGCTGGTGGCAATTTCAAATGCTACAATGCCCAATAAATGAAAAATTTACTATATATAAAAAAACAAAATTAACGAGTAGCAATTTCAAATGCTACATTACATTTTGTGATTTTAAATAATTCCGTTGACCAATTGGGTGTATAACCTTTCTTAAAAACGTGTTTGGCTTTACTAATTCGTACAATGGCGCCAACTTTAAATTTTCGAGGTCCTGCAATTTTCAAATGACTAAAATGTTTTAAAATATCTTGCTCGTTCGCTTTCAAAAATTGATCTATTGTGAAATCTGGCGCTAGAAATTAAATTTTTTGTCCTGTAACGACCCTCGTATGAACTTACTAACTGCGAAAGCGTTTATTTTCTATTCTTTTGTCGAACACCACGTTGTTCGCGAGTTTAAACTGACTCTTTGCAAATAAACTGGTAGCTGTAGTCCTTAAACGAGTGTTCAGCTCGATATAGGGCTTTAACCATGCAGATTGTTTAAATCAAACTGGTGTGTGTGTGTGTGTGTTTTTATGTGACACGTGACGTTTACGTTTGACATACACACGTGACGTTTAACGTGACGCTGTGTTTACGTTTGACGTACACACGTGACGTTTAAGGTGACGCTTGACGTACTCACATGACGTTTAACGTGACGCTTGGCGTACTCACGTGACGTTTAACGTGACGGTCGACGTACTTTGCGTATTAAATTATCATCAAAAATTGATCTATTGTGAAATCTGACGCTAGAAATTAAATTTTTTGATCTGTAACGACCCTCGTATAAACTTACCAACTGCGGAAGCGTTTATTTTCCATTGTTTTGACGAACACCGCGTTGTTCGAGAATTTTAATTCATTCTTTGCAAATAAACTGGTAGCTGTAGTCCTTAAACGATTGTTCAGCTCGATATAGGGCTTTAACCATGCAGATTGTTTAAATCAAACTGGTGTGTGTGTGTGTTTTTATGTGACACGTGACGTTTACGTTTGACATACACACGTGACGTTTAACGTCGCTGTGTTTACATTCAACGTACACACGTGACGTTTAAGGGGACGCTTGACGTACTTACATGACGTTTAACGTGATGGTCGACGTACTTTGCGTAATGCTGAATCTTTTGATGACGTCACAAGACGATTTATTGCGTGATACATGAAAAAAGGGAGCTTAAATAGTTCTTTTAACCAAGGTTTTTTTTTTGTTAAAAATATATTTTTTCCAATAGTTCCAAAAGTTTTGCCAGTTCATGCGCCCCCCTGTATATATACCCATCTATATTATTTTCGCAGCGGCCAGCGAGCGCGTACGCATCCCGGACTTGACACTACCTTTAGAGATATGTATCGTCTAAAAGCTGAATAAGGATCAAACTATTCATTTCTTTAACTAAAGAGATGTGCTAGGGTGAAAAAAATATATATTTATTTATACTATAATGACCCAAAAGGAAGAGTATCGATAGTCCCAGGCAATAAATGTCATCATAAGGACTTAAGCTAATTCTTGTTTGTTTGATTCATGAGATTTTAAGTAATTTTATTTTTAATAAAGATTATTGGGGTTTTTATTGTCATGGTTTCGATGTTTTACCGACGATCGGTACGATAATATATTATTATCGAAAATTGTTTTAAATACAATGAACTACTTGCATTAGTGTTCTTGGTCGTTGGTACTCTTGAGATTTTATTACATACATAAAGTCACGCCTTTTTCCCATGGGGGTAGGCAGAGACCACTTCCTTTCACTTTCGCTACGGTTCTTACACACATCTTTTGCTTCCTCTACTTTCATCAGTGCTCTCATACATGCTCGTCGGTTGTTGGTACTCTTGACCTGGCCTTTCCTCAAAACAATGTTGATCGGATCAAGATATGTTCTCCGAGGTCGACCGACTTGTCCATTCACACTCGCTTTATAAATTTGTTTCGTCAATCTTCCTTCATCCATTCTTTCAACGTGTCCAAACCATCTAAGCATTCCTTTATCTATCTTTGTAACCACATCTTCTTTTACACCACAGCGTTCTCTAATCTCACTATTCTTTACCTTATCCAACCGAGTCACTCCGGCTATACTTCTCAGACTACTCATCTCCGCAGTATTAATCCTATTTTCATGCTTCTTCTGCCAAACCCAACATTCACTACCATACATAAGTGTAGGAACCAACACACTTCTATGCACAGCCAGACGTGTCTTTTTTGACACTTTCTGGCTATTCATAAAGCTATGCAGAGCCCCATTCATTTGTTTTCCTGCCAACACCCTTCGCTCAATGTCACTGTCATACTTTTCATCTCTCGTAAACTTTGAATTTATTAAGTAATTTTATTTTTAAAAAAGATTATTGTGGGTTTTATTGTCATGGTTTAGATGTTTTACCGACGATCGATACGATAATACATTATCACCGAAAATTGATTTAAATACAATGAATATGTGAATGAAATAAAGATTATGTATCAAAAATCTTGCTTCCCATATTTTCCAAAATTCCGTAATGACATTAAATAAAAACATAGTATTCAAGTATAAGGGAAATTTGAAGACATATGTCTACAATGCCGTATGTAAACAATGGCAACAATGTCACCAATGGCAACAATGTCACCAATGGCTACAATGTCATATGTCAACAATGCTCTATGCAAACAATGGCAGTCAACAATGCCGTATGTAAACAATCGCAACAATGTCATATGTCCACAATGTCATGTGTGTGTAAGCAATGGCAGTCAACAATGCCGTATGTAAACAATGGCAACAATGTCATATGTCAACAATGCCCTATGTAAACAATGGCAGTCAACAATGCTGTATGTAAACAACGACAACAATGTCATATGTTAACAATGTCTACTAATGTGACATGTCACGTTGTTGTGCATGTGTGTATGTTTTTAAACGTACTCACGTGACGCTTGACATACTTTGCGTAACGTTGAATCGTTTGATGGGTCACATGCCACATTCGTTAAGGACCTTTTGACTTCTTGATTTGTGACATTTCCTGTACATGAACAAAAATATTCAACATGTGTGTGTGTGTGTTTTTAATGTGACACATTACGTATAACGTGACACGTGACGTTTTACGTGACGCTTGACGTACTCACGTGACATTTAACGTACTCACGTGACATTTAACGTACTCTCGTGACACTTGACGTACTTTAAGCAACGCTGAATCGTTTGATGGGTCGCATACCAACATTCGTTAAGGTCCTTTTGACTTCCTAATTTACGACATACCTCGTACTTATCCAAACATATTTGATTTCAACATTTTCATTGTCGATAGGTGGCGCTTTATAATCATTTAATTTCCGAAAATACTGATCTTGTATTAGTAACAAATTGACGTGACGTTTCATTTTATTTTTAGTAAACACAACAGGTATAACTATGTAAAATTATCTCTTCTCTGTTTTATTTAATTCTAAAGCATAGACGTTAACTGAAATTTTGTTTAGCTTCTCGAACTTTAAAATTTGATTTAATTTAATCGGAATTTCCATTCCCTTTATATTTAGAACGGCGTATCTTAAGATTAGCGTATGGGAATTTTCATAAAAACAATTTTTCCCATGCCAACATTCGTTAAGGTTCTTTTGACTTCTTAATTTGTGACATACCCTGTACTTGTACAACAATATCGCACACATTTAAACTGTGACTATGTGCGTGTGTAATTATTATCTCTGTCGCAATCAATATTACACCTCCTTTAATTATACGATAACTCAGTGCTTTGATTTTTCGAATTAGATCTCTTGCAACAGTGAATGCACCCCTTTATATTTAGAACGGCGTATCTTAAGATTAGCGTATGGGGAATTTTCATAAAAACAATTTTTCCCATGCCAACATTCGTTAAGGTTCTTTTGACTTCTTAATTTGTGACATACCCTGTACATGTACAACAATATCGCACACATTTAAACTGGGACTATGTGCGTGTGTAATTATTATCTCTGTCGCAATCAATATTACACCTCATTTAAGTATACGATAACAAAGTTATCTGGTAGCGCAGTTCAAGGTTATTTTTATCAAAAATGATGTCACAAATATATATTTGTATATCCAATCTTGCACGATAAAATTAATATGCGTAGTAGCTACATGGTATAGCTATCCGTTTAGTAAGGCAAAGGATTAAGGTTCGAACCTCCGAGAAGCCAAGTTTTTTTCAACGCTTACGTCACACCACTTTTCAACGTGCTTACGTAACCCTCTTAATCGAGTCGATGGGGACAATGTAAACAATGATGTTATATGTCAACAATGGCAACAATGGCAACATGCCGTATGTAAACAATGGCAACAATGTCACATGTCAACAATGTCACATGTCAACAATGTCACATGTCAACAATGTCATATGTCAACAATGTCATATGTCAACAATGTCATATGTCAACAATGTCATATGTCAACAATGTCATTTCCCCACTCCTTCACCTGTCACTTCCCCCACTTCACTCCCCACTCCACCACTGCCCCCACTCCACCACTCCTACCCCCACTCCACCACTCCTACCCCCACCACTTTACCCACTCCACCACTTCCCCCACTCTTACCCCCACCACTTCCCCCACTCCACCCCCACTCCTACCCCCACTCCAAGTGGGCTTGAACCGGTGTTGTTTAACTACTGAGGCACCCTTTTTCTTTATTGAATCAAGCTGAAATTTTACCCAGATGGGGGGTAGCGCAACAAAAAATAGCAAGAAAATTTTCATCATAAGTAACTAAGGATCATATCACAACGGGCTGAAAGGCCTAAGAGGTTCTCTCCGAACCGCCGTTTTAACCTAACCTAACTAAGGACCACCCTATTACTTGGGGTGGATTTATAAAAAATTTTAAGCATTTAACATCTAACATTTATCACCTCAGATTTAAGATATTAAAGTGGATTATGTTATAAAAATACTTAACATTTCTTCTTTGTGTGCCATGCTTGTTTTCAAACGTTGGCTATCATCAAGCGTTCAGGCGTTGGTTATCATAGAGTTGACATTTTGTTGAAAAGCTTCTCGATCGGTAGCTACATGAAACAATTATTCTTCGACTGTTCTACCCGTCCAATGTCTAATATTATGAAGCCAAGAAAGCTGTTTTCTACCAATCCATCGCTTTCCTTCTATTTTACCCTGGATAATTTATCGGAGCATGTGATATTTATGCCCCCTCATCATATGTCCAAAGTATTCGACTTTTCTTATTTTGATGGTGTTTGTCATTTCTCGCTCCTTATGTAGGGATTCTAACACATGTTCGTTAGTTACGTGTGCTTTCCACGGAATCTTTAGCATACGGCGATAGTACCATAAATCAAACGCTTCCAATTTATTTAGATGCTTTACTTTTAGTATCCAGGTTTCACATCCATAAATCAAAATAGACCAAACGTAGCACTCTAATACTCTTAGACGGATGTTCATCGAAAGACTTTTATTACATAGTACAGAACGCCAACTAGTGAATCTTTTACGTGCCAGTTCTATTCTGGTTGAGATTTCTTCATCGCTTTCAACTCTACAGTCCATCCAGCTACCCAAATACCTAAAGTGTTGTACTCTGTCCAGAATTTTACTATCTAATTTTAATTTTGTATACTCGATATTAATTTTACCGACAACCATTCACTTCGTTTTCTTTGTGTTGACACTTAAACCCTTTTCCTTGCATGCATAGTTTACTGCATTTAGTAGTGTTTGGAGGTCTTCGAGGCTTTCTTTCATTATAGCAGTATCATCACCGTACCTAATGTTGTTAATTACTTCTCCACCAATTTTAACACCTTTATGGCGATATTTTAGCGCTTCTTCAAAGACAGCTTCCGAGTAGACATTAAAAAGCATTGGTGACATGACACATCCCTGCCTAACGCCTCCTTTAATGGGAACTTTTTCTGAAACTTTTTGTTCCACTTTTACTCTAGCAGTCTGGTTATAGTTAAGGTTTTTGAGCAGTCTTACATCATATGAGTCAAGACCAATTAGATGTAAGCATTGACACAGTGGTGTATGCGGTACGTTGTCAAAGGCTTTCTCGAAATCAAAATCTTAACATTTAAGACTAATAAAAGATTTTTATACTCCAAACGCCTAAATCATAAACAAACTGGTTACAGTAATAATACCCATAGCACAACACAAATCCACTACAAGTAGTACAAAGTACAAGTACAAATCCGAATCAACTTTTTTCTATTTTCGAATTTTTCCCTTACCTCACAATTAATAATAAATAATTGCGGGAAACATATAGGTGTGATTTTTGATCACATAAGTGCGCAAATCCTATTTTCATTTATACCCATTTAAGACCGATTCTTTAAGTTGAAAGTTGGTCATCTCTTTAAATCTAAAGTGTAAAATCTTAAACGTTTTTATAACAATTACAAAGCTATTTTCATAATCCATCTGTCTTAAATGATAAATCTTAAATCTAAAGTGATAAATCTTAGGTGTTAAATTCTTTTATAAAGTCATCCTTACACACAAATAGAACGTTTATTTATGTTATTGTAAATTTTAATACAAACATGCATGGTGGATAAAACTAGTGTAAATATACATCTCTTTAAGTATTACTTAAATAATCTTAATGCACACTAATGTTGTTAATAGAATGCCAAGTAAATTAATTTTTTATTTAAAAGAATTGTTAAAACGATATTATATTGTAGCATTGTAAAGGAATAAATAAATTTTTTAAATTTTGTGTTTTTCTATTTCAACCATTAGATCTTAAACAAGTTTATCTAGGTTCGATAAAGCTACAAACTTTCCAGAATGTGTGTGTGTGTGTGTGTGTCAAAAATCTAATTATTGTTGACGAATCGTCATAACTATCAATAAATGTCAGTTTTCCATGGCAAAGTTAGAGAAAATCAAGATCAAGAATGGATTTTTGTGAAACGTTACAAGAAAGGAAAGCATCCAATACCAATTTTTTAACATATATCCGTTTTATCGATTAGGTCTCATTTACGCGACAAAAAATTTTTAGTTCACATAATGCATACTAATTAATAACTTTATCAATACTTTATACCAGTATCGGTTATTACTTTAAATTTTCAAATTAAAATATTTTGAATACGGTACACAGTATATAGTTTTACCAGGAGTACCTTTTCTGTGTAAAATTGAGTAATGTTTAAGTTCACTTGAAATTTTGATTAATAAATCTAACCTTAAAAAAGTTAGGTTCAATACTACTTGGTACGAACCTTAGAAGCGTCCTTTATATTTCTAGTAGTTTCGGCAAAATCTTAATAAATGTGTATAAATGTTTTTTCTTCAACGCCCTTTATCTTAAATACGGATGGTGTTACGAAAAATTTTTACTGAGCAAACCCCAATTATTTTTCAGTTTTCTACCTATCATAGAGACGGGGTTCTATTTTTTTAAAACACCCTGTATAAGTGATAAAGTTGCTTGTCTTTATAAAGCTGAATAAATAAATTTGCTGTTCTTCTTCCACACTTCCCGTTTTTATAAAATATGGAAATAATTTTGACTCGTTCTGCAATAAATATATATATATATATATATATATATATATATATATATATATATATATATATATATATATATACCATTTTTAGTTATTTTAAAAATGTTAAACAAACTTTCTTAGTATCAAATTACTACTTTTTTTACAAAATTCGTTTTAATTTACTTTTAATGTGACAGAAAAATTGACACATCAAAACATAGGCGTTAAGTTTCATTTTTAATAAGTGTACAACACTTAATTATTTAAGACTTTTTTTGCAAAGAAAAAATCATGAATGATTATATGCCTGAATACTTCATCCAAATGTCTTTTTAATGATGTGCCACAAATGAAACATTTTCTATTTTAAATTAGGGGGTTGATAAATGACAGATATTTGTATCGTAAAAATATGCACCCTAAAACAATACTCTACGTGTTTTATCATTTAAATTTTAATGAATACTGCCAAATATCAAGGTGTACTGTTTGAAATTTGAACGCAGGCATATTAATCAAACGATTTTAAAATTCTGTATTAAAAATAGTATAATTTATAATTTGCAAAATTCAGGTAGTTTTCAATTTTTTTCAGTTTTTTGATTCTCCATAAAAAACAGCTTGACCGATTTTTCTAAAAATCTAATCACTTCTAAGTTGCGTAATTATGAGTCGAATGCAATTAAACCCACGTTAATATCACTTTTGTTCTCGAGATAATCAAGACGAAAAATAATTCCGAAAATTTACAATTTTTTTAGGTTTTTTTATTCTCCATAAAAAACGGCTCAACTGATTTTGCTAAAAATCTAAACAGTGCTAAGTTGCGTAAATATGCGTCAAACCAATTTGTCCCACGTCGATATCATTTTTTATTTTTAAGATAATCGAGACGAAACATAATTCCGAAAGTTTACCGTTTTTTTCAGATTTTTGATTTTCCATAAAAAACAGCAAAACCGATTTTGCTAAAAATCTAATCAGTTCTAAGTTGCGTAATTATACGTCTAATGCAATTGGACCCACGTCGATATCAATTTTTATTTTTGAGATAATGGAGACGAAAAATAATTCCGAAAATTTACCATTTTTTTCAGTTTTTTAATTCTCCATAAAAAACAGTTTGACCGATTTTGCTGAAAATCTAATCAGTTCTAAGTTGTGTAATTATGCGTCGATTGCAAGTGGTACCACGTTTATATCATTTTTGTTCTCGAGATAATCAAGACAAACAATAATTCCGAAAATTTACCATTTTTTTCAGTCTTTTAATTCTCCATAAAAAACAGCTTAATCGATTTTGCTGAAAATCTAATCAGTTCTAAAATGTGTAATTATGCGTCGATTGCAAGGGGTACCACGTTTATATCATTTTTGTTCTCGAGATAATCAAGACAAAAAATAATTCCGAAAATTTACCATTTTTTTGATTCTCCATAAAAAACAGCTAAACCGATTTTGCGGAAAATCTAATCAGTTTTAAGTTGCGGAATTATGTGTCGAATGCAATTGGTCCTAGGTCGATATCATTTTTTATATTTGAGATAATCGATACAAAAAATAATTCCAAAAGTTTATCATTTTTTTCAAATTTTTAATTTTCCATAAAAAAAACAAGTCCGATTTTGCTAAAAATCTAATCTAAGTTGCGTAATTATGCGTTGAATGCAATTGATCCCACGTTGATATCATTTTTTATTTTTGAGATAATCCAGACGAAAAATAATTCCAAAAGTTTACCATTTTTTTCAGATCTTGGATTCTCCATAAAAAACAGCACGACCGATTTTGCTAAAAATCCAATCAGTTCTAAGTAGCATAATTATGCGTCGGATGCAGTTGGTCCTACGTTGATATCATTTTTTGTTCTCGAGATAATAAAGACGAAAAATCATTCCCAACGCACATACGAACATACGCAGATACGTATAGTACAACAGAAGTAGCTTGGCGGGCAACTAGCCTCTAAAATAACAAATATTCGGCTGTATATACTTCACATTCGTAAACTTCTTTCTCCGATTGTACTTGAGACTCATGATTACTAAAAATTTCGTCGTCGCCGATAGGATCGTTATTCGAATGTTTTCGTTGTGCGCAGATTTTGTGATCTCTTGCTCGCCAACCTACTGCTGTTGCACTGTACATACACACACAGACGTCCACAAACTATTGTATTCGACTCTGGGGACCGTGAAATGTGGAGATATGTCAAAATTCGGGATTCGCAAAATCGGACCCATTACCATTTCCACTGGGAAGTTAATGAAATGTCTTGATGACTATATTAATTTAAAATACTGTTATTATAAATTACTTTTACCAAAAAAAAACACTTAACCAATTAAATTGGCCAAATTAAATCTGAACTAACTACACGTATGGAAATAACCTAAGGACGTTCTATCCTAGGCTAAGAATTATTTACTTCATTAAGGTACTGCGTTACCCTACCAGTCATATGCCAATGCAATGCAGAGCCAATAACGATTAATCAGCAAGACAGTCACCGATACCAATGATATTATGGCTAACGGTACCAAATTCGGGGAAAACACTCATTTTTAGTTTGTCACTTGAAAGATACATATTGTTAATGGTCAATATATTTTGTTTACGCTTAGATAGCAAATAAGTAATTTTGTTTTCTAAGAGAATTGTGTTTAAGTTAGTTAGTTCCTAACATCAGCAGTGGAATATTTTTGTTACGTGATTTGGCTTTGTTTTTTGTGTAATTCACGTACAGGTATTGGTGTTTATTTTTCTTTCACACAACATGCTAAGACGGCAAAATAGAATTTTACTACGTCCACATCATCCAATTCGGATGTATCATCTTCGATGTCTTCCAGGGACAATCGGCGCCATCTTAAGCGTATGTCGAAAAAGATTATCAGAAAAAGACGTAAGATTAAATCAAATTCTAAATGTACCGACGTAGCAGGGGTAAGTGATATCACTTCATTACTTTCTTGTTGTAATCATGTTTAGAAGCTTCACATTATGTGTCTAATACCCGAGTTTAATCCATTGAGTGATAATATTGTTCGTTGGGTGGAAATTATCAAGCATAACGTACGTTTAATACAATAATTGGTCTCCCTTAAATTCGGTGAATTAAGCTACAAGCAAATTAAGAGGAACTTCACAAATTTTGTACAATAGTTTAACAGCAATTGAGCTTATTTTTATATATATATATATATATATATATATATATATATATATATATATATATATATATATATATATATATAAATATATATCGGGCATACCGCGGTGCAGGTATTGACACAGACCACTTCTTAGTAATGAGCCGAATAAGAGGTCTCTTTAAGCAGTGGCGCCATCGTGTGCAGGAATCAAGTAGTGTACTAGTGCGTATAAAAGTTTGCAAGAAGAAGGTATAAAAGAGGAGTTCGTTAGTAAATTGACCTAGAAATTTAGTTTATATGAAGCATGTGAGGTTGAAGAATTGTGGAAGCCATTCAAGGAAGGAATCGTGGATATTGCTATTGAAGTATGCGGTGTAAGTAAAAGAAGGAAAGGATGCAGGTTACAGAAAACGTGCGTAGAGGTTCAAAAAGCAGTGTCAGAGAAGAAAGCCTGGCTGGATTGGCTAGCTACAAAAGCCAATCAAAGAATGCAAAAGGCAACGATTGAGGATGTAAACAAGGCAAAGAATGAGTATAAAAGGTTAAAAGGTGTGGCAAAAGAGGTTGTGGCAAAAAAGAAGGAGAGTGATAAAGATGAATTTGATAGAAGGTTTTCTGACGATTTCCAAATCAATATTAAACTCTTCTGGAAGTCCATAAGAACAGCCAGAGGTAAAAATACTACCTCGCAATTGGAAAGAATCAGAAACCAAGATGGTAGTATGTTAAAAGGAGAGGAATGCGTATTGAAGAAATGGAAGGAATACTTCGAAAGTTTATTTGAGAAAAAGGATACACAAGTACAGGCCCAATTTGAAGACATGAGTGAAAGTTGCAATGAAAGTGAAATTACTACGACAGAAATTGTGGAAGCGTTGAACAGTATTGATCAAAAGAGAAACAAATGAAATTGAGAGAATGATATGGGATGTGCAAGCAGGATTTAGAAGAGGAAGGAGATGTATGGATCAGGTCTTTTCCTTACGAGGTATAGTAAAAAAATTCTTGGCTAGAAGTCAGAAGGTCTATTGCGCTTTTATAGACTTGTAAAAGGCCTATGACAGAGTGGTGAGGAGTAAATTGTGGTCTACATTGTCTATGTATTGTTAATGTTATGCATGATTCCCTGAAAATCAAAGGGATGAAAATAAATGTGAGCAAAACGAAAGTAATGGTTTTTGAAAGAAAAGAAAGCATGACAAACTGTGGGGTTTCGATTGAGGGAGAAAGAGTGGAACAAGTTAATGAATTTGTGTACTTGGGTTCAAAATTTACTAGAGATGGAAAGTATGACAGTGACATTGAGCGAAGGGTGTTGGCAGGAAAACAAATGAATGGGGCACTGCTTAGCTTTATGAATAGCCAAAAAGTGTCAAATAGGCACGTCTGGCGGTGCATAGAGGTGTGTTGGTTCCAACACTTATGTATGGTAGTGAATGTTGGGTTTGGCAGAAGAAGCATGCAAATAGGATTAATGCTGCGGAGATGAGTAGTCTAAGAAGTATAGCCGGAGTGACTCGGTTGGATAAACTTAAGAATAGTGAGATAAGAAAACGCTGTGGTGTAAAAAATATGTGGTCACAAAGATAGATAAAGGAATGCTTAGATGGTTTGGATACGTAGAAAGGATGGATGAAGAAAGATTGACGAAACAAATTTATAAGGCAAGTGTGAATGGGCAAATCGGTAGAGGTCGACCTCGGAGAACATATCTCGATCAGATCAACATTGTTTTGAAGAAAGGCCAGGTCAAGAGTACCAACAACCGAAGAGCATGTATGAGAGCATTGATTAAAGTAGAGAAAGCAAAAGATGTGTGTACGAACCGTAGTAAGTGGAAGGAAGTGGTCTCTGCCTACCCCTATGGGAAAAAGACGTGACTTTATGTATATATATATATATATATATATATATATATATATATATATATATATATATATATATATATATATATTTATAGACAGGGTGATTTTTTAAGAATGGACAATCTCTGAACTGAAGATACAACATACCAAAATATGGCGATTGAGCATGACATGTTTTATACAAATGTTGCAGGTTTACGAGATACAGGGTATTTACAGTTGGAATTTCAATTTGAAATTTCTTAATAATTTTGTGATTTTAAACAGCATCGTCTTGAAAATTGGCAAATTTATATTTTTTGGCATAAAAATTAATTTTATGCTGAATTTAGCACTATTTATACAGGACGTTAGTTACACCCTGTTACTTAGGTAAATTACAACATATATTTTTTGCCAAATGAGTTATGACTAAAATGACTAAAAAATCTAAAAGGTAGTTAAACTTTGAATAATAAACATAGTCCTGTTTATTTCATGTAACTCCATCAGTTTTTGAGCTATTTGCATTTTAAACATTCATTGAATTTTGTTTATTGTTAAATGAATTTATTCCTTTAAATTACTACTATGCAGGGTAACAACAGTAAAGACATCAAATAACAATCAGTAACAGTAATAAAGAAAAAATTCAAAGTAAATGCTCAAAATGCCCTCCTTTTCCTTCAATACACTTTGTAATGCGTCTCCTTAAAGATCTTTGAATATTAAATATTATTTGTCCATTATTTTTAATAATATTAGCAGCTTCTTGAATTTTCTGTCGTAATTCTTCGATGGAATTAATTGTATCTTTGTAAACCATGTCCTTCATTTGGGACCATATTGAGAAGTCTAAAGGTTTAAATCTGGACTTTTAGGTGGCCAAACAAATTCACTGCCACTCCCAATCCACCGGTCAGGAAAATGTTCATTCAGGTATTGCCGTACTGGCAGAGAAAAATGTGGCGGCGCCCCGTCTTGCATAAACCACATGTTCCGCCTTATGGCTAGTGGTACATCTTCTAGTAGTGTGTTTAAGTTTAACTGTTTAAATAGAGGGGCCCGTTCAGATTAGGATAAAGTTCAAAAGGACCAATAAAAAAAACAGATATCACACCACACCAAACCTTACCTTACCTTAAATTCATGCTGAAAATGTCGTTCCTTTAGAGCATGTGGATTTTTGGAGACCCACAAATGATTGTTTTTTCAATTAAAAATAGCTCGTCTAGTAAACGTCGCCTCATCGGTGAAAAGGAGGTAATTAAGAAAATTGTTGAAAATTGTTTATTTAGCATAAATTGAGCAAACTGTAGGCAAACTGGTAAATATTGAGGTAGGAAATTCTGGACAGAAGTATAGTGATATGGAAGAAGATTCTATTTCTTTAAAATTCTCCAGATAGACGATTAGCTTATTTCTGTTGCCGCACTTAACCGACGAGTACTGAGATCTGGATTTTCCGAAATACGAACTAAAATCTCTTCTTCATCATCGATGTTGATATTTTTTGGAGCACCATTTAAGCTTTTAGGACGAAAACACCCTGTTTCGCCTAGGCAGGTATAAATACGTCTGAGCAGTTTGTGATTGGGTTGTCTTCGATTTGGGTATGATTCTAAATACCTTCTGGCTGCACCAAGTCCACTATAATTTGACTGAGCAAAAACACAAATCATATCACGCATTTCACTGTTGGAAAATTCATTATGTCGTGGCATTTTCCTATTTTACCACAAATAATACACTCTTACTTAGTGACAGTAAATTTTTTAAATATTTCTTTATACAAAAAACTGAAAAGTTCTGACACAAGCCTACTTAAAAAAAGTCAATGTAATAACGGTGGCTTAGGAGTATTTACGCTGAATGTTTAAAATGCAAAGAACTCAAAAACTGAGAGAATTACATGAAATAAACATAAGTACCTTTTTTTTTCACAATTAAACTGCATTTTAAAATTTCTAGTCATTTTAGCTATAAGTCATTAGGCAAAAAAGATATGTTTTAATTTACCCCAGTAACAGGGTGTAACTAACGCCCTGTATGAATAGTGCTAAATTCAGCATAAAATTCGTAATTTTCATGCCAAAAAATATAAAGTTGCCAATTTTTAATACGATGCTGCTTAAAATAACAAAATTATTAAGAAAAATTAAAATTCCAACTTTAAATACCCTGTATCTCGTAAACCTGCAACATTTGTAAAAGACATGTTAATTAAGCTCAATCGTTATATTTTGGTGTGTACTATCTCCTACGAAAAGTGTATGAAGGAGAAAAATATAAAAACTATTAAAAACACCGATATAAGTGTCGAATTTGTAGACTTTGGGACACAGAGTTTGATAGTGACATTCCCAAAGCAGGTAAGCCTACGAAAGACATAAGAGGAGGATGAAATATAAAAACTATTTAAAACGCCGATATTAGTGTTAAATTCATAGTTTTCGGGGTTCTGAGTTTGATAGTGATATTCACAAAGGTAAAATGGTGTTGAAAAATAAAAACTATTCATAATTTTGGGGTCTCTGAGGTTAATAGTGACATTCCCAATTTTGTTAGCAACTACACGAAAGGGGTACTCGATATAAGTGTCGAATTCATAGTCTTTGGGACGCAGAGTTTGATAGTGATATTCCCAAAGCAGGCAAGCCTACGAAAGAGATAAGAGGAGGTTGAAATATAAAAACTTTTTAAAACGCCGATATTAGTGTTAAATTCATAGTTTTCGGGGTTCTGAGTTTGATAGTGATATTCACAAAGGTAAAATGGTGTTGAAAATAAAAACTATTTATAATTTTGGTGTGCCTGAGTTTAATAGTGACATTCCCAATTTTGTAAGCACCTACACGAAAGGGGTGAAAGGCGATAAAATATAAAAACTATGAAAAACGGCTGATATTCGTGTCAAATTCATAGTTTTTGAGATCGCTGACTTTTATAGTAACATTCCCAATTATGTTAGCACCCATACAAAAGGGGTGGGAAGAAGATGAAATATAAAAACTATTAAAAATCCGATTTAGTGTCGAATTCATAGTTTTTGGGGTCGCTGAGTATAATAGTGATATTCCCAAAGCAGGCAAGCTAACGTTCTGGCAGAACAACTTCTGCCGGGTTCTGCTAGTAAGCAATATAGCTATAACTGCATGTAAAAGCTTGATTAAAAAATATTTACATGTCTGTCTTTTACAATTAGAAGCCGTATTCACCGACTGAAGCAATGTATTAAATTTCCCTGTTTTCATAATCAGCTTTACCGCAGTTGGTTACAATGTGCCAGGAGAATTTTACTAAAAGCCAATACTGTCCATAAAATACAAACTTCATTATACAGTTTAACAATTGAATTAATTTGTTGAAAACTCATTAACGATGGCGCATTTAAATTAAATTACCAATTTCTAAATGATTAAAATTTAATCTAAATGTCAATCGGAATTGTTAACTCTAACTGTTTATACGAGCATTACCTACAATTTTAATGTAGACTTTATCAGAATATATAACCAAAATTTGCAGTAATCTATCCTGTTTTTAGTATAAAAATGACTTTATAAAGAAAATTATTTCTAGTAAGGGGTTAGAAAATGTATAAACATCTAAAATATTATATTTAAAATAATTTTTTTTAATTGTTTTAAATAACGACAAGTCAAAAAATTGAAAAATCGCTTATAAGGATGATACGCTCAGAAAAGAAGCTAATTCTTATATCGTGCAATAAATAACATACAAAAAATCAAGAAATGCCTTAAAATTCGATGGAACATTTTGAAACGGATTTAAGTTTAATACTCGGGAACTCCTCAATGTTCCAATCCGGCTCGAAGGACCAAAACTTATGTTGGGAATTTTTCTTGGAAGGACCACCTCGTAATTGGGAAAAAACAGTGGACTTGTATAAACACTTTTTTTTACGATATAATAACAAATGTGTGAGGCGATTTTTGTGACAATACTTTTTTATCTCACTGTCAAAAGCCATTCAAGGAAGGAATCGTGGATATTGTTATTAAAGTGTGTGGTGTAAGTAAAAAGCAGTGTCAGAGAAGAAGAAAGCCTGGCTGGATTGGCTAGCTACAAAATCCAATCAAAAAACGCAAAAGGCAACGATTGAGGATGTAAACAAGGCAAAGAATGAGTATAAAAGGTTAAAAGGTGTAGCAAAAAAAGTTGTGGGAAGAAAGAAGAAGAGTAATAAAAATGAATTTGATAGAAGGTTATCTGACGATGAAAGAGATGGATCCATTTAAGAAAGAAGATACACAAGTACAGGCTTCATTCGGAGACATGAGTGAAAGTTGCAATAAAAGTGAAATTAGTACGACAGAAATTGTGGAAGCGTTAAACAGTATGAAATTGGGTAAAGCTGCTGGGTACGATAGAATAACAGTTAAAATGCTGAAGGCTGGACAAAGCGTGGTAACTAGTCTGCTGTACCGCCTTTTTAACCTTTGTTGGAGGAGTGGTAGCATACCAGACGACTGGTGCAAGGCCGTTATCGTGATGCTTTAGAAAAGAAATGGTTCGCAACAGAACTTTAAGACCTACCGAGGTATTAGTTTACTCAGCATAGTTAGTAAATTGTATCAAGATATTGATTAAAAATGTGACGAATGAAACTGAGAAGATGATATGGGATGTGCAAGCAGGATTTAGAAGAGGAAGGAGATGTATGGATCAGGTCTTTTCATTACGAGGAGTAGTCGAAAAATTCTTGGCTAGAAGTCAGAAGGTCCATTACGCTTTTATAGACTTGGAAAAGGACTATGATAGAGTGGTGAGGAGTGAATTGTGGACGACATTGTCTATGTATGGGGTGAGCGGTAGTTTTATACAAGCATTGAAATCACTTCACGAGGATTCCACAACTTGTGTCAGAATAAACGGAGCTTACACGGACCGGTTTAATATAAAAAAAGGTATGAGACAGGGATGTGTGGCTTCGCCATGGCTGTTTAATTTAGACATAGACCATTGTTTAAAAGATTTAAAAGAGAAAGTGTATGGATTAGAAATGAATGATTTGATCGTCAAATGCCTTCTTTACGTCGATGACCAAGGAAAAAGAGTGGAACAAGTAAATGAGTTCGTATACTTGGGTTCAAAGTTTACGAGAGATGGAAAGTATGACAGTGACATTGAGCGAAGGGTGTTGGCAGGAAAACAACTGAATGGGGTACTGCATACATTTATGAACAGCCAGAAAGTGTCGAAAAAGGCACGTGTGGCTGTGCGTAGAAGAGTGTTGGTTCCTACATCCCACGCTTTTAGAACAGTGACATTAATTTTCTCGTCAGTAATTTTATTCCTATTTTAAGAGTTATTTTTTACTTTTTAGTTTGATTAGATCTAAAAGCGTATTTTTTAGTTTTTATAACTATAATTCATATTTTGCTTTTTTTAATTCGATTTGTTTTACTCACTAAAAAAATTATGTATTAAATGCTAAAAGCACTTAAAAGAATGCATTGGCCGGGAATCGAACCCGGGCTGCCCGCGTGGCAGGTGAGAATTTTACCACTGAACCACCGATGCGATGAACTGTGTTGATATTTGTTTTGCGTGTATGCGTAGTTCACGCATTAGTTCTATCTTTCTTACTCTCATGCAAAGGATCCCAGAAGAAATTTATGAATCCTGGCGAAACTAATCAGAATAATTGGATATTTTGATCGAATTTTTAGATTGTCGTCGGTCTTTGACCAGTGTGCGAATTTTAAATTAAATCTGATCGCTTAAAGAAGGGCAAAATCGAGGCCAAAGATTCGGTTACAAACAAACATACAGGTGAAACCAATACAAGCGTGTTAAAAAGTTAAGTAACTCTTAACTATTTCAACTTTAAAAACCCCTAACAGAAAACGTTGCTCTAGAGGTTTTATTTCAGGACAGTGACAAAGAATAATTTTACTGTATTACAAAGGCAACAACCAACTTTAAAAACACGCTTACATTAGTTTACTTACATTAGTATATATGGTTGCAACTGACTTTTTGGCCTTGATTTTGCCCTAATTTAAGCGATTAGTTTTAATTTAAACTTTTCACACTGGTCAAAGACCAACGACAATGCAATAATTCGATCAAAATATCCGATTATCCTGATTACTTTCGCCAGGATTCTTAAATTTCTTTAGGGATCCTTTGCATGAGAGTAAGAGAGATAGCACTAGTGTGTAAACTACGTATGCGCGCAAAACAAATATTAACACAGTTCATTGCATCGGTGGTTCAGTGGTATATTAAAAAAAAATAATTATAAAATGTTCTTTTTTGTTAAACTTCTTATTATGTCATTTCTGTTAATAAAGATCTTTATTTTATTACGTTGTTAGTACGATAATTTTTTTAAAATAAATTGCCACTTTTGGTCAATATGGCAAGTCGTAGGAAAAATAGTATACGCTGCTCATTTTTGATAGATATTAAGACACAAGTGTGCAAGCGCTCGTCGCATGATATGCAATATAATGAGAACAGTTTTTTAATTTTTTAAAAATGATTTAATATTATGTATAAGGTTTCACAAACGTTTACCTAATATAAGAGGGCACGTTCAAATTTTCAGCTCGCAGCAATAACTGACCCAACACACTATGAATTTTTCATTTACATCAAGATTTTGCATTTCACGTCTTCCTATTTCTATGTATACATTGAGACTTTCGATGCATTAAAGAGTCTCCAGGCTAAATTTTAATAGGTATCTGATTATATCTAAGGTAATATTTCATTTGCTCCATTTAATTTCTTAACAATTTCATGCCGTAGTAATTCAAAATCGAATTAGTTTTAAAAATGACGTGGAATATCTGAAGCACAACATTTTAACGATCGGTTTTGTGAGATATAATGACACTTTAGTAATACCACTGTACAAGAGAGTCAATTAAGAAAACACCGTATTAAAATCAATGCTAATGGTAGGTTATATTAAAATATTATTACAGAGATCAAATGGATATTGTTTAAATTATTTTTATTTAATTAAAAAAATACCCCATTTTATAGATATTGAAGGTGCCGAAGATTACCAAAAGGCTTATATTTTAAATGATTTTAAAATAGTTTCTTATTCTTAGTCATATTTTCATTGCTGAAGAGTTGTAACATCATGTCTATGAGCATCGATGGGTCGATTGTCTCCACTGCTGTCGGTCTTCCGCTACTCTTAAATTTGTCTGCAAGATTTGCCCTGTAATCTGTGGACCTTATACAGCCAACTGGTCAGGAGTTCCGGAAACCAGCAAAAGTTCTCAAGGCGTTGGTGTAATACTCTCTGCTAGAATGAATGAATGTGTGACTGACTTTCAATGTGTAAGCCCAAGACTCCTCTGGGTGAGGCTGAAGGTTGGGCTTACTCGTATATTTTTGCTAGGGGTTTATGCCCCACAAGATGCGCAGTGGAACCAGTCTTTAAAAGCTCAGAAAGAGAGGCGGGAGTTTTGGGATAGTGTGACAGATATTTTAAATGGGTGTAACCAGAATGAAAGAATTGTAATGTTGGGTGATTTTAATAGTTGGGTAGGAGTAAAGCGTGATGGATATGACAGTGTTCTGGAAATGTACGGTGACGGCAAAGTAAATGAAAACAGAGAAAATCTACTTGAAATATGTTTGGAGAGAAATCTTGTGGTAACAAACACAATGTTTAACCATAAAAGGATCCACTTATACACAAGACAAGAAGGACACCAGAGAAGTATAATTGATTTTGTAATTGTGGATGAAAGATTGAAAAAGAAAGTAATGGACACTCGGGCATACCGCGGTGCAGGTATTGACACAGACCACTTTTTAGTAATGAGCCGAATAAGAGGTCTCTTCAAGCGGTGGCGCCATCGTGTGCAGGAATCAAGTAGTGTACTAGAGCGTATAAAAGTTGAGAATTTGCAAGAAAAAGGTATAAAAGAGGAGTTCGTTAGTAAATTGACCGAGAAATTTGACAGTTTAGATGAAGCATGTGAGGTTGAAGAATTGTGGAAGCCATTCAAGAAAGGAATCGTGGATATTGCTATAGAAGTATGCGGTGTAAGTAAAAGAAGGAAAGGATGCAAGTTACAGAAAACGTGCGTAGAGGTTCAAAAAGCAGTGTCAGAAAAAAAAAAAGCCTGGCTGTATTGGCTAGCTACAAAAGCCAATCAAAGAAAGCAAAAGGCAACGATTGAGGATGTAAACAAGGCAAAGAATGAGTATAAAAGGTTAAAAGGTGTGGCAAAAGAGGTTGTGGCAAAAAAGAAGGAGAGTGATAAAGATGAATTTGATAGAAGGTTTTCTGACGATTTCCAAAACAATATTAAACTCTTCTGGAAGTCCATAAGAACAGCCAGAGGTAAAAATACTACCTCGCAATTGGAAAGAATCAGAAACCAAGATGGTAGTATGTTAAAAGGAGAGGAATGCGTATTGAAGAAATGGAAGAAATACTTCGAAAGTTTATTTGAGAAAGAGGATACACAGGTACAGGCCCAATTCGAAGACATGAGTGAAAGTTGCAATGAAAGTGAAATTACTACGACAGAAATTGTGGAAGCGTTGAACAGTATGAAATTGGGTAAAGCTGCTGGGTACGACAGGATAACAGTTGAAATGCTGAAGGCTGGACAAAACGTGGTAGCTAATCTACTGGACCGCCTTTTTAACCTTTGTTGGAGAAGTGGTAGTGTACCAGACGACTGGTGCAAGGCCGTTATCGTGCCACTTTACAAGGGAAAAGGTTCGCAGCAGGACTGTAAGAACTACCGAGGTATTAGTTTACTCAGCATAGTCGGCAAACTGTATGCAAAAATATTGATCAAAAGAGTAACGAATGAAACTGAGAAGATGATATGGGATGTGCAAGCAGGATTTAGAAGAGGAAGGATATGTATGGATCAGGTCTTTTCCTTACGAGGTATAGTCGAAAAATTCTTGGCTGGAAGTCAGAAGGTCTATTGCGCTTTTATAGACTTGAAAAAGGCCTATGACAGAGTGGTGAGGAGTGAATTGTGGTCTACATTGTCTATGTATGGGGTGAGTGGTAGTTTAATACAAGCACTGAAATCACTTTACAAGGATTCCACTGCTTGTGTCAGGATAAACGGAGCTTGCACGGACTGGTTTAACATCGAAAAAGGTGTGAGACAGGGGCTTCACCATGGCTGTTTAACTTATACATAGACAATTGTTTAAAAGATCTGAAAGAGAGTGCGTATGGATTAAAAATGAATGATTTGATCGTTAAATGCCTTCTTTACGCCGATGATCAAGTCATATTAGCGTTATCTGAAGAGGAGTTGCAGGCGATGGTTAATGTTATGCATGATTCCCTGAAAATCAAAGGGATGAAAATAAATGTGAGCAAAACGAAAGTAATGGTTTTTGAAAGAGAAGAAAGCATGACAAACTGTGGGGTTTCGATTGAGGGAGAAAGAGTGGAACAAGTTAATGAATTTGTGTACTTGGGTTTAAAATTTACTAGAGATGGAAAGTATGACAGTGACATTGAGCGAAGGGTGTTGTCAGGAAAACAAATGAATGGGGCACTGTATAGCTTTATGAATAGCCAGAAAGTGTCAAAAAAGGCACGTCTGGCGGTGCATAGAGGTGTGTTGGTTCCTACACTTATGTATGGTAGTGAATGTTGGGTTTGGCAGAAGAAGCATGAAAATAGGATTAATGCTGCGGAGATGAGTAGTCTGAGAAGTATAGCCGGAGTGACTCGGTTGGATAAAGTTAAGAATAGTGAGATAAGAAAACGCTGTGGTGTAAAAGAAGATGTGGTCACAAAGATAGATAAAGGAATGCTTAGATGGTTTGGACACGTAGAAAGGATGGATGAAGGAAGATTGACGAAACAAATTTATAAGGCGAGTGTGAATGGGCAAATCGGTAGAGGTCGACCTCGGAGAACATATCTCGATCAAACATTGTTTTGAAGAAAAGCCAGGTCAAAAGTACCAACAACCGAAGAGCATGTATGAGAGCACTGATGAAAGTAGAGAAAGCAAAAGATGTGTGTACGAACCGTAGCAAGTGGAAGGAAGTGGTCTCTGCCTACCATCATCATCATCATCATCATCACTCAGCTATAGTAGTCCACTGCTGAACATAAGCCTCTCGTTTATTTTGCCACTCTGCTCTATCTTGAGCCATTTGTATCCAATTACCACAAATTCTTTTGATGTCATCGGTCCATCGTGTGGGGGGGCGCCCTTTACTACGATAAGCTTCGTGCCTCGGACGCCACTCCAATAGTTTTTTAGACCATCTTCCGTCAGTTCTTCTAGCTACGTGGCCAGCCCAGTTCCACTTTAAAGTTGTTATTTTTTCGATTACATCTATAACACCTGTTCTTTTGCGAATAATCTCATTTGGTATTCGGTCTCTGAGGGAGATACCCAGAATAGCCCTCTCCATCGCCCGTTGGGTGACATGCAGTTTCTTTGCTGACTTTTTTGTAAGCGTCAATGTTTCGGCTCCGTATGTCATCACTGGTAATATGCACTGATTGTATATTTTTCTTTTTAGACTGATGGGAATATCCGACTTGAAAACATACTTTAATCTTCCAAAGGATGCCCACCCCAAGCCTACTCTCCGGAGAAGTTCGCACGTCTGGTTGTCCCGTCCTATTCGGATCTCATGACCCAAATATTTGTAGGCGGTGACCTGTTCAATAGATTTGCTTCCAATAGTTATGTTTTTACTGGGGACTAGGTTTGTCATGACTTGCGTCTTTGCAAAGTTAATTCTTAGGCCAACTTCCCTTGAAGCATTGTATAATTTTTCCAACATCATGGACGCTTGATCTATACGGTCGGTGATAAGGACGATATCGTCTGCAAATCTTAAGTTATTTAATCTTTCACCGTCTATATTTAGGCCCATTTCCCCCCAGTCGATTTTCTTACAGACATATTCGAGTAGTGTGGTGAACAGCTTTGGAGAGAGGGTATCTCCTTGACGTACACCTTGTTCTATTCGGAATGTTCTTGTGTTTTTATGTAATCTTACACACGCCGTTGCTTTCTCGTATATACCCTTAATCAGTGCAATGTACCTGTAATCAATTCTGCATTCTGTTAATGATTTGAGCATATGTTGTTGGCTGATTGAGTCAAAAGCTTTTTCATAGTTTACGAAAACAAGGATGAGAGGTTTATTATATTCTGTTGATTTTTCTATAAGGGTCTTGATTGTATGTAAATGGTCATTTGTACCGTACCCTGCTCGAAATCCTGCCTGTTCTTTCGGCTGGTAAAAATCTAATTTTGGAGTTAGGCGTTTAGCAATGATCTTCATAAATAGTTTATACAAGTGGGATAGGAGACTAATGGGTCTGTAATTTGCTAGATTACCAATGTTCCCCTTCTTGTGCATTATTACTATTGTGGCGTTGTTCCACTTTGAAGGTGTTACTCCTTGATGTAGACATTCATTAAATAATTTACATAGGGCTTTAATAACTATGTGTCCACCTTCCTTTACTGCCTCTATAACAATTTCGTCTTCTCCTGGTGACTTATTATTCTTCATCTCAGACACCGCCTTTCTTACTTCACAGTAGGTTATGTCTGGTACATCTTCAGAGCCCTGGTTCAGTATTCTTGGGATAGGTACCTCTTCTTCATCTGGTTTTCTATAAAGTTCTTCATAGAAGACTTCGACAATTTTTACAATTTCATCCTTGTTGGTAGTCACTTGCCCTGCCTTATTTTCTAGTTTGCAGATGTTGTGTTTTCCCACTTTTAAATTTCTACGTAAAACTTTAAGACTCTTGTTGTTTTCAATCACTGTATTTATTTTTTCTGTATTAAATTTTCTGGTATCTTTTCTTATAGCCTTTGATATTTCTTTATTTAGTTGTCTTAGTTCCTCGTTGTTTGTGGTGTATTTGTTCTTTAGCTCTCTTCTTTTCGTTAGTAGCTGTTTTGTGCCTCTAGACAGTTTTTCTTCTTTTTCTCTTCTCTTTGGTTCATATCTTTTACTTGTCTCTTGCAATGCTGTACATATTTTTTCATTTAAGTTCTCAACGTCGGTTCCCAGATTTTCAATACCGTCTAAGTCATTTTTTAGAGCCTCTCTGTATTCATCGGAATTATTTATGGGATTCCATCTTAGGTTTCGTACTTTCGATATTAGCTTAGATCTTTCTCTCTTTATATTGATTTCTATTATTGCTCTTACCATTCTGTGATCACTACCAATTGAGATACTATTAAGAACCTGGACGTCATGCACAATATGTTTATTATCCGAGACGATGTAATCTATCTCATTCTTGGTAGTACCGTCTGGGCTTGCCCAAGTCCATTTTCTATTTGGCTTTTTTTTGAAAAAGGAGTTCATTGCAAATAGATTGTGCTGCAATAAGTAGTCTAAAAGCATAGTTCCTCTATCGTTTCTGTTACCGAATCCAAACGACCTCATCGCTGTTTCGTTGTCGTCTGCCTTATGTCCTAATTTGGCATTGAAATCTCCGATAATAAAAGTAAAGTGCGTGCGAACCTTTTCTATTGCTTTGGTGATGTCTTCATAAAAGTTCTCTATTTCATCTTCACTATGCGTGGATGTTGGAGCGTAGACTTGTATTATTTTAAGACTGTATCGATCGTTCAGTTTTAGTACCATAAATGCGACTCTCAGGCTAACATATTCAAACTGCACTATGCTATCTTTATGTCTCTTGTGAACTAAAAAGCCTACGCATCCTTCCGACATATTTTCATCGCCTTTGTAGTACAGCACATTTCCAGACTGCAGTGTCATCTCTGCTTCACCTTTTCTTCTTGTCTCGCACAGGCCTAGAATATCCCACTTTATATGAGAAAGTTCATTTTCTAGTTCTAGTATTTTCTGATCCGATCCAAGTATTCTAGTGTTGTAAGTGGCTATTAGCAATTTTCGTCTACTGTGGTAGCCTGATCTACTCCGGGGATTCTTCGCACCCTTTGCATTCTGTCTTGTCCGATTGCTACCGTAACCGGGGATCTTCATGCTGCCGGAGACTGAGGGCCGTGGTAAAGTTTGTGACATCATTTATACGAGGTTTTTAGCCTTTTCCTATCACGCAGGCCAGGCGGGTTGATGGGGGGTAAGGAATATTTAGAGCAAATGGTATAGGTTTGGTAAGGAGCTGAGGGTAGGACAATGGTTTCCCCCGTATGGTATTGGGAGATAAACCAAGGCTAGCGTCTGGCAGGGGCGCATCCCTGAAGTAGATCTGTTATCTGTCGGGTTCACAGATAAGTATCTACCCCTACCCCTATGGGAAAAAGGCGTGACTTTATGTATGTATGTATCTCTTTAATTTGGTCTAACCATCATTATGAAGATCTTCCTTTGGACCTTTTACCTTCCACTTTGCCCTGCACGATAAGTTTTTCTAGATTGTCTTGATCTAATCTGGTGATGTGTCCGAAGTAACCCAGAATGCGACGTCGGCAACTAGTAGATAATCGATCGTTGATTCCCAATTCGCTTAATACTGACACATTGGTCCGGTGTGCAGTCTAGGGTGTGCGAAGCATCCCCCGCCAGCACCACATTTCAAATGCATCTATTCGTTGCCTGTCGCTCGACTTTATTGTCCAGGATTCGGAACCATATGAAAATATCGAAAACACTAAGGT
Organism: Agelastica alni; assembly: GCA_950111635.1. Taxonomy (NCBI): domain Eukaryota; kingdom Metazoa; phylum Arthropoda; class Insecta; order Coleoptera; family Chrysomelidae; genus Agelastica; species Agelastica alni. Next base: position 25,866,464 of record OX467718.1, on the reverse strand, counting down.
GTTAACCAGGGCTCTTTTAGTGTTTCTGGTTATGCAACCGTCTTTCCATATCTTGGATAAGTTTGACATTTCTGTCCTCGCTAATACTATCCGTCTTATTATTTTTGTCTCGCGCCCTCCCTTGCTGTTTATTAGCGATCCTAAATAGATGAATTCCTCTACTACTTCAATTCTATTTTGCAGATTTCTTAACTGTATGGTGTTACTCCTATCAATGATCATTAGCTTGGTCTTGTCTAAATTTATTTCGAGACCTAGGGCTCGGCTTTCATTTACAACCTGATCAAGAAGTGTAATCATCTCATCTTCATCTCTTGTTATTAGGGTAGTGTCATCCGCGAACCTGAGATTATGTATCTTTCTACCATTGATTTATAAACCTCCTTCAAAATTCTCTAGGGCTCGTCTCATTATAAATTCACCGTAAGTGTTAAACATTCTCAGCGATAGGATACATCCTTGACACACTCCCCTAGGTTCTTTGAAAATATTTGATGTTTTATTGTCGAGACTAACTATGGCATCGTTATTTCCATATAGGTTGCTAATTAGAGATACGAGATGAAAAGGGACTTCCATTTCTTTTAATACATTCCAAAGACTACTCCACTGAACACAATCAAAAGCCTTATTGTAATCTATAAAGCATAGGAGCATGGGTGTATTGAACTCCCGGGCTTTCTCGATTAATTAGCGGATGTTGAATATTTGGTCCCTAGTCCCTCTACCCTTAACGAATTCTGCTTGTTTAGAGGGATCTGGCTCTTTAAGAAGTTCTGCAGCCGTCTATCTATTATTTTAAGTAGGATTTTGCTGGTATGTGAAATTAGAGATATCGTTCGATAGTTTTCACATTTTTTGGTAGATGATCAAAGTTTACTTTTAACAAAAATTAATTTATCTTCACAACAAATAGAATAAACTTTAAAATAAGTATTTGATTCTTAATCGATTGACGCCGGAATTGTTTTGTTTTTCGAATTTTATAATTTTTTCGGCTGCAAATGATTATACCATGTATATTGTAACGAAATATCTCGCGTTTGTGAATTTCGTTCCTTTTTAGTTATACTTTTTATTTTATAAGTATATGTTTTCTTCGTAAATTAAATTAATGCTCTTTGATCGGTTAATTAGTTGATCGTTGACAGTTAAGTATGTTCGATGTTCGATCGATATTCTACAAGTACATTGTTGTCGCTCTTTCGCTAATTATAGTTTCGGTTATTTTCTGCTCAACTAATTCAATTATTTCATACCTTCTTTGTACAAATAAAATATTTAAGAATTATGTTAGCATTTTTTAGAGTTACATTTTACTTCGTTGTTAAAATAATAAAATCAATTTTCTACAAGACAAGTCACAGAGTGGTAAGTAATTGGACGAATTCAAATAAATATGACAACAGTCGTTAACCAGCAATTTGTTTGATTTCTCGTTTGATAAGAGTTGATGAAATGTGAATTTTTAAAGGAGTTATTTTTCGGTCGCTGGCTTCTGCCAGTGACAAACGTCTGGTTCTGCGATGATATCAATTGGCGATTTTTAAAGTGAGCACAGGACTCACTCCACAAGAATGGCTTCTTTCCACCTTTGTTCCTATCCCGAAAAAATCTCGAGCGTCAAAGCGTGATGACTACAGACTCATAAGTCTTATGAGTCAAGTTTTGAAAATCTTTTTGAAAATTATACACACTAGAATATATAATAAATGCGAGGTTGAAACATCAGATACGCAGTTTGGATTCCGTAACGGGATGGGCACCAGGGAGGCCTTTTTTCTCTTAATATCTTATCCCAGAGATGCTTGGATGTAAATCAAGATCTCTACATGTGTTTCATAGATTATAGCAAGGCGTTTGACAATGTTAAGCATGAAAAGCTTCTAGATATTGTCACGTGCCTATTTTTTTTCCTTCCACAGTTCTATAGTTTCGTATTCCTTGTTGCATACAGTACTCTGCTGTAACTCAAATATACCATTCGTTGTAGATAATGTTGCATAACCTGTAGGGGTAGGATTGTGGGTTGACGTTTATTCCGCGCCATTATTCTTGATTTCCGATATAGGAGCGTCAGTCGTTTGGGGAGCTTCATCCAATAACTTGGTAGAATTCAATGCAAACAAAACACAAGCATGTCTTTTCTCTAGAAAAGCCGATCTCACTGTGCCTAACATAACTTTGTCAGGAGTAACCATACCACTGAAGTCATCCATATCGATGCTTGGTATTACTATCAGCAATAACCTTTCCTGAGAAAATCACGTGAGGTCCATTGCCAAAAGTGCATCCCAAAAACTTGGTTTTTTGTTTCGTGCCAAGAGCTATTTCACCTCCAGTCAGCTGCTTATGATCTATAAGGCACAGATCCGACCTGTACTGGAGTACTGTTCCCATATTTGGAGTGCAGCACCTAAACATATCCTGAAGCTACTGGATTCTATCCAAAAAAGGGCAATTCGTCTCGTCGGTGATGCCTCGCTTACAAACTCGCTCACTTGTCTGGAACACCGTAGAAAAGTTGGCGATTTGTCTCTATTTTATAGATATTTTCATGGACGATGCTCTTCTGAAATATCAACAATCGTTTCTCCATTGGCAGTCTCTTCGAGATTAACCCGTCAAGTTCAGTCTTCACACCCCTTCGTGGTCACTTTGGAGACCTGCAGAACATCACTTTCCAAAGACTCATTCATCCAACGAATTGCGAGGCTTTGGAACTCATTGCCTAGGGAGGTGTTCCCCGAGGCATACAACCTCCAGAAATTTAAGAAGAACACCAACTCCTACCTTCTTTCCCTTGGTTCCCACGATGTTCTCTGAACATTACAGGATATCCCTTTTCGTGGGAACCAGAACATATAAAAAAAAAAGTGAAAGTTGTTGGGGACGGTGTGTTATTAGCACGTGTGCGGAACCTCTATGGGATTTCTTTCATATCTGGCTGTATTTGGGCCATCTTAATTGGATTTTGAAGAAAAACCATTTGATTTTTAACTTGACCATTTTGTCTTGCCTTTGTTGTGGATATTTTTGGAGTTTTGGTGTCGAGTTGAATAGCCGTTGTCGGGATTTATTTGAGGGAAGCCATTGTTAACTAACCGGTGCCGCCCCATAATCTAACCAGCCCCAGGAGTAGGCCACAGGAGTACATGTGAATTCGTATACCAAAGGTTATCAGTGATTTATTTTTAAATATAAAACGCCGTGTCTCATTCGACACCACGAGTAAGTTTTGCTTTAGTTTATAAATATAGTACTTTGTGAATTCGTATACCCAAAGGTTATCAGTGATTTATTTTTAAATATATAACGCCGTGTCTCATTCGACACCACGAGTAAGTTTTGCTTTAGTTTATAAATATAGTACTTTGTGAATTCGTATACCCAAAGGTTATAAGTTATTTATTTTTAAATATATAACGCAGTGACTCATTCTGACACCACTATTACGTTCTGTTTTAGTTTAGTAATATAGTACATTGTTGGAAACTATTTATTGCATTAGATAATACGCCAAAACTAAACTTGGATTAAAATAACCTTCTCAATAATTCTTTATGTCCAAGTAAAAATATGTTTTCTTCATACTTATTTGTAAATATCCTACAATCTTGATATTTTAAAGGACAACCATTGTAAAAATATTTTTTTTATAAACTCGATTGTTTTGGCAGTGAAAATCTTTATGTAAACGGTTAACTAGTGAATTATCAGCCTCTTTATGTAAATGTTTGAATTAGTGTTATTAATGAGTTAACTTATATATGTTTTACCTTTTTTTTTCTTTGCCTTTATGTAAGCGTTTGAATTAGTGTTATTAATGAGTTGATTTATATATGTTTTACTTTTTTTTGTAACTTGGTAAAGTCTGTTACTCTTACTTCTGTTCTGGTTATTTTATAAAGTTGTAAATTTTACATTTTGGGTTTGTTTTAGCAAGAAAATTTTACCATAGCTGTTAACTTTGACTATATTTGTTATGATGTTGCTATTGAGTTGTGTAATTTAATTATTTATTGTGTGAGTAAAGTATCCAACATATTTTTGCTACAATTTTATTTATTTGGTTCACCATAATCTTAGTTGTTTATCTTGTGGCTCTGCTAGTGCCTATAAGACCTAGGGGTTTCCGGCTTATACCGTTTAAGTCGGTGGCGCAGCTCACTTTTATATTTTTTTCTTCTACCCTCTTCGGCTGAGCTCGGGCATAATTTGCCAGTAGAGAAACCGCTAGCAGAGTACTCTTTAGAGAACGAAAAAGACGTGGCAATATACTCCAAAAACTCAACATCGATTATCATGATATACGAATAATATCCAATCTCTACTGAGGACAAACTACTAGAGTTAAGTGTGACAGTGTCTTAACGGAAGAAATCAACATACAAAAGGGAGTCATACAGGGTTGTATTCTTTCTCCAATGCTGTTTAATATCTATTCAGAATCTATATTTCAAGAAGCATTGAAGGGGGAGTCAGCGGGCATAGTAATCAATGGTAGAACTATCAATAACATTGGGTACGCTGACGAAACCGTCTTAATAGCAAGCTGCCTGGAAGATCTACAGAGACTGGTAGATAAAGTGACACTGGTAAGTAAGGATTATGGACTCAGCATAAACATCAATAAAACAAAAAAGTTAATAGTATCCAAAAGAAACATTAATCGAGGTCAAATAACTATAGAGAACAAAATGGTTGAGCTAGTTCATCAGTTTAAATACCTAGGTACTAAGATAAATGAAAATATAACACACAAGGATGAAATTTTATGAAGAATTGAGCAAGCCAGGACGACTTTCGTGCTGTCAGCCCAGAATCTCTCATTAAGCTTGAGAATAAGAATGGTGCGGTGTTACGTCTTTCCAGTGCTACTGTATGGCCTTGAAGGATGGACACTAAATAAAGAAACATCGAAGAGATTGGAATCGTTTGAGTTGTGGGTGTACAGGCGCATGCTGAAAATATCCTGGATGGATCGCATTACGAATTAATGTATCCTTGATAGAATGGGAAAAGAAGTGGAGATCTTATTTACTATACAAAAAAAGAAACTAGAATTTCTTGGACACATCATGCGTAATTTAAAATACGAAATTCTCCAACTTATCATGCAAGGAAAGATCGTGGGACGCAGAAGTATCGGACGACGCAAAACTTCCTGGTTACGTAATCTACGTGACTGGTTTGGCCTCTCCTCGGTTGAACTATTTTGCGCAGCCATCTCTTAAGTTAGAATCGCCATGTTGATCAGCAACCTCCGAGGGAGACGCTGAGATCAAAAAGAAAAAAGTGAGCACGTTTGTGCTTAAAGTATTCTATCCTTTTTCTTTTCAAGAGAGCAAGTTTCCGGGAAAACAAGTGTTCGTTTTTCTTTGGCGTGTGCCCTTTATAGTTTCTGAAAGAAAAGAAGCTTTTTTTCCTTGGCGTGTGCCCTACAGAAGCGATTTGGATTTTTTTTTGAAGTGATAGCACGTGGTGCCTTGAGTATCTTTTGAGAAGAAAATTATTTCTTTGGCGTGTGCCCTTTACGGTTTTCTGAAAGAAGAGAAGCTTTTTTCCGTTGACGTGTGCCCTATAAAAGCGATTTGGATTTTTTTTGAAGTAATAGCACGTGGTGCCTTGAGTATCTTTTGAGAAGAAAATTATTTCTTTGGCGTGTGCCCTTTACGGTTTTCTGAAAGAAGAGAAGCTTTTTTCCGTTGACGTGTGCCCTATAAAAGCGATTTGGATTTTTTTTGAAGTAATAGCACGTGGTGCCTTGAGTATCTTTTGAGAAGAAAATTATTTCTTTGGCGTGTGCCCTTTACGGTTTTCTGAAAGAAGAGAAGCTTTTTTCCGTTGACGTGTGCCCTATAGAAGCGATTTGGATTTTTTTTTGAAGTAATAGCACGTGGTGCCTTGAGTATCTTTTGAGAAGAAAATTATTTCTTTGGCGTGTGCCCTTTACGGTTTTCTGAAAGAAGAGAAGCTTTTTTCCGTTGACGTGTGCCCTATAGAAGCGATTTGGATTTTTTTTTGAAGTAATAGCACGTGGTGCCTTGAGTATCTTTTGAGAAGAAAATTATTTCTTTGGCGTGTGCCCTTTACGGTTTTCTGAAAGAAGAGAAGCTTTTTTTCGTTGACGTGTGCCCTATAGAAGCGATTTGGATTTTTTTTTGAAGTAATAGCACGTGGTGCCTTGAGTATCTTTTGAGAAGAAAATTATTTCTTTGGCGTGTGCCCTTTACGGTTTTCTGAAAGAAGAGAAGCTTTTTTCCGTTGACGTGTGCCCTATAGAAGCGATTTGGATTTTTTTTTGAAGTGATAGCACGTGGTGCCTTGAGTATCTTTTGAGAAGAAAATTATTTCTTTGGCGTGTGCCCTTTACGGTTTTCTGAAAGAAGAGAAGCTTTTTTCCGTTGACGTGTGCCCTATAGAAGCGATTTGGATTTTTTTTTGAAGTGATAGCACGTGGTGCCTTGAGTATCTTTTGAGAAGAAAATTATTTCTTTGGCGTGTGCCCTTTACGGTTTTCTGAAAGAAGAGAAGCTTTTTTCCGTTGACGTGTGCCCTATAAAAGCGATTTGGATTTTTTTTGAAGTAATAGCACGTGGTGCCTTGAGTATCTTTTGAGAAGAAAATTATTTCTTTGGCGTGTGCCCTTTACGGTTTTCTGAAAGAAGAGAAGCTTTTTTCCGTTGGCGTGTGCCCTATAGAAGTGATTTGGTTTTTTTTTGAAGTGATAGCAGTGATAGCAGCTTGAGTATCTTTTGAGAAGAAAAGTAATTTCTTCTTTGGCGTGTGTCCGTTAAAGTTTTCTGGAAGAAGCTTTTTTCGTTGGCGTGTGCGTATGTAGAAGCGATTTTCATGATAGCTCGTGGTTCCTGAAGTATTTTTTTTACTTTGCTTTTTGATGGAAGCAAATATTATAGAAGAAAAGTACTTTCTTCTTTGGCGTGTGCCCTTTATGCTCTTTCGTCGAAGGTTCTTCGTGAAAGTTCTTTACGCAAACCTTTGTTGCGGTAAGAACAGTTTGTTTTGAAAAGTCTATGTTCTAATCTTTGGAAGGAAATAGATAAAATACAAGTGTATTAAATTAGATTCTTCTGCCTTTTAAGATTATTTAATAGTGAATTTTGAAGTAAATTAAAATTATTTTTTGTTATTAGTTTGAATGGTGAGACGCCATTGTGCTCTAAAGTTTAAATAATTTTATATCTTGGAATAGTGTAAACATCCTACTTTACATAGGATATATTTTGCGGAGAATTGTTTCGGATCAAACCGAGTTTATGGTCGATACAAACACACAAGAGACAGTGGAGAAACAGGAAACCAAAAATAGCAGTAAAGAATGGTGGAATAAAGATATACAAGTATTAGTCCGGCAGAAACAAGAGAAATACTTGAAGTGGTTAACTACAAAAACTGAAGAAGATTTGGAAACCTACAAAGAAACAAAAAGACATCTAAAAAACGAAATTACCAGAGCAAAAAACGAAACTTGGGATAAAAAATGTCAGGAAATCAACACACACATAGGTGGAAGAAAGTGTTCAGAAGTTTGGAGATTCATAGCATATATACAAAGCCAAGGAAAGAATAATGCTCATATTGAACCTTTTAATGCTGACATATGGCAAGAACACTACAAACAATTGCTTTAAGAAACAAGACCGGAATACCTGACTAAATGAACATTCGTTATAAACAAATATCTAAATGGCCACCCAGTCCCAGAAGAGTGGAAACTGGCGTATATCTCTTCGATCTCTTCGACAGAGAGTGGGTTCCGAGCAGGAAGGTCATGTACGGACAACGTATTTTGTCTTAGGCAAATTATAGAGAAAATAATTGCCCGAAACATAGAAACGCACGTCATGTTTGTGGATCTTTAGAAAGCATATGACACCGTTCCAATTACACGACTATGGAAAGTATTAGAGCAATCTAACATCAATCATACATATATTGCAGCCCTTAAGGAGCTTTACAGAAATTCTTGATCCGGAATAAAAATTGGTAACCACCTCACAGAAGGATTTGCAGTGAACAAGGGCCTGCGTCTCATCTACTATTTTTAAAATTAATTTTGCAACAGCACTTAAACTGGAAAAAAAAGCTCATGAAATGGGCATCGAAATGAATAATAACTCTATATAAACTCTTCAATTTTCCGACGATCAGGTTATTATAGCTAACGACAAGGACGACATGGAGTATATGATGCGAAAACTTATTAAGGAGTACAAATAATGGGGTTTAAAAGTAAATACAAATAAAACAAAATATTTATGCATACGGAATCAACCCACCCATCTAGAACTTGAAGATGATCAGAAGATTTTGACCTGCCGGGAATATGTGTACTTGGGTGCTACCTTTGATGATAGCGGTACTGATGTAATGGAAATCGAAAAACGGCTTATTCAAGAAAAAAGAATTATCGGATGCCTCGATGGGATACTATGGAGTAAAGAAATAACAAAGAAAAGAAAAATTAACATCTATGAAACCATGATAAAATATGGATGTTTTCAGGAGGTTTTTGCGCATCTCCCGAAGGGACAAAATAAGAAATGACAATATAAAACGACAAATAGGAATGTATATGTTAAAAATTATAGATGTCGTGTATGGCGCTTTTCGCGTAGCACTTCATGTATACTTGGTAGAAGTCGAAGCTGTTGATGTGTCCATTCGAGGTAGACTTTCCCTATGCTAATGAGGGGCAACACACCCCGAAACCGGTCCATAGGTGGTTACTTTGTCCTTCCTTCTCTTACTTAACAAGTATCTGCATATTGTTACCCGAAATGGGTTATTATACACGATTATGTACCAAATGTATTTCAATGCCTGTCGCGGCATATAGCTAGAGGAGTATTTTATTTTCTGATACATCATCGAAATTAACTGGTTATTTTAAAATCAGTTTTATACATTTTTATATTTATATTCGCTGTCAAGAATTTTTAAAGTTTTTTATAATAGTATTATAGTTTTCTATATTTTTAACAAATTGGTATTGCGCTGAATAAAAGTTGTAGACTTATTACAGGATGCCTAAAACCCACCCCCTTGGAAAGATTTTACCATCTGGCGGGAAGCCCCGTCTGCTGTCCGAAGAAAAGCTGAAGCCTATAAAGACAGACTTAAATCGTCAACTTCTGAGCGGCACCCTCTATATGACCTGCAACCAGCATGCCAGAGACTAAAGTCAAGAAATAGGTTCCTAACAGCCACCGCAGATTTCCGGGAACAAACGAACAAGTCTAGGATCGATTTTTGGGAAGCCACCAAAGATCAACATTGGATGACTGAATCCGATAACCTAGCTGCTTGGAGTTGGAAGGTCTGGATAGCTCTGAATAGTCTCCGAACCGGAACTGCAATATCTAGGGTCACCACCCTGAACAAATGGGGATACCCAGTGACCTCCACCCTATGCGATTGTGGCGACCTTTAGACGACTCCACACATGTACGAATGCCCGTGGTGTCCCACCCAATGAACACACGAAGATCTGATGTCAGCTTTACCAAACGCAATGGAAACGTCCAATACTGGGCAAGACATACTTAGTAATTAATTTAACAATATCTGTATACCTAACTGCTTGTTTACCTTTATGGATTGTAATTTATATATTTTGTAAGACTCTTCTGGCGGGCGGGTGATTTGGTTCAAATATGCCCTAATAAAATATTGCTGTGGAAAAATATAGAAGGCGTTTAATTTAAAATTTTGTTTTCATTTTTTGCTAATAATTTCACTGTAAATTTATCAGTCGTTATCAAAATCGGCAGGAAAGCATTACTTCGGACAAGGAATATTATTTTATGTATTATTTTACATTTTGTTATGGGAGCCGTCATGTGAATGATTTCTAATGATGAAATCGAACGTTAGCTTTTTATGACGAAACTTTTTATTTTATTGTATCCAGATAAAAGGCAACCAAATCACAAAACTTTTTCAAATCTATTTTATCGTTTTGGTGAAACCGGGTCATTTAACAATAAAAGTCAGGGTGGTCGTCCAAAACAAATCAAACCTAATCGACAGATGAAATTTTGGTTCGAGTAGATAAAAATCCTGCAGTAAATTAACATTATCCGTCAGTAGCAAGAAGAGTAAGTCAGTAATCTATTATTAGACTACAAAAAAAAAATAAAAGTTTCATCACACCTGTTCAAAATTTGTTTCCAAGAGATCTCCCACGACGATTAACGTATTCTCAACAAGCATAATGATGACCGAAATTTTATTAAGAACCATTTCATACCTTTTTAAAGATTTTTCGGGCAAAACACTGATTGTACTTGAACTAGTAGCTTGTAGAACTTCTGGTGGAGTGCAGTTGAATTCGTTTTCGCTTTTTGAATACATTTTCACAAAAAGTCAGTTCTTAATAACCCCAGGTGCTACGTTAAACGATTTTATGACATTTTCATTTACTAACATTTATTTAGTTTTAAAATTAAATAACGAATCGACTGTAAATATATTTCAGATTACTTTGGAAACACCCCCTGTATATTAGTACGACAAAAATACCTGAGGCAAAAATTAAATATAAGTAGTAATAAATATGCAAAGCTTTCGGGTAATGACCAATCCATCATTATTCTGTTAACTCAGTCGTAAACTCATCATCTTTAAGAATAAGCAAATTGTTCTGCTATGGTAAATGCCGTTAACACCCTACAACGTTCTCCTGGTTAATGCATTGTAATTTTAATTAATTAATAACTATTTCGCAAAAAATTTCATCATTAGCGTCAGAACAAAAAAAATCAGACTTTCCTCTTGAATAAATCCTTAAATTAAAAAAACTTTTTTTAACAAATTAGTCTTGAATGAAATGTATTATCATTATTTGAAAAATACTTTAATTTTTGCAATGTTTCTTAACGCGGATTACGGTTAGTGCGATTCGTCACGTAACGAAATTGATCGGTGGTTAAGTGGTAGAATGCTCGCCTGCCACGCGGGCAACCCGGGCTCGATTCATTCGATGCATTTTCTTTGTGCTTTTACCATATATTACATAATTTTTTAGTAAATAAAACAAATCGAACTAAATAGCAAAAAATGGACTATAGTTTAAAAAACACTAAAAAACACACTTTTCTAGTTAATCAAAATAAAAAGTAAAATATAATTCTTAACATAGGAATAAAATTATTGACAAAAAAATTAATGTCACTGTCAAAAAAAAATTAATGTCAATCAATGTCACTGCTTTGTATGACATTTCTAAACTAACTCTGCGTTTCGGAATGAACGCACCCCTCACTTTTAGAACAGTAACATTAATTTTCTCGTCAGTAATTTTATTCCTATGTTAACAAATATTTTCTACTTTTAGTTTGATTAATTCTAAAAGCGTGTTTATTATTTTATTTAAACTATAATTTATTATGTTAGATCATATATGAATATTTTTTTATTATTGCAATTAAGTTTCGAATGATGGAAACTGCAGCAAATGTGTGTAATACAGATTTAGAAAAGTAAGTTGATAAAATTGTATAACTTGATATAAGTATTTACTGTTTACATTCGTTTATTGTACATGTGATTTGATTGTTTACTATTTATTTTAATATTTTTATTATAGTGAGGCATGAGTAAAATCATGTGTTCGGAGTCCAAAAGAGTATGGAAAGCGCAAACGTCAGAGTGCAAATAAAATACCAAAAACCATTGTTCAACGCCAACAACAATTCCGGCAGAATAGAAATAAAACGAGCGAGCCTTACAGTAGTCGCATATGATGTGTAATACGAGAGCGGTTTGATAAGTCAGTGACTTTTTGAATAAAACAAATTTTTTCCCGCAAATAAACATTTTATTTTTTTACATAATCACCTTTTAGCTCGATACATTTAGTCCAGCGTTTTTCTCATTTTTTTATTCCCTCCAAATAAAAGGTTTTTTCAAAGCTCTCAAAATACGCGTTTGTTTCGGTAATGACTTCTTCATTCGACTCAAATCTCTTACCGCCCAGCCATTTCTTTAGGTTTGGAAACAGAAAATATGCGCAGGAGGCTAAATCTGGAGAATATGCTGGATGGGGTAGCAGTTCGTATCCCAATTCGTGTGCACATGTGCATTGTCTTGATGGAACAGCACTTTCTTTTTCTTAGCCAAATGCGGCCGTTTTTGCTTCAAATCAACGTCGAATCTGTTCAAAAGCTTTGAATAATATTCGCCGGTGATCGTTTTATCTTTCTTGAGGTAATCGATGTGAATGACACCGCGTACATCCCAAAAAACTGTGGCCATGACCTTGTTGGCTGACAGACTCTGTTTCGCCTTTTTTGGTCCACGTTCACCCCGAGCAACCCACTATTTCGATTGTTCCTTGGTCTCTGGCTTGTTGTGATGGATTCATGTTTCATCCACAGTAACAAAACGGCGCAAAAATTTGTCCGGATTACGGCTGAACATCGCTAAAAACTCTTTTGAAGTGGTCACACGATTGCGCTTATAGTCGAGTGTGAGCAATCGCGGCACCCATCTCGCAGAGAGTTTTTTCATGTCCAAATATTCGTGTAAAATATGATTTACCCGTTCAGTTAAGATACATACAGCATGAGCCAACTCACGCACTTTCATTCTCCGATCATCCAATATTATTTCATGGATTTTATCGACGATTTCCGGCGTGATCACTTCTTTTGGGCGACCTGGACGTTCGGCGTCACTAGTGCTGGTACGACCACAACGGAACTCTGTAAACCACTTCTTAACTATTGAAATTGATGGTGCCGAGTCCCCGTAGTATTTATCAAGTATTTCCTTAGTTTCAGTGATGGATTTTTTACGTAAAAAGTAATGCTTAATCAGCACACGAAATTCACTTTTTTCCATTTTCGTAAAAATTCTCGAGGTTGTCTGCTTTGAACGGCTATCAAACACCAACTGCACGACGTAGCTTGCTCAAAATTAGAAAGTTGCCCACTGATAGATTATAGTTGACGGCAGCACTGTTGCATTTGGAGTAACTGCGCGGGAAATTCAAAAAGTCACTGACTTATCAAACTGCCCTCGTATTAGCAAGGCCCCTGCGCAAGGATGTTACGCAAAACTGTAAAACATTTAACAAATTTTTTTATACAAAAACACCTAATAAAAGAGTACAATATTGTTAAAAATCCGGTCCTGTCGACAACCGAGGATCGACCGCACCTAGGGTCTGTACCGACGACCAGCTTTGTCGGCCGCCGACGGGTCTAGCAAGATCGAGCAACCTCTGGAAGCCGCGTCGAAGGGTGGAGAAACAGGTGAAATGATCTGGAATTGTGATATCCAGGTATAAAAGAAGACGGCAGTTATGAGGAAAGACAGTATCGGTTTTAAAAGTGTTTATGAATAATGTAAATAGTTATATAGAGTTGTAAAAGTTGTATATCTAAGTGGTTAACAAAAGAAGAATTTATTGTATTGGAATAAACATTGTTTTGTTACTGGATCGAGAGTTTTAATCGCCGAACCCACGGAAGAACTAAAAGTCTTAACAATATATTTGAATGTTAAGATCTGTCATTCATGCGCAGGGGCCATGTTAATCTTTTCTGTATCGTTCCAATTTTAGTTTAAAAAAACACCACAAAAAATTATAAAAAACTAAAATTATTTCTCTTTTTTTTGGGGGTAATGTAATTAAGCGAGAGAAAGAAAGAATGAAAGAAGAAACGACTATATCGGGTAATTGATGCATATAAGGTAGTATGATTTCGTAGAAACATATCTTATTTAAAACAGAAAGTAACAATAATTAGCAAATTATGAACATATAATAAGTATTAACATGTAATGTAAAGATATTATACTGAAAACAGATTAATAAGTTTTGATAAAATTAATTCTTACCTGGGTCTATAGAAACAAAACTGAAAATGCGGGGACGTATTAGAAAAGACCCAACAAAGTTTAATCAATACACGAAATTCAGTTTTTACCACTATTTGGATGTAATAATAGTACATTATTTACCGGGTAGGAAAAGTTCAACTTTCCTGGACGACTGTGAAGATTACCAAGTCGAGGCGCAAGCCGCGACTTAACAACACAGAGTCCAGGAATGTGGCTTCTCCTACGAGGTAAACATACTATTTTTCCGCAAATCGTTTTAAATTCGACAGATATTAATTAATTTAAAAAAAATCGCGAATAATTTCATTCATAATTTAATGATGCTTTGAAATTCGTAATAAAATTGGTTGCGTTACTATGGAAACGTATTTTTATTGAATTGTCATATAAATTTAATTGCTGGTGTTTTCGAAAACAAAACAAAGTAAAATGATAAGTAATGATGAATTTTTCATTTCTGGGACTCGTTCGGAGCTGGTTGAGGCAGTGAATACTGCTTCATTAGAATTATTGCCAAAGAAATCAAGAGAAATCAAGAGAAAAGTACGAATATGCATAAAAACGTTTTATGAATTATCGCAACAGTAAAAAAACGAGTTCTTGTTCGGAAAATGTTGTAATGGCATATTTCCTAGACCTTTGTTTAAAAATGAAATCTTCAATTATTGGGCCAATTATTTAATATTGAATCAACCCTTGCAATTAAACACAATGTAGATCTATCTACGTATTAAAAACTTCGTTTTTTATTGAAACGGCAAGCTCAAGGTTATAGGGCAAAAAAACCTAAAATGTTAACGAATAAAGAAATCGAAAAATTATAACTATAAATATAACAAACTAATTTTGAAATGTATTGTGCAATGCATTGAGCTTTTTCAAATATAAATTAATTCCTTATAAACAGCGTGTTTTCAATCATTTATGTGGAACACCAACAACTGTAAGGAAATATTATTTTTCTACAACTGCTTAGCAAAGTAGCTTTTGACGCTTTCAAATTTTAACGAAAAGTTGACGTTTTCCGACAAACGTCATTTTGTTACAGTTTTGCCGTTCTAGCGCGGAAATATTTTAAAAACGCTTGCATCTCCTACTCATTCTTTTATCATGGAAAATAGTGATAGTGAGTTATCGAACACACCTCCTGATGTAGCAGAAATTGCAAAAAATGTAACTTTAAATCTCCTACCAGAGAAATCGAGAGCAAAATATGAATTTCAATACAATAGATTTATAACCTGGTGTCAATCAAAGAAGATCAATAAGTATTTAGAATATGTATAACTGGCTTATTTTGGAGAAAAATCAAAGACTTTGAAATCATTAACTCTTTGGTCTATGATTCAATGATACGAACATGTTTGAATGTTAAAAATAACATCTAAATCAATAAGTATCCTAAACTCATCGCATTTCTTAAAAAACAATCCGTTGGATACAAAGCGAAAAAATCCAAAACATTTACCACTGACGATATTCACAAATTTCTCTTAGAAGCAACCGATGAAGAATATCTACTGAAAAAGGTAAATTTCAACTATACCTTATACTCTCTGTAGTTTGATAAGCAGTTAAAATAGTTTCTTAGTTGAATAATACCATGAAACTATTGATTAGCCGTTTGATCTGAAGCGCAGGTATTTCAAACTATTCGCTTGAGTTCAATTCCGGCCGGGGCCACTTTTTTTAATTTACGAGTTATTTTCCCTTCTATTTCCTTAGAATTATGAATTATTGGATTGATAGCAATTTAAATAGCTTATACATTTTGGATAGCTATTGACTGTTAATTTTTTTTAGGTAATTCTAATTATGGATATTGCTGGTGCCTGCAGACGCGATGAATTGTAAAAATGGAGATCGGTAACATAAAGGATAAAGATTCTATTTTAATAGTCTAAATTTCAGATTCGAAAACGAGAATTAGCCGTGTTTTTACGATTGTTAATCATAATGAAGAAAATTCAGTTGATTATCTATCAATTTGTATAAAGTATATTGCAATCAGACAACTTTTTCAAAATAACAATAATACTCTCCAAAGCCTATTTTTACGTTATCAAAAAGGTAGATATACGAAACAAGTTGTGGGTATGAATACAATCGGGAAAATTCACAGTGAAATTGCTAAATATGTGGAATTACCTGAGCATACTTTATATACAGGACACTGTTTTCGACGAACATCTGCTACTTTATTGGTGAATGGTGGAGGAGATCTAATACAACTAAAGAAACATGGTGGATGGAAAAGTAGTAATGTCGCAGAAGGTTATTTAGACGAATGAATCAAAAATAAGATTGAAACCACCAAATCTCGTTTTATAGATTTCCAATCTTCGGAACAATTTATGTTGGAGAAAATCCCGATGGACTATCAGGTTTGGGAATAAATATCTAAGATTGTCATAATTGCATATTCAATTTCAATATAGTGAATGATAAACTAAAGTAATTATTTTTAAGAATATTATAAAATGTTATAATTAAAATACAAGTAATATTAAGTACTTACTTATTTTGAATACAGTATTTAGTGTTTTTTTTTCTGTCTTAAAACTGTATTTATAGAAAAAATCTTGTGTGTATTTCGAGTACAAAAATTACCGTGCTTCGCTCCGCTTTTGCTGATAACAACAATTTTGGGAAATAACATGACACCATAACAAATTCGACCTACGCCACTGTTGGATAGGTAGATGTCCAATATGGGATCAATTAACTTACTTCTAAATACATGTCACCTTTTTTTTTGCTTGTTTTTTTTTAAAATATTAATGGTACATGTACTCAGTTATTCGTGACGTTAAATTAGCCATTATTTGTAGCTTTAGCATCTAGAGTTATTTTAAAATGGTGTATTATCTGCAAGGACGAATAGAAAAAATATTTATTTACGGTCATTAAAACAAGAGCGCTCGATAAACAGCTAAAGTTTTTAATGAAAGGCATTCCCATAGAAGTATAGGCCCCCCGACCATTATAGAGTTAGTACGGACATTTCCAAAAGTATCAAAACTTACAAGTATATCTGTTGGTTCCATACACAAAGTGTTAAAATTGCAAAGTTTTTTTTTATAAAATACAAATTCATCAGCTTAGTGAAGAGGATTATGACCGCAGAATTAAATTTTGTGTAACAATGTCCCAAAAAAATAAAAGAAGATGCAAATAAAATCCTCGCGTGTTTTGACAGGATAATACTTAGTTTCCAGCGCAGATCAATGCATGGGCTGGTATTCTAGAAAATGGGATAATCGGACTACTTTTTATTCGCCAAAAGCTAACGGGTGAATTATTCCTACAATTATTAGAAAATGAAATTGATGCACTTAGTATTTAGTCACTAGAAACACAACTTAATGAACAGAGGACGAATAATTTCCGAGACATTAGATGGGCTAAAGGGGTAAGATCGTCGGTAAGATCTTCAGATGAAACACCACTCAAACTCAAAGACATTGATGACCTAAAGCTTAGAATTACTGACTAAAGTAGACGAATTACTAGCAAAACTTACTGCAAAGATTTTAAAAAGAATTTGAACTACTACTACAACATAACGGAGCACATTTTAAACAGTGACTGTAAATATATTTAAGCAGGGGGCTGTTTGTAATTAACTTTATTTTAGTTTCTGTTGTCATTTCGCTATTATAATGTTATCTGCAAAATAATTGATAGAATAGATTGTTAGCTGATTTGCTTTTTTTTGGGGGGTTTTCATTTGATGTATTACAGGGTAGGGGTTGATATTTGATATTTTAAATAAGGGGTGGGGGACACGTAGAAATGATGGATGAGGGAAGATTGACGAAACAAATTTATAAGGCGAGTGTGATTGGACAAGTCGGTAGAGGTCGACCTCGGCGAACATATCTCGATCAGATCAACATTGTTGTGGAGAAAGGTCAGGTCAAAAATACCAACAACCGACGAGCATGTATGAGAGCACTGATGAAAGTAGAGAAAGCAAAAGATGTGTGTAAGAACCGTAGCAAGTGGAAGGAAGTGGTCTTTGCCTACTTCATGGGAAAAAGGCGTAACTTTATGTATGTATGTATGTGGAGGATGTTAAAGGGGTGCCACTTGAAAACAGTAAAATAATATTTTTGTTTTTTGTTTTTTTTTACATTCACGCAAAATCAAAAGTTATTTCGACTGGCTGATTTTGAAATGAAAGCACTTTATTTATTTTCCAAAAAGTTAAAACGAATATTTGCCGTGAGTTATACATTATACTTTGTCTACAGCTATAACGAAATTATTTAGCAACAGAAACTTAATTGAAGTGAACATTTCATTTATAATTAACAAATGAGTAATATATTAAATAACTCAACAACATGCTGATTCAAATTATTTAGTAATTATGTGTAAAGGAGTTATTTCGACACTTCACTGCCCGTTTCGGTAAAACTAAATTGACAGAGCTGTCTTTAGTTTTCATTGCTTTCCACGAAAAACTTATTGAATGACCAACACAGTAACTTTATTGTGTTAACATATCTGATAAATAAATTAAAAATTAAAATTGAAAACATACAAATTACCTTATTGTTTAATTAACTTCACAGTGGAAGTTATAGTAATGGGTTCGACTTTGCGAATTACGAATTTGGACAAATCTCGAGAGTCGAATATAATAGTTTTTTAAGTGGTCGCCTGTGTGTGTATGTACGTATGTTTGTTTGTTCGTATTTGCGTTCGGAATTATTTTTCGTCTCGATTATCTTGAGAACAAAAAATAATAACGACGTGGGACCAATTGCATTCGACGCATAATCACGCAATTTTGAACTGATTAGATTTTTAGCAAAATCGGTTGAAATGTTTTTTATGGAGAATTAAAAAACTAAAGATAATGGCAAACCAACTGATTTTTGCAATTTATAAATTATACCATTTCTAATACAGAATTTTATGATCATTTGATTTATATGATTATTGCATGTTAAAAATATTTGTATGAAATATATGATGACAATATTTTATAAAAAGTGATAGTTTTAGAAAACAAAAATAGAAATTGGAGTATTTTAAACTTGTGTCAGTATTAAGAGAATAGCATTGAAGACGCTATAACAGTAAAAAATTATTGTTAGTAATAATCAAGCATTGTTTATAATAATTAAATATTGTTACTAACAAATGATTATTGATCATAATAATTATTATACATTAATATTCTCGAGAACAAAAAATGATATCGACATGGGATCAATTGCATTCGACGCATAATTACGCAGTTTAGAACTGATTAAATTTTCAGTAAAATTGGTCGAGCTATTTTTTTTGGAGAATAAAAAAACTGAAAAAAATGGTAAAATTTCGAAATTATTTTTCGTCTTGATTATCTCGAGAACAAAAAATGATATCGACGTGTGACCAATTGCATTTGATGCATAATTACGCCATTTTAAACTGATTAGATTTACTGCAAAATCGGTCCAGCTGTTTTTTATGGAGGATCAAAAAACTAAAAATAATGACAAACCAACTGATTTTTGCAATTTATAAATTATACTATTTTTAATACAGAATTTTAAAATCTTTTGAATAATATAATTATTGCATGTTGGAAATATTTGTATAAAAAATATGAGGACAATATTTCATAAAAAGAGATAGTTTTAGAAAACAAAAATAGGAATTGGAGAATTTTTAACTTGTGTCAGTATTGAGAGAATAGCATTGAAGACGCTATAACAGTGAAAAATTATTGTTAGTAATAATCAACCATTGTTTATAACAATTGAATATTGTTACTAACAAGTGATTATTGATCATGATAAAAAAAAATTTTTAATTGTTTAAAACAATTGAAAATAGCCCCCGCTTATGAAATGATAAAAAAAGTTTGAAAGAATACGGTTGACATAAACAGAATATTGTTAATGTTAATGTTAATTATAATTTGTTACAACCAATTTAAAATAGTTTTTTATAATAATTTTAATAATTATAATAACAAAACACATGGTATTTTTTCATTCTCTCCCTTGGGAAGTTAGTCGTGTGGACCTCTCGGGTCGCACTCGACCACTGATATTTAATAACAAATTTAAAAAAACAGTTTTGTATTATAGCCGTAAAAACACTTGTTACACGCCTCTGAATGAATTTACTTCCTATATAACATTTCGTTATTGCTCTCCCTTGATATTATCTATTAATACAACATTGTTCGATGCTCGAACTAAGTTGTAATTAATTTTTAACGCTATCACGAACATTTTAGCACAAAATTCTAAGCTGCAATGAGGAAAGTAATGCAACGTATTTTTCTAATGTTTTTACTACCATGAAATCTAGAGTAGAGTTTCTTTAGAATGTCTGTTAATCTCGGTACTGATTGATGGATCTGTTTCTGCTAATTTCGTTCCGCCATTGAAATTTAAATTAAAATTTAACGAATTAAGTGTTACATGTGTATTTGGAATCTTAATTGAACCTGCTTAGGAATAAGTTGCTGATTGCAATACAAGGAAGACTGCATTATGTAATGAAACAGTCTGTCAACATTGTGTTTGCTTTGTTTTTATGTTATTTTAAGTATTTGAATCTGTTTTGGGAAATTTTTATTTTACATGAGTATTTTTTTTATACTCTACATCTACATACATACATAAAGTCACGCTTTTTTCCCATAGGGGTAGGCGGAAACTACGTCCTTCCACTTCCACCGCTACGGTGGTTCATACACACATCTTTTGCTTCCTCTTCTTTCATTAGTGCTCTCATACATGCTCGCCGGTTGTTGGTACTCTTGACCTGGCCTTTCTTCAAAACAATGTTGATCTGATCAAGATCGATGTTCTCCGACTTCCGTCCATTCACACTCGCCTTATAAATTTGTTTCGTCAATCTTCCTTCATCCATTTTTTTTACGTGTCCAAACCATCTGAAAATTCCTTTATCTATCTTTGTAACCACATTTTCTTTTACACCACAGCGTTCTCTTATCCTACTATTCTTTACTTTATCCAACCAAGTCACTCCGGCTATACTTCTTAGACTACTCATTTCCGTAGCATTAATCCTATTTTCATGCTTCTTTTACCAAACCCAACATTTACTACCATACATAAGTGTAGGAACCAATACACCTCTATGCATCATAGCATCAGAGCATCATGCATAATATTAACCATCGCCTGCAACTCTTAATATGATTTGATCATCGGCGTAAAGAAGGCATTTAACGATCAAATCATTCATTTTTAATCCATACGCACTCTCTTTCAGATCTTTTAAACAATTGTCTATTTATAAGTTAAGCAGCCATGGCGAAGCCACACAACCCTGTCTCACACCTTTTTCGATGTTAAACCAGTCCGTGCAAGCTCTGTTTATCTTGACACAAGCATTGAAATCCTCGTAAAGTGATTTCAGTGCTCGTATTAAACTACCACTCACCCCATACATAGACAATGTAGACCACAATTCACTCTTCACCACTCTGTCATAGGCTTTTTCCAAGTCTATAAAAGCGCAATACTCTATAAGATTGTTTTTCCGCAATTACAATCTGATTAAAAAGATTGATGACCGATTTTGTTTAAACACAACTTATTTAGAGTGAAAACTCTTAAAAACTAAGCTTCTACTAACTAGTGTATCTTAGAATCTAATAATTTTAGTTAACACTACCGGTAACGTGTAACACAAAATCCACACAATACTCTGCTTTTAAGTAAAACAATCACTAGACTTTGTACCCACCAAATTGTTATTGTGGAGGAGCTGGATAACCAGAACTTTCCCATGTCGGAGCAGCTATTGTTCATGGCTACTGGCTAATTTGGATATGGTCTAGTTTCTACAATAAGGTCCCCATGTTGCAGCAGCACCAAAGAGTATTAACAATGTTCCTTAGTAATTTAATTTGAATACGTTGAATAACTTGATAACTTTTACTTGCACAGCCCCATAGATAGATACAATACGTCCAAATGGCTTTTAATATATGTTTATAGAGAAGCAATTTGTTGTGTGTGGACAACTTAAAGTTTTTTCCTAGTTTTCCTAGTTTTTTTTATATTTAGCTCTTCACGTTTTTTTTTTAACGTGGGCTCTCCAGTAATGTTTTTATCTAGCAAAATACGCCATCTGTTGGTTCAAGTGTTACTTTGGTTTTATATGGTTTGCAATTTTCTTCCTCATGATTTTTGCAAAGGGCCAAAATGGCAAGATTTACAATAATACCATGCTTAAGGTTAGAAAAATATCACTGGTATACAATAAGTAGAGTACTGGTCGTAATATATAAGCTCCGCCGACATCGAAAGACTGTTGATTTTCCCGAAACTTACAAATTTGAAATTCGCGACATTGTGTACAATTTGCGTGAAAAAAAATGTCTCTATAGATTTAATATAAGAAAAAGTAAAAGAGAAAGATGTATTCGAAATTTCTAGAACGAGTTTTAAAACATATAGTTTAAAAATGAGGACAACCGAAAGGCTTTGTGTGAAAAAGCTAGTGTCGTGCACAAAAGAATTGAATTTTTGAGAAATTATACTCACTGTAAACAAGAAAGCTCTTCATTTGTTTATCTGGACAAAACTTGGATTTTTGCTAAAGGTGGAACAAAAAGAATTTGGCAGGACGATAACATAAAGTCTATAAAACACACCGACGGTGAAGGAAAAAGACACAATATTGTGAATGCAGGTGAAAAGCATGGTTTTGTTGATAGGGCGGATCTTTTATTTTCGTCAAAATCAAAATCAGCCGATTATCATGACAGTATGGATACAGATACGTTTGTGAATTGGTTAAAAGAAACTATTACCATCGTAACATGAACCATCTGTCATTGTATTAGATAATCCTCCGTAATATTCGGAAATTTTAAATAAGCAACCAACAAACTCATAGACGGTATTGAAAATAAAATAATGGTAAATTTCACAGTATCGCTTCAAGCCGGAATTATTATCGATAGCTAAAAGGCACGAAAGTGGATCAAATTATACTCAGTTATGGACATCGTGTGCTAAGACTTCCGCCTTATCATTGCCAATTTAATCCCATTGAGTATATTTGGGGAATATGCAAAACTTATTATGACAATCACATTAAATCTAATGGTTACAGTGATAAGGCTGTTTTGTAAACCTGGCAACGAGCACTTAATACTGCCATTCCTGAAATTTGGGAAAAATGTGTCACAAAATGTGAAAATTTAATAAAGGAATGGTGGGTTCGTGAAAACCACATTGAAGTAGTTAATCATGTTATCATTTACAATGCGAATGAGGATATCGATTCCGATTATGATGATTATAAATCTGATGCTTGATAATACCGTAAGTACTACATGATTAAACACATTTATTAAATTTGCATTTTCTTTTAACATAATTAAATATGTACCTATTTCTAACCAAAAAACTCATCGACAGCTACATCAACGATTTCTGTTCACAATAAAGCAAAAAAATTAAAATAAAACCTCTCAACAAAAGCCTAATAATAAACAAAAAGTTTTTGGATATAAATCTTAGGAGCATTGACTAATTAATGTACCTCTCAACACAGTACGCCCGTTAAGTCGATGCCACGGTGACTAATCCGATACCGTCGTATATTGGTGAAATGAGCTATAATCTAGTATTTAATTTTGTTTTTTATTATAACTAATGATAAGTTGTTAAGTATTTATATTTAACAAAATACAGGATTTTATTCTCCAATTGGTATTTTAACTGTATAAGTCACTCTTCTAATAAGAAGCGGATTATAGAACAAAAAACATTTTTGACGTGTCTTTTTGGGCTGATTTATTGATGTTCGAACGATCGATCTTCCTCTTTGATCGCTGTCTTTCAAACGAGTCAAATGTCCGCTGGGTGATGACCGACGCTTTTGAACTTTGATTTATGATAGTATTTTCAAAATTTTTAGAAACTGAAGGGGATTTCAAAATATAAAATTGACATTGTCGTGGAGATTTACCAGGGTGATTCTATATCCCCAAAACTATTTACGTTCGCATTGGAAAACGTTTTTAAAATGCTTCCATGGGAAAATAAAGGTGTAAACGTTGATGGTACCTTTTTAAACCATTTACGCTTTGCTGATGACATAGTGCTTATTAGTTCAGATATACAGGAGCTTAAAAACATGCTAGAACAACTAAATGAAGCTGCAAATAACGTCGAACTAAAAATGAATTTATCAAAAACAAAAATTATGAGCAGGACTGAGAAAAACATAAGAATATCAGACAAAACTTTGGATATTGTTAATAAATATATATATATATATATATATATACAGGGTGATTCATTAAGAATGGGTAATCTCTAAACTAAAGATACTACACACCAAAATATGGCGATTGAGCTTAACATGTCTTATACAAATGTTGCAGGTTTACGAGATACAGGGTATTTAAAGTTGGAATTTTAATTTGAAATTTCTTAATAATTTTGTGATTTCAAACATCGTCTTAAAAATTGGTAACTTTATGTTTTTTGGCATGAAAATTACGAATTTAATGCTGAATTTAGCACTATTCACGGGCGTTAGTTACACCCTGTTCCTTAGGTAAATTACAACATATCTTTTTTGCCTATTGAGTTATGGCTAAAATAACTATAAAATCTAAAAGGCAGTTCAATTTGAATAAAAAAGGTACTTTTGTTTATTTTATGTAACTTTATCAGTTTTTAAGTTATTTGCATTTTAAACATTTAGCGTAAAGATTTCTAAGCCACCGTTATTACATTGACTTTTTTTCAAGTAGGCTTGTGTCAGACCTTATCAGTTTTTCGTGTAAAGAAATATTTAAAAAAATTTACTATCACTAGGTAAGACTGTATTATTTGTAGTTTAATAAGAAAATGCCACAACATAATGAATTTTCCAACAGTGAAATGCGTAATATGTTTGTGTTTTTGCTCAGTCAAATTATAGTGGACTTGGTGCAGCCAGAAGGTATTTAAAATCCTACCCAAATCGAAGACAACCCAATCACAAGCTGTTCAGACGTATTTATACCCGCCTAGGCGAAACAGGGTGTTTTCGTCCTAAAAGCTAAAATGGTGCTCCAAAAAATATCAACGTCGATGATGAAGAAGAGGTTTTAGTTCGTATTTCGGAAATCCAGATCTTAGTACTCGTTGGTTAAGTGCGGCAACAGGAATAAGCCAATCATTTATCTGAAGAATTTTAAAGAAAGAGAATCTTCGTCCATATTACTATACTCCTGTCCAAAATTTGCTACCTCAAGATTTACCAGTTTGCCTACAGTTTGCTTAATTTATGCTAGATAAACAAAACAAATACAAGGATTTTCTTTATAACCTTCTTTTCACCGATGATGCGACGTTAACTAGACGAGGTGTTTTTAATTGGAAAAACAATCATTTGTAGGACTCCAAAATTCCACATGCTCTAAAGGAACGACATTTTCAGCATGAATTTAAGGTAAATATTTGGTGTGGTGCGATATTTGTTTTTTTATTGGTTCTTTTAAACTTCTTCCTAATCTGAACGGGCCCCTCTATTTAAACTTCTTTGAACAACAGTTAAATACACTACTAGAAGATGTACCACTAGCCATAAGGCGGAACATGTGGTTGATGCAAGACGGGGCGCCGTCACATTTTTCTCTGCCAGAATGGCAATACCTGAATGAACATTTTTCTCACCGTTGGATTGGACGTGGCAGTGAATTTGTTTGGCCACCTAGAAGTCCAGATTTAAACCCTCTAGATTTCTCAATATGGTCACAAATGAAGGACATGGTTTACAAAAATATGGCGATTGAGCTTAACAAGTCTTATGCAAATGTTGCAGGTTATATATCTTGGTCATGTCATTAAAATGGTAAAGGAAAACCAAACGGCAGAGATAAAACTGACATGGATAGCATTTGGAAAACTGAGTCATATAGTTAAAAACCCTGACATCACTATAAACCTCAAATGAAAAGTCTTTAACACATGCATACTGCCTGTCGCAACATATGGTTTTAAGACAGATGCTTTAACCAAGAAGTACACCAATAACCTTAGGACAATGCAAAGGGCCATGGAACGGGCAATGCTTGGCGTTGGCTTACGGAATAAAATCCGTAACAAAGAAATGAGAAGAAGAACGAAGGTAGTGGACATAATACAGCGAATAGCCGGGCTTAAGTGGCGATGGGTTGGACATGTTGCCAGACTAACTGTGGACAGATGGGTATCAAGGCTTGTACATTGGAGACCACGGCAAACAAAGAGGAGTGTCGGCAGGCCACAGAGGAGATGGTTGGATGATGTTAAAAAAATGGCAGGAGGAAGATGGTACCATACAGCGAAAGACAGAACAGCATGAAAATAAATAAAAGAGGCCTTTGTTCAGGAGTGGACAGATAATGGCTGACAACGAAGAAGATTATTGACCGCTTAGGTCGATTACTAAGTTACCGGCAGAGCGGGGCAAAATTAAAATTATAGAATACAGTTTCTTTACATAAATAAAAATTATTATACAAGTTAACACATTTTTTTTTATCTGTTACAAATAACTGATAAAATTTAATTTTAAGTTGGACAGACCTGAGTTAAACCGAGAGCTAAATTTATTATTTATTACTGCTAATAGAGCTGCTACGATTTTAATATTGTATTCATGCGTCACTCAAAGTTCTCATTAAATAAGGTGTACTGTTTAAACTTCTATGAAAATACGAAAAGCGAGCGCTGACAGAACAAGGTAATTTGGATAAATGTATCAAAGGTCTGCGATGCACTAGTTCTCTTTTGAGTAAAGCGTATAGTAGGAGTATTCTGTTAAAATTAATACACTTCTACATTCGTTTAAACCACCTGTTTCGCGCAGTAGCGGGTCTCCGTTGAATATTCTTTTTAGTAATAACGACTTCTTTGTTTGTCGACCGAAATGATTGTAACGGTCGATGTTTTTTTTAATAACTTTTTAAAAAAATTAATTGTTATAGTTTATATTTTATTGATCAATTATCTGGTTTAGAACATGAGTCGTCTAATATCAAAACCGGATAAATCCCTGGAACAAAATTTTACAGGAAATAAAAAAAACCATTCAGATTTTGTATTTGTTTTAAAGAAAATTATTCCTATATGTAAATGATATGGCTATGATTTATCTATCTATCATTAAAACGCGAGTTTCCACACTTTTATTGTTTTTTATTTTTTTTTATTGTATATAACCGCTTTTGATATTTTTCGGTTTTAAAACAAAAAAGTGGGGAGGTAGCCGCTTTTAAAATTACAAGACAAAATTATATGTTTTAAAAAACTTTTATTACACCACAAATATCAGTACATACATACCCACATATAGTCACGCATTTTTCCCGTAGGGGTAGGCAGAGATCACTTCCTTCCACTTGTTACGGTTCTTACACACATCTTTTGCTTTCTCTACTTTCATTAGTGCTCTCATACATGCTCGTCGGTTGTTGGTACTCTTGACCTGGCCTTTCTTCAAAACAATGTTGATCTGATATGTTTTCCGAGGTCGACCTCTACCGACTTCCGTCCATTCACACTCGCCTTATAAATTTGTTTCGTCAATCTTTCTTCATCCATCCTTTCTGCGTGTCCAAACCATCTAAGCATTCCTTTATCTATCTATGTAACGACATCTTCTTTTACACCACAGCATTCTCTTATCTTCACATTCTTCACATTATCCAACCGAATCACTCCGGCTATACTTCTCAGACTACTCATCTCCGCAGCATTAATCCTATTTTCATGCTTCTTTTGCCAAACCCAACATTCACTACCATACATAAGTGTAGGAACCAACACACCTCTATGCACAGCCGGACGTGCCTTTTTTGACACTTTGTGGCTATTCATAAAGCTATGCAGTGCCCCATTCATTTGCTTTCCTGCCAATACCCTTCGCTCAATGTCAGTGTCATACTTTACATCTCTCGTAAACTTTGAACCCAAGTACACAAATTCATTTACTTGTTCCCCTCTTTCTTCCTCAAACGAAACTCCACAGTTTGTCATGCTTTCTTGTATCTCAAAAACCATTACATACTTTCGTTTTGCTTGCATTTGTTTTCATCCGTTTAATTTTCAGGGCATCATGCATAACATTAACCATCGCCTGCAACGTCTCTTCAGATGACGCTAATATGAATTGATCATCGGCGTAAAGAAGACATTTGCCGATTAAATTATTTATTTTTATTTCACATGCTTGTGTTGTTATTCCAGCAATTTTGTTTTGAAAGTTTTCCTTAAGTTAAAAACATAGTGGAGCGGCAAGCAAAGCAGCGAGCAAAGCGGCGTGCTAAACGTCGAAAAAAAATACATGCCGGTATAGTAGAGCAACGCATTCTAATTTGTTTAATTTATTTGGTCTTATCGCACTGTTCACTTTACTAAGTTATTAGTAAGAAATGAATTTAGTTGCATTTATTGGTGTTATTTTCTTAAAAATCCTCCGCTAGACGCTCTACAGGATTAATAGGGTTCACATTTAAATTGGTCCAATTCTTGATTAACATTACTTTAACACTGGTTAGTGAGTAATCAAATTTTGAAATAGACATTTAAGAATACGAGTAAATCTTGTCAATATGTTCACAAAGTTGTTGGTACAAGTGATGGAATTTTTAACTAGTCCCGTTTATATCATGAACACTGCAACTTCTGGTTCTAAGCTGATGTAAATACTAAACTTTTAAGAAAGAATTTTCATATAAAAATAATTCCTTTCATGATGTCTCGTCGAAAAAAGCAATGCGACTAAACTCCTCACTATAGTACAGTATGCTAGCGTATATCTGCTTCATTGATCTAACAATGGCGTTTGACAGGGTTTGTTTGCAAGACATTCTACATATATTAATGGAAAATAAGATACCGGCGAACATAACAAATATAATCCATAACCTTAATAACAATAACGTAACAAAGGTTAAATCAGGAGAACAATTCACTAAAAACATCTCAACACCGGAAGAAATTAGACAGGGTGACAGCCTTAGTCCCTTTTTGTTTAATCTTCTCATGGATGAAATTATAAATAAAGTAACAGATCTTAACCTCGGATACAGAATGGGCAACAAAAGAAATGTTGTGGTGTGTTCGCTCAGATGTAAGCTAGTGGTGGAGGACTATCCCATAGAACAGGTGATGCAATTCAGATATCTGGGCATAGACATACCAAGCACCCACGACCTAGTTAAAGACCTGAGAAGCCAGATTAACAAAGCATCCGCACTATTAGGATGCCTACGAGCTATAGTCTGGTCAAACCCGTACATGCGCAAAGATAGCAAAATTAGAATCTACAAGACTTGTATCAGACCGATCATGACGTACGGTACAGAAGTTTGCGAAGATACAAACAAGACGAAACACATGCTAAGGGTGAACGAAATAACAACACTGAGAACAATAGAAGGGAAGACAAGAAGAGACAGAGTACATACATACATAAAGTCACGACTTTTTCCCGTAGGGGTAGCCAGAGACCACTTCCTTTCACTTGCTACGGTTCTTACACACATCTTTTGCTTCCTCTACTTTCATCAGTGCTCTCATACATGCTCGTAGGTTGTTGGTACTCTTGACCTGGCCTTTCCTCAAAACAATGTTGATCTGATCGAGATGTGTTCTTCGAAGTCGACCTCTACCGACTTGTCTATTCACACTCGCCTTAAAAATTTGTTTCGTTAATCTTCCTTCGTCCAAACCATCTAAGCATTCCTTTATCTATCTTTGTAACCACATCTTCTTTTACACCACAGCGTTCTCTTATCTCACTATTCTTTACTTTATTCAACCGAGTCACTCCGGCTATACTTCTCAGACTACTCATCTCCGCAGCATTAATCCTATTTTCATGCTTCTTCTGCCAAACCAATCATTTACTACCATACATAAGTGTAGGAACCAACACACCTCTATGCACCGCCAGACGTGCCTTTTTTGACACTTTCTGGCTTTTCATAAAGCTATGCAGTGCCCCATTCATTTATTTTCCTGCCAACACCCTTCGCTCAATGTCACTGTCATTTTTTCCATCTCTAGTAAACTTTGAACCCAAGCACACAAATTTATTTACTTGTTCCACTTTTTCTCCCCCAATCGAAACTCCACAGTTTGTCATGCTTTCTTCTCTTTCAAAAACCATTTCTTTCGTTTTGCTCACATTTATTTTTATTCCTTTAATTTTCAGGGCATCACGCATAACAATTACCATAGCCTGCAACTCCTCTTTAGATAACACTAATATGACCTGATAATCGGCGTAAAGAAGGCATTTGACTATCAAAGCATTCATTTTTAATCCATACGCACTCTCTTTCAGATCTTTTAAACAATTGTCTATGTATAAGTTAAACAGCTATGGCGAAACCACACATCCCTGTCTCACACCTTTTTCGATGTTAAACCAGTCCGTGCAAGCTCCGTTTATCCTGACACAAGCAGTGGAATCCTCGTAAAGTGATTTCAGTGCTCGTATTACACTACCACTCACCCCATACATAGACAATGTAGACTACAATTCACTCCTCACCACTCTGTCATAGGCCTTTTCCAAATTTATAAAAGCGCAATAGACCTTCTGACTTCTAGCCAAGAATTTTTCGACTATACTTTGTAATGAAAAGACCTGATCCATACATCTCCTTCTTCTTCTAAATCTTGCTTGCACATTCCATATCATCTCAGTTTATTCGTTACTCTTTTAATCAATATCTTTGCATACAATTTGCCGACTATGCTGAGTAAACTAATACATCGATAGTTCTTACAGTCCTACTGCGAACCTTTTTCCTTGTAAAGCGGCACGATAACGGCCTTGCACCAGTCAGAATAAGAAACGAATATATCAGAAAACAATGCTAAATACAAGATATTGTGAGATGGGGAAGACAACGTAAGAGGCAGTGGTACAACCATGTAAGAAGGATGGACGAGAACAGACTTCCGAAAATAGTCCTAGAAAACAACCCGCACGGCTAAAGACCTCCCGGGGCCACCTAAAAGATGGAAAGGAAGTTGGCAATCTACCTCTCAGGAAAAGATGCAGAGGCAGGTTTAGAATTAACAGATCAACATTTCTTTAAGAAGTAGAAAAAGAAGAAGATATTGAGGTTAAGTTCCCCCATAGAAAAAATCGGAGGTTCGTGGGGGAAAGTCGATATCACCATTTTTTGACAATAATTGTCCTGGAAGAAATTCTCGCAAAATGTACATCATAACAAAAGTTGTGTGTGATGTGGAACCGTATGGTTGGAACCAAATGTTACATAGATTAATGAGCTAAAAAAGTTTTAAAAAGGTTTTAAGATGTACATGTTTTTTAAATGATGTAGTTTGGTTAGACTTCTATAAATTTGTTCATTTTGAAATGTTCATTGTTGAGCTATAGTTATGTCCTCTTCATGTTTAGTCTTTAGTAAACAAATTTGTGACAAAAATTTCTCCTGATGATGGTTTGACGCCGAAAAAGTTTGAGAATTGGCTTGTAATAATTAAAAATTTTGGTGTACTTTAGTCTTTTTAACTTTTGATATATTTTTAAGATATGACTAAAAAGCAGTTATACGATATAATGTCCGAAAAATAATACTGATGATAAGATGGTGTTTTTGGAGAAAAAATTATAGAGCTCACAAAATGTCCTGATAGTCAACTGGACAAATTAAAACACACTTTAAGTCATTTTAAGTGTAAAATTTAAACGAAGATGGGTAGCTGCAAACTATAAGCATGAACGTTTTCTAAAAAAACAAAGAAACAGTGGTTTATCAAAGGAATTCGAGAAATCCAGTGATAGATCTAAACGATGGAAAACTAAAAATTTGATAGAGAACATATCTACAGAAGAGTTAACTTACGCTGCTCAAATGTTACTTAATATAATTGTACTAACATGTACACTTACATATTCTCAAGTTAATATCTTCCACAGAAGGAAAGATATTGAAATATTATGTTTTTGATAAATTCACTTTATAACCCTGTATAAATCTACAGAACCAATTAATTAGTAAAAAAACGAACTAAAAAATCATAATTTATCCATTAAACATCTGCAAGACGCTAGGGAAACGTTTGTAATTCAATACCATCTGCCATAACTTTCTTCGATCATTCTTTTATAACTTACTGCAATGATTTTAAATTTTTGTTAATTTTTTTTGTCGAGCTTACTTTGATGGCAATGTAAATACATTTTGGTTTTTTTTTTCTCCAGCAGCGAAAGTACCAGACCACGCATTCAATTTATTAAAAAGTTATTGCGTTATTATTATAATTTTTTTATATCCGGAAAAAATTACCTATTAAGTATTCATATACTTGTAATAAATCATTATTATTTTTTAACCGATTGCGAAAATATTAGCGTCGTCGTAAAACGTCTTACATAAAAACTTTAGTTTTATACTATTATAAAAATCTATTTAAATTACACAAACCGCATTTACAGATAATTAAAACGTTTTTTTGCATAATTTTGTGTCATAAAATGACCCAAATTCTTTGGGAAATTAGTAAATTATATCTATTGAATTAATTGTATATTTTAAAACATAAAAAACAATTAGAAATTGTATTAACTTCCCAGTGAAAGTTCTAGTAATGGGTCCCATTTTGCGAATCCCAAATTTTGACATATCTCCACATTTCAAGGTCTCCTAACTCGAATACAATAGTTTTTAAGTGGACGTCTCTGTGTGTGTATGTACAGTGCAACAGATATAGCTTGGCGGGCGACTAGCCTCTAAAATAACAAATATTCGGCTGAATATATTTCACATTCGTAAACTTCTTCCTCCTATTATACTTGGGACTCACGATTACTGAAAATTTCTTCGTCGCCGATCGGATCGTTATTTGAATGTTTTCGTTGTGCGCAGATTTTGTGATCTCTCGCCCGCCAAGCTACTTCTGTTTCACTGTACGAGAACAAAAAATGATGTCAACGTGGTACCAATTGCATTCGACGCATAATTACGCAACTTAAAACTGATTAGATTTTCAGCAAAATCGGTCGAGCTGTTTTTAATGGAGAATTCAAAAACTGAAAAAAATGGTAAACTTTGGCATTATTTTTCGTCTTGATTATCTCGTGAACAAAAATTATATCGAAGTGAGACCAATTGAATTCGAGTCATAATTACGTAACTTAAAACTGATTAGATTTTTAGCAAAATCGGTTAAGCTGTTTTTTATGGAAAATAAAAAAACTGAAAAAAATGGTAAACTACCTGAATTTTGCAATTTATAAATTACACTATTTTTTATGCAGAATTTTAAGACCATTTGAATAATATGATTATTGCATGTTAAAAATATTTGTATAAAAATATGATGACAATATTTTATAAATAGAGATAGTTTTAGAAAACAAAAATAGGAAACTTGTGTCAGTATTGAGAGAATAGCATTGAAGACGCTATAACAGTAATAATCAATCATTGTTTATAACAATTAAATATTGTTACTAACAAATGATTATGGATCATAATAATTAAAAAAAAAATTTCAATTGTTGTAAACAATTAAAAATAGCTCCCGCTTATGAAATGATAAGAAAAAGTTTAAAAGAATACTTTTGACATAAACAGAATATTGTTAATGACAATTATAATTTGTTATAAACAATTTAAAATTGTTTTTTGTAATAATTTTATTAATAATTATAACAACAAAACATATGGTATTTATTCATTCTTTACACTGGAAAGTTAGTCGTGTGGACCTCTCGGGTCGCACCCAGACTACTGATATTTTGGGATACGTGTCACACATACCATACATTCATACATTGTCCGTAGGAATAGGCAGAGACTACTTTCTTTTAGTTGCTACGGTTCTAACACACATCTTTCGCTTCTTTTGGGTGAGGAATTCTGAATGGATGCCTTCTTGGCCAGGCGCCTTGCCAGTTTTTATGTCTTTGATTGCAACAGAGACTTCTTTTGTGCTAAATGTCCACAATCATTTCCTTTCTATAATCCCTTCCCCTTCTAATAGTCGCAGTGCGGGCCGTCCGCGGCCCACACGATAGGTCTACCGACTATTTTCATAAAAAAAAAAAAATGGTTGTGATTATTCTGATTCGTTTGAACTGTTAGCTTTAAGATTTCTGAGATTTTTTTTGATATCTTTTGGCAAATTTTTTTGCTTTTTTTCCCCTGTCCATCGTTGCCGGTTAGCTCTGCGCAACTATTTTCAAGGTCATAGTTCAACCCGTTTTCCAATACTTATAACATAACGCATAACCCGGACAGTATAGAGCGTATTATTTTTGTACGGCTAATTGGCTATTTACTGAATTTTCAAGATTTTTAACTGTTAAAATGGTAACAGTGTTACATGGACGCTTTACCACTGGGTAAAAAGAAACACTTCAAAGGGTTTTAAAATAATTTAAAAAATCTTATGGACAATTTAAATAAACGTTGCTTGCTTTCACACAAGCTGAAAAATATATACACAAAAAAAGTTCTTTTCAGAACCAAAACATTTATTGAATTACGTTGAATGATTCAATAATGAGATTTTTTCAGTGAAAGTTTTTTAAATACCATCTTTAGACTTATTTATTTTCTGAATAATTAAAAAGTTGTTTTTTTAAATGATATTGATAACAGTTTGAAATTTTTGGATGGAAAATAATATTGCAAATCTGACAGTTAACAACTGTAAATATCTCGAAAACTTTTAATTTCTTCTTCTTCTTTTTCTTCTTACGTTAGGACTACGTCCTGTGTTTGCCTCAAAGGTTGCCCAAAAACAATTGGGACGATGAAGACCAGCTATCATACCATCTTTTTGGTGGGCGTCCAGTTGGGCGTGGTGTGTTGGGCCGCTTCTCTCTCACAATGTTTGCCAGCCGGTCGTTTGGCATTCTGCTAACATGGTCTCTCCATTCTCTTCTTCGGTTTCTTGCCCATCTTACTATGTCTTGGACTTCACATATTTCCCTTATCTCTTCGCTTCTTTTATGGTCAAGCAAGGTATAGCCAGTTATCGATCTAAGAATTCGCATTTCCGTTGATCTAAGAAGTCGCTTTGTAGTCGTGTTCTCCGCTCTGGTCTCTATCGCGTATGTCATAATCGGTCTTACACATGTCTTATATATTCTGACCACTTCTGGTACTGTATTTATTTCTCCAGATTATGTCTCTCAAGAATCCTGAGATTAGAGATGCCTTTGTTGTTTGAGCTTTTACTTCCTCCTTAAAATTTCTAGTGCTAGTTATATTAGCTCCTAAATATTTAAAGGACATCACTTGTTCTACACTCTGCTCATAGATTGCGAGTTTACATCTTCTCGGTTCTTTGGATATTGTTAGCGATTTGGTTTTCTTGACAGATATTTGCATATTGAATTCTTCAGCTGTTTTTTGGAACTTGTGTAAGAGTCTCTGTAGGTTGTCCTCGTCTTCCGATACGATTACAGCATCATCAGCGTAGCATATGATTTTTATTTCTTATTTCCCAGTCGATATCCTCTCCCAGTTACTTTGACTTCATTTATAATTTCATCCATGATGATATTAAATAGGATTGGGCTTAGGGTATCTCCTTGCCTGATTCCGGTTGTCATAGGTATTTTATTTCTTAGCTTATTTGCAGTTCTTACATATGTGTAGTTGTTCTTGTTCAATTCTTCGATGGTCTTTATTACATTTGGATGAATTCTTCTCTTTTGTAGTCTGTTAACCGTACCCTATCGAATGCCTGGGTTAGGTCAATGAAACACGTGAAGGCTACTTTATTGAATTCAATGGCTTTCTCAGTAATTTGACGTATTATAAATATAGCATCTATAGTAGACCTGTTCTGTCTGAACCCTTGCTGTTCTTCACATATTCCGGTTAGAGATATTTCTTCTGCTAGAATTTTTGTAAACAGTTTTAGTGCAGCACTCAATAAGCTAATACCTCGATAGTTTTTAGGGTCTGCTTTCTCTCCTTTTTTGAAAACTGGTATCAGTATGCTCTCTTTCCATTCGGATGGAACAACCTTGACAGTAAGTATTTTATTGAAGAAAATCTGTAATTCGGCCAATAAGCTTTCACCTCCATATTTGATCATCTCATTCTTAATTTCGTCAATGCCCGAGGCTTTTCTGTTTTTTAGTTTTTGGGCCATGTATCGTATTTTCTCCAAGGGAATAGTCTTTTCTTGTTGTTCGTTAACATTTCCAATGTCAGGCTGTATTTCCTGTGGTGGTAAGTTGTTTTCTGTCGGAGTGTAGAGTTTTTCAAAATATTTTTCCCATTCTTCCGTCGCTATTTTTGTATTTTGTATACACTCATTTATTGGTTTTTTCCTATGTCTTAGCAGGTTCCATATCTTCTTTTGCCCTCCATACAGGTCATGCTACATATCGTTAGAAAATGTTTCCCAATGTTTCCTTTTGATTTTCCGAATATTCTCGTTGATCCTGTTTCTTACGGCTTTATAGTCATTATACGTTATAGCATTGGATCTGTATTGTAGGTACGATTTTCTTTTCTCTTCGGCCAGTATCTTTATTTCTGGCTTAAACCAGGGCTTTGAGTTTGGCTTTCCCCCTTTCTTAATGGTTCTTTTTCCGCATGCTTCTTCTACTGCTTCTAGTATGTTAGTTTTTAATTTGGTCCACGCTGTTTCTATGTTTTCAGTTTCTTGTATGTAATTTGCGGCAATTTTCCCTGCTAATCTTCGTTGGTACAGATATTTAGTTGACTCTTCAGATAGCGATTCTATATTCATTATGGTCGTTGTTCCGGTGGGTTCTTTACGGAATCTTTGGGTGTTTGTTTTTATTTTTGCCATTACAAGACGGTGGTTGGTTCCAGCATTGGCGGAAGTTAAAGCTCTCACATCCTGTATCGTTGTTGGGTGGATATTTCTGTTAGTTATAATATAGTCGATGATTGACCTTTGACCTCGTGAGTTTTCGAATGTGTATTTATGCTGTAGTTTGTGTGGGTAAAATGTGTTGTTAATTCGAAGTTCACTTTGTGTGCATAGTTGTATCAATTGTTCTCCACGTTCATTTATGGTCTCTTCGTTAAATCTGTTTTTGATGCCAGGTATAACTTCGTTGCCGATTCTCGCGTTAAAATCACCCAACACTATTATTTCATCCTCTTTGGGTATAGCATCTAGAACTGTTTGCAAGTTGTGGTAAAACATATCTATCTCTGCTTGAGGTTTGCTGGTATCGGGTGCATATACACTTATTATGTGTAGCTGTTTCGCTTTCCGTGGTTCGAGTGTTACATGTAATAGTCGATCGTTAATGTAATTAGTGTTGTTGATTAGGCTTTCAAATCTTTCGTGTAGCAGTATACCAACCCCTGAGACCGCTCGTTCATTCTTGTCTTTGCCGATGTATATGAGTATGTAGTTTTCATATCTGCTATTTCCCTTGCCCTTTTTCTTCGTTTTTGAAAGTGCACAGATGTCTAATTTATGTTTCTTCATTTCAAGTTTGATTTCTTGGTCTTTGTTGTTGAATGATGTAATGTTCCAACATCCAATTCTTAGTAATGATGGTTTCCTTATTCGTTTAGTCCTTATTCTCGCGTGGTTGTCATTGTTTAATAACTTTTAATTTATTTGTAGGAATTGGGGTTTAAGTAACAGTTCAATGTCGTAAAATATTAAAACTGTAGTATATTTATTTGTTTAGCGTATGGCATAAGTATACACAACATATGGTAGTTTAGAGTTTAATGTCCAATTTGTTTATATAATCGATCGACGTTGGCATCACATAGGCGAAGTCGCTCACGCTTCCTTCATAATTCCTTAGTGGGCATTCGGTCGTGATGTGTTGGATGGTTTGTTTTTCTGCTCTGCACTCATATTCAGCAGACGGAATCCTATTCCATTTATGGTGGAAATCAGCGCAGTTTCCATGGCCTGTTCTTATTCTATTAAGGGTGATCCAGGTCTTGCGGGGAAGGTTAAAAACTGGAGGAGTTTTGGTTACGCATGGCATGTCTCTCATAATTGAGTTATGCCTGTCGTTCCGCATGTTCTGTCACTGGGGGAAATTGTTTGGTTTTAGGTCCATTGCAGATCCGGTTGGAGGGTTTCTGAAACGCAGTCGTTTGAGGTTGGCGTCAGTAATGTTTCCGTGTATGGGTAGTTGGGGATTGTTCAATATATTCTGGAACTCTCTAAGTCAGGCATTTTGACGGTGGAGGTCTGGGGGAAGTATGTGGCTTAGTAGTGATAGCCATTGCGTTGGAGTAGACTTTGTTGTGCCGGAGATCCGACGCATCGTAGTGTTTAGTTGCATGTCAAATTTTTTAGTATGGGAGCTGTTTATCCAGACAGGGGCAAAATATTCAGCTGCTGAGTACACTAGCCCGAGGGCTGAGCATAGGAGGGTGGTTGCTGTTGAACCCCATGTTGTTTAGCAAAGCTTATGGATAATATTATTGCGAGTTCTTAGTTTCACCGCGGTGTTTTCAAGGTGATTTATAAAGGAAAGTGTCCTATCCAGGGTGACTCCTAAATACTTGGGGTTACTGTTGTGCCTTAGTAATTGGTCATCGGTGTGCACCTAGAGTATCCTGTTAGCCATCTTATTATTTAGGTGGAAACAGCACACTTCGGCTTAATTAGAAAATAATTTGAGGCTTCATTGCTTGAAATACTCTACCAGCTTTGAAAGGTCATTTTTTTTATATGTTCTGGTTCCCACAAAAAGGGATATCCTGTAATGTTCAAAGAACATCGTGGGAACCAAGGGAAAGAAGATAGGAGTTGGTGTTCTTCTTAAATTTCTGGAGGTTGTATGCCTCGGGGAACACCTCCCTAGGCAATGAGTTCCAAAGCCTCGCAATTCGTTGGATGAATGAGTCTTTGGAAAGTGATGTTCTGCAGGTCTCCAAAGTGACCACGAAGGGGTGTGAAGACTGAACTTGACGGGTTAATCTCGAAGAGACTGCCAAAGGAGGAACGATTGTTGATATTTCAGAAGAGCATCGCCCATGAAAATATCTATAAAATAGAGACAAATCGCTAACTTTTCTACGGTGTTCCAGACAAGTTAGCGAGTTTGTAA
Organism: Agelastica alni; assembly: GCA_950111635.1. Taxonomy (NCBI): domain Eukaryota; kingdom Metazoa; phylum Arthropoda; class Insecta; order Coleoptera; family Chrysomelidae; genus Agelastica; species Agelastica alni. The sequence continues at coordinate 25,827,539 of OX467718.1, read as the reverse complement.
GCGAGGCATCACCGACGAGACGAATTGCCCTTTTTTGGACAGAATCCAATAGCTTCAGGATATGTTTAGGTGCTGCACTCCAAATATGGGAACAGTATTCCAGTACAGGTCGGATCTGTGCCTTATAGATCATAAGCAGCTGACTGGAGGTGAAATAGCTCTTGGCACGAAACAAAAAACCAAGTTTTTGGGATGCACTTTTGGCAATGGACCTCACGTGATTTTCTCAGGAAAGGTTATTGCTGATAGTAATACCAAGCATCGATATGGATGACTTCAGTGGTATGGTTACTCCTGACAAAGTTATGTTAGGCACAGTGAGATCAGCTTTTCTAGAAAAAAGACATGCTTGTGTTTTGTTTGCATTGAATTCTACCAAGTTATTGGATCCCCATTCGAGAATTGTTGCTAAGTCCATATTTATATTGTTAACATTTCTTCCTCGTTCATTTCTGGTTTCACGGGCTGATATAGGGGCCCTGGAAGAGAAAGCGGTATGGAGGGTACTATTATCGGCAAAGCTGTGTACGGGACATAAAGTTGCTTTGCAATTGCCCAGTCATCCGCGTATTCGAATTTTCTAGACCTAGTGGTAAGCATATCTTATATATACAGGTTAAACAAAACTGGAGAAAGTACTGAGCCTAGGGGGAGTCCACTGTTCAGTGTCTTTTGTGTACTTTCAGCACTTCCGATGGTAACCCGAAAGTGTCTATCGCTCAGCATGCCATTTAAAAGTCGTCATTACCGTCATTCTGCATGGGATAGCTTTAAGTAATTTATAGATTAGCCCAAATCTCCAGACGGTACCGTATGCAGCCGACAGATCTATACATGCAACTGAGCTTTTAAGTTTTCTTTGTTAGGGACAGAACCTGGTCGGTTGTACTTCTTTCTGGCCCAAGTCCGGCCTGTTCCACCGGGAAATTCTGGAACAGGATTGGACCTATCCTGTTTAAGATGAGCCTTTCTAGGAGCTTGTATGCTGCGCTTAGCAAGGCGATGATGCGGTAGTTTTCTGGCCTATCATTTGCTTTGCCTTGTTTCAGGATAGCTATAATTTTTGTTTGTTTAAAGTATTTCGGTAGTTGTCCTGTTCTAAGGATATCCGTGTAAAACCTGCACAGCCAAGCCCTCGCAAATTCTCCGCAGTGGGTAAGAAATTCTGGATGGATGCCATATTGGCCAGGCCCCTTGTCAGTTTTTATGTCTTTGATTGCAACAGAGACTTTTTCTGTGCTAAATGGTTGTGAGTATTCTGATTTGTCTAAACTGTTAGCTTTAAGATTTCTGAGTTCTTTTTTGATATCTTTGGTACATTTTTTTGCTCTTTTTCCCCGAGAGGTGGCGACTATGTGCGCAGCTATATTGTTCGGGTGGATCTTGGGGGTCAAGCGTGACGTTGATTTGCCGTCCCCTAGTTTTCTTAAAAGGGACCACGTCTATCGACTAGATTTTTTAAAGTCTAGGGATTCGACTGTATGGATCCACTATTCTCTTCTGGCTTCATCTAAGCTCCCGAGGAGCTCATCTGCAGTATCTTTATCGCCCCTCTTTAGGAATTCCTGGTAAATATTTTCGCTTTCCTCAGTCCATCCCGGTATATACTCTCTGCGGTATCTCCTTTAGGTATATGCTTTTTCGCTGTGGAAATTACTGCCCCTGTAAATCTGTTATAGTTTACAGGTTAGGTGGTATCCAACGTAGGCACTTATCTAGATCACTTGTAAATGCGGGCCAGTTTGCTTTGTTAAAATTCCAGCGAGCTCGTGGTATAGGGGTGACTAGTGGGATTTGGATACAGTGTACATTACTTGTGCGAAAGTGATTTTTTACACTCGTAATGTAATATACTATTTTTAAATTGATTAACATTCTTTGAATTACACCACTCTATGAAATGATTATATGCCGCACAATGTTTTTCGACAGATTTTGTGGGTCCAAGAGGGAAGACGGCTTCATTGGCCGCAGCCTCAATTCCTGCATACAAGCTCACTTGCATTTCTAACATTGACAGGTTGATGCTAGTATTTATCTGTCAAAAAAGTGTTTGCTTATCAACCGTAACTACCCATTTATTAATCACGCCTAGCTGAGTATCAAGAACATGGCAACTTGTAAAATACCTCGGTACTGTAGTGCCCTTAGCCAGGAAAACATGCAAAAAGGTTTAATAAATGAACTCAGTTGACCGTTCACGGGAATAACTTTGAACTTACTTAGAACGTGTCGCGAGACACACGAAATAATGTTTATGTTTATTAATCGTTCGTATTTATTTCGCAACCAGATGTCTCGAATAATAATAGTGTGTTATTGTTTTACTTCGATCGGACGCTCGTTGCTCCACTTCGCAGTGACGGTCAAGATCACGACATTAAAATGTAGAATTTCTAAACTAAATTAAACATATTTTTAAGTTCAACGTTCTTTTTAATTAACGAGAGTTTTCCCGAAACTTCAACAAACCCACGAACAAGGGACCTAACATTACATGGCGATCCTAATACATTACATGGTGATCCTGCGGAAACGAATCTTTGGAATCCAGCAGCGCAGCTTCATCCAGAAATGATGGGAAACTCAAAATCAACCGCTCAGAACGTTTCGGAAACAGGCGTGGTGAACTCCAACAGTTTATTGCGAATAACAATAGAAAATTTGAAACAAGTACGCGAAGATAACGCACATATTTTAGCAATCACAAGGTCTATGGCTAACAAAATGTCTAATAATAAAACAAACGGAACAGAAAATAAAGTAATAGAGTTTAAAACTAAAGATGACTCGAGTAAAGTCAAAAATCTTTCTCCAGTATACAAGGTACCAAATAATTTAGAGGTGCAAAACCTACCAATTTTATGTGTTGAGTTTAACCCTGTCTATTCTAGAATACGAATAAGGAACAACCGTAGAAGTATAATTGAATTTATTGAGAATAAAGCGGAAAGTAAGCTAGACTTAGGTCAGTTACTGTCAGAAATTAATCTGATCGCTAAGAAATATAGTATAAAGAGAATGAAAATATACAGTACTGATATTATTTTTAAATATAGCTCAGAAGGAGAGCTCAAGAGATTAGGTAATGAGATTTTGAAAAATACTCAAATATTATGACCTAAATATTGTACGTTTATAAAAAAAATAGTATATTTTATTTGGAGGAGAGGTGATTTTTCATGGCTTGCCTTCTATTACCCGTCCCACTACTCCTCCGCTTAAAATAATCTACTGTATTAATTACAATTAAGTAATCTCGTACTTCACGTAAATATTTTTTTTGTATGTTAGAGTACGGAGAAAATATCTCCAATCAAATGGTAAAAGGAGAAGAAAAAAATGCACTGTTAAGTTTATAATAGGTTTAAATAATTTGTGTAATAAATTCTCGTGCACGCTTTGTCACCACTTCAGTTACCTACACATAAATTTCATTACCGTTTCGTCTATCGGACGCTTTTTAATTAGATAACATTAAATTTAATTGGATTACTCGATGCTATTATTGTTAGCTGTTGCAATATTAAATAAATAGGATAATACGCGAAAGAGAATAAGAATTCATTAATACTATACGAATTTAATGTTAAAAATACTTTTTTGGTAGTAAAAAATCCCACGTTTTAAATTTTAATTATAAAAAGTTAACCGCAACAATTGAGTTTTAAAATTGACCCCAAATAAAAAAATACAGGATGTTATTAAAGCACACAACTGAAAAAAAAAATTAATTTACGTCAACAATGTTAAATAACTGATAATCTGAAGTCATACACTTGTGAGTCTAAGCTGACTTGGTACTGTAAACAGTCCGCGAGACATCTGGCAGCGAACAATCAGGTTACTCTGATGTGGGTTCCAGGTCACAAGGGAGTTAAAGGCAACGAAGAAGCAGATTGCCTTGCCAAAGAATGGGCACAATTTTCCGGCCCAGAACCCTTCTGTGGATGTTTTAAAGTCCACTTAAAAGAAGAAGTTCGACGCTGGGAAACAGATGAAATGAAATCTCACTGACATAAAGTGCCAGGACAAAGACAAGTGAAAAGGCTAGTAAGTCTTTAGCCAAGGAAAGCTAAACAGCTTTTCAAGTTGGACAAGAAATATTGGAAACTGGTGACGGGACTACTCACTGGACACTGCCCTTTAAGGTATTACCTGAAAAAGATGCGCAAAACAGAGAGTGATAGTTGCCGCTACTGCGAGAACTTCGCTGAAACTGCAGAACATTTGCTTTGCGAATGCCCAGCGCTTTTCTGCAAAAGGCTTAAGTTTCTGAAAGGGGTCTTCCTAAAGCCTTCCAAAGTCAGAAACTTAGCCCCCAGGAAACTGATAAACTTAGCTCGAAGTCTCGGAATCCCGGGCCTTGAATAGATTAAGGGTTATGCACAAAACATCTGATAGGTCGAAGTGCTTGAGAGGCAGCATAGCCTTCACGACCCACCCTACAATCTACAATCTACCATTGCCATTACATAGAAAACCAACTAAAGCGAAAAATAACTCAAAAACATGCAAAAGTAAAACCTTGAACAAACTCTTTAAATGATAAAAAGTCCCAAAGTAGTTCTTAGACTTAGAATTGATCATACCGAATTACGATATGCGAAACAGCTATCACTGTAAAAAACATTCGTGCCGAATGCACAAAGTACAACGGAGTTAGAGAACGATGTAATTTTCCTATAGATATAAAAGACAATTTGAAAGACAATCCCGCATCAACAAAAAATGTTATAAAATACCTGAAAGATACCGATATGTGCATTGAAATGTAATAAACTAAAATTTATAAAGATTTGATTAATTTATATGTCATGGTTGACGCGCAAAATTAAATAAAAAAAGATTAGATAATATATATGATAATGGATTCAAACAACAGAAGCTTTTGGCACAGATGCCCTTAGCACCTGAAATATAAAACAACAAAAACACGGCCCCAATAAAACCCCATGGTTCCGCAACGAAGTCAAAGAACAATGTATCAAAAAAAAGAAGGCTTATCTAAAATATATGACAACTAAATCGCCGGAAGCCTATGATGAATATAAGGGGGTACGAAATGCCACCTATACACTAGAAAAGCAAAAAAATAAACAGTATTAGGAATCCTTCTCGAGAAAAATGGAAAATAACTTTTATGGCCTCCAAAAACAGATGTAGATTCATCAGACGCCAGAAACAAGAAGCAAGTGAATTTATTAGCACAAACCACATAACGAAAGAAACTTATCTTATCTTATCTTATCTTAAAGAACTATATAAAAAAAAGATACGGAAAGCATACCGGACACCCCAGAAATTGCAACTGTCACGTGCCTATTATTTTCTTCTCCTATCTGCCGTTTCATTATTATAATAGTCTGCATTTGGGTTCGTTGTATGTAGTGTTGCCTATGTAGTAGTGATAGAATTCGATTATTGATAGCTGTGACATTTTTGTCTCTCTTATTGGACTTCGCCTTGATTATTGGCCTCGATTGTAGTGTTTTGTTAGATATATTATTGTTAGTTTGCTTGGGCTAGCAACTGATGCGAACGAGCGCGTTTATGAACTAGGGACTTATACATGGAAAGGTTGGCTGACGCGTGTCCCGGGACATTTTCTTGATGTCCGGTCGGAGAGCGAGGAAGGTTGATCTTTCGTTTGGTGGCAGTGGTGAAAGTCGGTTGAGAGTTTTTGGAACGGTTGAATATTAACACGGGAGCGGAACTTCTACGGTTTCTTCTTCCATATCTGGCTGAATTTGGGGCCATCTTTATTGGATTAGGAAGATAAACCATTTAATTCTTAACTTGACCATTCTGTCGTGCCTATGTGGTGAATATTTTTGGATATTGGTGCGGACGGCCCGCACTGCGACTATTAGAAGGGGAATGGATTATAGATAGGAAATGATTGTGGACCCGCTTTTTAAAAAGTTTCAGATCATAGTTCTCTGGAAAAACTTATTTTGGAAGCTTGTTCCATTCTGTAGCAGCCCTGTAAAAGAAGGATTCTTGATGGAGATTGGTCCTTGTAGTGTCAATCTTGAGTAAATAGGTGGGACTAATCAGCGTGCCGAAATCTTCGGCCAAATGCGACTAGTGGTGGTACAAGAGTTTTTATTTCTCTGGAGCATCTGTCATGGAAATATCTGTAGAGTAATGTCTGGTCTGCAACTCTTCTTTTATATTCTAGTGGGTGAAGGGTATCTTTGGGAGTTAAGCTGTTTATCAACCGAATGGCTCTTTTCTGAATGTAATTTAGAAGACGAAGAGAATGCCTTGGTGCTGAACCCCAAATGTGCGAGCAATACTCCAGTAAAGGTCGGATTTAAGCCTTGTACGTCGTCAACAGTTGATCAGGAGTAAAAAACTTTTCAGCTTTCCACAGAAAACCTAGCCTCTGGCTTGCAACATGGTCATGCCAAGACATATTATTGGACACCGTGACTCCCAAAATCGAGATGGAGGGTCTTGGTTCAAGGGTATTTCCGGACATTGTGATGGGATGATTTGAGGAAGCCTGATCTAAGATCACCATCTGAAACTGCGGTCACCGGTTAGTGTTGATTCATGGTGCAAACAACTGATTACGAAATTGGCAGACAGTTCCGAGCTAACTCTCAGATCAGGGCTGATTGTGGATCAACCGGCGTTGTTTACGAGTAAAGTTGAGGTTAAGAATTTTCCACGATACTTGTTTTGTTTGAATTTTGTGTTAAATACGCGAATTCTTCTTAGTCCATTACATCATCCATGATGTGTGGTTAGGTTAGGTTAGGTTGTGGTGATTGTTGTGAATTTCTGTCATTTTCCAGTCTGTCCGGGACGTGACTAATAATTTGTTGCCATCGTTGCCTGCTGTTAGCCTCTCTTGTTGCTGTCTTTAAATTTAGGCCAGTTAAATTGCGAACGGTGTCTGTCCATCTCGTTGGTGATAGGCCTCGTCGTCTTTTACCAAATGGCATTCCCTGTACAATAAGGCGCTTCACATTATCGTGTCGAATTATGTGGCCGAAGAACCTTAGAGCCAGCGCTGAAGTTTGGCTCGAAAAACGGTACTCTATTCTTACTTGTTTTAATATGGATGCGTTTGTTTTTTGAGCAGTCCATGGGATTCTTAACATACTAATGGGTCCGATTTTGCGAATCCCAAATTTTAATATATCTCTCCACATGTCCCCATGTTCGTATGTTTGTTTGTATGTTCGTATGTGCGTTCGGAATTATTTTTCGTCTCGATTATCTTGAGAACGAAAATGATATCGACGTGGGACCAATTGCATTCGACGCATAATTCCGCAACTTAAAAAAGATTAGATTTTCAGCAAAATCGGTCAAGATGTTTTTTATGGAGAATCAAAACACTTAAAAAAATGGTAAACTTTCGGAATTATTTTTCGTCTCGATTAACTCGAGAACAAAAATTGATATTGACGTAAAACTAATTGCATTCGACACATAATTACGCAATTTACAACTGGTTAAATTTTTAGCAAAATCGTTTAAATTGTTTTTTATGGAGAATTAAAAAACTGAAAAAAATGGTAAACTTTTGGAATTATTTTTCATCTCAATTATCTCGAGAACAAAAAATGATATCGACGTGCAACCAATTGCATTCGACATATAATTACGAAACTTAGAGCTGATTAGGTTTTTAGCCAAATCGGTTAAGCTGTTTTTTATGCAGAATTAAAAAACTGAATTTTGCAATTTATATATTATACTATTTGTAATACAGAATTTTAAGATCTTTTGAATATGATTATTGCATGTTAGAAATATTTGTATGAAAAATATGATGACAATATTTCATAAAAAGAGATAGTTTTAGAAAAACAAAAATAGGAATTGGAGAATTTTAAACTTGTGTCAGTATTGAAGACGTTATAACAGTGAACATTTTTTATTAGTAATAATTAAGCATTGTTTATAACAATTGAATATTGTTACTAACAAATGATTATTGATTATAATAAAAAAAAATTCAATTGTTATAAACAATTCGAAATCGTTTTTTATAATAATTTTAATAATATAATAATAATATTATAACAACAAAACATATGGTATTTTTTCATTCTTTCCACTGGGTAGTTAGACGTGTGGACCTTTCGGGTCGCACCCAGACCACTGATATTTGTTTCTGTAGCTGTCCACTCTCCTAATTGTGTTCTTAAATTCGCTTCTAAGAAAAAGCATTCATATTATTATTATAAATTATTTATAACTATTTATTTACCTAGATTTCTTTTTCCCACATCTGCTATTAAGAGTAGCTAACAATTTAACAATATAATAAAATAAATGATAATGTTTTTGATGAAAGTAACAGTAATTCACGCTTTTCTCGCAGGCCTAATTAGTGAAATAAAATGGGGATCAATAACAAAATGACTTTGATGTCAAATACCGCCGCGGTGAAATGAATATAGTAGCCGACGCCCTCTCCAGAAAGCCACGAGAAGAGGCCGCAGAAGGCATCGAGGGAATAGCCGCTATCGAACCACTGACAGAATACAGTTGGTACAAAAATAAGCAGAAAACTGTGTGTTCCGCAGCTGCGACCCCTGTCAACGATTCAAGTCATCATAACAAAAAACCTGCCGGTACGATGCAACCCTTCCCTAACCATCAACCATGGGAGAGTGTCAGCAAAGATTGAGAAGAACCCTGACCCCGATTGTCGAAATGAAATACTTGGAATCACCCACCGCAGGACGCCACCATACACACCACGGGCCAACCCCATCGAAACGGCTAATAAGACGATGATAGCCCAGTTCTGCGAGGCAACCCGTAACCTGGACTGAGGCGTCAAGGTGACACGTAGCGACGAAAGTGCGTCATCAAAAAGAAGTACCGTTTTTTATATACGAGTATCTAGAGGTAGAAAGTCAACTACTGACCGTCAAGAAAATAACACGTAAGATTACCGAGCGATTAGTAAGATGCCAAACGAAGCACCCCAAGCTGGTAGTTCAGGGCCTGCCGGAGGCCCACGGCCGCAATGTCAGATGTTAGGAGGTAACACAGGTGATACACGTATGGGATGGATCTACCTAATGCGCAAAGAAGAGCTTGATACCGAGCTTACAAAGTTCAGGTTAGAGACCACCGGCACCGTCGACGAAATGCGAAAACGCCTAGTAAAGTTCATCCGAGAAGGCCTAGCTTCGCCAGCACCGAACGTTGCCATCACAGTGATGCTGCCAACTACGACTGAAGAGTCCATAACAACTGTTCCCCAAGCACACCCCATGCCAGCGATTACTGTAACAAGTGCAGGGACCTCTACCCCAAACATCGTTGCAGGTCTAAGATTGGCGAACGGAACTGACGACCCGTCACTTTTACGGAAAAGCTAAAAAAAATCCGGGAGTCTCAAGGCATTATACCTAAATGCCTGTTGCAAACTATGCCGGAGCTGCTGCAAGGAATGCCTGCACTTTGGTTCAGAAATAACCGTGCATACTGGACCAACTGTGGAAATTTTTACATCGCCTTCCAGGACTTGTTTTGAACAGTCACTACCGTATTAACTTAAAAGCCGCCGAAGGGTTCATTACTTGCAGGAAAGCACAGCAACGTATATCACCGATTTACAGATGTTCATTCGACGGCATGTAGGCATAGCCCCGAACCAGGAGCTAAATTGGCTTTACAGGAATCTACATCCGGAAACTAGACGTCAGATCCAAAGATCAGACTTTAATGACATCCATGGATTCGCCTAAGCCGCTCAAGAATATGAGTTGCTACGTTTAAAAATCAAATTAGCTGAGAGAAAGACACCACCTCCTCTTGCCGCACCATACCAAGAAACTGCAACAACACCAGTAACCCCGCGGTTCACAAGAGAGTCACCGGCCCCCAGGAACGCAGTAAACCGTCGCTACAACATCCCGAGCCGCCAATAGAACTACTGAAGGGGACAAAAAATGCTGGCGTTGTGGACAGACAGTGCATTTCCGGAGCCAATGCCGAGCGACTTCCAGAATCTTCTGTTCTAGATGTAAGAAGGATGGATTCATGTCCTGTGATTGCCCAATTGCCCATGTCCGCGATCTGAAAAATCATGGGGCGCTGCAACAACATGAGGCATGTGCAGCAAAGCCCCCATGACGTCTACCCACCGTAACTCCGTCGACCGAGGACTGCCGCCCTCATATCGTTGTTAACATACCAGGGGACACTGCTAAAGCCCTAATTGATACAGGAGCCGTAGTCTCCTACGTGGGCGACAGGATAGCACGGCACTGGGACTCGCTGGGAGTACCAGAAAACTCCAGCTGTGGTGAGCGCTGCCCGAATGGACAATGGAGAAACCGTCCTAGTCCCACAGACGTACCACGTAGAGATTAAAATTGAGGGCCACCGTTTTCAAGAACCTTTCGGACATTTATAGGGACTTTTCTCCGATATGGTGTTAGGAATGGATATTCTACGGAGAAGACAATTCAGTCTGGACTTGGGAATTGGTCAGATCTCGGTGAACAACTACCCCATTGCAAGGGAACCTCAACCACTACCTTACTTTCTCATTGGAACCACAGAGACAAATCCGCACCTTACCCTTACCACGGATGAAGACAACCGACTGAAAGCCTTCCTCCAAAGAGAGCTGCCACAATTCGACATTATACGAGTGGTAACGCCGTCAGTTGAGCACAGGATCCGTCTTTCAAATCCTGAACCAATTAAATAACGTTACCGATCTCAGAACCCAATTTTGCACGAAGTGATAAACACGGAAGTAGATAAGATGCTGAAAGAAGGGATCATAGAACCCTCCTAGAAGCCCATGGAGTTCTTTTGTGGTCATCGTTCGGAAGAAGTATGCAAGCCGAGGTTCTACATCTACTTTAAGAAAGTCTATCCACTGCCCTTTATTAACAATGTTTACAATGTTTGCTAAAAGAGAAAACAAAATAAAATGAATTTAAAATTTAGAAGTTAACAATAATGTTGACAGGAATAGATTCCCTTAGTGGATGTTAACAATAGGAGGAAATCCAGTTTTTTCTACTATGGAAACGTCTGCGTGCAAGTTTACAATCACACGGAAACTTTTATGCTTCTTAACATAACTGCCTAATAAGTTTTCCTCTTAAAAGAAGAAAACTAATGAACTGCTGACTACTAAATTTTACTGCAAAGTTCTTTACACCAAGTAGAAAGCCCAAATATTATACAGTGGTATTTAACTGGAGGCCAAAAAAACCACCAGTCGACTAACAAAATCTCAGTTGACAAAAAGGCAGGTTACTGCAAAGTTTTTTACACCAAATAGAAAGCCCAAGTATTATACAGTGGTATTTAACTGAAGGCCGACAAAACCACCAGTCGACTAATACAATCTCAGTTGACAAAAAGGCAGGTAACTGAAAACCCAAGCATTGGGAAATCAGTCAACATAAAACCCAGATATATGAGCTGCCTGCAACAAAAAGGCAGCCCACAAGAACCCCATACATGGGAGCTGTCGGCAACAGAAAAAGTCGATAACTGAAAAAAAAATTGTTACCAAGAATGATTTCGGCCAAGAAAAAAATATTCAACATTTACGGAGATGGTCCCCGGCATAAAATATTTTATTAAAGTAAAATAAACCAACCAAGCCGTTAATGATAAATTACAATTGAAAGCAAGTTTAAATACAATATAAAAATTAAAATTATTCTCACCAATTATATTATACACATAGAAACTCCAAATACATAGTATAACTGTAAAATAAAAAAAAATTATTGACCAGCTAGTTGTTAAAAAATAGCCGTGTAAAGTTCAACAATTTATAAAAAAGATACATACAAGCGAGTTGGACAGAAACAATTTGAAGTATAGATATTACTTGCGCGTTAAATTCAAACGGACTGATGCGATGGAGAAAATGAGTAATACAAAAAATTATATTAGTACAATCTTATTTATTATATATAAAGTGAACACAGCATAAAGTCTTACAGAATTATCTAAAATTTAAGCTTATAACTTATAAATATTAATAGTAAACAATACAAATTTTACGTGAGTTATAAATATTTCCATCAATCACATTTATTTTCGTATTTTAAGAAGTGTAGGTATGAGCATCGATACGCTTAACTCTAGTGACTTCTTATAAACAAAAAAGAATAAATATGTAATAAAATTGTGCGTAAAACTAAATATGCAGTTATTACAGATAATAATATATTGCATTTTTGGTAACACAAAAATAATATTAACATAATCTTTATATTAAATATAAATTAAACACAACATATAATAAAACGAAAATTTCTGAAATTTCCGGAATCACTTAAAAACGTAAACACAAAACACTGTGAATTTACGTATTGATCTATACTATACATATGCATACATATGAAAACTGTATGGGTACAGTCTTGCTTAAAAATTATGACTTACTTCGCTACAAGCTTGTATACTTTTACCGCGCGTATTATCTAAAATTTTATGACAATATTATACCACGACAACTACGTTAATTAAGAGAACAATATAATGAAAAATTTTGCACGAACTAAATATCGTTCGGAAGAAGCAGGATCGTAAAACAGCATTTAAAAAAAACAAGATGGTTTGTAGGAAAAAACAGTATTTGAGGAAAATACGAAAATTGAGATCAGATGGAAAACGGATTTTCTATTTAGTTAAAACTTGGTTAAATGAAGGACACACTGTTCAATATTGGAAGTGATGAAGGTTTTGTATATAGTGGTTTGCTTGAATTTGTATCAGTCTTCCAAAGATTACCTCGAAGAAATTGATTCCGATATTTTTGAAGAGTATTTCAAGTTTTGAGTAATGGATCTAATTTTTATTGATTTGGTCACAATTTTGGATAATACTAGCTATTATTCAAGGTTAAAGGAACCCACAAACTTATTAAAAAAACATTGCAAAAAAGACTGGTTCATTAAAAAGAGAATAACTAATAACAACTTTTAGTGTTGGCTAAGCAATACAATGTAGGCATTTAAAAAATACGTTATTGATAATAATTAATATAATAATAATAATAATAATAATAAAATAATAATAATAATTATTGGATAATACTAGCTATTATTCAAGGTTAAAGGAACCCACAACTTATTAAAAAACATTGCAAAAAAGACTGGTTCATTAAAAAGAGAATTACTAATAACAACTTTTAGTGTTGGCTAAGCAATACAATGTAGGCATTTAAAAAATACGTTATTGATAAAATGACTAGGGAGCGTTGAATTACTATAACTCATTTCACCAATATACGACGGTATTGGATTAGTCACCGAGGCATCGACTTAACAGGCGCACAGTCTTGAGAGGTACATTAGTAAATTCCCCTAAGATTTAAACCCGAAAATTTTTTGTTTATTATTGGTTATGCTTTTGTTGAGAGGTTTTATTTTTAATTTTTGCTTTATTTTGAACAAAAATCGTTAATGTAGCTGTCGATGAAGTTTTTGGTTAGAAATAGGCACATATTTAATTATGTTAAAAGGAAATGTAAGCAAAACGAAAGTAATGGTTTTTGAAAGAGAAGAAAGCATGACAAACTGTGGAGTTCCGATTGAGGGAAAAAGAGTGAAACAAGTAAATGAATTTGTGTACTTTAGTTCAAAGTTTACGAGAGATGGAAAGTATGACAAAGACGAAGGGCGAAGGGTGTTGGCAGAAAAACAAATGAATGGGGCACTGCATAGCTTTATGAACAGCCAGAAAGTGTCAAAAAAGGCACGTCTGGCGGTGCATAGAGGTGTGTTGGTTCCTACTCTTATGTATGGTAGTGAATGTTGGGTTTGGCAGAAAAAGCATGAAAATAGGATTAGTGCTGCGGAGATAAGTAGTCTGAGAAGTATAGCTGGAGTGACTTGGTTGGATAAAGTAAAGAATAGTAGGATAAGAAAACGCTGCGGTGTAAAAGAAGATGTGGTTACAAAGTTAGATAAAGGAATTCTTACACACAAATTTAATAAATATGTTTACTCATGTAGTACTTACGGTATTATCAAGCATCAGATTCATAGTCATCATAATCGGAATCACTGCCATCGCTATCCTCATTCGGATTGTAAATGATAACAGGATTAACTGTTTCGATGCGGTTTTCACGAACCCACCATTCCTCTATTAAATTTTCACATTTTGTAACACATTTTTTCCAAATTTTAGGAGTACAAGTATGAAGTGCTCGTTGCCAGGTTATCAAAACAGCCTTATCACTGTAACCATTAGATGCAATGTGATTGTCCTAATAAATTTTGCCAAATATACTTAATGGGAGTAAAATGGCAATGATAAGGCATACGATGTCCATAATTTGAACCACTTTGTAAATTTTTTCTCTTTCATGCCTTTTAGCTATTTATAATAATTCTGGCTTAAAGCAATACTGTGGAAATGAAATATATAATATATAATAATATAACAAAACCATTGGTGTGTTTTTTTATGTTTAACATTCCAAATTTAAAGTGTATTGCATTGCACCAAGCTTTTATGTGAGTTCAAAGTTTTTTTAATAAAATCGGATTGAGTTTTGTGTCAAAATAAAGTAATTTAAATTAAAAGCACCAAGGAATATTGATATCAACTTCGATGCAAATCACCCCAAAAATTACTTTCTACCCCTTTTTTACCCCGTTAGGCGATAAGTTTTAATAAAATAGAAACACGTCTTCCATCAATTCTGTTAAAGAATATTTATGCAAAATTTGAAGTAGATTTGACCAAGGAATCACGTTTTCCCATACAAACTTTGCCCCCATTTTCTGCCCCCTTAGGAGCAAAATTTCGAAAGATCCTTTTTTATCAGATGCCTACGTCATACAAAGAAGACACCCTCCAAGTTTTAGGTCTCTGCGATCAGCAGTTTAGGCTGTGCGTTGATCGGTCAGTCAGTCATTCAGGATAAAGCATTTTATATGTATAGATTATGTTATGTCAAACTAAAATAAGATAAACATAGCGCCACTCTGTTTCGTATTTTTTAATGAACATCATTTAAAAACTACTTTTTTAGAAAAAATGTAAATAGCCAAAATATTTATTTGCTTACATTTAACTCTTCATTTGATTTAAAACGTTTAACTTTTATTATACTTTGAAGTAAAGTCGTTTAGATTGGGGACATCTGAAGTAAGTTATTGCAATTATTGCCTAAAATTGACACGAAAGCTGACGAGTATTTAACATATATACTCTTTTAAACGACCAAAAAAAAAAAATTTAATCTTAAAATTACTGTAATGGCTACAAAAAATGTATTTTAAATTAAATGTAAGGATTGTATCAGGTAAATAAAATTTGAAATACAATAATATTGTAACAACTTTTAAAGTTATTTGTAGACTTCAAAAATAATCGACAAATTTCACAGATTTTGTTGGGAATATAATTCAATGCACTTATTTGACCAAAGAGATTGTTCAAATGCCCCACCCGTTAGCAGTAACTATATAAACCTGGGGATGAGTAAAATCTTTACTGTAGTTCATCCAGTTCTCAAGATCAACGAGGATTATTAAGCAGTAAGTTTGATTTTTAAAATTTGATGATTAAAATTAAAAAAGCAGTGTGAATTTTTTGTAAAAATATAAAATTTCGGTTTATTATCTTCCATTGTTTTATTTCGTGATGATATTTTTTTATATGCTTGTACTAAGTACATAAAGTTAAAAGTTTCGTGTACAAATAGTTTTATTTTAAAATTTTTTATAAAACGCTGGCTGGCATTTGCACCATTAAGAATAAAAGCGTAAATATTTTAATAAATTTAAAATGTATTTACAATTAGTAATGGGTACTTTATTTTTACCAAAACATATCAAATATTAATAACTAATATAACATAGAAACAAAATATTTTAAGAAAATTGCAAAATTAAATTTATTGTTTAGTAAAACTATTTCGTTCATTTTTTTGAAATCTTTCTTAAATCTTAATGCTCCCTTAATTTAAAGAAGCCTTAAAATTTTATTATGTCTTCGTACATTTATTTTGTTAATTTTTTTGAAAGTTCCACATTGTTTTATTTTCTTGGTAATTTTATGACTATGTCTTAGTTGTTAATTGATTACAATAACAGTTCACTATTGTATTACATGAGAAATTGGTTGTTTAATGAAAAACATTCCTAAACATTTTTTTATACAATAGCATTCATTTTTAGTCGAAAGTAATGACTAGCACGTTATTCATTATTATTTAGGGCAATCTTTAAAACTAAAACTAAAATTAGATAAAATAATCATTCAAACAAGTTAGACGCTATGGCCTAATAAAGAGGGCCAAACATTTATCAATTAGTTTTTTATTTCTCGATATTAAATGTTCTTTGAGGTACTATGTCCATCGTTTAAAGTTTTTTGTGGTACCAACATGTTGTAGTACTTTTTTCATACTTTAAATTTCTTCTGATCCTGATTGCTTTTTGTTAAAAAATTTCTAAGTGACCCGTTATACAAAATGCTTTAAAATTACAAGTAAATTATTGATGTTTTTGATTCACCATAATGAGCAACTATAAAAATGTTCATTACTTCTTGAGGAATATTGCTTATTCTAATTCGTGGGGCTTACTAAAATCAGACCGTCACCTTGTACTTACTTTTATATTACTGCTACAACTGAATTTAAATGTGGGATTCGCAAAGTCAATGCTTTGACTTGTATATTGACCTCCTATTAGTAATCTTAAACTTTTTTACGCATCTGTAACTTAGCTTATTTTATTTTTTTGTCTAAAAATCTTACTTTCAAGAACATTTTTGATCCAGTACCAAAAATGGTGCAGTCATTATATCTTATTATATTATTCTTCGCCTTATTCTTTTGTAAATCTGTAAATTGTTAACTTTAGTCTTATCTGAAAACAAAACGCATTTCCAATCTTAATAATAGTTTTTTTATGAATAATAACCAGAAAACATTTTTCTGCACTAGCTGATATTTTTGATTATGATTTGACCATTAACATATTTAAATTTTTTTTAGAAATGTTGAGGATTTTCGTTTTCTTTGTGTTTGGTAAGTAACTATTGATTATGAATACTTAAAAGTAAGCTTAGATTAAAGAGAAATAATAATTTATTCACCCCACAATAAAAAAACATCAAAATGTGTCAACTTTTGCAGTTGCTGTTACTTCGGCCGGAGTACGAAAGCAACACTTGAAAGTCGTAGTTCCTGAACAACAAGCCCAATCCACGCATGCACTGGAACTTTCCGAAGGGTACGACTCTGCAGGATACGACGGAGCAGAACTGGAAGCGCACGTGGCTGTAGATTCGGGTGCTAATGGAGGTGGAAAGGGAAGCTCAGGTGCCGAGTTGACAAGTTTGGCCCATAACTCGGCTGTACAGGCTAAAAACGCAGTTAGAAATCAACATACAGCTGGTAGCCAGGCTGCATTCGGCGTTAAGAGCAGTTTGGCCAGTGCTGCTTTTGGAGTAAGTTATTTAACGTATTTTATCTACTTTTTAGTTCATAAAAATTTAGTACTAAACTAAAATGTCCTACCATAATTTTAAAATATTTCTATCGTCGGTTTTTATTTTCAACTTCGTTAAAAAAGTTTGACCAAATTAAGTACACTTAATTTAATCTTAAACAGTCGTGTGGTTTACAGCTAGTTTCAAAATAAATATTTTTATTTTTTTTTTTCAACGAAAACCAAAGGCAAATATATTAATGTATGCTTTTTAAGACACAGACCAGCTTAAGCCATTATTTTGCTACTAATAATCTCTTTCATTTTCTTGAAAAACCAAAAAAACATTCCTTAGTTCTTAAAGACCCTTCTATACCAAACAAATGCTTAAATTAAAACAAATATGTATCAAATTTTATCATTATTATAAAAATTCAAAGAATGTGTGTTATTTGAATCTAGGCTGCTCAAACCGCACAAGCTGCTCTTGTTGGTAAACAAGCCATCGTTCAAAATTTAAAAAGGCAAGCAATTGAAGCTCAACATCAATTACAAGCCGAAGTTTCCCAATACCACCAACTCGAAGCAGTTTCCCAAATAGCCGCACAAGCTTCACAAGATGCACACGCCCAACTAAACACCCTTACTGCCGCACTCGCAGCCGCACAAGCCGGAGCATCTCATTCCGAACAAGCCGCTGCGGAAGCTGCTAACGCCGCTGCGTCTCAGCACGCAATGGTCGATGAAGCCAAACAAAAAATATCTGGTATCTTGGCTCAACTTCAAAATTCTGTAGGCGACCTTCAAGAAACTGAAAATTCTGCGATTAAAGCAGCAGAAGCTGCACACATTGCCCAATCGAACGCTGCAGCTGCGGGTTTAGCAGTAGCTGCCGCCAGCGCCAAGAATGGCCAACACGGTAGTGAGGCTGGAGGATATCATCATTACTGATCATGTTTATTTGTAGTCGTTTTTATTAAATTTTTAGGAAAATTTTACATTTGATTTTTTATTTTACTCATCAATTGATCCCTTTATTAAAATATATGCTTACCGCTGCATGTAAATGCTTTTCTTTTTGAAGTGAAAACTTCTTTAGCGGCGTTGTACACTTTTTTTGTAACGGGTAAAAAATGTTAAACTCGCGTCAGGACACGTGGCCTGATCGAAAATTCGTAAAACGGTACCAAGGTATTTTAGGTCGGACGGAAGACTGACCGGTTTTAACTCGTGAAAATGTTACTTTCATAGCTCCGTAATTTTGTTTAAAACAGACTAGGTTTTTATACAATAAACTCGAATACGTTTTAAATTAATAATTTTTTTAACCGTTGACGCATGTCATGGACTTTATTTACTTTGTTTATATATTTTTAATAGAAATAAAACGTACCCGAAGCTTCGTAGATCGCGTTTAAAAAAAGTATTCGTTGATTCAGCGATATTCTCGTCGATTAACCGATATAATTTTCGATATTCTTTTTAAGTTACTGTCATATCGATAGCCGTACGCATTAACGGAAGTATCTTTTATATAAAAAATATATCACAAACGAACAATAATCATTATAAGAAGAATAGTACGCTATACGAACCCGACATGTCTACCTTTTCCTCTTTTTATGCATCGAAGACTGGCGATCATCATTGCAATCTCTACCTTGAAGACTGTGGCGCGAAACAGGGATCTTGTACTTTTGCCAAACCCCTGACGCAAGTTCTTGAGCCAAGATGTTCTTCGCCTTCCAGGAGCTCTTTTAATCTTTTAATTCTTAATGCTTGTTGGAAATCAGTACTTCCAACTGTACAATTGCTCTTTGAGAAATTCCTTGATTTTTAAAACTACTCAGTACGGCCCTGATGCTGACAAAAAAAATCATCTAAAAGACACGTGCAGTTTTTGTAATCCACTATAATGTTTTGATCACCATCTTATCACGTGAAAGAGTCGTGCGCAATTGCAGAAATCCGCTATACGATCGCGTGATAAAGACGGTTACGATTTTTTACCAATAACGCGAAAAAGAAGCCACGTTTAAACCGGCTTCCGGGCTCTCGCCTTTTTTTCCAATCTATCTGGCGGTCAAATAACATCTCGCCGCTGAGAGCACGCTTTAACACACCACGTGGTAAAATTCATATCAATATAATCAGATAAAATAAATCAAATTCAAAGCTAACAACCAGTGAAATTATTCTGAAGATACAGGAGGCTTAAAACTGTAAGTTCCATGGATTAAATTACACAATATATTCTCTATGACCAGTGTGTTGTTTTATTTACTGTGATAACAAAATTCACGGCGATAAAAGACAGTAAACCCTCCAGCCTATAGTAGGTTAAAAATCCAATCGAGCCAGCTTGACTAAATTATCGAAGGAATCCAACAACTACGTTACGAAAGACGTCGTCGAATAGCAAGAGTGAGTCGAGGCATCAGAGGTTCCGGAGGTGAAGCTGCCCACATCTCAGCTCATTTCTCCAGCTTGTCGATTTGCCACTTAGCTCACTCCTCGTCGTCCTTGCCAGCGCACGCAATGCTTTTAATATACATATAACAAATTTTTTTCGTAGTATATTATTATTATTGATAAACGCTTGTTTTTGCATTTTTCGGCATTGTTGCTATTTTTTAATGTTTTTTTTTAGTCAATTTGTCAACTAATTAGCTACGAGGGCGGTTTGATAGGTCAGTGACTTTTTGAATAAAACAAATTTTTTTCCGCAAATAAACATTTTATTTTTCTACATAATCACCTTTTAGCTGAATAAATTTAGTCCAGCGTTTTTCTAATTTTTTTATTCCCTCCAAATAATAGGTTTTTTCAAAGCTCTCAAAATACGCGTTTGTTTCGGTAATGACTTCTTCATTCGACTCAAATCTCTTACCGCCCAGCCATTTCTTTAGGTTTGGAAACAGAAAATAGTCGCAGGGGGCTAAATCTGGAGAATATGCTGGATAGGGTAGCAGTTCGTATCATAATTCGTGGATTTTGGCCATCGTGACTAGACAAGTGTGCACACGTGCATTGTCTTGATGGAATATCACTTTCTTCTTCTTAGCCAAATGCGGCCGTTTTTGCTTCAACGTCGAATCTGTTCAAAAGCTTTGAATAATATTCGCCGGTGATCGTTTTACCTTTCTTAAAGTAATCGATGTGAATGACACCGCGTACATCCCAAAAAACTGTGGCCATGACCTTGTTGGCTGACAGACTCTGTTTCGCCTTCTTTGGTCCACGTTTACCCCGAGCAACCCACTGTTTCGATTGTTCCTCGGTCTCTGGCGTGTTGTGATGGATCCATGTTTCATCCACAGTAACAAAACGGCGCAAAAATCCGTCCGGATTACGGATGAACATTGCTAAACACTCTTTTGAAGTGGTCACACGATTGCGCTTATGGTCGAATGTGAGCAATCGCGGCACCCATCTCGCAGAGATTTTTTTTAATGTCCAAATATTCGTGTAAAATATGATGTACCCATTCAGTTGAGATACCTACAGCATGAGCCAACTCACGCACTTTCATTCTCCGATCATCCAATATCATTTCATGGATTTTATCGACGATTTCCGGCGTGATCACTTCTTTTGGGCGAACTGGACGTTCGGCGTCACTAGTGCTGGTACGACCACAACGGAACTCTGTAAACCACTTCTTAACCATTGAAATTGATGGTGCAGAGTCCCCGTAGTAATTATCAAGTCTTTCCTTAGTTTCAGTGATGGATTTTTTACGTAAAAAGTAATGCTTAATCAGAACACGAAATTCACTTTTTTCCATTTTCGTAAAAATTCACGAGGTTGTCTGCTTTGAACGGCTATCAAACACCAACTGCACAACGTACCTTGCTCAAAATTATAAAGTTGCCCACTGATAGATTATAGTTGACGGCAGCACGGCTGCATTTGGTGTAACTGGGCGGGAAATTCAAAAAGTCACTGACTTATCAAACTGCCCTCGTATAAAAAAATAAGAGAGCCGTAATATGAAAATTTTAGGTTAAAAATAATTTATTCATATATTGTTACCCTTTAACTCTGACACTATCACAATGCATTTTTGATGTATATTAACCAATAGCAAGAGTTATTCATAGCGCGTATGCTATTGGCTGTGCACACTTATAGGTGCGTGCTTATTGGTTCGAGGCAGCCAATAAGTTCGCACCGGCTTCGCAAGTATAATTGGTACACGGCATACGCGTCTGCTATTTCGTGTTTCGTAAAAATCTTACACTTTTTTTTGCCTAGCCCCCATCCGTCAAGCCCGTAACGTGCAATAAGGAACTCCATTCCAAAAATAAAACTAAAACACCATGATAATAATTAATTTTGTATGTTCAAAAGCGTTTAAACATATATCTAGAGATAATGAACATTTTTATGAACCGTGCATCACTGCCAACGCTGCAAAATCAAAATTACACATTTACAGCTTTGCCTCATTAAGACGCCATGGTGACGTCGCCAGCGGCGCAGGCCTGGCTACTTCTGGCATTCGAAGGTCGCCAAGTCGAGTGGCCATGGCGTCCCGACAGTCAGTCAGGAATGGATGTAGAAGAAATCGCAGAAAATGGAAAAATAAAAGAAAAAAAAGAAACTATTGGTTCATCCTTTTATATCAAATCGAAGCCGAAATGGTATTTTTTTTAAACTGTATGGAGATTTACGAAAATTTTTCAATTACACGTCGTCCCAACCTTTAATTTTTGAGTTACGATCGGAATAATCATTTGGTGAACTATCCCATAAACAAGGACGGTTTTGAATTTCTATTATAAATTTTTTAGTATCGAAACTCATTTTTTACAACATCAAGTACAAATAAATTATACTATATTCTCAGCGGCCAAAAGAATGGTGTGAATCGGTGTTTATGCCGCTACACAAGAAAGGTTCTCCTACAGACTGCAGCAACTACAGAACAATAGCGCTTATGTCACATGCAAGCAAAATTCTGCTTCATATTATAAACAACAGTTTAAAACCTTTTTTACTCCCACAGATTCCCGACGAACAGACAGAATTCATACCAGGAAAGGGAACATGGGAACAAATCCTGAATGTAAGACAAATAATAGAAAAAGCATATGAATTTAATGTAAAAACTTGTGCTTTATCGACTACAGCAAGGCATTCGACTGTGTAAAATGGAAGAATTTGTGGCTTATCTTGGAAAACATGGGAGTACCAAAACATAGGATTATTTTGCTTAAAAATCTCTACAACAGCTGCGGGAAGGTGAAAGTCAACAACACGCCATCTAAGTCTTCTAGTTCAAAGTGCGGTGTAAGACAGGGCTGTATTGTGTCACCGATACCCTTCAATATATACGGAGAGTATATAATGAGAAAAGTTCTGCAAGGCTGGCGAGGGGGATTAATCATAGGAGGAAAAAGAATTACTAACCTTAGATATGCAGATGATATCTTAATAGTAGTTCGTTCGGAAGAAGAACTCACGGAATTCATAAGAAAGTTGGACAGGATCAGCAGAAAACATTGTCTTACGTTGAACAAAAAGAAGACGAAAATTATGATAATGGACCGCAACCCTGCCAATGTTAGATAGATCGATGCTTTTGAAGTGATTGAGAAATTTAACTATTTAGGATCACTTATCACAAACAAAGGCGGCTGTGATGGAGAAATTAAACGCAGACTGGCCATAGCACGTAACTCAACGATAAAACTAACTCGAATATGGAAAGACTCTGCAATATCTCAACGCAACAAACTGAAATTATTAAACTTCTTAATCTTTTCTATTGCCACATATGCCTCTAAAACCTGGACTTTAAAATGGCCAATCAAAAAATAATAGATGCTTTTGAAATGTGTGCCGACAAAAGAATTCTGCGAATATCATACACAGAACACCGTACTAACGTGTCAATTCTTAAAAAACTGAAAATCACCACGAGGCTATCAACCAGGATAAATAAGGTTCAACATATTCGGATACACCAACCTAGAACCTACCGATTTTAAAAAATCTCACCCTATACAACCATGAACATTGTGAGAAGGGCTGGATTGTGCGGTGAACTGTGACCTCTAGGGGTGAGCCACAATAGACCTAATAAGGGTCGCGATGGAGGGGCGACCACGCCCCACTCACATAATACCTAACCTAACCTAATCAAAGTCACTGACATCACTGTTGGCGTCACAATCCACAATCTTTAGAAGCTCATGTTTAAACATAGTATGTGAAAAAGCAATATTTTAATTTGTTAGTCATTCTTCAATATCCGCTTTGAGCCAGGACAGGTTTACGTTGTGTTCGTCAAAAAAACCGACCCTCGATGGATCGGTGCGAGTTGTTCGCGAGCGTCTTGTTGGACGTTCGACACGCCGACGCCGCGCCGTCCCAATTATTGTCACTATTAGCGATATATTTATTTCGTTTAAAAAGCGCATAATAAATATAAACAAATATAAGTGTAAACAAGAAGCCATAGTAAACAAAACAAAACAAAAGATATGACAGAACAATTACAGTATGAGAGTATGATACACATAGTCAAGTACAAGCAAGTTTTAAAATATAAATCTAGTAACAACAAACATTTAAACGTCAATATCTAGGCCGTTAAACCAATCAACTGCCACAGGGGAAGCAGAGAAACTCCATGGATGCCACCAGGGAAGGACAGACAATATGGATTTCGACAATTTCGGTCTACTGGAGATTTGCTGGCTTATATCACTCAGCTCTGGACAAACACTATTGAGAAGTATAGTGAATCCCGTGCAATAGCCTTGGATATATCTAAAGCCTTTGACCGCGTTTAGCACCAGGCATTGTTAAGCAAATTATCTGCCTACGGTCTCCCAACCAAACTGCGCCAATGGCTCAAGAGCTTTATGCAAGATCGCTCTTTACATGTGGCAGTTGACGGTATTTCTTCTGATGCGTTAAAAACCATTGCCGGGGTCCCCCAGGGTTCCATCCTGTCCCCCGCCCTATTTCTTTTACACATCAACGACCTCTTGAAAACCCCCACGAACCCCATTTACAGTTTCGCAGACGACAGCACACTTGTCTCAACTTTCACATCCTATCGATCACTTTCGGTAAATGATACAAATAGACTTAGGCAGGAACAGGTTAATTCCATCAATAGAGATCTTGAAGCAATCGTCTAGTGGGGAACCAACAATCTTGTTCAGTTCAACGCGCAGAAAACACAAAGCGCCACGTTTTCCAAGAAAGTGAATTACTCAAATTATTCCATCACAATGTCCGGAAATACCCTTGAATCAAGTCCCTCCATCTCGATTTTGGGAGTTACGGTGTCCAATAATATGTCTTGGCATGACCATGTTTCTAACATCGCAAAGTCAGCAAGCCAGAGGCTAGGTTTTCTGTGGAAAGCTGAAAAGTTTTTTACTCCTGATCAACTGTTGACGACGTACAAGGCTTAAATCCGACCTTTACTGGAGTATTGCTCGCACATTTGGGGTTCAGCACCAAGGCATTCTCTTCGTCTTCTATATTCCATTCAGAAAAGAGCCATTCGGTTGATAAACAGCTTAACTCCCAAAGATACCCTTCACCCACTAGAATATAAAAGAAGAGTTGCAGACCAGACATTACTCTACAGATATTTCCATGGCAGATGCTCCAAAGAAATAAAAACAAATAAAACAAATAAAAAGAAATAACCACTAGCCACATTTGGCCGAAGATTTCGGCACGCTGATCAGTCCCACCCATTTACTCAAGATTGACACTACAAGGACCAATCTCCATCAAGAATCCTTCTTTTACAAGGCTGCTACAGAATGGAACAAGCTTCTAAAATCAGTTTTTCCAGAGAACTATGATCTGCAACTTTTTAAAAAGCGGGTCCACAATCATTTCCTATCTATAATCCATTCCCCTTCTAATAGTCGCAGTGCGGGCCGTCCGCGGCCCACACTATAGGTCTACCCTTTTTGCGACTATTTTTAGTTACAGAGGCTATGGCCTCATTCCATTTGGAATGTATTTTATACTCGCCCTCTATTTCTTTATCGGCAGCTGCCGTTCTCCGAAGTTGTGGGGAGCCATATTGGCCAGAATTGGAAGCCACGCAGTAGGAGTAGGTTTTATGGTGTCAGTAATTATCCGCAATGACTCGTTAAGATGAACATCGATTTTATGAGTGTGGGAGCTTCTATACCATACTGGGGTGCAGTACTCTGCGACAGAGTAGGTCATAGCTAAAGCTATACTTCTAAGAGTGCTCGCGTCTGCCTCCCATGTTGTGCCATCTTGTTTATGAAAAATATTATTTCTGGACTTAATCTTCAGTGCGGTCTTTGTTAAGTGCTGCTTATAAGTTAAGGATCGGTCCAGCGTAACTCCTACGTATGTGGGGTAGGAGTTATGTCTGATTCTTGTCCCGCTAAAGTAAACGTTGGACTGCCTATTTGAGAGATGAAAGACGCAGACTTCCGACTTGAGTGGGTTAGATTTAAAGCACCTCTTGGTGCAATAGTCGTGCATGGCTTCGAGGTCGTCTGTAAGTTGGTCGCTTCCCGGTTCTAGAGACTCATGCTGGTTTGCCAGGGCCATGTCGTCTGCGTAGATAAATTTTGCGCTGTGCTGGGGGGTAGGTAGTTCGTATAGATATTAAATAGCAAGGGGGCCAGTACCGACCCTTGTGGTAGGCCGTTTTGAATGGTGCGGTTGTGGCTCTTTTGTCGTTAATATGGACTATTGGCGATGCATGCTAAGGAGTACGCCCTCTACCGTTTACGAATATAATTAAAGCATGGGCCATAGAATCGTTTGTTTACATTGTTCGCCATATGCTTACTGTTCAATTTGTTTAACATAGAAGTGTTTAGTTGCTGCTTGACGTCAAATATCTTTATTGAAAATAAGAATCATTATTATCGTGTACCTTACTGCTCTTTTTGGGCGAAGAAAAATCCTGAAATCAATTTTCATACCTTCCCAAAAACAGGAAAATTCAGAGTCATATTCTAAACCAAGTTAGATAACAAAGAGTTGATGAAAAGAAGGAAAGTATGGATTAAAAACTTAAAGATTGGGAAGCCAGTTTCAGAACAAAAATGAGAGAATGTTCTTTACACTTTTGCATTTACATGACATATTTTTAATAGCCTATGTGTTTGCAATATCAAATGTTCCTTTGATTTCATGGGGATCACAACTAAGGGCAGTAGATTGTAAGCACAGGGCGTAAGCTTGAATGAGATGATTTGTTGCTTCTGTTTGTCCAGCCAAAATGAGGTGACCTGCATTCAGGACATTCTCCCCTTTTACTACACATTTGGAGTTCTCAGTGCCACCCACATATCGCATATATTCCAATATACTCAACTTCATTTTGAAGAGTACCTGAAAATATACAAATTTTATAATTTACAGGATTGTGTCACTGGTTCCGTCTCCTTTAATTCTGGCATAAAACTCACTTCGTCCTTATATACTTGAAACTTTTCAACTTACAAGTTTTCTACTTTTAACGACTATATTGTCCAGAATTAAATCGACAGAATAGTCAAATAGTACTAACTTATAAACAAAGACAAAAAAAAACAATGTAACAAGTAAACACTTTGAAAAACTCAACATAAAATAGAAATAATCAATGCTTTTAAACGATGTAAACAAACTGACTCATACACTAGTTCCAATTTCTACCGTTCTGGCGCAACGATCTTAATCTCAGTCGCCAATCGGTTCGCACATATTGTACATGCGGCTTAAGATTAAGATATTTAAACCACTTTTAATTTATCATAGACCATGTTTCGAACGAAAGCTCTTAAGTGGTTCGAAAAATGAACTGTAACTTTGAACTATTTTTATGTAAAAATGAAAATGAAATCAATTGCTTCCTACGACTTACCATGCTAAATCCACGTAGTTTCCTAGGTGTTGTGGGGACCCCGACGTCTATGATCTGGTAACAGCACTCCACATAAAAGTTTGTAAGAATGTACACGATATATAAACAATAAATTATCTGATTAGAGAATTAATGGCGTCTAATGGCCAAAATAATAATTTATACGACGATTGTAGTCAGTTTAGTGTAGTTGAACTTGAACTATATATCTCGACGTCTCTGTGAGGGCCAATTAATCTGCGCGCCGTCGTAAAAGACAATACTAATTAACTGGTTCGTCGATAGGGGAAATTGTTTATACAGTGTGGAACAGCCAAATGGAATAAATTCGATAACGAATAAATTAGAGCGTGTTGGGAAAAAAGCTTGGACACGTCGATTTGTATTTTTAGATGCGCATTTTTTTCAAAAAAAATAATTATATAGGGTGCGTCATGTGACAGTGGCCGATACCAACTTTCTTATTTTAAATACAACCTCCTGTATATTATTTATTTTTTGGATTTTTCAGAAAATTCCAGACATAATTTATGTACAATGTCCCATACCTATCTTCAACTGTTTCGGAAATATTAACTGTTTTCAGGTGTATTACAAAAATAAACATTAAAAAAAGAAAATTATTTTATTTCACAAATAATGTAAAAAAAAACAAAAAACATTAATTTCAATGTAAGAGATGTTCAAAATATTCGCCGCGAACGTTAGGTTAGGTTTGTTTGGCTGTTCCACACTGTAGAATCAACAATATTTGAATGTACTGTGGGCAACTTACGTGAGCTTTCCCAAACAAACCACAAATAATTCATATCAATTAAAGAAAACAAATTTTTCACTGTTAAAATTTATTACAAAAATGATTATGTTAAATAAAATATGAACCCATTAACGTAATACAAATAAGGCACTTTTAATTACTTAATTTTAAATTAAGAATGTCCCTCCACTTTAAAAATAATTTAATATAAACAAAAAGAAATTAATTTGTACATTATAAGATTTTTTGTTTAAAAGAATAATTGCACCTGCATTTTGTATACATTCATGTAATATTTAAAAATAAATTATTTGCATGGAACACTTTATATAAATTACACAAATAAATAAAAAAAAATTTGTTTACTCATAAAGTATTTTTTTATTTTCAACCTTATTTGTTACTCGACAAACAAACAATTTGAAAAACTACTTTCATATTATAAAAGGAGAAAAGTTTCAATGTAAGAGAAACTAAAAGGAATAATCAAATTTACAATTATGGTGAAGAATTTAACTTGACTTGCATACATACCAGATCTGGCAATTATTTCTTTTACACAATTAATCATTCACAATTTTCTATATAAAACTTTAAGAATATAAAGCGTAAAATAAGAGTATGGCACATTATTTATTATCGACGACTGTCAGTAACTATTTTTTAACCATATTGGTTTTTAATTAAAAAAATAAAATAAATTAAAAACAAATGTGGTAAAAAAATTGTTACTAAAACTAAAATTAGTTATACGAAAAATAACTTTGCGTAAATAAATTTTTTGATTAATATAACGAAACTTAAAAATAATCACAATTTAAATATGGCATATTTAATTCCAAAAAAGGCACATTTTGGTATTATTATACAGAATATTAGTGTGTTAAAGTGGCCAAAATTAAACCGATTTAAATTAATGGCACTTAATTGATTACTGATATTATTAAAATATAAATATTATAAAAAACTAAAATATTGTTTTTGTTAGCGAATAAACATGAAAATGTATAAATCTGATTTTTAAAAACCAACTCACGTTTGCCCTTCGAATAGACAAATCAACAATCCTCAGTTTTCTTCTTCTTCAGCTTTTTATGTCGTTCATTTGGAACTTAAGCCTCTCCTAGCTTCCTTCATTCTCTTCTGTCTTATGCTAGCTGGTACCACCTTCTTCCTACCGTTTACTTGATATCGTCCAGCCACCTTCTTGGGGGTCTACCCACGCTTCATTTACGTTCCCTAGGCCGCCAGTGAATTATTTTTTAAGACCATCGTTCTGAGTCTTGTCGTACGACGTGGCCAACCCATGCCCATTTCAGCTCCGCTATTCTTTTGGCTATATCACACACTTTTGTTCGCCGCCTTATTTCCTCGTTACTCACCTTGTCCCTCAAACAAATTCCTAGCATTGCTCTTTACATGGCTCTCTGTGTTACCTGGAGTCGGTTAATGGAGTTTTTGGTGAATGCCATGGTTTCTAGACCATATGTGGCCACAGGTAAGAAACATGCATCATATACCTTGTGTTTCAAATTAATTGGTATACTGGTGTTCTTCAATATGTCTTAATTTACCAAACGCCGCACAAGTTAGCCCTATTCTTCTAGTGATCTCTGCAGTCTGATTTTCTCTGTCTCTCTTAATAAAATGACCGGGGTAGACATATTCTGCGACGCCTTCAATTTGGTGATTCTTGATGGTTACCTGAACATGGTCTTGACTTAAAAGTTTCATTTTCTTAAGATTCATTTTTAAACTGATTTTATTGGAAGCTTGGCAGAGGTCTTTTAACATTTGTCCGAGTTCGTTTACATCATCTGATATCAATACGATGTCGTCAGCGAATCTTAAGTGATTTAGGTAGGAACCATCGATTTTAATACCTTTGTTCTCCCAGTTCTCATCAGTTTTACTAGGTACATATGAAGAGCCGAACGCAGAGCGCTAGCCACGACATATATACCTTTTTATTTTACTTAACAAGCATCTGCATATTACCCGAAATGGTGTTATGCACGATTATCTATCACATATAATTCAATGTTCGTCGAGGCACATTGTCAGGAAAGTAGTTGTTTTCTGATATATAGTCGACCCACGTATGCCTATATGTATAGGTATCATGCAGCGAAATTAGCTGGTTTTTAAAAATCAGATTTATACATTTATATTGATTACTGATTTTTTTAACTTTTTGCTAAAAATAACAACACAAAAAATGCACAACGAAGAAAACCTTTTAAAGTCTGGGTACTTTGTAAATCTACAATAATTGAGACCATAAAAGATCATCGAAAATCTCATGGACTGTGCAAACCCACCAATGTCGCAAACCCAAATAACACACTTAGAATTGATTTCTTGATCTTAGTATCTTGTTTAAAACCTGTTTCGAAATTTGTAGCACAAGTTGTGTTTTTTGCGTTAGTTCTACAACCTGTTAAATTTTTCTCTTTATTTAGTTTATCATAGTTATGTAAGTTACTATTATTAAATTGAACATGAGTAGGGTCAAGAAAGTAATTCACAGTCACGTCAAAAAATAATTTATAATACATGTAACTTAAAATTGAGAAATAAATAGGCATTCAATAGTTGAAGCTTGTGGAGTTGGTATCAGTATCTAGGGTAAAATGCTTCGTTAAAGAAGCAACTTTAAGTCACCAAGGAAAACCATAGAGAATCATTTAAGTTTCAAATAAACAGTTAATAAATTTAAGAAAGAATGCCTGCAATGAAAGCAGTATTTGAAATAATTAAAAATGAAGAGAAAATTAGTTTTACAGGAAAAATATATTTCTATAGATTACCTAATGGGATTTTTGTGTAGAAAAACAGAAGATAGCAGGAAAATTCGGATCAAAAAATATAACATAAAAGTCAAAATAACGGAATATTTAAGAAATTTAAAAATGTATAACAAGAAGGAACGTACTAATATACAAAGGTATATTGCAATGGGACATACAGTATTTCCCTTTAACCATTTCTTTCCTGAAACGGAAAGTACTTGTTACATTTAAGTGGTACAATCGGAGAAGCAATAATAAAAATTATGAATTTTTTTTTAAACATTTATATAAATAAAAATCAATAAACAAAGCCAGGTTTTCCCTCTGGAATCTCAAAAGAGTATGCGGCAAATCTTGGGGAATGAACCCCAATCGGATTTACTGGATTTATCAAACAATGATAATATCGATGGTCACGTATGGTTTAGTTGAGGCCGGGGTTTTTCAGCAGGAAACCAAAGATTGAAATATCTACCAGTCTTGGCAGGTATGCCACAATCTTTCAGGCTGAAGTATTCTCTATCGAATTGTGTGCAAGAGAGTTGACCAACAGACCTCTAGCAAACAAAATCAAAAATAAAATATCAGACAGCAAGGCTGCTTTAAAAGCACTGAGCTCCAACAAGATAAATTCTAAACTTGTATGGAATTGCATCGAATCCCTGGAGTACCTTGGTGCGAACAACAGATAGACCCTGCTGTACTTGGGCACCAGGGGGTGGGGGGAAACGAAAAAGCCGGCACCCTTGCAGAACAGGGGGCCGAACCTGCGTTCACTGTACCAGAACCGGTCTGGAGTAAGAAAATTTCACCCCATACAACCATGAACTTCGGTTACACCTATTTCGCTAATAATTTTTATGTTGTGTTTGTAATTGTCAGAAAGATTTTTGTAGGAAAGAAAATATTTGAAAAATTGTACGGAAAAGTGAAAAATTTGGGCAAAACAATTTCCTTATAAAAAAATGAGTGAGTGAGTGAGACAGAAGACGGTAGAGATTTTCAAAATTATTGACAGAATTGACACATTGAAGGTTAGTTGTTCAGTTTTACCGACGGGTGATCCTGTGAAGTTTGATAGCGATCGGATTACCAAAAAGGGTGGAAAGGGGATAAAATATAAAAACTATCAAAAACGGCTGATAGTAGTGTCGAATTCTTAGTCCGATTTTAATGACATTTTGTAAATGTGTATTGATTACTCCAACATAAGAGATAGGATAATATTTATTCTGATAAGCCCATACGAAAAGGGTGAAAGGGGGTTTGAAATATAAAAACTATGAGTGTCGAATTCATAGTTTTTTGGGTCGCTGAGTTAGACAGTGACATTCAAAGCAGGCAAACCTACAAAAGGAGAAGGGGGGTTGAAATATAGAAATTATTAAAAACGCCTATTTTAGTACCGAATTAATAGTTCTAAGGGTCGCTGATTATGTTAGCACTTATAAAAAAGGGGTGGGAGGAGGATGAAATTTAAAAACTATTAAAAACACCGATATTAGTGTCGAATTCGTATTTTTCGAGGTCGCTGAGTTTGATATTGATATTCCAAACGTTTGGACAGGATAACGTCTGCCGGTTTCCATTAGTTTTAAATATATATTTTTTAAATAAATATTTTTTAAATTTATATCACTTAATTTCGTATGTTTTATGTCAAATGTTAGTACATAATAAGCATTTTTACTAATAATTGTTGCTGGCGGAATTAAGTTTATCATTTTATTGCACATTTCTTGTATATGCAAATTTGAATTAATGTGCCTGGATTATTGGGACTTACTCTTCGGCTTAGACGAATATACAGAAATTTTTAGTCAAATTTTACAACGATGCTGTATGTATACGCGCACAGTGTTATTAACTGTAAGTCCATAAAATTTTGCATTCCTTTACTATAATAAAAAAAATACATTTCACTAAAACTCGGCTTCCACTATAGTTTTTTAGACGAGTCTCTTTTGCTTCGAGCGAGAAGCAAACCACGCAAATATCTTAATTGGACACATCCAACAAAGTTATTTGAAGATTTATGAGAGCACACTGTTTTTGCAGTATCACCAAATGATAAAAAGCAGTTTTGGCGAATTGTTAGGAATAATTGGTCCATCAATGATGTATCACTGTATATAAACGTTCATCACATTCGGTAGATACGTTATCAGACATTATAAACAAGTAAAATTACAAGACCGAAACAATCTGACTTCAAAATTACGACTAAACTATTATTCCGGTCAAAGTAGACATTTCAATTTACAATAATTCGCATAGAGCTGAAAATTGATGCAGACGTTGGATCTTCTTCTTCTTCAGGTGCTGTCTTCGTTACGAAGGTTGGCAATCATCAATGCTACGCGTATTCTTGAAACAGCATATCTAAACAACTGATTTGTTGTGCATCTGTACCAGTCACGCAGATTCTTCAACCACGAGTGGCGTCTTCTTCCGATACTTCTTCTTTGAATCTTTTCCTGTATTATCAGTTGTAAAAAGCTGTATTTTGATCCCCTCATAAAATTTCCCAGATACTGTAATTTTCGTTTTTTAATGGTCAGAATTATTTCTTTTTCTTTGTTCATCCGTCTTAGCACTTCAATATTTGTTATTCTTTCTATCCAGCTAATTTTTAGTATTCTCCGGTATGTCCAGTGTTCGAAAGCCTCTTGTCTTCTTATATCTTCTTTCTTCAGGGTCCATGCCTCCATGCCATAAAGCAGCACAGTAATCTGATTTTCAAGGCCAAACTGATATCTCTTGTGCAGAATATATTTTTCATTTTCATTCATTTCATTCTAATTCTTATTTCCTGGGAGCAGTCGTTGTCTTTGTTGATAATGGTACCGAGGTATTTGTATTTTCTACCTGTTGTACTGGTTGGTTGTGTATGTAGATTTGTCCAACATTGTTTGTTCTTTTGCTAATCAACATGAATTTAGTTTTTTTCACGTTCATTGTCAGTCCATATTCTTCGCTTTCTTCATTTACTTTGTTCACTAGTATTTGTAAATTTTGGAGTGTGCTTGCTATCAGTACTGTATCATCAGCATACCTCAAGTTATTAATGGGTATTCCGTCTATGTTTCATTGCTTAATGCAGTTTTCATGATTTCCTCCGAATAAATAGTGCCGGTGACAGAATACACCCTTGCCTGACTCCCTTTTCTATTTTCATTTGTTCTGTGGTATGTCTTTCTACCTTTAACATTGCTTTTTGATTGTAATATAAATTAGCAATAATTCTGATGTCTTTTCTGTCCAATTTTTTTTATTTTAAGAGTGTAATAAGATGGTCGTGTTTTATCCTGTCGAAACCCTTGTAGTCTATGAAGCATATGTAAAGATCCTGATTTATGTCCATGCATCGTTGTGCAAATACATTTAAAGCGTATAGGTAATGCTTCCCTTGTACCAAAAGCTTCTCGAAAAACAAACTGCGTCTCGCTGATATCTTGTTCGTTGGATACACTAATTTAAAAAAAATATGAAAAATCCCCATCGATCCTACTTTGGCTATAAAATTTATTTGAGGTCAAAGGTCAAAATTATCGTTTTTTTGGATTTTTTTTGCAAACGGTTTTATCATAAAAATTTCAAATAAAAATTGTAGATTATGCAATTATATGTAACAATCGCCATTGCGCTTTTTTCCTTAGAATTACCATTTCTGATATATAGCGATTCTAAAAGTTGAAGTTGTCGTATTCGACATAATATGCACAAATTTCTGTACTACCTGTGAGGTAATGTACTTGGCACCTTTTTTTAAAGTGGTTGCATTGTAGATTGTAGGGAGGGGGTCGTGAAGGCTATGCAGCTGTAAGCACCCTGTAGATCATTGTTCCAATTTCAACATTTACTTTAGTTAACAATTGAACTAAAAAACATTTTGATTATTTAATAACGAACACAGTATATTATTAATACGTGATTTTATAGAAAATTACTGATGGAAGGTCTTTCGTAATCTAGGTTAATATTTTGTGCAGATGCCTTGATTATCGCAATAAGCATGTCGTCAACATGTGATTTTATGATAACGCAAAGTAAGTAATATTTGCTAAATGTATACTAGATCATAGGTAACCGGGTCGATCAAACCCATTGTATATAAATTAGTATAACTAACAATTAAGAACAGTCTTTATGACAGTCTTGATAATAGTGTAGTATAGTATAGTCTTCATAATGTAGTCTTAATAATATAGTGTAGTCTTCATGACAGTCTTCATGACAATCTTCATTATGCAGTTCTCTAAAAGCTAGTCTTTAGAATATAATAGTTAGAAGTAAAGATGTCGTATTATTAAGCTTCCACCACATGCCGCCACATCGTCCGCTACACAGCCTCTGAAGCACCTCGACCTATCAGATCTTTTGTGCGTAACCCTTAATCTATTCGAGGCCCGGGATTCCGAGACTTCGTACTAAGTTTATCAGTTTCCTGGGGGCTAGGTTCCTGACATCGGAGAGCTTTAGGAAGGCACCTTCCAGAAACTTGAGCCTGTTGCAGAAAATCGCTGTGCATTCGCAAAGCAAATGTTCTGCATTTACAGCGAAGTTCTCGCAGTAGCGGCAACTATAACTCTCTGTTTTGCCCATCCTTTTTAGGTCATACTTCAGAGGGCAGTGTCCAGTGAGGAGTCCCGTTACCAGTTTTAAGTCTTTCTTGTCCAACTCGAGCTGTTTAGCTTTCCTTGGCGAAAGGCTTGCTAGCCTTTTTTAAGTAAGCTTACCGCATTATTCGTATGATTCGTTACTTACCTACTTACTCCGTAGCGCTACAGCCCCTGATGGGCCTTGGCTGAGGCAACAATTTGCCTCCATTTATCTCGGTCTTCCGTAACTTCTAAACTATTCCCGATGCCCATTTTCCGGAGGTCCGATGTTATATTAGTACGCCAACTTAATCATGGTCTTCCAAGTGGTCGTCTTCCTTCTGGTGCACTGTCCCATATTAAGCGGACCATTCTATCCTCTGGCTGTCTTCGTACGTGCCCTGTCCATCTCAACCTTTGTGCCTTTATGAGGTTAATCAGTTCTGATTGTATATTTGTTCTAGGTCTTCATTTGTTTTGATTCGGTAGCTTCACGTATCCTGGTTTTTGGTGGGTCCGAAAATTTTCCTCAGCACTTTTCTCTCGAATCTTCGAATGAGTTCCTCATTTCGCACTGTAAGAGTTCAGGTTTCGCAGCCGTACATTACCACGGGTCTTATCATGGTCTGTTACGTTTTGATTTTCGTTCTCCTAGTCACGTATTTGGACTCTAGTGTATCCAATAGGGCGTTAAGTTCCTGTTGGCTGACTTTGGGCGTTTTCTGATTTCTTCACTCATATCGTTGTCAGATGTGATTGTGGACCCTAAGTATTTAAATCGTCTTAAATTTTCAAAGTCGTATCTGTCCATGGTCACATTTTGTCCTACCCTAGCTCTGCCTGGTCTTGAGACATGCACATATTTTGTTTTGGCCTCGTTGACTTTAAGCCCCATAAATGCCGCTTCTTTTTCAATTTTGTAAATAGTTCTTTTACTTTTATGACGCTTATGCTCACTGCGTCTATATCGTCGGCATATGCTAGCAGCAATTTTGATCCACTGGCCCCGAATAGCTGAGTTTCGATTTTGGCTTCTCTTACTACTTTCTCCAATGCGATATTAAAAAGCGTGGGTGATAGTGCGTCTCCCTGTTTAAGACCTGTGCTCACCTGAAACACATCTGAGAGGTCATCACCAATCTTTACCCTACACCTAGAACCCTCAACCAAGCTCTGGTTACTCTGATCAGCTTAGGTGGGATGCTAAACTCAGCCATTGTATGCCATATTTTGACCCTTTTTACACTGTCGTATGCCTGCTGGAAATCTATAAATAACTGGTGGAGGTCTTGATTGAATTCCCAAATCTTCTCTAGCAATTGCCTAATGGTAAACAGATGGTCCGTTGTTAACCTATTTGCTCTGAAACCGCACTGGTAGTCTCCCAATATTTTTTCGGTGTAGGAGGTTAGTCTTAGAAGAATTATGTTTGATCGCTAGTGAAGACCGAGCATAATCCGTTATTTTTGAACTACTTATTTGTTGTGATTTTTATTAATTTGTTGGTTTAATATCATGTACATACAAGTAGTATTAAATTTTTGTTTGACAATTGTGTTATTCTGTAGAAAAGTTCGCTTTATAAATTCAAATATTTTTAATAGACACTTTCTATTTTCTTTTTGAGGTATGTCTTATGGTAACAGCAAAAAAGTAAATTATTTAGTTGATTGGAAAAAGTTGAAGTTTAGGACACCACTTGAACTGAGTATATGGATAAAGGAAGTTTTACACAACGATTGTTTTCCGAAAACATTTTTAAAGTACCTAATTTCAGATAAAGTCAGATACACAGTCACATATAAGTTACTCAATATATTCGTTAACGTACTTAAGATACAGCAATTGATCTTTATAATAAAATATTTATGTAATGTAAAACGTTTTTTGGCCACTTAAGATAACTGCAGTTAAAGGTAACTGCAGTTTAAGTTTTTTTTCTTTGCATGAGATTCATTAAATAAATTTATAAGGTAATCCACTAAGAATTCATATATCTATGAATCTAGTAGTTTATCTGTATAAAATGAACCACAAACAACATATTAAAACTAGAGAATAATAATTATTAACATAAAACATATATATGCATGAAGACATACGTATTCCAAAATAACATTTTTAGAGATCCTCTCTAGTCGATTTTATAACATCTGGTATTACAACAGAATCCTCCGTGTCACTAATATACCCTTGTTCACCAGTGTAATGTGTGGGGTAAATTAACAATGGGTCCGCTGAAAATGCTAATAAATCTCTGTTTGGAAAATATCCTTTCCAGGAATCCTACAACATTAAAATAAATTATTTGATTATAGGTTGCTACAACCGGTATAGTAATTAAAAACTTTAAACGAATTATTGAAAATGTTTGATTGTGCGAAAAAAATCGGTGAGACTCGGAAAATTCAGTTATCTCGAGTTAATGACCAGTAAAACAGAAATATTGATTTGTCTCGTCGAACTGCAAACGCGAGTTTGCAGGACATACCCTATGCAGATGAGGGGCAAAACCCCGAAACCGATCCATAGGTGGTCACTTCGAGGAAATAAATTAGTATTTCTCTCTTTTACTTAAAAAGCATCTGCACAGTGCTCGCAAGAGATTGTGCACGATTATCTATCAGATAGAATTCAATGTTCATCGAGACACGTTGTCAGAAAAATAATTGGGATATACAGACCACCTAGTTATATATTCAATGATTTTCTGCCCGAATTAGGGAATATCCTGGATAGATGTAAAACAAAATTAATATTAATAGGCGCGATATAAATGTTGACCTGCTCAAAAGTACCTCTCCTGAGTTTGATACCTAGGTAAATTCAATAGCACTTAATGGATTTAAGATTTGTTATGTGATTGAAGATTGAAGAGAAGACGATCAACACCAAATTCCAAATCTACCCTAGATCACGTGCTAACAAACAAAAACATAGACTGTCACATAACTATCTCTAACCATATAACTGATCATAAAATCCTATATATACAACTTAAAACTAATGCTAAACCTCCACAGACTAATAGAAACGGTCCGTACTAAATCAAAATAACCTCAAACAAAAATTCCAACAACTGATAAACAGCCATGAAATAAATAGCTTTGAAAAACTATCATCAGCCATTCAGGTTTGTAAAAAAGAATCAACAACTCAATATGAAATAAAATATAAAGTAGGTAAAGATTGGGTTACAAGGGAATTTCTAGAATTACTAAGAAAACGTGATAAATTATATTCCGAAAAAACAAAAACCTTTTAATCAGGATATAGCCAGGGACTTCCAAAAACAGAAGAATATTGTAGAGAAAAAACACATAAAACTGAAACAGGAATACTTCGAAAAAAAATGGAGCGATACAGGCAATAACCATAAAAAGCAATGGAAACTCATCAATAATCTTATCAAAGGCAATAACCAAAGTAGTCAGTTAACTAATCTAGAAATTGGGGGACAAATCCTTGATGATCGTTTTGCTTACATTTATTTTGATCCCTTTGATTTTCGTTTGATTAAAAATCATAGAAGTTATATTAAAAAAACGTATTATCAATTACATGAAAAAATGTGTTGGCTTTGACAATTACCAATATGGATTTCAAGAAAATAGTAGCACCCTGAGTGCAACCATAGACTTCATTAACCACATTGCTTTTTCACTGGATGATAAATACTACACTATTGCTGTATTTGTTGATCTACAAAAAGCATTTGATGTGGTTGATTTCTCTATATTACTTGAAGGAATTGAAGAAATGGGAATAAGAAGAAATGCTCTCTCTTTGTTAAAAACATACCTTCTAGATCGCGAACAATTCACAGTGGTTGATGGCTTTTCAAGCCAAACTGAAAATACTAAATTAGGTGTCCCCCAAGGCTCAGTCCTTGGACCCCTACTCTATACATTACATGTTCTGTCATTAAAAACTTTTAAAATTATAGGTAGATACTTTAAGTTCGTAGATTATACTGTTCTTGTATATAAGGGTAAAGACTTGAAACAACTCGAAACAATAGTAAATACCGACCTTGAAATGTATCACAGATGGCTTGTAAAGAAGACTACTTTTATAATATTCCTTCTTATACTTATAACACTCTTCCTAAGGAAATAACAGATAGCCCTAATATTAGTCTGTTTAAGAATAAAATAAAGAGTTTTCATACTTGCATACTCAAGGAAGGATCGGCATAAATCTTTTCATTTTTCTGTATAAGAATTACTATTGGATTTTAATTTATATTTGTATTATGAATTCTTAAGTGAACCTTAAGAGAATTTCCAATAGTATTATCTTGTTAATGTATTGTATATAGTATTATTATATTGTTGTTTAGCTAGTTTTCCGAGACCAGCATGTTAGTGCTGCTTTGGATAACCTTTTTTGGATAGTGCTGCTATTTCAAATACTATTTAAAATTATTATTGTAACCATAATTGCATTATTTAAATAAATTTCTATCTTCTTCTTATTGTGCCATACCCCCTGGGGGCGTCGGCGACCTCTCTGCAACTATTCATGTGCACGCTCAAACAGTGTTGCATGAATAGAAGGGACCTACAGTTTAATGCCGGTTCCGAACGGCTAGTTTGAGGCCTTACTAGGCAGAATACATTCGGTGGTTTTCCATTGCCTTCCGAACGGCAGCGGTCGCTTATAATTCGTTGGTTTGACCTGGGAATCGAACCCGGGTCTCTTGGTGCAGAGGCTGGCGCGGTAACAACTACACCACGGCCACTGCTATCAGTCTTCTACAATTAATGTCCAAATATTTGAAAGGATGCTACTAAATAATCTCACAGAATCATGGAGAAATGTTTTGATAGATTTTGGCATGCCGGTTTCCTACACAAACTAAAACATCCTTCCAACTTCCTTTTTTTTGCTTGGGCGGTTGCCATTCAGCCAGTCACATACAAAATTTTATTTATTTAATCTATGTAAATAGTAAAAGCTTTCACATATACCATGCATACCTTCTTAGCCTATACGAAGCAAAGTAAAATAAGAGAGAAATCAACTAGAGGATTTCAACTTCATAATACATGATCCTAAGATCCTATCTCTAAGATCACTACTTCCAAGTAAAAATTAACAGAAACTTTTGTGTATTTTCCTATCAAGTCAGGATAACCTCAGGAAAGCGTCTTAGGCCTCCTTATGTATATTATATTCACTGTGTCCCAACCACAGACGCAACATAAACAGCCACATTTGCAGATGACACCATCTACTAATGAATTCCCTCATACTGCAACTGCAAACTTGAAAAACCACCTCAATCAGTTTGAAATTTGTCTTAACAAATGAAAAGTGAAAGTTAACGAAACTAAATCTACACAAATGATCTTCACCAACCGGAGAGGGTCCCACAACAATAATCAATGGAATACAGCTACCAGTTAACACGCATGTATGCCTGGGTATCCTTGACCAAAAACTTACCTGGAAGCCTCATGTACGAGCTAAGAAAACCCAAAAAATCCTCAAAATTCGCCAAATGAATTGGCTTACGGGACGAAGATCTAAACTCACTGTAGAAAATAAACTACTACTTTTTAAGTGCATAATAAAGGTAATATAGACCTACGAAATCCAGCTATAAGGCTGATCAAAGCCATCCAACAAGATCCTACAAAAAGTAGAATTAAAATACTAATGACAATATATAACGCCCCTCGGTATGCAAGCAATAAACTGCAAGACGATTCCACCATACCCTTAGATTACGAGATCACCCTGATAACGAAGCAAGACAGTCCTCCTGAATTTATAAAACTCAAGAACTTCTCCTCCATGTATGTACCTACTTATAGCTTCCATAAATCACATTGTAAAATTGCAATTGAATAAATATCAAAAAATATAAAGAATTGAACATAAATATTGCCAAAAATTATTTATTAGCATACCTGAGGATGTTTATCAAACAAAATCGGTAAATATTCATCTACTGGAACAAGACGTGTTAAGGGATCACCTGCAAGAAGTTTTTTTGCACCTTGCAGACTAAGAGCATACCCTAAAGTCCAATAAGAATAACCAGCGTAAACAAGCAACTTGCTTCCTTGCACCCAATGTTCATCGACTTCTTGCAGACGTTTTCTACCAAAATATCTGAAAATATATACATGAAATAAAATTGGATAATTGGATATATGTATTTAAATGAATTACTTCAGGAGCACTAAGTTTTACTGGGAATATACAAAAAAATACTTTCGTTTATAAACTCACACAAGATCCCAATTTGGAATTCTTCGGACCTCTGCCATCACCATTTGGACTTTATGTCTAAAGAATGGTTCAAATCTGATGTCATCTTCCAATACCAAAGTAATTTCATAATTTTCTTCAATAATCTATAAAATTAATTACATAATTTGCTCGTATATTTAAAAAATTATTATACGTAACAAAACATATTTAGCCAAAGAACAATAGGTTTACATTCTTTAGTTTTATTTTATCTAATTTTAGTTTCGTAGTAAAGTGTAAGTATATATTGGCAGACTAACAGTATATTTTTGGTTAATCCAAATTTTTTAATGGATGTCGAGGAATTTAAATGCTTAACCAAATCCTGCGTCGATATAAATACCAGCCAAACTAAAGAATTTGATATCGACAAGTGTTTGATATTTGAACTCCAAATTTGATAGTTCTTTAAAGAAATGAAAATATCGGTGATTTGTAAGTTCAACTAGGTTTACTGATTAATGTTGAAAGCACCTGATAAAATACAAAACAGGTTAATCCGGGTTTTTCTTTAAGGAGGTACAGATTCACCATTCTAGCTTGTCCTCTGAGATGTATAGAAGAGAGAGCAAAAGAGTTACAATAAAACAGAGGCAGAAAGCGCAAAATTCCTTTATAGTCCGTGTAACAATTATTCGTATGTTAATTTTATACATACATACATACATATAGTCACGCCTTTTTCCCATAGGGGATTTGTGCTCTCATACATGATCGTCGGTTGTTGGTACTCTTGATCTGATCGAGATATGTTCTCCGAGGTCGACCTCTACCGACTTGTCCATTCACACTCGCCTTATAAATTTGTTTCGTTAATCTTCCACCATGCATCCTTTCTACGTGTCCAAACCATCTAAGCATTCCTTTATCTATCTTTGTAACCACATCTTCTTTTACACCACAGCGTTATCTTATCTCACTATTCTTTACTTTATCCAACCGAGTCACTCCGGCTATACTTCTCAGACTACTCATCTCCGCAGCATTAATCCTATTTTCATGCTTCTTCTGCCAAACCCAACATTCACTACCATACATAAGTGTAGGAACCAACACACCTCTACGCACAGCCAGACGTGCCTTTTTTGACACTTTCTGACTATTCATAAAGTTATGCGGGGCCCCATTCATTTGTTTCCTGCCAACACCCTTCGCTCAATGTCACTGTCATACTTTCCATCTCTCGTAAACTTTGAACCCAAGTACACAAATTCATTAACTTGTTCCACTCTTTCTCCCTCAATCGAAACTCCACAGTTTGTCATGCTTTCTTCTTTTTCAAAAACCATTACTTTCGTTTTGCTTGCATTTATTTTCATTCCTTTGATTTTCAGGGCATCATGCATAGCATCAACCATCGCCTGCAACTCCTTTTCAGATAACGCTTTGACGATCAAATCATTCATTTTCAATCCATACGCACTCTCTTTCAAATCTTTTAAACAATTGTCTATGTATAAGTTAAACAGCCATAGCGAAGCCACATATTCCTGTCTCACACCTTTTTCGATGTTAAACCAGTCCGTGCAAGCTCCGTTTATCCTGACACAAGCAGTGGAATCCTCGTAAAGTGATTTCAGTTCTCGTATTAAACTACCACATTCCCAAAACACTGTCATATCCATCACACCTTACTCCTACCCAACTATTAAAATCACCCAACATTACAATTCTTTCATTCTGGTTACACTTATTTAGAATATCTGTCACACTATCCCAAAACTCCCGCCTTTCTTTTTGGGATTTTAAAGATTGGTTCCACTGCGCACCCCACGCTTTTACAACGGTGACATTAATTTTTTCGTCAGTAATTTTATTCTTATGCTAAGAATTATTTTTTACTTTTTAGTTTGATTAACTCTAAAAGCGTATTTTTTAGTTTTTTTAAACTATAATTTATTAAGTTAAGGAAACGGCTACCACATCACTTCTTTTCTCTGCTCAAATCCGAGCTGAGAGAGAGACATTTTCTGGTTAAGAATCAGTAAGTACACACAATTGTATTCGATTAAATACGGTGTACCACAAGGAAGTGTACTAGTACCTCTACTTTATCTACTCCATACCGCAGATCTTCCTTCCAGTAGAAACACAAAAGTTGCAACTTTTGCGCACGACACTGCAGTCTTGGCTTTACATTTAAACCCTGTAACAACATTAGCAAATCTCCAAGAGAACCTACATAAAATCTGACTAAAAAAATGAAGAATCAAAGCGAACCAAGCTATATAACTTTTACAATAAAATACGCTCCAATCACAATCAATGGTACACAGTTAAACCAGGCAACTAGTGTAAAATACCTAAGGATAAACCTTGATAGACGGTTAACTTGGCAAACACATATATTTGCCACAAGAAAACAACTTTGATTTAAATTCAGACAAATCTACTGGCTGATTAGTCGAAACTCGGAAGTAAACATCTAAATTGCTTATTGTCCTTCTATTGGACAGATTATCATTTTATTGGAGTAATAAAAAAATATATTTGATGTTTGTTAGTGACAAATCGACTTACTTCTTTCCAAATATTAAAATGACTCAAAAAGCAGCCTATTTCTCCCAATTTCATCGGCCTAAAATATAAAATTTTACAATATATTTTTGAAATTTAAAATTTTAGATGTAAATATATTACCTTTTATGATATGGATCTGAATATTCCGGTAAAAATTTAATTTTATCTAAGAATGTTTCGTTCAACAATCTGCAAAAATAACATCTTTTTATACGCTTTATATTAGCTTGACTTATATCTATCTATCTATCTATCTATCTATCTATCTA
Organism: Agelastica alni; assembly: GCA_950111635.1. Taxonomy (NCBI): domain Eukaryota; kingdom Metazoa; phylum Arthropoda; class Insecta; order Coleoptera; family Chrysomelidae; genus Agelastica; species Agelastica alni. The sequence goes on along the minus strand of OX467718.1, from coordinate 25,783,042 downwards.
TCTATCTATCTATGTAACGGAATCTTTGGACACGATTGTCACCCACTTAAAAACATCGAATCGACTTGAAACTGTATACTTCTAAAGGACCGATGACAATACAATAATTTTATAAATTTTTGCAAAGATCCCGGCCAGGATCAGTTACATTTAAAAAAAGTGTTTTATATGGATTAAAAATGGCTGATATCCCCATGAATTTAATTTAAATAGACTGACATAAGAAATAACAATTTGATGGCGACGCTTGAACTACTCTCCAACAGATGTCGCTAACACATATCATCATTTTTAATGCTAGTAATATTAGCTTGACTTGTATCTGTCTATCTATGTAACGGAATCTTTGGACACGATTTTCACCCACTAAGAAACATCGGATCGAATTGAAACTTTGTATACTTCTAAAGGACCGATGACAATACAACAATTTCATACATTTTTTAAAGATCCTGGCCATGATCATTAGGATATTAAAAAAATAAAGTGCGGTATAATAGATTGCGGTCATATCGATTTTTTAGCGTCCGGAGACCATGTTGACCATGTCCACTATCTGCAATTTGAGCAGTTTTTATTTAGTAATTTTAAATTGACGCGCTGCTCAATTTTATGCACTTAGCATTTTTCTTCGCGGTGCTTGTACAGAGTCGGTTTTTATATTACTACACTTAAACGTTAAAATTTAGCAGTGACATTTTAATTGTCTGTGACTCTATAAAGCAATGGATCCTAGTACTTTATTGTCAAACTCTGTATGTATTTTACTATCCTTCGGAACCGTTAATTATATTTTTAATCAGAAATCGAATATCTTATAATCTACTTTATCTTAAAGGAAACATTATAAAAAATAATGACCACTTACTGTCCATCGACAGCATTAATTATATCAACCTCCAGTCCCAACTCATCGAAACAATGTTGCATTCTTTTCCTTCTTTCTGGTCGTCTTAACAAATTTATCATGAAAATTTTGTCAAATCCCAAAGTGTCCTTTCTAGGTAATTCCCTTACGAATTTTTTTAAAAGATCGTTGACGTAGAGATTCTTCATTTCATTTAAAATTTCCAACTTAATATTGGTCATTTGTTCATAATCTGAAAGAATGAATAGAGCGTTAAAACTTCTACTGCTGCGTGAGACTTTTTAATCAAGTTAGAGACCATGCGAATTTAGGGGCTAAATCAATTTGGAACATACTACAAGAATGTCAAGTATTTAAGAGTTTTTTTCTTGTTACCAAAATTTTTTTGTGTAACTTAAAAAACTTACTAATAAAATACTCATATTGTGTAAATACTGAAAAAGAATTTTTAAATATTTTTAACTAATTGTATGAAACGAATAAGAATTAAATGCTGATAATTAATACTAATTAAACAAATAAAATTTAATGTATTTTAAAATTTTAATTTTAATACTCCAACTATTTATTAACTAAGTTAAGGAAAAAATATCAAAATACTATACTCAGGGTTCCGTGACTCCTTGATTTCTCGATTTGATTAAATTTGAGGGGATGTATAGATCAGTTGGCAGATCTATACAACCGTGTTTTTTGAATATATAAAACTAACTAAAAAACTAAAATTACCAACCACGTTAAGGCGCCAAGGAATTTTATTAAAAATCACTAAAAATGAATTAACCCCAAATAAATCCAATCGTATTATTTTAATTTAGTACCACAATTAGTACCACAAAACGAGCTAAATAATCGACGTATTTTGGCTTCCAGGCTGTACAAACTTCGTTCTTATCTCAATTAAACAATTTAAAAAAATCCAAAGTGTACATAGTTTATTAAAATTAAAATTGCTGAAAAAGATACAAAATATAAAAAAGAATGAATTTAAAATTTCAACAGTAACCGTGATAACAAAATGAGTAGATTCCATCAGTGGGTGTCTGCGGAAATCCAATCTTTCCCTACCATGAAAACGTCTGCACCGTAGTTTCCAAGTGAAATCAACCAATTTTTCAATATTCCTCTTAAAGGAAATGCTAAATTCTGAATACTATTTCAATATCATCAATCCCAAGTGGTACCTGATTGGTAATTGGTAACCATAAAACAACCAAAAAAAAAACCAGCTGACGGAATAGAAAAAGCCATCGGCATCAGCGTAAAACATCGACAGAAAACAGCGGCTGACAGGAAAAAACGACCAGTCATGGTAGCCGTCTGTAGCAACGAAAAAAAAACATGCAGGAAAAATCATTCAGGAAAAAAGCCTCCAGTAAAAATGCCTCCAGAGAAAACGTCTCCAAAGAAAAACCTCCAGTAAAAAGGTCGATTACATTTTCATTGCACACTTAAAACTTCAATAAGTATATAATAAAAATGCACTTGACCTTTTTAACTTTGTAATACTACTAAAATGAATCTATTCGATTGACGATGGGTCTTTAATATTTTAATCTTATCAGCGTTAGTCGTTAAGACTTGGTGGGACGGCTTTGAAAAATTCTCAATAAAAATGAGAGGAAAAATTCCAGTTACATTCGTATAAAGCAAAAACTGTGTGAAAATTTATTTAGTATATCTTTGTTGTAGCTTTTCTTAAGATGGAAACAGAAGAACACAATGGGCTAACTTTGTGAAAAATCTTTAATTTATTTTCAAAAGCAGTAGTGTTTTATGTTCCCATCATTTTGCTGACGATTGTTTTGATCGATCATCTGAGAGAAGTGAGACTTCTTGAGTTACCCAAGTGGTGAAATGGAAATTTGTAGAAAAATAGAAATATTTTTAAAACATGACCAAAGTTGTATAAAAAAAGATGAGATGTCTTTGAAAGTTTTAAAACATTTTGTTGGCAGAAATATTTTCGAAAATATTGAAAATGTAATGTAACTCTATTAGAAAGTGATAAAGTGTTGTTAATTTAATCTACTTGTTATTATTACCTTACTACACAAATACATTATTATTTTTGTTTTTTTTTTATTTTAGTACGCCTCTGTCAAAACGGTAGCAGTAGTCGACCATATGCATCCTTGAGGGCTGTTCAGGAATTGGTAACGTTCCGGAATTTTATGCTAGAGTGTATGCTGTTGATGTGGACGAGAAATTCGTTGAGGCTGTCTCTATTATAAGGTCAGACAACAAAGGTGTCGAAACAATGGAAATAGAGAACAACAAAGAATTGGCATTTCTCGATGTCCTGATTGTGAGGAAAGAGAGACAACTAGGACATAACGTATGAAAACCCACCCACATGGATCATTATCTACACAATACATCCAACCACCACCCTTGCCAACGAACAGGTGTTATAAGAACTTTGGTAGAAAGGGCAATAAGAATCTGTGAACCAGAACATTTAAATGAAAAACTGAATCACCTTAAGAACGCCCTTATATCAAATGCACAATAACTACTTAGTTTGAAGTAAATTCGTATTTGTATTTTATTTTATGATAGGAAAAATAGTGTATGCAACGATCATGTAGTGGCTATTAATACACTCTTAAATTACCTCGTGTCAATATATTAATAGCCATCATCACATGATCGTTGCATAATATACTAGTATATATCAGTAATAAATAGCCTAAATGGCACAATAAGCATTTTACATATTTATTGATAAAATCGAAAAGTACTAACCTATACTAAGTTGATCATTCTGTTCCAGTGGTACTAACAAGTACCCAAATTTCAGTTCATTGCAAATATTTAAAGTTATGGCACTTTTGTTGGCACTAATAGCAAACGTAATGATATCATCATTAGGTCCATCAAACCCGTCTACTTGAGAAGGAACATAAGTTAAATAATCAGACTCTTTTTTCCTTAGGTCTATGAGGACACAAGTGTGTACCTACAAAAAAAAATTAAACAGGATAACTTACAAACGTTGATATTATATTACTGAAACAAACCAAGAACCTTCACTTTTGCAAAGTATCAAAAGTAGTCTGATAATATGTTTTATAATAATCATTTTATGTAACGTTCTCTATATTTTACTAAAAAATAGATGACAACCTGGTCAGTTTTTAATTTTTCTCTCACTTTAAAATTCCAGTTTTTGACACCTTAATAATTAGAATATACAGAATTAGTACCTATCACCAATCACGTTAATTTATCAAGATCCAATGTTTCAATTCCTGCTCCACATACGTGCCCTAACCATCTAACTCTGGATTGCCTTTTTTTGTTACTTTATCTTCTTTTATTTCTTGTTTAATTTCTTCATTTGTTCGTATTCTGTATGCATTTTCATACATACATACATATAGTCACGCCTTTTTCCCGTAGGGGTAAGCAGAGACCACTTCCTAACACTTGCTACGGTTCTTACACACATCTTTTGCTTCATTTACTTTCATCAGTGCTCTCATACATGCTCGTCGGTTGTTGATACTCTTGAGCTGGCCTTTCTTCAAAGCAATGTTGATCTCATCGAGATATGTTCGCCTCTACCGAAACATCCCTATCTAACACCTTTTTCGATATTAACCAGTCCGTGTAAGCTTCCTTCTTTTACTTAAACTTTCAAATTTCTCGATCAATTTACTAACACTCCTCTTTTAAACATTCTTCTTGCAAATTCTTAACTTTTATACGCTCTAGTTTTTCTGGAAATATCAACATTTTTATGTAATTTTCAATTAAACCAAAACAAAAACATTTAAGTATTATTTTAATTTTAGTGACAATTAGATTAGTACTTGTTAAAATTATTTAGATCAGACATTATTTAAATATTTTTTCACATTGAATTATTTTTGCTAACATCGTATATCTTTAGCAGTAATATATTCCGGTACCAATTAGTCCAGATTATGTTTGTAGTTTGTATACAAAATTATCCATTAACGCAACATATTATTATTAAAATTTTGTTAAGCAAATTTGAATAATTACTCTTCTACCTTATCAGCTATATGAAAATGTTAATCTAGATGCAAAGAATGGGTTCAAAGTATTAATATTTATAAAAAATCATCTTTTACAGTCAGTACAACAATATTTTTATTTAGAGATAAAAATGAAATTTGCAATAATCACACTTTTCTGTTTAATGATTGTTGTAGATATGTCTCGTTCATACAGCATTAACAGTAAGTCATTCATTGTACTAGTTAAAAAAAATTATTATTCACCTGACAAAATAAGTAAATCTAAAAAAATTAAAATAAAAAATCTATTTCATGATATATTTAAATTAATAAAAATGACATTTTTTAAATTGTCAGATCTTTTTAAAATTTTATTTTATTGTTTAAAAGTTTTGAAAGGGAGTGCGTATGGAATGAAAATGAATGATTTGATCGTCAAATGTCTTTTTTACGCCGATGATCAAGTTATATTAGCAAAACGAAAGTAATGGTTTTTTAAAGAGAAGAAAGCATGACAAACTGTGAAGTTTTAATTAAGGGAGAAAGAGTGGAACAAGTAAATGAATTTGTGTACTTGGGTTCAGAGTAGTAAATGTTGGATTTGGCAGAAGCATAAAAATAGGATTAATGCTGCGGAGATGAGTAGTCTAAGAAGTATAGCCGTAGTGACTAGGTTGGATAAAGTGAAGAATAGTAAGATATGGGAACGCTGTGGTGTACAAGATTTGGTTACAAAGATAAATAAAGTAATGCTTAGATGGTTTGGACACGTAGAAAGAATGGATGAAGGATAATTGACGAAACAAATATATAAGGCGAGTGTGAATGTACAAGTCAGTAGAGGTCGACATCGGCGAACATATCCCGATTGGATCAACATTGTAATTGCAACATTGCAATTATGCACAATGCTCAACATTGATTGTTCCATCTATAGTAACTCCTCGCTCAATATGGCACTTTGAAAATTACTGCTTTAGCGTGATACGCGCAACGGATACCAACACCAGCCCAGGAGTGAAACGATGGTACACTGATGGATCAGGGTACCAGGGACGCTACGGGGCAGGTGTGTTTTGAGCATCCTGCAACCACAGGGAAAGCATACTCCTGGGGAAATACACCTCGGTCTTTCAGGCTGAGGTCTATGCCATACTCAAGGGCGCTACGCACCTGACAGAAAACAGAGTGACCAACAGTGAGATTGATATTCTCACTGACAGTCGTGCGGCCATTGAGTTGCACCATATCATCGGTGGTGTGGGACTGCATTCAGACCCTCACTGAGTTAGCGACTGCAAACAAGGTCACTCTTACATGGGTTCCTGGGCATACAGGGATAAATGGCAACGAGGTAGCCGATAAACTGGCAAGAAATGGGACCCTGGTAGAACCAAGAAGCCAGTTAGTCGGATTTCCAATTGCCTAAGCGAAACATGAATTGAAACTAATCCTTGAGCAAGAACATATCGCTCAGTGAAATGCAAATACTGGCTGCAGAACATGAAGACAGCTGAGGAAAAAACCTCTCCAGAAGAGGGCGGACGCACTCTGGACAATAAACCGGAGAATGCTAAGCAGCACGCTTGGCCTGCTCACTGGCCACGTCGCACTAAGGGCGCACCTCTTCAAACTTAAGCTGGCGGTTGAGAAAAACTGCCGACTATGCGGCGAAGAGGAAGAGAGCAGCATACATATTCTGTGTTGCTGCCCGATGCTAGCGGTGTACAGGTATCAAACCTTTGGCCGCATGATAATGGATCCAAGTGATCTAAATGAGACAGGGTCAACAGAAATCCTGCGGTTTGCCAAAGCCAGCGGACTGGAATTCTGATGCCTTGAAGACACAGCGGTAGTCACAGAGGATCAAAAGATCTAGGTGACATAGATGCCTATACCAATGGCCCAACCGCAAGATTGTAATGTAATGTAACTGCTATTCATTTTTCTAGCTTCAATGTTCAAAATTCCTTGATAGCATAATTATAATCAATTGCTATATGGTTAGTGTACAACGTTTTATTTAATTTTCTGTTCATTTCCAATCAGTTTAAAGATTTCATCAAAGTTTTTCACGTTTGTAGCATCGCATGACTGAAAAACATTCATAAACTATTCATCTTTTCCATTCAATATTTACTTTAAAAAGATTACATAATTTTTTTTAAGAGTTACGCCAATAGGTAAAATGATGTTTGCCTTGTTTTTTTGTTCTTATTGTCAATATTTGGATTGAACTTTGAGAATTGTAAAATCTGATAATTTAAAGTAATTTTGCTCTTTGATATAATAAATTGATCTGTTCCATTCAAGAATTCTTCTTCAACTTTTCTTATTATTATTAATTTAAGTTTTTTTTAAAGGTTGTAACACTATAGGTATTTTGTAACTTATTTTTCATATTTTTTGTTTATTATTACAGTTCAATATAATTGACCCATCTTTGCTACTTTTCACATTCTCTACTACTATAGTTAGTTCCTTACGATTGATTTTCTCCTTCAGTTTCATTTTCGTTTGAATGTTCCCCTGTACCGCTTATGGTCTAATAACATCATTAAATTTTTTTCAGTGCTGACAATGCTGACATATATTTTTATTGTCTCATGATTTTCCGTCACAACGATTTTATTTTTCATAGCTTACGAATGTATGATTAGGTTTTTTAGCAAACCATAAAAAGGTATTAAAAATAATTAGGTTATACTCACCATTGGGACGATAAAACATCCTAGACGTTCTCTATTCACCACTGGTGTATAGTCATCAGTTCTTTCGTAATAATAATCTTTGGTCATCCCATACCAAAAGTTAGAGTAGAGACCGTCAGATTTTAACAACGGAGCTACCACCGTGAAATTTTTTGAAACTAGATAATTGAGAGTATCTGGGTTTATTAGAAATACATCACAGTCGATTGTCTGAAAATTATTACTATAATTAGTCACTGATGATAAAAAATAATTATTTGAAAATATCAATTTAAATTTACAAAAAAATATTATTTCATTCACACATGGCTCCACCAATAAAAAGTCATGAATTTAGTCACATGATATGCAATATGATCGACTACACAGATAAATAAAGAAATATGAGAGGCTATTTAGTTTGATTGTAAAAGAGTGCTATGAGTGTGAAAACTTGGCGTAACATTCATTCAATTGAAAATGTTTCGTTTTGGTTCATGTTCCACTAGGGAAATCGTTAAAAATAAAAGCAAATCCATCCCAAATAATACCAAAAAGAGTAAGGAGTCTGCCTGGAGACAATTTATGTCTTTTCGTCAGCAGAAGAATTATGAATTTCGTAGTTGTAAAAAGTAGGTGGAATTAAATGTTGATAAACGTATGTGAATAAATGCTAGCTTTCACTTTAGCGAAAGTGACGAATATAACCGGAATCTTAGCAAATGATTTTGCGGTGCTCATGAAATAATCTTCCTGAATATCACTCGAATATAAGAAATAGCAACTTGTATTTCGAGACAATTCAACCCGACCATATGAACATTAATAATCAAAGAATAGCTCTTTCGAGCTAAAAGATTATTAATGTACATATGGTCTCATCAAATTGTCTCGAAATACAAGGTACTCTCGGTAAAATTATGACGAAAATAATAGTCGGCTATATGACGGGTTTGAAGACAGCCACGGTTTTTCCATCCACGGTTTTCGATTTGGCAACATTGCGCGGTTGCATCGCATTCGCGCAAGTTGCTGTTCTTGGCGTTTTTCTGGTAATAATAAGTTTGCTATTAAAATGGTAGATATATTATTCGCGCACTGAACTCGGGTGATACAGAACATCACGAAAAAAAATGAGAATATGAGATAGTGATGAATGGCTTATGAGGTAGAATGTAAAATTCATACTGAAAAATTATTGGGCCATGGCACGCCATTTGAATTAGTAATAAACAATCATTTACATCCCAACTTTCATCTTCCACCCCCAAAAGTCATTGTCGGGACGTCAGTAGGGGTACAGAATTTTTTGAAAATTTCAATATTCTACCGAAAAGTTTAACGAATTTTTGTTATAGTCTTGGGGTATTACCTCTGAATATTTTACTGGGGAATATTTGATGCAATGAATATTTTGCTTTTTTAGTTATATTATTGTCAATGAGCTTAACTTTTTTTCTTGACATCCAATTTAACAATTTCTGTATAGACCGCCATCTGCGTTCGAGTTAAACATTCATTTAAGGTCGCCCTCAGTTTTTGTTCATTCTCGGAAAGTGGGTATCAGTCCCATTCCTCTAACTACGTTGTTAAACCGCTGTTCGCTTATTAACTTCCCAGTGGGTAGTTATAGTAATGGGTCCGATTTTACGAATCCCGAATTTTGACATATCTCCACATTTCAAGGTGCCCAGAGCCGAACACAACAGTTTTTAAGTGGACGTCTGTCTGTGTGTAACTGTGTATGTACGTATGTGCGTTAGGAATTATTTATCGTCTCGATTATCTCGAGAACAAAAAATGATATCGGCGTGGAACCAATTGCATCCGACGCATAATTACGCAACTTAGAACCGATTAGATTTTCAGCAAAATTGGTCAAGCTTTTTTTTATGGAGAAAAAAAAAACTGAAAAAAATGGTAAACTTTCGGAATTATTTTTCGTCTTGATTATCTCGAGAACAAAAAATGATATCGACGTGGGACCAATTGCATTCGACACATAATTACGCCATTTTAAACTGATTAGATTTTCTGCAAAATCAATCCAGCTGTTTTTTATGGAGGATCAAATACTGAAAAAAATGGTAAACTTTCGGAATTATTTATCGTCTCGATTATCTCGAGAACAAAAAATGATATCGACGTGGGACCAATTGCATTCGACACATAATTACGCCATTTTAAACTGATTAGATTTTCTGCAAAATCAATCCAGCTGTTTTTTATGGAGGATCAAATACTGAAAAAAATGGTAAACTTTTGGAATTATTTATCGTCTCGATTATCTCGAGAACAAAAAATGATATCGACGTGGGACCAATTGTATTCGATGCATAATTACGCAATTTAGAACTGATTACATTTTTAGCAAAATTGTTTGAGCTATTTTTATGGAGAATAAAAAAACTGAAAAAAATGGTAAACTTTCGGAATTATTGGGACCAATTGCAATCGATGCATAATTAAGCAATTTAGAACTAACAGGCCTTGTATCCAATTTCTAGCCCGTGCCGCATAAGTCTGGGTTGTATCATCCCCATATTGAATGTACCACCAAGTAAGGACGTCACAGTCAAATATGACGTGGAATGCTGTTTCCTACCCAAAAAGATGCCCGTGTTTTGCCGATGCTTTCTTATACAACAGTGTCCCGAACCTAATGGGCTCCGTTATTAGCCTGAGCTTTTTCCTGTCCAGTTCCAAGATATGTTCGCCGAGTTCGACCTCTACCATTCACACTTGCCTTATAAATTTGTTTCGTCAATCTTCCTTTATTCATCCTTTCTACGTGTCCAAACCTCTACCTTTATCTATCTTTGTAATCGCATCTTCTTTTACACCAAAGCGTTCCCTTATCTTACTATTCGTCACTTTATCCAGCCGAGTCTTCAGCACTCCTCTATGCACAACTAGACGCGCCTTTTTTGACACTTTTTGGCTGTTCATAAAGTTATGCAGTACCCAATTCATTTGTTTTCCTGTCAATTGCACTGTTATACTTTCCGTCTATAGTAAACTTTGAACCCAAGTACACAAATTCATTTACTTGTTCCACTCTTTCTTCCTTAATTAGCACCTCTTTCAAAAACCATTACTTTCGTTTTGCTTACATTTATTTTCATCCATTTGATTTTCAGGGCATCATACATAACATTAACCATCGCCTGCAACTCCTCTTCAGATGACGCTAATATGACTTGATCATCGGCGTAAAGAAGGCATTTGACGATCAAATCATTCATTTTCAATCCATACGCACTCTCTTTCAAATCTTTTAAACAATCGTCTATGCATAAGTTAAACAGCCATGGCGAAGCCACACGTCCCTGTCTAACACCTTTTTCAATGTTAAACCAGTCCGTAAAGCAGCGCACAGCCGGCAATCGCTATCCTTGTCAGACTAGTGATGTTACGCGCTAGATCTCTTTCACTCTACCCTAAATGTTTACCATCTTTAACAGCCAGCAACCCTTAACCAGTCCGTCTAACCTTCCTTCTTTTACTTAAACTGTCAAATTTCTCGATCAATTTACTAACGAACTCCTCTTTTATACCTTCTTCTAGCAAATTCTCAACTTTTACAAGCTCTAGTTTTTTTGGAAATATCAACATTTTGATGTAATTTTCAATTAAACCAAAACAAAAACATTTAAGTATTATTTTAATTTTAGTGAACTAGGTTAGCACTTGTTAAAATTAATTAGATCAGACATTATTTAAATATTTTACCACATTGAATTATTTTTGCGAACATCGTATATCTTTAGCAATAATATATTCCTGTACCAATTAGTCCAGATTGTGTTTTTAGTTTGCATACGAAATTATCCATTAACGCAACATATTAAAATTATGTTAAGCAAATTTAAATAATTACTCCACTGCTCTATCAGCTATATGAAAATTTTAATCTAGATGCAAAAAGTGGGTTTAAAATTAGAATATGACATTATTTATTGCTTCCACACCTGTATAAACCGCGAGTAGAAGTAAGTACTAACATTTATAACAAATCACCTTGTACAGTCAGTACAACAATATTTTTATTAACAGATAAAAATGAAATTTGCAATAATCACACTTTTCTGTTTAATGATTGTTGTAGATATGTCTCGTTCATACAGCAATAACAGTAAGTAAAATTCTTGTATTAGTTAAACAAATTTATTATTTAGCTGATAATATTGATTAAAAGAGTAATGAATGAAACTGACAAGATAATATGGGATGTGCAAGCAGGATTTAGAAGAGGAAGAAAATGTATGGATCAGGTCTTTTCATTACGAGGTATAGTCGAAAAATTCTTGCCTAGAAGTCAGAAGGTCTATTGCGCTTTTATAGACTTGGAAAAAGGCTATGACAGAGTGTTGAGGAGTAAATTGTGGTCGACATAGTCAATGTATGGGGTGAGTGGTAGTTTAATACGAGCACTGAAATCACTTTACGAGGATTCCACTGCTTGTGTCAGGATAAACGGAGCTTGCACGGACTGGTTTAACATCGAAAAAGATGTAAGACAGGGATGTGTGGCTTCGCCATGGCTGTTTAACTTATACATAGACAATTGTTTAAAAGATTTTAAATAGAGTGCGTATGAATTGAAAATGAATGATTTGATCGTCAAATGCCTTCTTTACGCCGATGATCAAGTCATATTAGCGTCATCTGAAGAGGATCTGCAGGCGATGGTTAATGTTATGGATGATGCCCTGAAAATCAAAGGGATGAAAATAAATGTAAGCAAAACGAAAGTAATGGTTTTTAAAAGAGAAGAAAGCATGGCAAACTGTGAAGTTTCGATTGAGGGAGAAAGAGTGGAACAAGTAAATGAATTTGTGTACTTGGGTTCAAAGTTTACGAGAGATGGAAAGTATTACAGTGATATTGAGCGAAGGGTGTTGGCAGGGTGGGCACTGCATAGCTTTATGAATAGCCAGAAAGTGTCAAAAAAGGCACGTCTGGCTGTGCATAGAGATGTGTCGGTTCCTACACTTATGTATGGTAGTGAATGTTGGGTTTGGCAGAAGAAGCATGAAAATAGGATTAATGTTGCGGAGATGAGTAGTCTGAGAACTCGTATAGCCGAAGTGACTCGGTCGGATAAGGTAAAAAATAGTGAGATAAGAGAACGCTGTGGTGTAAAAGAAGATGTTGTTACAAAGATAGATAAAGGAATGCTTAGATGGTTTGGACACGTTAAAAGGATGAATGAAGGAAGATTGACGAAACAAATTTATAAAGCGAGTGTGACTGGACAAGTCGGTAGAGGTCGACTTTGGAGAACATATCTTGATAAGATCAACATTGTTTTGAGGAAAGGCCAGGTCAAGAGTACCAACAACCGACGAGCATGTATGAGAGCACTGATGAAAGTAGAAGAAGCAAAAGATGTATGTAAGAACCGTAGCAAGTGGAAGGAAGTGGTCTCTGCCTACCCCTATGGGAAAAAAGGCGTGATTATGTATGTATGTATAATCTAAAAAAAATGAAAATGGAAAATCTTTTTCATGATGTATAAAAATTAATAAAAATGACATGTTTTAAATTGTCAGATTTATTTTAAAATTTATTTTATTTGAAAACCATATAATTATTAAATACCTTTAACGTGTTACTTATATCACTTTTCTTTAAAAAAAAATTTAACAAAAACTGTACAACATAACAACCCCGTGAAGTTCCATTCCCACTATTAAAAATTCGAACATTTTTGTAGGGTTCTGAGTTCTGTTTTAATAGTTTTAGAGTTCCTGATAGGTACTGCGAATAGTTCTGGCCTTTAAAGGGTAAAAAAATCAATTTTTCAAAATGGGGGGCTAACTTCACGTTCCTCCCCACTTTTAAAAAAGTGAATTTTTTTGGAGTCCTGGGTAGATTTAGCATAGTTCTAGAGTTCCTGATGCTTTTCGAAAATAGGTCCGGCGAATTTAACCCCAAAAAAACAATTCGAAAAAAAAAAACGGTCCCCCACTTTTTCAAAAATCAATTTTTTTTCCGGCCATTTTGTTTGCTTCAAAAAGTTCTAAAGTTCTACAAAAAAGAAATTTCAAAAAATTTAAAATTCAAAAAATCACAGCATTTTAAAAAAGTAATATAATAGGAAATTTTTCATCACAAGTTCCAGGAGTTCTGATGAGAATTCTGTTCCTCCTTCAAAAAGTTCTACAACATTTTTGAATGAAATCAAAATCCAAAACTCTACGGGACTTTAAAATTACCAAAAAATTTTGAAGATTCGGGAGTTCTTATGAGAGTTCTGTTCCTTTCCCAAAAAGCGATACAACATTTTTCGATGAAACCAAATCCAAAATTCTACGGGACTAAGATACAAAAATTAACGTACATGTGTATGACAAAAATAATTTATCAACCAAATAATTTATAACATTAACAATAGTAGATCGAACTCCTGAATCTTTAAAATTTTGAAAATCAAAATTTTTTGGTAACTTGAAAGTCCCACAGAATTTTGGATTTTGAATTAATCTAAAAATGTTGTAGGACTTTTGGTAAAACTCTTTGAGGGAGGAACAGAATTCTCATCAGAACTCCTGGAGCTTGTGATGAAAAATTTCCTAATATATTACATTTTTTAAAATGCTGTGATTTTTTGGATTTTGGATTTTGAATTTTTTGAAATTTCTTTTTTGTAGAACTTTAAAACTCCTTGAAGCAAACAAAATGGCCGGAAGAAAAATTGATTTTTAAAAAAGTGGGGGGACGGTTTTTATTTCGTTTTTTTTTTTTGGGGTTAAATTCGCCGTTACTATTTTCGAAAAGCATCGGTAACTCTAGAACTATGCTAAATCTACCCAGAACTCCAAAAAAAATTCACTTTTTCAAAAGTGGGGGGAGCAAAAAGTTAGCCCCCCATTTTGAAAAATTGATTTTGGCCCTTTAAAGGCTAGAACTATTCCTAATACCTAGAACCAGAAACTCTAGAACTATTTAAAAAGAACTCGGAACTCTTTAAAAAATTTCGAATTTTTAATAGTGGTGGTGGAACTTTACAGTGATCAACATAACACCATAAATGTATTTGCAGCAAACAATTTTTAATGAATACTTCCAAGAAAGGCCGATCTTAATTATTAATTTAATGTACAATTTTAATGTACAGGAAAAGAATTTTTTATAATGCACATAATAAAACTTGATTTTATAGACGTATTCTTATTTTTTTTGTAGATCCTCCTTGCAAGGACCCAAATTCGCATTATACTTGTGGATCTCCGTGTGTAGCAACATGTAACAACAGACAGTTTGCAAATTGTGACCCCGATTGCGTTCCTGGATGCTATTGTAACGACGGGTATATAAAAAGCAACGAAATGGGCCGATGCGTCCTAGTTACGGATTGTTTTAGAATCCAGGATTAAGTATTTTAATGTATCCTGTTTATTCAATATTAGCTAATTTAATATAATAACTTAATAATACAGATGTTGCATTTTTTACTTTGTTGTAAATATTTATAGCAATAAAATTAATACATACATATAGTCACACCTTTTTTTTGAAATAAATTCTTTAATTTACCATACTTACTTACCATTTACATGCAATTAATAAACGTTATATATTGCTACACTGGGTAGCTAATACCATATCCCTTTCAGTGGGATCAATAGCGTAATTCTTTACTTTTATAAATTTTTTGATAGAAATAGTGGTGTTGAATCAACTGGCAACGCTGCACGGCTTTTGCGTGTACCAAATCAAAAGCTTAACTTATACTGCTTCGGTAACATGCATCTTTTATCATTGCAAGCGCGTTGTCGATGTTGCCGAATATTTACAGTTGTAGCATATGGTCAGATTGCAAAACGGAACATTAAAAAAAAAAGGAGCATCGTTACTTTTTTCAACCTGTGAAATTCTGTTACTAGATTCTGACGATTACGAGTATCATATTTGTGTACTTGCTGATGGGCAATATATTTATCACATTTTTGAGGGTAGCGTTAGAGTTATTAGTCGTGTGAATTCATTTCTATAATCATGCCGGTAACCAATATGTGTTATAATACGAAGTGCTTTTCGCTGGAGTTTAAATACTAATCACAATTTGGCTGGTTTTTTAACTTTTTATTTAAAACAAAATATAGGTATTTCTATCTTCAAAACAACAATGCACTTTTCCCGACTGTTGCAAGCAATGAAATATGCATGGGGCGAAACGATTTTCAAAACATTGGCGTCGTAAAGAATTAAAATTAGAATAAATGTAATTTAAAAACGAAGTGTTGCGATCTGTGATCTCAACAGTGGCGGTTTTCAGACAAGATTCACTAACACATTTGGAGACTTTTCTCAGAGGAAATAGGCTCTTTCTTTGGGTGTACATTGCGTAGACTAACCAATTAAGTTTACTGTCGAGCATCACCCCATCCATCTTCACAATATAAAAGTTTGTAAAGGAAATTTTTTCTCAACGACTATGATAGGAAATCATTAGAACCGGTACTGGCATATTAACGAATTTATTCTAATTCTAAAGCCGTCCCTAATCATGTCCTTATAAAATAGTGAGCGATAATGCTAATACGATTTACAATGCGTTATTAAAACGACGGGTTGTTAATTGTAACAGAAAAGTAGGTGATGATTCTATTGTAGATCTAGGTGTTACATGTGTAATATAATTGGTAAGTTTATTTTAATTCTATTAATAATATTATTTAATTATTTATGTTTTCTTACATACATACATACATACATAGTCACGCCTTTTTCCCGTAGGGGTAGGCAGAGACCACCTCCTTCCACTTCCGCTACGATTCTTACACACATCTTTTGCTTCTTCTACTTTCATCAGTACTCTCATACATGCTCGTCGGTTTTTTGGTACTTTTGACCTGGCCTTTCTTCAAAACAATGTTTATCTGATCGAGATATGTTCGCCGAGGTCGACCTCTACCGACTTCCGTCCATTCACACTCGCCTTATAAATTTGTTTCGTCAATGTTCCTTTATCCATCCTTTCTACGTGTCCAAACCATCTAAGCATTCCTTTGTCTATCTTTGTAACCACATCTTCTTTAACATCACATCGTTCTCTTATTTCACTATTCTTTACTTTATCCAACCGAGTCACTCCGGCTATACTTCTCAGACTACTCATCTCCACAGCATTCATCCTATTTTCATGCTTCTTCTGCCAAACCCAACATTCACTACCATACATAAGTGTAGGAATCAATACACCTCTATGCACAGCCAGACGTGCCTTTTTTGACACTTTCTGGGTGTTCATAAAGCTATGCAGTGCCCCATTCATTTGTTTTCCTGCCAACACCCTTCGCTCAATCTTACTGTAATACTTTTCATTTCTCGTAAACTTTGAACCCAAGTACACAAATTCATTTACTTGTTCCACTCTTTCTCCCTCAATCGAAACCTCACAGTTTGCCATGCTTTCTTCTCTTTCAAAAACCATTACTTTCGTTTTGCTTACATTTAATTTCATCCCTTTGATTTTCATAACATTAACCATTGCCTGCAACTCCTCTTTAGATGACGCTAATATGACTTGATCATCGGCGTAAAGAAGGCATTTGACGATCAAATCATTCATTTTCATTCCATGTTTTCTTTGGAAGTAATGCTGATTTTTACTCATTTTGTTTAAAAATTTTATGTGTAAGTCGGCATTGATGGCAAGTTTTTTTGTTCGTTTCGATTGTGTTTAAATTTTTAAAGGCCTTGATATTAATGTTAAAATTATTTTGTTATTAGTTTAATTTATTGTAGTGACCGACTTTTCTGATGTTATGGACTTTCCTGAGGTTTTGGAAACTCTCCCTTTTTGGATGTTGTGGACTCGCTTTTCGGACGTTATTAACTTTTGGACTTTTCACCGCCTTTTCGGATGTTTTGGATTGATGTTTTGAAATTTACTAATTTTTCACCATTCCATTTTTGCCATTCAGACTTTTGGATTTTCGCCACTCAGACTTTTGGATTTTTGGATTTTCGCCTTCCTACGTTTCGGATCCTTTCCGGAGTTTTCAACTCTTCGACGGAGTCAAACTTACTTTTTCCCAACGGATTCAGCGTTTAGACATTTTTTTCCTCTAATGTACTTGTTTATTTTATTTTATTTTAACTTTTTTCCAGGTTTCTGTAAATAGTTTTTTTTATAATAAACCAATATTTATATTTTTTGTTTTTAATTGTTTCTAAAGGAAAAAAAAGATGATAGCAGTATTGAAGCCAGTCAAAATAAGTTGCTCGTTTTAAAAGTACTAAATTAAATAGCAAGGTTGAATTTTTTGAGGTTTGGTTTACTTGTATTCTTTTTTTGGAAAAATCACTTTGCGCCTTAACGTGGTTTAGTTATTATAGTGTCTATTGAGTTAGTTTTTTTTAGAAAAAAAGAATAGATACCTGGGCCTTTTTTTCTTCCAATTTCTTTTATTTCAAAGCTAGTCACAGCAACGAAAAGTAGAATATTAAATGGAATGATTTGTTGTAAATTTATGTCGCTAGCACACTGTTCGCTAATAATAATTAATATTAGTCTGACCCACAGTAAGCATGAACGGGTTTAGCTTGTTATATATTGTTTTAAGTATTTATCGATAATATTAATAAATATTTGGGTAATTCAATGACGCACGTTTTCTCTGTCATTCTAATTTTAATTTAATTTAATTTTTTAATTTATGCTTTATTTATCATAGATAATGTTAACAATAAAAGATACATATTCAATAAACAGATGATCAAAAAATAATTAAACAAACAAACTGTACCATAAATAAACAGAAATATGTATAAAGTAACCATAAAATAATTTAAAGTATAATACTAGTAAAATATGAAATAAAATATAAAAAGTACTGTGTAAGCAATTACATATAAAATTAAGATAGAAAATATAAAATATTATAAGAAATGTATATTGTTAAAAATAAATATGACTTTTAATATGAATATGAATATGAATATAAATATGAACCACTAGATTTCTGTAGGATTACTTTTAATGTATATAATCAATAATTTTTTAAATATTTTTACATTTTGACTTACTTTTATGTACTGCGGTAAGTTATTAAATTGTACAACACCTTTGTGGAATAAATTTTTTATTGAACTTCCTTTAATGGTTGTTTTCACATAAAAAATTAATTGAATTTGCTGATCTTGTGTTTTTATAATGTATCTGTGAGATTGGCACTAGTTTACTATGTAAATATTGCGGTAAGAGATTATTGATAGTTTTTAAGATGAAAATCATTGTTTGTACATACAGAAACTTCTCAATTTTTAACCAATTTAAACAATTAGTCATCAACTCCACACTAGTATACCTATTGCATCCCAGAATTACTCTCATCGCCTTGTTTTGAATAATTTGTAATCGTTCATAACTAGCTCTAGAACAACCTGTATAAATTGTGAACAACAGTAATAAAAATGTGGTAGAATTAATGTATTGTAAACCATAAGCTTAGTATGCATTGACAGAAATGGTGAAATTCTTCTCAAAAAACCAATTTTTTTTCCAATCTTTTTACATATGTAATCTATGTGACTATTAAATTTTAGTTCATGGTCCATCATAAAACCTAAATATTTTATTTCATGTACACTCTCCAGGTCCTGATCATTTATCTTAACACTCAAATTAAGGTTTAAAAATTTAGCACGCAAAACAGGACCACCAATGAACATAAATTTAGATTTGGATTCATTTACTTTTAGTTTATTGATCTTAAATATGTCAGATATTTTTTTCAATTCCGAATTGACTGTTTCTACTACTTCAACAAAACTATCCCCGTAATAGTAAATGAGGGTGTCATCCGCAAAAAGAGGGATTTTACATTTCTCTAGTACATTGCCCAAGTCATTTATATATAATATGAAAAGTAGGGGCCCAAGAACACTACCTTGTGGAACACCAATATTGTTCAATTCCGGATCCGATGTTGAATTGTTAAATTTGGTTATTTGATATCTGTTTTTTAAGTAATGCTGAATCCAAGAATAAACTACCCCATTGAAGCCATATTTTCTCAATTTCAACAATAATATATCACGATCTATCGTTTCAAAAGCTCTTCTGAGATCAATAAAAACTGAACAATTTCCTACTCCCGGCCTATCTAGAATATTTTTCATGTCAGATATAACCAGTTGGAGTGCTGTCTCACAAGAATGCGAATTACGAAAACCAGATTGATAACTGTGTAATATCTTATTTACAGAAATGAATTTACTTGATCATACACTACTAGTTCCAGTAATTTCTCACAAAAAAAGTAGCATATTGATTGGCCTTCACTGATCAGCTTTGTTTGTATTTAATACTTTAGGAATAGGAACTATAGTTGAAGTTTTGAATCTTTAAGGAACTATGCCCTTTTCCAAACTTAAATTTATCATATTAAGCAAAGGATAGCCTATCACGTGAAACAAATTTTCAATAATATCAAGGCCTAATTCATCTGTACTGTTTTTCTTTTTTTTTTGGGATTTTATTATTTCAAGTAGCTGTCCAATGTATAACATTGGTACCGGAATCAGGAACTATTATATTACCCACAATATCGTAAATACTATTTATATAATATTGATTTAAGACATTGGCCAAGTCATCAGTGTAAACGATTCCATTACAGTCTATACTGTCAATCTCAGTCCTACTAGTTTTCGTTCCGACAATTGTTTTTAGGTGCTTCCACATTAGTTTTGAATTGCCTTTATTCATATCTATATTTCTCTCGTAATACCGTCTTTTTGAATTTTTCAATATTTTAACACATGAATTTCTCTTTTCTTTATAACAATTCCAATCTTCTACTGCGTTAGTTAATAAAAATCTTTTATAAGCTTTGTTTTCATCTTTAATAGCATTATAACAATCAGTATTAAACCATGCGTTACCCTTATTTTTAATATTAACGGTTCTACTAGGAGCTACCGAGTCCATTGCCAATAGTATATTATTTGAGAAAATATCAGCTACAACATCAACATTAACCAATGAATAACCCCAACCCTTTTCAATCAATATGTTTACCATTTCATCATACTTGATATTTGAAAGAATTTTTTAGGTGTCATTTAAATTAGATGCAGTTGAACAATGCGCTTCAATTTTTATTATAGAATGGTCAGATATTACATAGTCTTTTTCCACATAGGTCGATATTGTGTAGTCATTGCTTATAACCAAGTCTATTATAGATTTAGAATTCCTGAACACCCTGGTATATTCGGTAATCAACTGCCTCATCCCATTGTTTTCAATATATTCTTGAAGTTTACGTTTATTATAATTATTATTTTCATAAGGAATATTAAAATCACCTGTAATTATTACTGAGCAATTGCTACGCTTATCGTAATAATCATCAAACCATTTAAAGAAATTTTCAAAGAAAACATTGAGATTACCATTTGGTGATGTATAAACACCTGCTATTCCATAATAAATATTATTTATTTTTATATCTAGAGATAGAAGCCAAAAACTCATATCCACAACAACTGTTTTAATATTAGAGATTCGATAATCCGTTCTTGTAAAAATAAGCACTCCCCCTGTATGCCTACTGCTTTCATACCCATTAATACATAATTCAGACATTTTAAAATCTTCAGTTATACATGTTTCTGTTAGGCAGAGAATTAGTGATTCATATTTATTCACATACGCAATTATCTCATCACGATGTTTATAAAAACTTTCAGCGTTGGTACATGACAATAAGAGCTTATTATTTACAATTTTGCTGACATGTTTGGAACTATTCGTGCTTGATTTTAATTGCTATTGATAATTGATTTTACCTTTATTAATTTCAATTTGCTTTCTGTAACTTGTACATTTTCCATCAAATACATTATGTTCAAAATTAATATCTTTTAACTTTAACACATTCACAGCGTACTTACAGTTAGTGCATTCATGTTTTACAGCCTTACAATTTTCTTTCTTATAATTTTGACTATACAGAGGACACACTACACTTGACTTACATTGATCAGCACGGTGGCCGTATTTCCAACAATTGAAACACCTAAGGACACTCACAAATTCAAAATATTTATAACTCCACTATCCTATATATATTCTGTCTTTATTTTTAGTTAAATAATTGAACTGTTCGCTAGACATTTCAATTAAAACATTACACCGCCTCTCATTCATCTTCGCAGCATACACACGGAGACATCGAATTTCATCCTTCATTGTATCTGGTAAATTCTGATTCACTATCTGAGATATCAGACTCTGATGGTCAGTTGTATCCTCTTCCAAGACATTAACTATTTTTATACGTGGTTTGAATAAGTTACCAATTTTAACGTCATAACCATTACCTAATTCTCGTTCCGTTGTTGATTTCAATTTTTGTAGTGAGTCCTTGTCATCACAATGTATCACTAAACCATTAGTTGTTTGTTTAATTTTCGATACAGATACCGAAATATCCGCAGGGTTAACTTTTTTCAGTAACTCGTTTTTAATAATTTTACTATCTTGCTTTCCATTTTTTGATTTGATAATAAGGGGCTCTACTACTTTTTTTTGTTTCTAACAACTTCGGACCACACAGGTTTCATTTCCACATTTTTTTTTTCAAATAATTCAATTAGTTTACCGGCCGTCTAAATAATTTTGTTTTTTTTGTTTATATCGATTGTGTTGACTTTTTTCAGTTTGTCATTGA
Organism: Agelastica alni; assembly: GCA_950111635.1. Lineage (NCBI taxonomy): Eukaryota > Metazoa > Arthropoda > Insecta > Coleoptera > Chrysomelidae > Agelastica > Agelastica alni. Next base: position 25,760,802 of record OX467718.1, on the reverse strand, counting down.
CAATAGATAGGCAATTATCACAAAACCATTTTAAATTAGGTGTATCTGGTCTTTCACTCTGATACACTGTAAATGAAAATATTTCTCACATAAATCGCATTGGATATTTTTTGTATTCACTATAAAGTTGTCTGAGCACTGAGCACACACGTGTGTACCCAACGACATCGTATTTATTATTGATTATATAATATAATATAATAATTAATAATAATATATAATAATATATATATATATATATATATATATATATAATAATATAATAATATAATTGATTATATGCAACACATAAAATTACTTAAAAAGCGTAACTTCAGGAATATGACTCCACTCTACAATGAATTTTGATTTATTAGTTGTTTTTTAAGTTATTTTAATTTTAATTAACCATTAGACGTCAAGCTCTTATGTATTTAAAAGGAAATTTACTCTAGGTCAAGTATTTTTATTTTCACTTCGATTTTAAAGGTCATTTAAATAGCACACTGCCTTTGCTTTAAGCTTAAGTCATGCAACATAGTGGGGCGATTGTGGAATTGGATAGATATTGTTGCCAATAGGTACTATCGTGTTGTTGTTATATCTTGAGAAATATCATGACCCGTGTCAGATACAAAACTTTAAGATCTGTATATGGTAAAATAAAATAGATCGTTTTTTAATAAACAAATACGCACAATTTTAATTCTGTACGACTTGTAGCCCTCGCAGATAATATATGAGTATGGAGTAAAAATATTAAAATACTTACGAACAAAAAATCAGCCCAAATTTTTTTGGCAAAATTAAGTGCTGATTCTCTTAAATTAATTATGTGGTCAAAACGTTCAGTGGTCCAATGTGCTGGTCCGGATTCATCAGGATATTGCGTTCCATCTTCGACAAACTCCAAGTCAATTGAATGGTATTTCGTTTTAACTGAGGAAATCCATTGTCGTAAAATTTCTAAACTATTATCGGCATTGTGATCACTTCTAATCCTACAATGTTAAAATAATAAAAAAATCATATTCATAACAATAGCAACAAAGAAATCATTTTGAAAACCGAAAAAAATTACTAATTAGGTTACGTTAGGTTAGGATCTAAAGTTATATGAAGATTTTGATATAAATAAATAATAAATACAAAAACAGTGTAGGTGTAAGTTCGTAAATTTAAATACGATTTAAAATTATTTTTTAATATTTTGAATTTCCTTTACGGTTTAAAAAGGAAACATCAAAAGTTTTTAAAATTACGGAACATATTTTAATTTTTTAGGCTTGGCGACACTGTTTTGTATTAACAGCAATGTCAAATACGTCATAAATGACATTAAAATTTGCCATCGCTCATCGCTTCCTTTTCCTTTTTAACTTAACTCACGTTTGCGAAGGTAAGGTTATAAATAGTAAACATTTTTTATTTAAAACTTAAGTAACTTACCACAAGGCGAGTCGGTCTTTTGGGTAATTTAAAGTTTCGAAATTCGATAAAAAGTAAGGTAAAGTATGAGCTTTGTTTCTAACCAATATTGACACCAAAATTGTAGGTTGTTTGTTCTCGGCATGAGAATTACTTATTATCACAAAAACAAGAATTAAAACTTTTGAAAACTCCATGATAGAGAAGTTTTTTCGGTCACTAACTTAACATAACAACTAATTTATTACTTAAACTACAATTTTTAACACAATAGCAACGTGTTTCTTTCTATGACAGCCATTTTCATGTGAAACGTGCTCATTATTTTATGATTGGATGGATTTTGTATGGCGGCAGTTTCAAATAATTTTTATCACATACTCATTTAAAGAATTCATTGAACTGTAAATAAACTAAAAAAGTGATTACTTTTCGTTGTTTTTAAGATTTTATTAAATGTGAGGTTAAAAAGTTCTTTAAAATGGTCTCTAAATAAAACCATTAAAGTAGCATTTAGTATTAAATCTTTCATATATAGATTAATGTCTCGACAAGGAAACGTCTTGTAATTATGGTCTGTTAAACTAAGAATTGGGGAACTTCGGTTTGATAGTGTGATCTAATCTTATTTATAAAGTAACCATTTTAGTGGTAGTTAGTATGGTACAAAAGTAGTTTTTGTCTAAATATTTAAAAATGTAGAAAAACAAAGCTCATGTTTGCCTATCTATCTAGCTACTAAGATAAAGTTAAAATTATTTATTTTATTTTTCAGTTAGGTCAAAATGACCAAAGGTACCTCAAGTTTTGGTAAGCGTCGCAATAAGACTCACACTCTGTGCAGGAGGTGTGGTAGATCTTCATACCACATCCAGAAATCACAGTGTGCTCAATGTGGGTATCCATCTGCCAAACTACGTTCCTACAACTGGTCTATTAAAGCTAAAAGGAGGAAGACCACTGGAACTGGACGACTTCGCCACCTTAAAATTGTAAGGAGACGATTCCGTAATGGATTCCGTGAAGGTGGCAAACAAGTAAAGAAGTCAACGTAGATTTATAATTTTTTTGTATAAGAAATAAAAATCCCATTTGATTTTAAGATTGTTTTTATTTAAGAGGTTCAGTTAATTAAGTTTAATTATCCAAAGGTTTTTTCAATTTAAAAATGTTGTAATTAATCAGTTCAAAAAGTATTTAATAATAATAATGATGGCTCAGTTCAAAACTGAAACCACTCGAAAATGAGTTCAAATGTTTTTAACAAACTAAGTTAACATGTTAAAAATTATTCCTTATTTTGGTTCATTTTCATAAAAAATACTAAATTTAAACCAAATAAACATTTAATGCAACTCATAAAATATCAGTTAAAAAAAATTTTGCTAAATACACTTTTTAACTTATCTACAAAAAAAATTAACTTGGTGAATATCAATGTAAAAAAAAATTTATTGAACTGAAAACTTGTAGATTTTTTGTTGTGTTACTACTGCTTTAACAAAACACTACTAGGAAATTTCTAATAAGTTTTATTTTGAAAAAGAATTTTAATAAAATAGGGATGGCGATTCTTTCCGAAAAAGATCGATTTTTAAATCTATTCGAATCGAAATCCAATAAACCGAAGTGTAAAAGATTGATCTTTAAATCCGTTTAAATCCATATTGTGGAAAACAAAAAGGACATCATAATAATCGATTTTTCATAGTAACAATATCAATGATAAAAGGGGGAAAACATACTGGCATGACATCAAAATTAAACAATAAGAACAAACAATTGAAGAAAATGGGACCACATGAATCACCTGATGAAAAGCCAGGCATCTTTGCAAGACGTTACCAAGAGATTTTTGAGGACTCTGCTGAAACTTTGATGAAGAAAACTATAATCTTGTATCAGAATGGTGTGATACAAACATGAGGGAAACACCACCGCCAGAAAACCAGACCGTCGAAGAGGATGAATATTATGAGATAGTGATGAAAGGCAAAAACACCGCAAATGGGCATGACTACCTGTCTTAAGACAATGCTAAGAAAAGTGAATGGACAAATTCACAATTACATCATCAACATTTATGAATTTTGCTTGACCAAAAACTTCTCTCCCACAGAATGGATAACAGGTACCATCATAACGATACCAAAGTAAGGGTTAGACCCATCACTCTTCTACCAGTTCTGGGCAAAAACCTAGAAACGATTATCAAAAATAGGTTACAAGCAGTTCTAGGAAATAGGATACCTGAATACCAGTTTGGATTCAAAAATGTGTTCAACCTTACTTCCTCACCAACAACATCAAAATATAAAAACTCCACCAGAAAAAATCTGCTTCCATTTTCCTGGATATCAATAAAGCCTTCAATAGTGTCTGGATCAAAGGACTTATTTACAAACTCCATTCGATGGGATGTCCAAGACAGCTACTTTCTCTAGTCAATTCCCTACTATCAGAAAGAAGGCTGAAAGTGAACGTGTTAAACGCCTGTGCAGACATTTATAATCATTACTTTCCCGACCCAGATCATTTCTCCCACCTGGATTATATGCTCCAGTTTGCGGACGACACGGTGTTGGTTTCCCACGATAAATCTATTGAAGGAGCTATGGACAACCTACAAAGACTCACCGACTCTACATGCCCATTGGTTCAATAAATGGAGATTAAAGCCAAACCCTACCAAATCTCACTTGATAAAATTTAATCATCATCTCGCTCAAACATCTATGATAACCATGCACTCGCATTTTCTAGAAAAGAAGAAGAGCATGATATCCAGAGCCAAGCACTTTAGAGGACTGACATACCAAAATAAGGGTATCAATGTGAAAACAGCCAGTAGCATTTACGAACTAATTTGTAGACCGATGATAGAGTATGGGCACAACGTCTTCCTCAACTGTAAAGCAACAGCCAAGAAGATGCAAGTTGCTGAAACATCAGCACTTAGGATGATCACAGGAATTCGTCACCCTAATAATCCCCTACACAATCCTCCAAATAACCTCACATAAGCTAACAGATGTAATGCCTATTGTAGATCGCCTGGATTATCTCTTCCATAGATTCTGTTCGAAGGCCAAAAATGTCGAACTTGTGGAGAAATTTGCAATAAGAAGAGACTCTAAAAGCACAACCCTTACATCGAACCCTTGTACTACCACCCTTGAGAAAATACAACAAGACCATTAATATTTTTTTTTTACCTCTCCATCAAAGTATATCTGTACAACTGTCTATAATGTCATATATATGAATGATTTCTAACAATAGGCAGAAGAACTTCGGTCAATAGCCTGTTGGATTAAACTTATTTTGGTTTAATAAAGTTCCTTATTATTATATTACATGATATAGTAATACTCAAAGTGCAAGTAATACTGGTATTGGTAATAAAAACATTTTAAATTATTAATTATACAAAACTCTTCTAGTCCTGCTCGTACCTATTGTGTGACTACTTATCAGTTGAAGCACGGCAGTAGAGCGATACCATTGGTTAAAGTGATTTGGTGTGTTTTCTAACATCGACTTATACATTCCCATCCGCTGTTTCTATGGCTCCCTCGTTTATAGGATTCGATCATGCAATGAGTGTTCGTCTTTTTACATACATACATATAGTCAGGCCTCATTCCCGTAGGGGTAGGCAGAGACCTCTTCCTTCCACTTGCTACGGTTCTTACACACATATTTTGCTTCCTCTGCTTTCATCAGTGCTCTCATACAAGCTCGTCGGTTGTTGGTACTCTTGACCTGGCCTTTCTTCAAAACAATGTTGATCTGATCGAGATAAGTTCGCCGAGGTCGACCTCTACCGACTTCCGTCCATTCACACTCGCCTTATAAATTTGTTTCGTCAATCTTCCTTCATCCATCCTTTCAACGTGTCCAAACCATCTAAGCATTCCTTTATCTATCTTTGTAACCACATCTTCTTTTACACCACATCGTTCTCTTATCTCACTATTCTTTACTTTATCCAACCGAGTCACTCTGGCTATACTTCTCAGACTACTCATCTCCGCAGCATTAATCCTAATTTCATGCCTTCAAGTGTAGGAACCAACACTCCTCTATGCACAGCCAGACGTGCTTTTTTTGACACGTTCTGGGTGTTCATAAAGCTATACAGTGCCCCATTCATTTGTTTTCCTGCCAAAAACTTCTCTTTTAAAAACCATTACTTTCGTTTTGCTTACATTTATTTTTATCCCTTTGATTTTCAGGGCATCATGCATAACATCAACCACCGCCTGCCTGCAACTCCTCTTACAAACTCCTTCTTACAAATAGTGAATATTGATTTACCACCTAAGTGTAAAGTATTCATAAACATTAGTTTGCATACCCTTACTTTAGATCCCCCTATTCCAATGTAATATGCTTTGTTAAATGAATCTGTTCAAAGCAAAAATTAAAAAATTGCTCCTAGATCTAGAACCATAAAATGTAGATGAATATATGAACCATATCTTCTGAAATGTGCTATACTTTTGACGTCATTGCTTTTTTAGCTTTATGTATACATGTATATATGAGGTTAATTTAGAAATAAAGAAATATTATTATTATTATCAGGAAGCCAAGGTACACGAACTCGTTGACCGATTCTATATCGTCGCCATCTATCTTTAGGTTTATGCGGGGGTTTACTTCTCTTGGTATTTCCGGTGTTGCTAGCAGGTACTTGGTTTTATTGAACAAGGTGCAGGAGAGCGCGTCTCCCTGACGCAGTCCATTAGAGGTTTTAAAGAGTTCCGACAAGTTTCCTTCGATACGTACCCTGCATTCCACTTTCTCCATCGTCATCCTTGTAAGATTTACCAAATGATTTGGTATTTGGAGTTCTCTCATAGCTTCATAGAGTTTTCTTCTATTTATGGTATCACAGGCGGCCTTGAAGTCGACAAAGATATGGTGGGTGTCGACCCTTTATTCGTGTTTTTTCTAGGATTTGTCGGGGTGTCGATATTTGATTTATAGTCGACTTGCCACCACGGAATCCAGCTTGGTATCTTCCCATTTCCTTTTCCTAGTAGGGTCGAATTCGATTGCAGAATACTACTGAGAATACTTTGTATGCCGTATTCAGTAGGGTGATTCCTCGATAGTTTGAGCACTCAAATATATCACCTTTTTGTAGATAGTACATAGTATACCTACGTTTCATTCCGCTGGTAGTGTTCTTTGTCTCCAGATGTTTGAAAAGAGTTGTTGCATGGCGGTTACTAGCTCTTAGCCACCATTTTTGAGAAGCTCAGCAGGGAGGTTGTCGCTTTCGGAAGATTTATTGTTTGCCAATTTTTTATAGCTACTCTAATTTTCTCTACTGTTGACGGTTCATATTCTGTTTGATTTTCTATCCCGTGTTCTGCGTTTTGAGGTTCTTGTGGTTCTGGGATTGGTTCCACCTCATCTGTGTTCAGTAGAGCGCTAAAGTGTTCTACCCAACGACCCAGCACCTCACTTCTGGAGCTTAATAGATCTCATTACTATTTTTACACTGCGTTGTACTTGGATTAAAGCACTTTCTGGTAATGTTTACTTTTCTATAGAATTTCCTGTACTCCTGTTCCCTGTTGAGAGTTTCTCTATTTCTCGGTTCTTGGTTCAACTGTTATCTCTTTTTTGCTTTATGAGTTGTTTTTCTTCTTTTACCCATATATTTAATACTCCTATATTGCTAGTAGCGGTCTGGAAAAGGATGACAACCCAAAGGTACAGACATACATACATCTGCCTTCGTCATTTAGAACTGAAATGCTATGCGCAAGCCCGAGAATGGAGCTTTGCCGCTAAGCTATGAAGCATTTAAGAAGTTATTGACTATAACTGCATTAAGCTTCCCCACTACAGTGAAGAAGTGTTAGAACAAGCTAAAGAAGGCATACTTATTAATGGCGTGCTTATGAATAATATTAGGTACGCAGATGACACCTCGTTAGTGATAGGGTCAATTAAACACCTTTAAGCGTTGTTGGACCGAATGGTTGCGATCTGCGCGTTATATGGGCTCAAACTGAACGCAAAGAAAACAAAATTTATGGTCATTAGTAAACAAGCAGTCGTATATAATAATCACTACAACGTTACAATTGGTAACGATTCAATTGAACGCGTAAGTCAGCTGGTATATCTGGGTACTAATATTAACGAAAACTGGAACCCTAGTACAGAAATCAAAAGTAGAATTGCTAAAGCAAGAACAAATTTTATGAAATTTAGAAAAATACTTTGCAGTATTGATATCAATTTGGAACTTTACATGAGAATGGTTCGCTTGTTATATATTCCCAGTATTGATTTACAGGGTTGAGGCATGGACCTTGACTGAATCGCTTTTGAAGAGACTAGAGTCACAAACGAAAAGGTATTGCAACGCTTAAATAAAAGTTACGAAGTCGTGAACACGGTTAAACGACGTAAATTGGAATACTTCGGTCATATAATGCGTCACTCAGAAAAGTACAACATACTACATAGGAGTATTAAATATATGCTTTTACCATACTACCATCTTGGTTTCTGATTTTTTTCAGTTGCGAGATAGTATTTTTACCTCTGGCTGTTCTTATGGACTTCCAGAAAAGTTTAATATTGTTTTGGAAATCGTCTGATAACCTTCTATCAAATTCATCTTTATCACTCTCCTTTCTTGCCACAACCTTTTTTTCCACACCTTTTATCCTCATATACAATTTCTTCTTCTTCTTCCTTTTATAGACTAGGACTTAGTCCTGTTGCCTGTTCTAATCTTCCATGGAGGACGATTTCCAACTTTCAAACCACCTTTTTGGTGGTCTCCCTCGTGGTCGCTTTCCGGCTGGTCTTTCATTCTTACATATTTTGGCTAGCCTATTCTCGTCCATTCGTTGAACATGGTCATGCCATCCTTTCTTTCTCTTCTTCATCCATTTTACTACGTCTTCGATCTTACATTTTTTTCTGATTTCTCTTTATGTCTCGTAGTGTTACTCCTGCAATTGACCGCAATATTCTCATCTCTGTTAATCGCATTTTGTGTTTGGTGGCTTTGGTTTCAGTTTGCGTTTCATTTGCATAGGTTAATATCGGTCTTATCATTGCCTTATAAATTCTTGTTTTATTTTCGATGTTCATGAATCTGTTTCTCCTAACCATTGTTCTCAATGCTCCCGCCATCTGTACTGCTTTTGTGGTCTGTGTTTGTGTTTCCATTTTTAGATCCCGGTTACTAGATATGTTTACTCCTAGATAGTTGAAGCTCATTATTTGTTCAATGATCTTTCCTTCTATTTCCAGCTTGCATCTTGTTGGTTCCCTTGCTATTACCATGCTTTTCGTTTTATTGGTGGAGATTTCCATGTTAAATTTCTTTGCAGTTATGTTAAAGTGGTGTAATAATTTTTGTAAATTATCTTCATTGTTGGCGATTAGAATTGCATCATCGGCGTAGCAGATTATATTAATGTTTTTATTTCCCATTTTGTAACCTTCCCTTCTTCTTATGGTTACAATTATCTGATCCATTGTCAGATTAAACAGTAGAGGGCTAAGCGAATCTCCTTGTCTTATACCGGCTTTGATGTTTATTGATTTTGTGGTTCCTTTGTCCGTTATTATTCTGGTAGTATTGTTGGTGTTTATGTCGTTGATTACATTTATTATTTGTGAGGGGATTTTATTATTTGTCATTATTTTTAGTATATCCGTTTTTCTAATTTTATCAAATGCTTTGGTTAGGTCTACAAAGCACAGATACATTGGATTGTCATATTCTATTGCTTTTTCGCTCAATTGTCTAATCATAAATATTGCGTCCGTTGTGCTTCTATTTTTTCTAAATCCTTGCTGTTCTTCCTGTATGGGAATTTGTTGTTCTATACGGTTTCTTAGAATAAATGTTAATACTTTTAGTGTTGTATTGAGTAATGTAATTCCTCGATAGTTGTCTGGTGTTTTCCTATCTCCTTTCTTGAAAATGGGGATGGTATAGCTGCTCTTCCATTCCTTTGGTACTTTCCCTGTCACCAGAATTTTATTAAATAGTGCGCATAACCTTGCGTTTAGCGTGTGTCCAGCGTATTTTATATACAATTTATTGTGTAGAAATATTAAAATAAATATTGTTTAGTTATTTACTGAGCGTTTGGAATGATCGAACTCAAAGAGTAAATATCGTAACAATATTATCTCAAATTGAGGATGCAAATATATTTTTTTCAATTTAATAGTTTTGGTAATTTGGATATATACATACATGGATCAGGTCTTTTCATTACGAGGTGTAGTCGAAAAATTCTTGGCTAGAAGTCAGAAGGTTATTTCAATTTTATAGACTTGGAAAAGGCCTATGACAAGAGTGGCGAGGAGTGAATTGTGGTCGACATTAGCGGTAGTTTATTACGAGCACTGGAATCGCGTTACGAGGATTCCACTCCTTGTGTCAGGATAAACGGAGCTTGCACGGACTGGTTTAACATCGAAAAAGGTGTGAGACAGGAATATGTGGCTTCGCTATGGTTGTTTAACTTATACATAGACGATTGTTTAAAATATTTGAAAGGGAGTGCGTATGGTTTGAAAATGAATGATTTGATCGTCAAATGCCTTCTTTACGCCGATGATCAAGTCATATTAGCGTCATCTAAAGAGGAGTTGCAGGCGATGGTTAATGTTATGCATGATGCCCTGAAAATCAAAAGTATGAAAATAAATGTAAGCAAAATGAAAGTAATGGTTTTTGAAAGAGAAGAAAGCATGACAAACTGTGAGGTTCTGATTAAAGGAGAAAGAGTGGAACAAGTAAATGAGTTTATATACTTGCATTCAAAGTTTACGAGAGATAGAAAGTATGACCAGTGACATTGAGCAAAGGGTGTTGGCAGGAAAACAAATGAATGGGGTACTGCATTACTTTATGAACAGCCAGAAAGTGTCAAAAAAGGCACGTCTGGCTGTGCACAGAGGAGTGTTGATTCCTACACTTATGTATGGTAGTGAATGTTGGGTTTAGCAGAAGAAGCATGAAAATAGGATGAATGCTGTGGAGATGAGTAGTCTGAGAAGTATAGCCGGAGTGACTCGGTTGGATAAAGTAAAGAATAGTGAAATAAGAGAACGATGTGATGTTAAAGAAGATGTGGTTACAAAGATAGATAAAGGAATGCTTAGATGGTTTGGACACGTAGAAAGGATGGATGAAGGAAGATTGACGAAACAAATTTATAAGGCGAGTGTGAATGGACAGAAGTCGGTAGAGGTCGACCTCGGCGAACATATCTCGATCAGATAAACATTGTTTTGAAGAAAGGCCAGGTCAAAAGTACCAAAAACCGACGAGCATGTATGAGAGTACTGATGAAAGTAAAGAAAGCAAAAGATGTGTGTAAGAACCATAGCAAGTGGAAGGAGGTGGTCTCTGCCTACCCCTACGCAAAAAAGGCGTGACTATATGTATATATGTATGGTACATTTATTTTATGATATGGTAGCTAATTAAAACTGCACGGAAGTGTATTTTTCATAAAAAAATTTAATAAAAATTAAAAGTACCTAACAAAATTTATGGTAGAGGAATATCACATTCTAGTTGCTTGATGAATTAGATTCGAGCACTTTTTCTTTGTGTTTTTTTTGTTGAAAACTTAAAGTAGCCTTATTAAACTCTAAAGGCATTACGCCTATATCCCCGCTATACCTATTCTTCACAATCTAAAAGTTATATTCATTAAAAATATTAATTAAAATAACAGTATCTATAGACAACTAACCTGCAAATATTTTTTACCCTTGAGACCACTTAGTCTCTTATCTTGTATTATAAGAATATTATCGGCCTCCTGTGATGCTTTCGCGCCACCAAAAATCGAACTACTTGTCAGGTCTTCTGCATCTCTTTCCTTTCTGGGATGAATTACTAAGGTAACATGACAATTTTTTCTGGTAGCAAATTCTCGAAAACAAGCTATTATCACATCCTGCTTCCAAAATCTGTCCATGTATTTTTGTTCTTCAGAAATACCCATCATGAATTGAAGGTTATCTATTATTACATGAGCTATATCATGAACATAAGTTGCATGCTCAATTGCCTAAAAAGAGTTAGATAAAATTGAATGACCATTTTTTCCTAACGTTACATCCTAACTATTTATATACAGGGTGTCTCAAGTAACACATGTTATAAAATATTGAAACGATGTAGTTTTTAATTAAAAAAAATATATTTAAAAATGTCTACCTCCCTAAATAATTAAAACTAAAAAAAAACCCGAACTAAAAAATAAAAAATAATTATAGGTTGCTGGAAATCAGTACTTCCAACTGTACAATTCCTCTTTGAGAAATTCCTTGATTTTTAAAACTACTCAGTACGGCTTTGACGCCGACAAAAAATCATCTAAAAACACGTGCATTTATTATCCCTCCAGAACATTCCGAAATCATCGCGCGTAATTGTAGCAAACAGTAATACTATCTCGTGATAACGACGGTTACGATTTTTGACCAATAAAAACGCTGAATTTAACGCGAAAAAGAAGCCACGTTCGAACAGGCTTCCGGCCTCTCGTTCTCTTTCCCATTTCGACCGTCAAAGAATGCACAACGCCCGCCGCTAAGAGCACGGCTTCCAAACACCACGTGGTAAAATGCACATCAATATAATCAGATAAAATAAATGAAATTCAAAGCTAACAACCAGTGAAATTATTCTAAAGATACAGGAGACTTGAAAATGTATTAAATTACACAATATATTCTCGATGACAAAATTTACGGCGATAAAAGGCAGGAAACCCTTCAGTCTATAGTAGGTAAAAAACCAATCGAGCCTGCTTGACTGAATTATCGAAGGAATCCACCAACTACGCTGCGAAAGACGTCGTCGAATAGCAAAAGAGAGTCGAGGCATCAGAGGTTCCGGTGGTGAAGCTGCCCATACCTCAGAGCATTTCTCCAGCTTGGCGATTCTCAACAATTGCTAACTTCTCGTCGTCGTCGCCGGCGCGCAATAGGTAATTAATAAAAAATAATTTTACAATCAAAAGCGTGGGGTGCTTTTTATGATGTTTAAGTTTTCTTCTTGGAGACTTTAATTTTACCAATATCTGTTTATTACCAAATATATTAATTGATATAGCGCACCTCACGATTTTGATTGTAAAATTATTTTTTAGTTCGGTTTTCTTATAAAGCGTGTTGTCTTAGTTTTTTAAACTTTTATTTATATCTCATTTTTTTAGTTCGGGTTTTTTTTTTCAATATCCTGATGATCCTGACCAGGACCAGGAAATTTTTATGAAATTGTTGTATTGTCATCGGTCCTTTAGAAGTATACAAAGTTTCAAGTCAATCCGATGTTTTTAAGTGGGTGAATATCGTGTCAAAAGATTCCGGTACATATAGTAGGATCCCACAATTGTAAAGAGTGACTCATATTTTCAACATAGACGGGTCCGAGGGGAATCGAAATCGACGAGTCATAGGCGTGTGGTTATTATTATATTATTAAAAATTATCTTCAGCATTTTAGAACGAATTAGATGTCACAAAAATTCTTTTCTTATTTCAAAGATGCCCAAGATGAGAAAATCCGGCAATAATACTAATTATCGAATAGGTAATGCGAAAAAAAAATGTTACATATTATGTCTTCCTATTATTAATGTTACCAAAAAGTATGAGGGACAAAACAAATTTGAACAATTTTATATGAGTTATCTCACTTATCACTGACATGACTTGAAGAAAAATAATTTAAATTACTAAATTGATATTACAAGTTTATAGTTTTAAGTTAGGTACATTCAAATTTATAATATATTTTTTGTAAATCCCTGTTATAAACTGTAATAGTATTTTGAGATTATACTAATAGTAATAAATAGTTAAAAATAATTGAATACTTATTTCTATTAAATATAAAAAATGTGAGCAGATGAAAGATAACTTTATTCTAATCTGAGTTGTCTATGTCATCTTCAGAATTATCAGTAGTATCTTCGCCTAGATCCACAACTAAGGGTTCGATGGTAATTTCAATACAATTATCAAGATTCCACATATTCATCGTTTAGTTATTCGATTTTCAAAATTGGTTCATTGAATTTAATATTTTTCTTAGCAAGCCAATCTGCTTCGGAAACATTTGTCAAAATACTACATAATGTAACTACCTCAATAACATTCATATTTTGTTCTCTGGCTCGTAGTCCTTCAAACACATTTCTGATCATGATTTTTTCTTCGGGTGTTAAATTGTGACGTTTCCTTTTGATATCCGGTTTACTATAACTATTCTCACTTATATTTATTATTTGTCACCAAATTTAATTAAAGCTAAATTACTGCAATCCACACTTCTAATTATATCGAAGATCAACGAAGAAATAGAAACAATGTTTATTACAAACTTCAAAACTATGAGTCTCGACGATAAGTACTGCACGTAAAAATATACAATCAAAACTAAACGTAAAAACGCCTTCCCCTAATAATACAAACAAATTTCGGTCTCTGCTTTACGAAACCCTTGCAGCACGTCTATGAAACTTCCTTGGAGATAAAATCCAAGGCAGAAACTACCTGTTCAATTGCGTTGTTGCCAATAACGTAGCTTTAATTTGCGACGTCATTGTTGATCTCGTCTATTATCTACTATTAGAGAAAGATATAACTACAACCATGCAGATACCTTTAAATTGAATCATACACGCTGACAACGTTTCATTTTGCATTGAACCCTTAATTACTTAGAAGAAATGTGAACAGTTTAAAAATAAACCAGTCAAATTAACGAAAATATTTCAAGAAAATGAGGAAGTAAATAATTAACAAATAAATTAGTTATTTAAAAAATATATAAAGATAGCGATTTTCTTAATTTTTATGAAACGACCTGAACGTATAGTCTATGGAAAGTTGGTAAAAGAAGAAGGTTTTTGTAAATTTGTAAAAGATTTAACAGTTTTTGTTAGAACCCACTTTCTTTTTTATTACCTAATACTAAATCTTTCTCATTTTGGTACAGGGTAAACGTCCAATTTGATTGGCCTATAAAATCGAGAAGAACAATGTTTGGGAAAAGTATATTGAAGAACTTTTTGACGACAACAGACCCCCAGCTGGTATCAATAACTCTCTAACCGACCCATCGATCACTAAGGACGAGATTGAAAATGCCATATGTAAATAAAAAAATAACAAAGCGGCTGGTCCAGATGAAATTCCTTCAGAAATACTTAAACTTCTAGATAAACGGGGCATCACATCACTACATAAAGTGTTTAACACTATATATGAGACAGGTCACTACCCCAAACAGTGGTTGTGCTCTACTTTTATCCCCTTGCCTAAGAAGACCAATGCAAGAAAATGAAAATGCGAAGATCATAGACTTATTAGCCTGATGAGCCATACTTTAAAAATATTTCTTAAAATCATATACCAAAGAATTTACAAAAAATGTGAAAGAGACATAAGCGACTCGCAATTTGGGATTAGACAAGGGTTAGGTACACGAGAAGCGATAGTCGCAACACAAGTGCTTGTCCAGAACTGCCATGATCAGAGAAAGGATGTGTGCCTATGTTTCATAGATTACGAAAAGGCATTTGATCGCATACAACACCACAAATTAATGCAGTTCCTTAATAGGCTTGATATCGACCAAAAAGACATTAGATGCATTGAGAACCTATATTGGAAGCAAACAGCGCAAATCAAATTAGGCAATAATATGTCCAACTCCATAAAAATTAGAAGGGGGGTGCGACAGGGATGTGTGCTATCTCCACTCCTATTCAACTTATATTCGGAAGCATTTTTTCAAGAGGCTCTGGAAGACGTAGAAATGGGAGTCAAAGTTAATGGAGTGTTGATTAACAATATCCGTTATGCCGACGATACGGTCTTAATCGCTGATAATATACACGACCTACAACAACTTGTCAACAAAGTAGGAGAACAAAGTAAATCAATGTGTTTAAATATCAACACCAAAAAAAACAAAGTTTATGATTATCTCTAGAAACCTAAATATGTTTGAAAATTCCACCATAACATTTAACGCAAAGCCCATAGAAAGAGTAGACAAATTTAAGTACTTGGGCATTTGGCTTTTCTAAGACTGGACATCGGACAAGGAAATACAATGTCGCATCGAACAAGCTCGTCAGGCATTCTTGAAGTTTCAAAGAGTGCTTACCTGTTCCGATTTTGACCTTACCCTAAGAATCAGATTCATGAAGTTCTACGTTTGGTCGGTGCTTCTTTACGGTATGGAGGGTTGGACATTGAAGGCAACTGTAATTAAGAAATTAGAGGCTTTTGAAATGTGGCTGTGTGAACTGTTTGAATTAATTAAGAAAAGAAAAACGGCATACTTGGGACATATAATGCGAAAGACGAAATATCAATTCTTGCATCTGTTGATCGAAGGCCGGAGAGGGATCGGAAGAAAAAAAATGTCTTGGCTGCGAAATATCAGACAGTGGACAGGGCTACACGATATACAGTCGCTAATACATACCGCAAGGAACAGAGAAGCAATGGAAAATGTTATCGCAAACATCTGTTAGTGGATACGCATTAGAAGAAGAAAATAAAATCGCTCTACAATATGAGTCACTCTTTACAATTGTGGGATTCTACATACAAAACACTTTTTTTAAATATAACTTATCCTGGCCAGGATTTTTAAAAAAATTTATGAAATTATTGTATTTTCATCGGTTCTTTAGAAGTATACAAAGTTTCAAGTCGATCCGATGTTTTTAAGTGTGTGAAAATCGTGTCCAAAGATTCCGTTACATAGATAGATAGATAGATACAAGTCAAGCTAATATAAAGCGTGTAAAAAGTACTTTATCTGAAAAGTTTTACTCGCCTCCATAACAACTTTAATACTCTGGTGTCCATGAAAAGTCATGAAGTAGATAGGTAACTTTTCAAATTCGTCTGCCCATTTGTCAAATAAATGCAAATTTTCGTCCAGGGGAATTTCAGAAAATTGCTGCAACATTGTTTTAGCCAATCTTGCATTTCTTATTTCAAAACTACCCCATAGAGTGTTCACCTAAATAATAATTGTACAAATATTGGTGAAAAGTGTTATTCAGAAATAAATCGATTTAAAATACTATTTTGTTAAATACAGTTAACTAAATAAGAGGTACTTAATTACATTAATTAAAGTTTTTAAAGTGAAACTTCTATAAGCGCGCTGTGAGTAAAAATTCAAGGCCACGTCACACGAGCTAGCGAGACGAAAATGTGTAACGATTCATAAGGGTGTGACACTAGAGATTTTTAGAGACCTACAGTCATAGAAACACAGAGTTTTCAGTCTCCGCTTTGTGCGGTTTTCGTAGTCTCCCCACTGTCAACTGCTTGTCACTCATACAGTATGTTTATATAGACTATATAGAATATAGTCAATAGATAGACTGTATGAAATAAATTAAGAATAAAATTCATATGCAAACAGTTGTGTATGTCGTTCTATAAATACAATATAAGCGAGTTTTTTACAGCATCGTTGGCCGTCTCTCGCATCCTCTTCTCCATGCCTCTCTATCCTGCCAATCTTCCTCTTCTAATCCTCTCCTCTCCATGTCCTTTCTTGTTTGTTTTAACCACTCTTATGGTGGTCTTCCGCGCTTTCGCCTGAATTTTGGTTGCCATTCTAATATCTTTTTGGGCCATCGATCATCTTCCATACTTCTTACGTGTCCATACCATTTAAGTCGTCGTCTCTCAATTTCCTCCGTTATAGGTGTTTCTGCTGCCATTCTCTGCCATATTTCATTGTTTGTGACTCTTTGCAACTTCGATACCCTTCGTAGGAAGTCCATTTCGGCCGCTTCTAACCTTTGCCTATCTCTTTTTGTAATCTCCCATGTTATAATATTCCTTATATATTCAGTATAATTGAACTTAATCCTATAGAAGTTTCACTTCTAATATGCGCACATAGTGCACACATTTTTTTTTAATTTAACGTTAATTATTTATTTATACAAATAAATATTTGTGACTACCTACCCCCTGCATTGATAAATCTAAAGAATAATCACTAATAAAAGTAGTTTTTCCACATCCAGTAGGACCAGTAAAAATGGTTAATTCTCCGGTTCTGTGTCCTTTTAATATCCTATTTAACGTTGGATATCGTTTCCATTTCACCCCTTGCACCTAAAAATATATTATTTTTTATAAGTGATATGTGCAAGTTGTAGGATTATAAGTGTAATGTATGTCTACAGGATAATTCAACAGCGTACCTATTTAGTAAAATCATTTTATTTTTCCCAAATTTTATAATTAAATTTTCTGTACCACTACTTATTTTCTGTTAAAAATATTTATTCAGGGACACTTACGCATTTGCCTAGCATAATATAGAGACGGTCCCCGTGGTAATCGATTGTGCGTGAAAAGATAATACATGTACATGGATTGCCATGAAAATGTACAGACACTTAAATTCTCCATGTTAGGTCTATCGAAAAATTTCTCATATTTTCACCTTATCCAACTTGACCTTACGTTTAAAGAAGTGTTTTATTGTTTTGTACATTTTAACCTAACATGGAATTTAAACTACAACATTTTCATTTATTCTTAATCACAAACATTGTTTATTTATGCAAGCAAAACGAAAGTAATAGTTTTTAAAAGAGAAGAAAGCATGACAAACTATGAAGTTTGGAACAAGTAAATGAATTTGTGTACTTGGGTTCAAAGTTTACGAGAGATGGAAAGTATGACAGTGACATTGAGCGAAGGGTGTTGGCAGGAAAACAAATGAATGTGGCACTGCATAGCTTTATGAACAGCCAGAAAGTGTCAAAAAAGGCACGTCTGGCTGTGCATAGACTTGTGTTGGTTTCTACATTTATGTATGGTAGTAAATGTTGGGTTTGGCAGAAGAAGCATGAAAATAGGATTAATGCTGCGGAGATGAGTAGTCTGAGAAGTATAGCCGGAGTGACTCGGTTGGATAAAGTAAAGAATAGTGAGAAATACCGGAGATCGATACATCCGAACTAGAAGAGGCACTGAGATCTATGAAAAACCGCGAGGCTCCAGGAGAAGACCTCATTACGGCAGAAATGCTGGAAGCAGGAGGAGCAACACTGAAAAAAGCAATCCTCATCCTGCTCAATAAGTGTCTGGAGGAGGGCCACATCCCAGAAGCATGGAGGAACGCCGAGGTCAAAATCCTATTTAAAAAAGGAGATTGTAGCAACATCGAAAATTACAGGCCCATCATCCTCCTATCTAGCTTGTATAAATTACTTAGCAAGATCCTGACCAGACGCCTGAGTAAAAAAATAGACTTCAACAACCCATAGAACAAGCGGGGTTCAGAAAAGGCTATAGCACCACCGACCATATCCAGACGGTGCGGATACTGATGGAGAAATGTAGGGAATACAATAACCCTCTTCACCTTGGGTTCGTCGACTATCAAAAGGCATTTGACTCGGTAGAAGAATGGGCAGTAGTAAATGAATTGGATAAGGCTAGGGTCGACTCACGATACTCCACTCTTATCAAGAACTGTTACGAGAATGCCACTTTTCAAGTAAAGATAACAGAAGACCTCAACACAGAAAAAATTCCCATAAACAGAGGAGTTAGACAAGGAGACTCAATATCCCCAAAACTTTTTACCTTGGCTTTGGAAAGAGTCTTCAAGACCTTGGATTGGGAGTTAAAAGGCATTAACAATGACGGGAGGTACTTGAGCCATCTACATTTTGCAGACGACATTGTCCTGTTTAGCAGTGATCATGAGGAGCTCACCCCACAAGCAGTGGGGCTTCAGATGAACTTAGGTAAGATCATGAGTCCTTATAACACCCAGGTCATCCTAGACAACATTAATATTGAAACAGTGGATGAATACATGTACCTAGGCCATTAAATAAAGTTAGGGAGTGAAAACCAAACGATGGAGATTGCAAGAAAGGTGCGCCTCACCTGGGAAAAGTATGGTAACCTCTCTTACATCCTAAGAAATCCTAGAACTCCAATTAATCTGAAGCGGAAGGTGTTCGAGAACTGCATTCTACCGATCATGACGTATGGCCTTGAGACTATGACCTTCACGCAAAAAAGTGTCGCCTGAGAGTGTGTCAGAGAGCCATCGAACATTCAATGCTGGGTATTAGCCTAATGGATAGAATAAGGAACGATTACATTAGGAGAAGGATGGGAGTCTCAGACGTCATGGAAACGGTGGCAAGGAATAAGTGGAGATGGGCTGGACATGTGGCGAGGGACGATGTCAAGTGAACCAAGGCCATCCTCCAATGGCAACTTAGGGAAACAAAAAGAAGTGTTAAGCGACCCCAGACGAGCTGGAGGGACGACATCCAGAGACAGGCCGGGAAAAACTGGATCCAAACCGCCTAAGATCGACTTCACTGGAGACAATTGGAAGAGGCCTACGTTCAGGAGTGGAAGAAGATGGGCTAATAAGAAGAGAGAAGAAGAATACTTAGCTGTGAACAGATTAGCTAATATTAGTATTATGCACACAATTTTAACTCAATTTTGCTAACATCATTATAAACTTTCATATTCAAGACGTCAACATCAATGTACCTAATGAGTAGAGAGCTAACTGTGCTATTAATGTACATAATTGAGTACACCAGCACTTATTTAAGGAATTAAATTGTGTTCCACTTAGCACCTTGACAAAGTATCACGTGGTATTGTTTAAATGAAAGGCACCAAGTATTAGTAAAATGTGAATAATAAGAAATGTCAAACACAAAAAAACTTTGTTACCGTAAAATTTGAAAAAAGTTTTAAATTTATTGAATGTATTTTTCTCAATATTTACCTTATCCACATTTTGAAGATCTGAAAGCACATCTTCCCTTAAAGTTGAAAATGTAGTTATCGATTTATGCCACATTGGTTGTGCTGCTGATATTATTGATTTAAAATCCTGAGTTGAATCTATATGAGGAAGTTGTTGCTGTTCTGTAGGCCTGAAATGTTTATTTTATTTGAAATCATAGCTACAAAAATTTATCTTAAAAAATGCCCACACAAACTACACAATAACAAATTTAATCATATTTTAGATGAAAACTCAACTTCAATACCAGCTTTATGACCAATTAAATTTAAAAAATACAGAGAATCAAATATTAATATCTACATTTTGCAAAATAAATTTGCATTTATAAACTACTGGACAAAATTAAGGCAACAACATATTAAATCACGCAAATTGCTATAATGAATTAATTTTAATAATTTTGTATGGACATTGGTTACATTAAAAGTTAAAAAAAAAACGTATTAGGATACTTTAAAAGTAAATTAGCTTAATATTTTTCTACAAGATTGGAATTCAAATAAGACTTAATAACAAAATTGAGCTGTTGAAACAAAAATGGTGTAAATATGACCTAGTGGCGAAATTAATGGTGTTAAGTGTGACACTAGTAGCGTGTGTTGCCTCCTCTACTTCGAATCACAGCATTTATACCTCTAGGCACGCTTAGATGAAATCTTGAGAAATTTGTGCGAACGTCAAAGCATAATATATCACCCCTCATACAGAGATTGAGGAGAATACAGCGAATGATATCTATCAAGGTGTGCAGTGCATACAGAATGGCATCGGCAGAAGCAGTGACAGATATTGCTGGAATTCCACCCAAAGACCTACAAATCAAGGAGAGACTGGAATCATACAATGGTATAGGAAAGAAAACTATCAAGGACAATTTGATCGAATGTGGACGAATGGGACATATGGACGTTGGACGTGGAGGTTGATCCCTGAAATAAAGACATGGTTGGATAGACCCCACGGAGAGGTGGACTATTTTCTCACTTAAGCACTTTCTGGACACGGGTGCTTATAAAAAGTACTTGTTCGAACGAAGAAGAGCAGAATCAGGAGAGTGCACGTACTGCGGAGAGAATGACGATGCAGAACAAACCCTTTTCGCATGTCCCAAATGGGAACGAAAGAGATTGGAATACCAGGGAGGAACTGGAAGAAAGTTTGATGCTGTCAATATAATGAAAAGCTTGATGGAATCAGAAAAAAACTGGAAAGAAGCCTATTCAGTTATTCAGTATATTATAGAAAACAAAGAGAGAGAAAGTCGAAACTGAAACAGACTGCCTCTAAACTGAACTAATGTGAAAACGGATTTCGGTGTAGTGAGCGAGACGACAGAGGAGGGGTTTTAGTCGGTAAGAATCCGACACTACCACTACCTGGATGTCTTACACAAGATTTTCTCTCCTCTTACTGCCAAAAAAAATATATATAAATAAATATATATATATATATATATATATATATATATATATATATACCACCCCAGATTATAACATCCACTGCCAAATGGAATATTTGCAAAGATATTGCAAGGAGTAAACCTCTCTCCTGGTCTTCGCCAGAATCGTTCACGACCATCTGGATGTTCTAGGCTAAACCTAGTTTCATCAGTGAATAAAACTTTTTTCCAATTATCCACAGACTCTGTTCTCTCTAGTAAGCAATGGTGCAGTGGCTGACCTCCTACAGTTTAATCCAGCTTCATTTAACCGCTTCTCAACTGTTTTAGAAGAAATTATAACACTGATGACAACTTGGAGTTCGTTTCTGATCACAGAACTAGTATCAGTCCTGTTTCTTAAAGCGCAATATCTAATGAACAAGTTCTGCACAATATTATCTAATAAATTCTTTAAAACTGTAAATCTAAAGGAATTGTTTTGATAACTGTTATTATCAACAAATGTTAATGAATTTTCTGGCGCAGAACAAACAGTATGCGATGAATACATTCTTTCACAAAAAGACACAGCGAAAATGGACCTGGATTAGCCCAGACAGTAACACAAAGAACGAAATTGATTATATCCTCACAAACCTCCGGGAAACAGTCAATGACGTCATAGTTCTGAACCACTTCAACACTGGAAACGACCACCGCTTGGTACGAGCAAGAATAGAAATCGATAAGAAATTAGAAAGAAAAAAATATGTTCAAAAGCAAAACAAACAGAAGATGGACATACATATCAGAAAGAACTGGAAGAAAAACTTAAAGAACCCATAAAAAACGACCAAGACATGAACCAAATTATTAAAAGTCTCGCTACAGCTTTAGAAGAAACATCCTTGAAAACAGCACCTTGCAATAAAAGAAAAAACACAATCTCCAGTGAAACAAAACACTGGATAGAAAAGAGAAGGTTAATGTTTAAACCAGGACAACACAGAACACAAGAATAAATAATAAATAAAGAAATCGGTAAGAACATTAATAAGAAAAGATCTACAAACCCACCACGAATACCTAGTAGAAAAAACAATAGAAGAAAGTAGGAGCCTAAAAGATATAATGAAAAAATCAAATGGACAGCATAAAATAATTGCTATAAAAAACCAAAATGGGAAAGAAGAGCGAGACCATGAAAAAATAAAAAAAATAACTGAAAAATTTTATGAAGAACTTTATAGCACAAAGTTAGAAAAACCAATAAGAATCAAACAACAAAGAAGTTTTGAATGTAGAGTCGGAAGAGATTCCAGAAATCACATTAGATGAAATACATCACACTTTATCTCAGATGAAGAATAACAAGGCACCAGATGAAGATAATGTCAAAACAGAAATGATAAAAGAAGGTGAAGAAGTGGTGCTTCAAAAGCTAAAAATGATAAATAATTTATGCCTCCAAGATGAGAGAATACCCAAAGACTGAAATAACGCAATAGTAGTACTAATGTTTAAGAAAGGAGATAACACCAATCTTTAAAACTATCGTCCCATAAGCCTGCTCTCCCAGTTTTTCAAGCTGATTACTCGTATATTTTGTAACAGATTAACTGATAAACTTGACAACTACCAGCCAGTGGAACAAGCTGGGTTCAGAAAAGAATTCAGTACATACGACTATTTGCTAATGCTTAACATACTAATAGAAAAAGCAAATGAATACAACCTACCGCTAAGCATGGCCTTCATTTACCAGAATGCAACATCAATAATTAGACTAAACACAGAAACAGATAAAATAAAAATTGAAAGAGGAATAAGGCAGGGAGATACGATATCACCTAAACTGTTCACCCTGGCCTTAGAAGGAATATTTAAAAAAATTGACTGGAATAACAGAGGAGTTGAAATAAATGGAGAACGACTAAATAACCTAAGGTTTGCAGATGATATAGAGATCATAGTAGACAATAATGAGGACCTGAAACAGATGATCCAAGAATTAAATGAAGAAGCGAAACGAATAGGGCTAAACATGAATATTAAAAAGACTAAAGTGATGTGTAAAGAAGACCCGGAAATATCATTAGGACAGTGGCTAGAAAATATAGAAGAATACTTATATCTGGGACAACTTATAACATTAAACAAAACAAATAAAGCTAAAGAAATAGAACGAAGAAGAAAACTAGGATGCTTTTGGAACATTAGCAAATATATTTAAAAAAAAATCGATACATCTGAGATCTACAATTTTTGATCAGTGTATCCTACCAATACTTACAAACGGAGCCCAGACATGGGTACTAACGAAGAAGATAACATCGAAACTCAAAGTAACACAGAGAGCAATGGAGCGAGCTATGCTGGGTATATCTCTGCAAGACAAGAAAAGAAACGACTGGATAAGAGAAAATACAAAAGTAAAAGATATAATTAAAACAGTCACAAAATTGAAATGGGAGTATGCGGAACATGTAGCAAGGCGAGAGGATGGCCGAGAGGATGGCAGATGGAGTACAAAAATTATAAAATGGAGACCATATTTGGGAAGAAGAAACCAAGGAAGACCCCAAACAAGGTGGTATGATGACCTAAAAAATACCACAGGACTAAATTGGATAAGAAAAGCACAAAATAGAAACAAATGGAAATCTAAGTAGGAGGCCTATGTCCAATTCTGGATGAAGGAGGGCTGCTAAAGAAGAAGATTATCAACAAGATAATATGCATAGCCTACTATTTAAATACTCTACGATAAACTTCAAAAACGGACATAAGAAATAGATAAATTAATGACACAGTCCTGATAGCAGATAATATGAATGACCTCCAAAGGCTCCTGGACATAGTTGGAATGCATGACCGACTTATGGGAATTAACATTAACATAAAAAAGACAAAATTCCTAGTAACTACCCACAAATTGGATGAGTTCCAGAACGCGAAACTCTCATATGATAGTAAAAACATAAAACGAGTAAAAAAGTTTAACTATCTGGGGACTTGGTTACATGAAGACTGGTCTTCAGATGTAGAAATCAAATGCCGGATAGAAAAAGTGAGGAGCTCATTCATAAGATTCAAAAACGTCTTACGAACTCTGACTTTGACCTCAATCTCAGAATAAGATTCACAAAATGTTATGTATGGTCCGAACTGATGTATGGTATGGAAGGCTGGACATTGAAGGTTAGCACAATGAATAGGCTGGAAGCATTTGAAATGTGGATCTATCGAAAAATCTTGAAAGTCCCATGGACAGCAAGAAAAACCAACGAGGAAATTTTGAGGGCGATACGAAGAGAACACGAATTGCTGGGCACGATAAAACGCAGGAAAACAGCACACCTGGGACAGGTGTTACGCAACAAAAGGTACCAGTTGCTCCAACTATTAATAGATTTACAGATTTAACAATGACGCTTCTATCCTAAATGAATATACCCTACATTATAATTTTTTGTTTATTTGAGTATAATGAGCTTACCTCACAAGCTGGCATCTTTTTTCTCCCAACTTTTTAGCAAAACTCCTGGCAGCTGACCATGACTTGTTATCACTTCCAAACCACAATATAATTTTTTTAAACCTTTCTAGGGTTGGTAAAACATACAGGGATAAATTATTTACATTATTAGGTAGGCAAACAATATTAACATTTATTTTGGAATTTGCAAGAATTAAGAAATCTGATATGTTTGGAACTAAAACTGCTGTATCTTTGCTCTTTGTGGCTCTAGCTGTTAAAATTCCCCCACACATTGGATCTGGTAAAACGGTCTCCTTCTTAAATTGACTTTCAAGTTTTCTATATCCAACTATTTCTGATTCTACATTTTCTAATGGAAAATATAACTGATGTTGTTTTGTATTTAACCGTACATCTAGATTTTTAAAAACATTATTAGAAACTATCTAAAAAAAGTAGAACTTTAAAATTAACTATATTTAATACAATGAAAATACCTTTTTTCAAACATTAATAAGCACAGATATAAACTTACGGGTAAATTACAAGTTGTTAAAACATGTTGTAAAACTTCTGGTTCTAAAGTTTTTAATTCACAGGTAGCACTTTTAATTTCATTTATCGTCTTTATAATTTTTTCACTGTATTTAATTTCATCAACAAAGTCTTCTTTAATTTTTGCTTTTTTATTTCTTTTAAAATTAAGAATGTTTTCTACTAATTTCCATTGTCCTGATTTTTTACAACCACTACACATAAATAATCCTAAAAACAAACTTGTTTAAATGTAAAGTTTTATAATAAATTTAAGCAAAGTTACTAATAAAATGTGTAACTTGTATTTTATATTTAATTGAATACCCAAATATGTAACATAAATAGTTTAAAAAGACAACTAGATTATTAATATTTTACAAAACGTTTTGTTACAACCACTACACATAAATTAATAATCCTAAAAATAAACTTGTTTATATGTAGTTTTATTATAAATTTAAGCAAAGTTACCAACAAAATGTGTAACTTGTATTTCATATATAATTGAATACCCAAATTTGTATCATAAATAGTTTAATGCCAACTAGATTATTAGTATTTTACAAAAAGTAAGAAATTCTAAACAAGAGATTGTTTATTTACCCGTAGTCTTGTTAATATATAATTTGGCACTTTTACTAGCGTCCGTACATAATATGCAGGGTGCAATGAAACATGTAAAGCCTTCTTCATAGCTTAAATTGCTTAATTTCAAAACCTTCTTGATTGAACCTGTAGATACTTCTGAAATTTCATTAACTGCTATATCATTGTAATACTTTGCCTTCGTAGGAAAAAACTTGGCAACATTTTTATTCCTTATAAATTTAAAAAAACGTTTTTCTAAAGTAATCATTGTTCATTTTTGGTAAAAAATGAAAATGAAAATTAAGAATGTAAACAAAACACGAGTTTTTAAAAATTTAAATTTCTTCTTCTTTTTTGACTATTTTTTGTGGTTAAAGTATTGATACATTTACTTTTACAGCTTTTAATGTTCACTGCAAATAGGATAAATTAATTATTACCTACCTGATATGTATTTGTTTATACAAGTTATTCTACCTTTTTAATCCTGTACCCAAAAGAAAGATGTCTCAAGAGAAATCTTTCTCTTGAGACATTTAGAACAAATAGATATAAAAAAGCGGCTTTCGATATTAGAAGGTAGTTATTATTGCACAAAGCTTTTTTAATATTATTACAGAGTATCATATATTAGAGAAACAAGTATACAATCTCATCAATAATTGCGCAATGTTTATGACAAAAAATTTGAGATCTGGTCAATGTTGCAAAATATCCTTTTCCATAATGTGACAATCGATTTAGCTTGTCGAAAAGTGTTGTTTAATAAGGTGACCAGATGTTATCCTTTAGCGAGTTTTTTACCCTTCCTTTTCGTGAAACGTACCTACTTCTTTTGTACTTTATAACATTTACGAGTGTTACTTGGTACCTACTTCAAAAACACAACCTATTGTTATATGCAACCTTTTATACACACGTGCAATCAAAACCTATAAAAAGGTCATTCCCCTCTCGACCCAAAATAAATTTAAACAATTTTACGCTGCAATCATTTTGGAAGCTTGTATATTTCTTTTGAGTATACTGTATACTGGTTAAAAGGTGTAGCAAGAAAGAAGAAGAGTGATAAAGATGAATATGATAGGTTATCTGAGGATTTCCAGAACAATATTAAACCAGAGGTGAAAATAATGCCTCGCAAATGGAAAAAATCAGAAACCAAGATGGTATTTTGGTAAAAGAAAAGGAATGCGTTTTAAAGAGATGGAAGGAATACTTCGAAAATTTATTTGAAAAAGAGGACACACAAGCTCAGGCCCCATTCGGAGACATAAGTGAAAGTTGCAATGAAAGTGAAATTAGCAGGACAGAAATTATGGAAGCGTTGAATAGTATGAAATTGTGTAAAGCTGCTGGTTACGACAGGATAATGGTTGAAATGCTGAAGGCTGTACAAAGCTTGGTAACTAGTCTGCTGTACCTACTTTTTACCTTTGTTTAGAGGAGTGGTAGCATACCAGACGACTGGTGCAGGGCCGTTATCGTGCCGCTTTACAAGGGAAAAGGTTTGCAGCTGGACTGTAAGAACTACCAAAGTATTAGTTTACTCAGCATAGCGGGCAAATTGTATGCAAAGATATTGATTAAAAGAGTGACGAATGAAATTGAGAAGTTGATATGGGATGTGCAAGCAGGATTTAAAAGAGGAAGGAGATGTATGGAGATAAGGCCTACGACAGAGTGGTGAGGAGTGAATTGTGGTCAACATTGTCTATGTATGTGGTGAGCGGTAGTTTAATACGAGCACTGAAATCACTTTACGAAGATGCCACTGCTTGTGTCAGGATAAACGGACTGGTTTAACTTCCAAAAAGGTGTGAGACAGGGATGTGTGGCTTTCGCCATGGATGTTTAACTTATACATAGACGATTGTTTTTAAAGATTTGAAGTGCATATGGATTGAAAAAAAATGATTTGATCGTCAAATGCCTTCTTTTTGTGGATGAAAAAGTCATATTAGCGTCATCTGAAGAAGAGTTGCAGGCAATGGTTAATGTCATGCATGATACACTGTAAATCAAAGGGATGAAAATAAATGTAAGCAAAACGAAAGTAATGGTTTTTGAAAGAGAAGAAAGCATAACAAACTGTGAGGTTCTGATTGAATGCATATTTCTTTTGTTTAAAAAATAGCTGATTACTTCATGTTTATAGAAACTCTAAATTTGAGTTACCATTCTAATTAAGAGACAATTCATAATGACCCAACACACTCTGAAAAACACCTCACAATACATTTTTTTAATTTTTTTTCAATTGATATATATTTTTGTTTTATTTGTATAATTTTAATAAAAATATTTTCTACGCCAATTAAAGTAGTTCCTTTTACAACTAATTAGGCCAGAACAATTTTTGCTATGTATTAACACAAAGTATGAAGTTTAAAGATTTGCAATTACATTTGTGTTTACTTGCATACGTTATTACAGTGTTCGCAAAGATATTAAAACGAAAGACATTGCAATCGACTTAATGATACATCTAAAAGGGCAGGAGTTCATACTTGGAGTGAAAACGGTCGATCGTTTTTTTGCTGGATGAATAATTTTGAATGTACTAGGCGAGACAATGATCGCTTGATTTAAGTTCTTGCTTAGTAGATAAAAATTGTGAAAAAACTTTATTTGCCATAAGATATGGCCACAAACTATACTTAATTTTAAAATACATATATTTGGTGCTTTCATTTCAAAACCAGCCAGTCCAAATTGCTTTTGATTTTGCGTAAGTGTAAGAAAAACAAAAAACACGTCGAATTTTAAATCATGGGAGAGGTTTAAAAATGTTATTCTGCTGTTTCCAAGTGGCACCCCTTCAACATTCAATATAATATAATCTATTTTCAAATTCTCGAACTCTTTGCAAATTTTCGCTAGTAATTCGTCTTCATTCTTTTTCATGTCTTCGGGAGGAGTTTTGTAAACTAAAGTTTTTAAATAGCCCCACAGAAAACAGTCAAGTGGTATTTAGATCTGGAGATCTTGCCGGCCATTCTATAAAACCCCCTCTGCCAATCCAGTGTCTTCGAAATCGTTCGTCTAGCCATTGTCTTACAGCTAGTGCGTAATGTGGTGTGGTATTGAAGGTATATATTCTGCTCATCTAGCACCATATTTCCCTGTTCATCTACTTGTCTTTCTATTGACTGAGTATTAAGTGGATTAATTAAGTGGTCGAATTATCTCATTTCCCAGAATACCATCCCATACATTGATCTTCGCTAGAAACTGAGTATTATCCTGTCAAAACACGTGAGGATTTTCGTCATCCCAGTACCTACAATTCTGTTTCTAACCAAATTTACGTCTTCTTGTATTTTTTGGGACATTGAATCACAAAATTCAATTCTGCGGTCATAGTCGTCTTTACTAAGCTGATGAATTTGTATTTTATAATGAAAAAACTTATGCAATTTTAACACTTTGTGTATGGAACCAACAGAAAAATTTGTAAGTTTTAATACTTTTGGAATGGAATAGATATGATCTATAGCAAAATGATCTAGTACTTCAATTTGTGCAGCTTCGTCGAGAACTCTGAGATTATTATTTTTTTTTATTACAAACGGAACCAGTTTCTCCAAATTTCCGTACTAACTCTATGATGGTCTGGTGATCTATATTTCTATCAGGATGCCTTTCATTAAAAACTCGAGCGCGCTTGTTTTGATGACCGTAAATAAATATTTTTCCTATTCGCTCTTGCAGAGAATACACCATTTTAAAATAACACAAGATGCTACAGCTACAAATAATGGCTAACTTAACGTCACGAATAACTAACTAAATATACTATTAATATTTTTGAAATAAATAAACAAAATGACATGTATTCAGAAGTAAGTTAATTAGGGATCAATTAAGACATTAGACTTCTACCTATCCAACAGTGGCATAGGTCGTTTTTGTTATGGTCTCATGTTATTTCACAAAATTTGGTGTCATCAGCAAAATAAATCAATAGAATAAATTGTTATTTATATGGCTGATTTGCATTTTTCATGGGTTTTTATTTGACGTACCACAAGGTAAGGGTTGCTATTTGACATTTTAAAGAACGGTTGGGGGATGTTGAAGAGGTGCCACTTGGAAACAGCAGAATAACATTTTTAAACCTCTCTCTTGATTTAAAATTCGACGTGGTTTTTATTTTTCTTACAAGTCGGTAGAGGTCGACCTCGGAGAACATATCTTGATTAGATCAACATTGTTTTGAAGAAAGGCCAGGTCAAGAGTACCAACAACCGACGAGCATGTATGAGAGCACTGATGAAAGTAGAGGAAGCAAAAGATGTGTGTAAGAACCGTAGCAAGTGGTCCCTGCCTACCCCTACGGGAAAAAGGCGTGAATGTATGTATGTTTAGCTTGATGTCCTAGTCGTTCTTGGTCATAATCTGATAATTATATGGAGGAAATTCGTTAATCTGACAATTTAAAAAAAAGCTGTAATGAATCGCAACAAACTAAACGTTCTGAATATTTTTGTTTGGTTTTATTGATTTTTATTGTGACTTCTGCTCAAATATTGTACATATTTTTGTAATTTAAAGTTTAAATTAAAAAATAAAGCAACGCGCTACCCTTAGCGTAATTCACGATCACAGACATAAAGTACCTAACTCGATGTTTTTAAAACTGATTTTACTATTTCTCCGGCAGGCTTTCGTTTGCGCACAATGTTGCTGTATGGCATTTCATGTCAAAATCCAAGGCCTCTACGCTCCACGCTTTATTGACGATTTTAGCTACATCGCCTTGTGAAAATCGTCAGATCGTCAGAATATATTCTTTCCGTAATCCTTAAAGGATTTCCTTAAAAATAAAAAAAAATTATTCGCGCTTGAATAATTCGACGTGATGTTTTTTTTAAAACTTTCGAGACTCGCCCATTTTCTCATGTCACGCTCAAATCATCAGATTATTGAAATGTACACTTTTCTGCATGTAATTAACTTTAATTAATTAATTAAATTAACCTTGTCTTAATCTGACGTGCTCGAGTTTTTCTAAGGATCGATTGTTTTTTACTAATCTGATTGGATGCCTTCAAAGCACGCCCCTATATTAAGGGTTCATATATGGTGGGGGTACATTACAGGGTGCAAAGTTTTTCACTACATGGTTTTCTGATGCGCTAAGTAAAACGCAAAATCCCCGCTTGGTCTCCCCTACTACTAGGAGCTTGGTCAACGCTGTAAAGAGAATGAGCAGAAGAAAATCCTGAGGTGTACCTAGAGGAATCATTTATGAATTATCAAGGCCATAAAAATCAAAGTTAATTTATTAAAAAAGAAATATTTTGTTCTCGTAAAGCTTTAAACCCTAAAATAAAACTACAAATAACGCTACGAGATTTAGCGACCGAAGATATAGGTACATTAAGCGCACTCTACTGGGTACATTCTCAGTGCTTTTTCATAAGGTAGTTTGAGGCTACGTACTAAATTGAACAAAAAGTAATGGGACTGATTAAATGAAACGCACAGAAAATATTTTATTCATCCAAATTCATTGTGTCTCCTTCCACTAGAATACAATTATTCCAACGTTTTTTCCAATCTTCGAAACGGTTATTATATTAAGCATGAAAGGCTCCGCAAGTGCAGTACGGATCGAAGGGTAGCTTTCAACCTTTATTACTATAAATAATGGCCTAAAACAGGGAGACGCCATCTCCCCACTCCTTTTTAATATAGCCTTAGAGAAAGTAGTGAGAGAGGCAAAAACGGAGACTCTTCTTTTCAGAAATCGGGGCCCCCGTCTCATATTGGCATTTGCGGATGACATGGATCATTGGAAACACAACTGAGAACGTCAAAAAGGAATTTCTTAAAATAGAATCTGTAGCGAAAAATGTAGGCCTAAAAATAAATGAGAGTAAAACAAGAACGGAGCGTAGGGATCGAATAGGACAAAATGTGACGATGGACCAATACAACTTCGAAAAAGTCCATGAATTTAAATATCTGGGTGCCACTATCACGTCAGACAATAACATGACCAAGGAAATTAACATCAGAATAAAAAGTGCCAATCGCTGCTGTTGCATTACAGAAAATAATAAAATCCAAAAATGTATCTCGGACGACTAAAATAAGAATATACCACTCCATTGTAAGACCGATTATGACGAACGCCTGAGACCTGGACCATGACGAAACAGAACGAGAACAGACTGAGGATTGCAGAGAGGAAAATCCTACGGAGTATATATGGATCTACAAGGGATGAAACTACACAACAGTATCGTAGTAGGAAAACAGGGAAATAGAAGAACTATATGATCAACCGGACATTGTAAAAATTATTAAAGCGGAAACACCGAGATGGGCCGGTCATGTCAAAAGACAGGAAGATGGAAGAGTTGTCAAATTAGTATGGAAGCAGGCCCCGACAGCAGGGAAGACCACGACTACGGTGGAGAGACAACATAGCATCAGATCTTAGAACTCTGAAGAACAGAAGAACTAATGATGGACAGAGCCCTATGGAGGGGAATTGTTGAGTCAACCAAGACCCATCCTGGGTTGTAAGAGAGAGAGAGAGAGATATTTGACGAATAAGGTGTTTGCGCAAATACATCAGGTTTATTGACTTCATCTGGAGGGATACCATAATAACCGCAAGAACCAAGGTTAGGCTGGTCCAATCACTGATTTTTCCTATCGCGACATATGTAGCAGAGACGTGGACAATAAAAATAGCAGATCGACGAAGAATCGATTCATTGGAAATGTGGTGCTATAGACGGCTTCTTCGAATACCATGGACTGTTTGCCGCACCATTGAATCGATTCCAAGACAACTAAACATACAAACAAGATTGTAGACCATTGTCAGTCAACAGTACCTCAAATATTTTGGACACATTGCCAGGAGAGCAGAGGAAATGAAAAAATTAATCATCGAAGGAAAAATCGAGGGAAGAAGACCTAGGGGACGCTCACCGTCACGATGGGTAGACGAACTTAAAACTTTAACTGTGGAGAATAAGCACGAAGCCGTTCATCATGTCCAAGATAGGGAGTCCTGAAAGCAGCTCGTTTAAAGAATCGCGACATGATGTCACTACACCCATACGAGGGTTAGATCAGGATTGACTTCAAACAAGCATATTATAGAGTGAGTATCACTATCATAATGGGGATCTACTTTAATATTTGACTCACTCAAGTTATCAATTATTTTAAGTACCTCTTTTTGAGACAATGGACGGTTGGGATTCATTCTGAAAACAATGTTTAAGATAAGTACTGCAGGGATAAATAAATCCCACACGTTAATACTGCAGGAACGAATATGTCCCAAAATGTATATTTTCGACAAAAAAATGGAAAACTCCTTATTATATGCAATATGAAATGTAGGAATCGGGGGTTTATACTTTCCATTTTCCTATATGGCAGAAATAATTACTCAACTTCGATATAGTGGACTGTAAGTAATCACAATTTGACTGGTTTTTTAAAGGTTTTTATTTGACACAAAATATAGATATTTCTATCTTCAAAAACACAATGCACTTGTACCGACTAGTGAATTACTGCAAGCAATGAAATTAATTTAAAGCCGTGGAAAAATAGGAGTTTAAACTGACTAATAAAAGGAAACTGAACGAATATAAATTATTGCAACTAGCAAGCAAGGTTTAATCACCGTGGAAAAAGAAACTGTATGACAGCCGCTCACTGCGACTGTCGGAACAATAATACTGTTGAACGACCGTCGTTCTCGAGCAAAATACCCAGAAATACAGAGAGCTCAGAAAAAAATCAAGAAAGACAATAAAAGCCAAAAAGAGGCACACGAGGAAAATATTCTTGAAGAACTAGAGCAACAGAACAGACATTTCTTCCGAGAGGTAACGAACATAAAAAAGGGATTTAGACCCACAGTTGGAACTGTCATAAAAAATAACAAAGGTAAAAATTATTACAAGTGAAGCCGAAGTGATAGAGACATGGAGAAGATACTTTGATGAATTGCTGAATATACAGACGGATATGACAGACGTGAGTATACATATCTTACGGCCGAACCCTTAGTGGAAGAACCTACAATGGAAGAAGTATCACGAGCTCGTGTAGATGGATCTACAAGTGCAGTAAGACTTTAAGGAAAATTGTCAACGTTCTTTCCAATCAACGGTAGTCTCAAACAAGATGCGTTATCCCCACCCCTTTTTAACATCGCCTTGGAAGGCATCGTACAAAGAGCAAACATAGAAATGCTCCTATTTGGAAAACAGGGTCCGCGCATTGTAGTAGCTTTCGCTGATGATTAAGATATAGTAGGAAATACAACTATCAACGTTAAGGAAAAGTTCATTAAACTGGAAAATGCTGCAAAGGAGTTTGGCCTACAAATAAACGAAGATAAAACAAAATACATGACTACAACAAGAACTGAACGAAGAGACAGGATAGGACAAAATGTGACAATGGACCACTATAATTTTGAAAGGGTTCACGAGTTTAAATATTTGAGAGCTACAATCACCTTAGATAACAATATAAACAAGAGATTAACCACAGAATTCAGGGATCCAATCGCTGCTGTTTTGCACTACAAAAAATAATGAAATCGAAAAATGTAACCCGCCGTACGAAAGTAACAATTTATCATGTAATTATAAGACCTATAATGACATATGCATTAGAACTAACAGGGAAGTGCAAGAACTATATAACCAACCAGATATAGTAAAAATAATAAAGGCAGAGAGATTGAGATGGGCCGGACATGTGAAGAGACAAGACCAACGTGTTGTAAAACTGGTGTGGGAAGAGACCCCGGTAGGAAAGCGGCCGCTGGGAAGGCCAAAGATGCGGTGGAAAGATAATATTGCAGCGGACTTAAGGACCAGAAGAACTTATGATGGCCGCAGCAAGTGGAGGCAAATTGTAATGTCAGTGAAGACCCACCCCGGGTTGTAAGCTACAGAGAGAGAGAGAATTGTTTTTGAGTCATAAGCATAGATCCAAGTTTCCTCGCCAGTAATTATGCATTTCCGATCATTTTCAGTCATAGAAAGTACCTCTTCAGCCACTTCAACACGACGTTGCTTTTCAAACAAATTCAAATATTTTCAAACAAGACGAGAAGGCACACGAGACAAGCTACATGTTTAAAGCATCAGAACAAGAATTTTAACATTTTTTGAAAATTTGATGCAAACTTTTTTTCCACAGATTTTTTCATTTTAAAAATCTGAGGAAAATGTTCTTAAACAAAAAAACGCTGCAATTTCTAATCTAACAAGGCAAATGTCATGAAATGTATGTCAGCTGTTCACAACAGTCATACCACCCTACCAAATAAACACACATCGATAGGAAAGTAAGATCGACTAAACCGAGGGCTCCTTGGATGACTAATAATTTAAAGATCATGAAAAAACAAAGAAACAAATTACTTGCCAAGTACAAATCAACAAAAAACTTGTATAATTGGGAAGAATACAAGCGAGCAAGAAATGATTTCACCGCGGCAGTTAGGACAGAGAAGCAGAATTATTTGAATGAAATTCACAGAACTAAAAAGAATCGGAAAGACACCTGGAAAGCACTTGAACAGTTGAATATCCATTCTAAGAAATCTGATATATCATTACCACCTGACTTGAATGATGCTGAAGCTATCAATTGCCATTTCATTAACTCTGTCAATGCATTAGAGTGTTGATGATGATCTTGTACAGTATTATAATACCCATAAAGTGAATTATAACCTAGACCACTGCAAAATTGAACCCTTTCTGGAGCATGACGTTCTGGCGGCTGTAGATAGTATCAAATCAAATACAGAAGGTTCTGATGGAATAACCCTTCATATGATAAAAATGTGCTGCCCCTTTTTATTGCCACTTATCGCTCACATATTCAATTGCTGCCTACTTGAGGGATATTTTCCTATAAATTGGAGAAATGCAGTTATTTTACCGTTACCAAAGGTCTCAAATCCTAAATGTCTGTCTGATCTGAGACCTATCAGTAGGCTTCCAGTGCTATCCAAGATGTTCGAAAGACTGATTTTCAATGAAATTTTACGTTTCCTCACAGAGAATGAACTATTTTCTGATTGCCAATCTGGTTTTAGGTTTGGGCATAGTACAATTACAGCATTAACTAAAGTATTATATATATTTCAAGCAACTGATGGTAGCAATACATCATTACTGGTTACATTAGACTATAGTAAAGCTTTTGATACCCTGGGTCATAATCTATTATTGGCAAATCTAAATTATTACTGTTTATCTAAGGAAACCATAGGATTAATTGGAAGCTATCTCTCCAACCGATGTCAGTATGTTGTCCTAGATGACACCAGTTCAAGTGCAATGCCATTACCTCGAGGAGTTCCTCAGGGCTCGATACTAGGGCCGCTACTCTTTTTACTTTATACTATGGATCTAAAAGAACTTTCTGGTGACTGTTATATA
This sequence comes from Agelastica alni, assembly GCA_950111635.1. NCBI lineage: Eukaryota > Metazoa > Arthropoda > Insecta > Coleoptera > Chrysomelidae > Agelastica > Agelastica alni. The sequence continues at coordinate 25,724,080 of OX467718.1, read as the reverse complement.
CATCAATTTGCTGATGATACTCAAGTGTATGCAAGTTTCAACAAAGATAATGCTGACATGGTCATTACAAAAATCAATTATACTCTTGATAAAATATTGAAATACTCCAATAAACATGGTTTGAAATTAAATCCCACTAAATCACAAATGATATGTTTTGGTAATAGCGATTATGCTACTGAAGAAGTAGTAATTAATGGTGTGAGTATTGAGCCCTGTAGAGCAATAAAAAATTTGGGACTATTCATTGATGATGATTTACGGTTCAAAACGCATATTAAGCATATAGTCCAGAAAAGCTATATGTCATTAAGAAATCTTTACTGCAACAGATCAATACTAAGCAAAGAACTGAAAAAACAGTTATGTGAATCACTAGTTTTGAGCCACTCAAATTATGGCGATATTATTTATGGACCATGTCTTGATATCCGAACTTCAACTAGAATTCAGAACTCATGTATTCGTTTCATCTGTTTACTAAGATTACGAGACCACGTAACTCCATTCAGAGCTGAACTAGGGTGGCTTGATATGCAGGACAGAAGAAAACTTCACCTTGCATGTTTTGTTCATAAAGTATTAGAAAAAGGAACTCCCTCGTATATTAGAAAAAAAATGTCATATAGGTCGGTTGTGCATGATGTAAACACCAGAAATAGAAACCTACTTGTAATACCCAGGCATAACACTGCTGCATTCAAAAGGTCATTTTCTCATTCTGCGGTAAAAATATTTAACTCCATACCAACTCCTATCAAGAACAAATCATCTTATGGATTTAAAAGAGCCTTTAAGGAATACCTTATGGTTCTATAACATTTGTGTTTTATATGTTGTAATTATATTAACGTTCTCCCTTTGCGCATTCTTTGCATTGTTTACATGTTACATTTTAGTTATTTGAACATACCTGTTACTCTCGTGACTGTTGATTATAATATATATATGTAGGCATTATACTGTATGAAATAATTTATTTGTAACTGGTACTCGGTTGAGTTGAGCAGCCTAACTGGACTTCGCCGAGGATGATTAAAATAAAGACATTTTATTATTATTATATTCATAGCACACGTATTTTTAACTAAATTATAGTTTAAAAAAAATAAAAAACACGCTTTTAGAGTTAATCAAACTGAAAAGTAAAAAATAATTCTTAAAATAAGAGTAAAATTACTAACAAAACAATTAATGAGCTCAAATTTTTCATTCCGAAACGCAGAGTTAGTTTAAAAATGCACCCCACGTTTTTAGAACAGTGACATTAATTTTCTCGTCAGTAGTTTTATTCTCATGTTAAGAAATAATTTTTTACTTTTTAGTTTGATTAACTCAATAGCATGTTTTTTAGTTTTTTTAAACTATAATTTATTTTTAGTTCGTTTTTTTTTCTCACCCTCTTGCCATTCATCCCTCGGCACGTTTCTCACCAGTATATTGGATTGGGTGAATTGTAATATGACATTGGAACTGCGCGCATGCGTAGTTCACGCACTGGTTCTATCTCTCTTACTCTCATGCAAAGGATCACTGAAGAAATTCATGAATCCTGGCGAAACTAATCAATATAATCGGGTATTTTGATCCGATTATTTCATTGTCGTCGGTCTTTCACTGATCTGATCGCTTAAAGTAGGGCAAAATCGAGGACAAAGTTACAAACAAACAAACATACCCGTGAAACTAATATAAGCGTGTTAAAAATACAGTCTCATTACTTTTTGTCCAGTGGTGTACAACTCTCTGGCAGATTTAATAATGGTAGGTAAAAATATAACACTTTACAGTTGGATTGATTATAATTGGTCTGGAACTTTTAAACACCATACAAATACAAATGTTACGTTTAAACTAACACCTTTATTAAAATTGATTTAGCCGTCTTTCAACTAAAACTATAACAGATTTACATGTTCAGTTTTTATCATACCGTTACTAAATGTACGTATAGTAAAAATATATGCTTAATATATTTTGTTTGATGAATGATTAAAGATGAACGAAAATAAAACAATACAATGTTAAAAATAAAAATAAATTAGTTGTTAATTACTTATTCATGAATACAAAACCATTCTCTACTACTACATCCCATGGCTTCCGGAATATATCAGATGGTAAATTTATACAATGAGTAGCTTTAAAGTCTATCATATAGTTTTTCGCCTGAAAAAAATATCCATTAATAATAAAGTAATAAATAATAGTTTAAAAAAACTAAGACAGCACATAAAAAAACCGAACTAAAAAATAAAAAATAATTTTACAATCAAACGCGTGGGGTGCTTTTTGTGATGTTTACATTTTCTTCTTGAGACTTTACTTTTACCAATATTTGTTTATTATCAAATACATTAATTGATGTAGCGCACCCCACGCTTTTGATTGTAAAATTATTTTTATTTGTTGGAGATTATATAAAGCGTGTAAAACCTGCGGAGGTATTAAAATTACTATGATTTAAAATGGTGATATGCGTTAGCGACATCTGTTGGAGAGTAGTTTAAGCGTCGCCATCAAATTTTTACTTCTTATGTCAGTCTTTTTAAATTGAATTCATGGGGGTTATCAGCCATTTTTATACAAAGTTTCAAGTCGATCCAATGTTTTTAAGTGGGTGAAAATCGTGTTCAAAAATTCCGTTACATAGATAGATAGATACAAGTCAAGCTAATATAAATCGTGTAATAAGATATTCGGAACATCAATGGAAAGTTTTTGGTGATCTGAAAATTGCAACGTTACTTTTAATCTTGCAACATTTTTCTCAATATCTACTACCATCACTGCATATTAAGCTTGGTTTTATAAAGCAGTATGTCGCAGCTCTCGATAAAAATGGCCTTTAGAAGTATACAAAGTTTCAAGTCGATCTGATGTTTTAAAGTGGGTGAAAATCGTGTCCAAAGATTCCGTTACATAAATAGATAGATAGATACAAGTCAAGCTAATATGAAGCGTATAAAAATGACTTTCTTAATAAACAACTGTTATTACAGTTACACCAATATTTTTGATTTCTTGGTTATTAGTACAAAATTACAGTTCAAACTGAATTTCCAACTTTTTGCAAATTTCAAAGTACCAACAGGTAAAACATAATTCAAAATTAGATGTTAAACTAATATTTTGTTTTAAAATTAAAAAGTAGCAATAATAAGAAAAGAAAGCATAACAAACTGCGAAATGCTGATTGAAGGTGAAAGAGTGGAACAAGTAAAAGAGTTTGTATACATGGGTTCAAATTTTACGAGAGATGAAAAGTATGACTGCGAAAATGAGTGAAAGGTGTAGAAATGGAAACAAATTGATGGGCCCTGCATAACTTTATAAGCAGCCAGAACGTGTAAAAAAGGGCACGACTGGCTGTGCATACATTAGTGCTGGTCCCTACGCTGATGTATGGTAGTGAATGTTGGGTTTGGCAGAAGAAGCATGAGAGTAAGATTAATGCTGTGAAGATGAGTAGTCTGAGAAGTATAGCTGGAGTGACTCTGATGGATAAAGTGAGAAAAAGTGTGATAAGTGAACTCTGTGGTGTAAAAAAAGATGTGGTAACAAAGATAGATAATAATACTAGAGACTCTGAAACTAGAAACATGGCAAATTCATTACTTTTTAAAATTAAGTCGTTACATTATTACATGCTATAATGTGTTAAAATTAATATATATCTAAAGTAAAGCTGTGCAGGAATCGGATACAAATATTATTTTAATGTTAAAACAAAACATATTTATATAATATTGGGTCAGATAAAGGTTTTAGTAATATTTTAAAAGAGGTAAAAAATGTTGCAGAAGATATCGCGATTGCGACCTTTCATTTCCGCTGGTTAATATTGGTAGACCCCGTTTATTTGAATACGAATGTAAAGATGAGGCTTTAAAAAATCCAGAAGACCAATTCAAAATTAATTTTTACTTTGTAATATTGGACACTGCATTATAAATAATAGAAGAAAGGTTCAAACAAATAAAACAACACACACAGTTTTCAATTTTCTCAACGACTTATTCCTTAAAACAGATAAATCAAATAGGTCTATAATATGTAAATCTGTGGAAAGTATGTTACATGATCCATTTAAAAATAAAAAAAATATTATAGCTGAAAATTTATGCGATGAAATTGACAATGTTGCACCCTTTATTTAAAAATGATTCAATCAATACCTTTTTACAAACAACTCATTTTTTTGTTTTCAAATGTAGTAATTGTCAAAAGAATTTTTTTAACATTATTTAAACAAAGACAAAACAAAATGATTAGCCATAAAACCAACCAGAAGAATAGGGCAAAACCTAACCATATTTCAATTTCCTAGGACACCAAATAAACATACATTCATATAGTCACGCCTTTTTCCCGTAGGAGTAGACAGAGACCACTTCCTTCCACTTGCTACGATTCTTACACACATCCTCTAATTTCATCAGTGCTCTCAAACATGCTCGTCGGGTGTTGGTACTCTTGACCTGGCCTTTCTTCAAATCAATGTTGATCTGATCGAAATATGTTCGCCGATGTCGACCTCTACCGACTTGTCCATTCACACTCGCCTTATAAATTTGTTTCGTCAATCTTCCTTCATCCATCCTTTCTACGTGTCCAAACCATCTAAGCATTCCTTTATCTATCTTTATAACCACATCTTCTTTTACACCACTGCGTTCTCTTATCTCACTATTCTTTAATTTATCCAACCAAGTCACTCCGGCTATACTTCTTAGACTGCTCATCTTCGCAGCATCAATCCTATTTTCATGCTTCTTCTTTCTGGCTGTTTATAAAGCTATGCAGTGTCCCATTCATCTGTTTTCCTGCAAACAGCCTTCGCTGAATGTCACTGTCATACTTTCCATCTCTCGTAAACTTTGAACCCAAGTACACAAATTCATTTACTTGTTCCACTCTTTCTCCCTTAATCAGAACTTCACAGTTTGTCGTGCTTTCTTCCCTTTCAAAACCATTACTTTCGTTTTACTTACATTTATTTCCATCTCTTTGATTTTTAGTGCATCATGCATGGCATTAACCATCGCCTGCAACTCTTCTTCAGATGAGGATAATATGACTTGATCATCGGCGTAAAGAAGGCATTTGACGATAAAATCATTCATTTTCAATCCATACGCACTCTCTTTCAAATCTTTAAAAACAATCGTCTATGTATAAGGTAAACAGCCATGGCGAAGCCACAAATCCCTGTCTCACACCTTTTTCAATGTTAAACCAGTCCGTGTAAGCTCCGTTTATCCTGACACAAGCAGTAGAATCATCGTAAAGTGAGTTCAGTGCTCGTATTAAACTACCGCTCACCCCATACATGGACAATGTCTACCACAATTCACTCCTCACCACTCTATCGTAGGCCTTATCCAAGTCTATAAAAACGCAACCTTCTGACTTCTAGCCAAGATTTTTTCGACTATACCTCATAATGAAAAGACCTGATCCATACATCTTCTTCCTCTTCTAAATCTTGCTTGCACATCCCATATCATCTCAGTTTCATTTGTTACTCTTTTAATCAATATCTTTGCATACAGTTTGCCGACTATGCTGAGTAAACTAATACCTCGGTAGTTCTTACAGTCCTGCTGCGAACCTTTTCCCTTGTAAAGCGGCACGATAACGGCCTTGTACCATCGTCTCGTACGCTACCCCTTCTCCAACAAAGGTTAAAAAGGCGGTACAGCAGATTAGTTACAACACTTTGTCCAGCCTTCAGCATTTGAACTGTTATTCTGTCGTACCCAGCAGCTTTACCCAATTTCATACTGTTTCAACGCTTCCACAATTTATGTGGCACTAATTTCACTTTCATTTCAACTATCACTTATGTCTCCGAATGGGAACTGTACTTGTGTATCCTCTTTCTCAAATAAACTTTTGAAGTATTCCTTCCATCTCTTTAATACGCATTCCTTTCCTTTTACCAAACCACTATCTTGGTTTCTGATTCTTTCCAGTTGCGAGGTAGTATTTTTACCTCTGGCTGTTTTTAAGGACTTCCAGAAGAGTTGAATATTGTTTTGAAATCGTCAGATAACCTATCAAATTCATCTCTATCACTCACCTTCTTTCTTGCCACAACCTCTTTTGCCACACCTTTTAACCTTTTATACTTATTCTTTTCCTTGTTTACATCCTCAATCGTTGCCTTTTGCGTTCTTTTATTGGATTTTGTAGCCAGCCAATCCAGCCAGACTGTCTTATTTTCTGACACTGCTTTTTGAACCTCTACGCACATTTTCTGTAACATGCATCCTTTTCTTCTTTTACTTACACCACTCAGTTCAATAAACGAGAACAACGAATAACACAAGAAGTACAGCGACGAATAATGGCCGGAAACAGAGCATACTAATCACTCCAAAATACGTTTAAGTCAACTATAATTAATTGAAACACAAAGATAAAGATCTACCAAACTATGATTAGACCAGTGGTGATATATGGAAGCCAAGCCTGGACACTGACAATAAAAAACGAAGAAAGGCGCCTAAGATTTGAGAGAAAAATACTCCGAAAAATCTTCGGTCCGATCCAAGAAGAAAAAGGATGGAGAATAAGATACAACCACGAACTAAGAGAACTTTATAAATCCCCAGACGTGGGGGGGAACATTCATCAAAATATTAAGACTGAAGTGGGCGGGACATATGATTAGAATGCCAAATAAAAGGACGATAAAAAGGATATATAAGGCACATTTCGAAGAAACGAGTACCAAGTGAAGACCTCAACGTCGATGGGCGGAGAACGTTGTAAAAGATGCAGCCGAACTCCTACGAGTGAGAATCTGGGAGAGAATAGCCATGAGCAGAGACGATTGGAGGAGGAAGATGGGGGAGGCCTGGGTCCAGTAGGACTGTATCGCCATGGAAAAAGAGAGAATGACTGTGACTAATGAGGAAAGAGGATTTTTTAAAATAAAAACAAGGAAAAAAAAGATGTGTGAACTATGTGCGCATATTAGAAGTAAAACTTCCAACGTTTAAACGGCTAGGATTAAATTCAATCATACTGAATATATAAGGAATATTATAAGGATTGGAATGAAATATTTATAGAACGACATACACTAGTGTTTGCATATGAATATTACTTTTAATTTATTTCTCTAATCTGTACATTACTGGGTGCTTCAATAGCCTGTACTTGGTGCAACAGCTACAGTTGATACAATTGGTTTATGGTAGCTAAAATGCGATAGATACATTCTTGATTCGATTGTGTCGAGATAACGAGAAAATACAGCATCTATATAGTTGTTCCTGATTTTGTTGTTAAAATATTCCGGTCATTAATCATTTGTAAATTCAGTTGCTGTTGTAGAAAGTCTACTATTTTATGAAAGTGTCCGATACAAAATTTACATTGAAGTCTCCAATTAGTATGAGAGGAAGAAGTTTCACTTCAATAATTATTTGGGATCCACAATGGGACAAGAAAGAAAGGCTTTCAGACTTATCTATTATCAGTGTCGAAAAGAACATTCTTGAAGATATAGATGTATCAGATAATATAACAGAATTTGCATTAAAAAAGACAAGAAACACAAAGATTATTTAAGCTTTTTGACTGATTTTTGAGTAATAATAATAATAATGTGTTGTATGTATTTAATGTAATGTATTCATTTGGTTATAATATCAACACATTAATAATTATTATGTTAGGGTATACAATTAAAATATAAAATGAATGTATCTCGATCAGATCGAAATTATTTTGAAGAAAGGCCAGGTCAAGAGTACCAGCAACCGACGAGCATGTATAAAGTGGAGAAAACGAAAGACGTGTGTAAGAATCATAGCAAGTGGAAAGAAGTGGTCTCTGCTAAGCATACATACATATAGTCACGCCTTTTTCCCGTAGGGGTAGGCAGAGACCATTTCCTTCCACTTGCTACGGTTCTTACACATATCTTTTGCTTCCTCTACTTTAATCAGTGCTCTTATACATGATCGTCGGTTGTTGGTACTCTTGACCTGGCCTTTTTTCAAAACAATGTTGATCTGATCGAGATATGTTCACCGAGGTCGACCTCTACCGATTTGTCCATTCACACTCTGCTAACCTACAGGAAAAAGGCGTGACTTTATGTGTGTATGTTAAAATAAAATACTAATAAAAATGTTTTTCTTCCTTACCAAAAACAAAGCCATTTGAGCCTTCTCTTGATCGTTCCAGTCCTCACCAATACTCATGGGATAACTTTTCGAATACTCAGATATGTACGATTGCAATTGTGAAACACACATTGCATCATCTATTGAATATTGTTGCAGAAAGATTTCTGAAAATTATTATAGAACAAATGCATAAATTTTAATCATTCTTGAGTTCTGGGTTAAATGATACAACGCAAATAAGTAATTTAAAAGTAAATGTTAACTTATTTACTCCAAGATGATCATGAAGTTTTAATTAACTATCTTTTTTGACTAACAAATATTTGTTTTTACACCGTAGAACAGTGGTTCTTAACCTTTTAGTGATGAGGGACCATTTAGATCATTTGGCTTGACATAAACCACCTACTGTTTGACAGTAACATAAAATATTATAAATTTACATAAGTTGTTCTATAAACAAAACACCTATATAATTATTAGAATCTAAGAGTATAATGTTTACAAAAATGTTACATAAATTACAAGTCTTAGTGTGACTTTTGTGACTGCATATTGTTTACCAACAGCTAAATCCTTGATTCAGTGCTATATTAGCCAAAAGCATGTCGGTACTGGCTTACAAACGATTTCGATGTATTTTTTTAAATTATCAAAAGCGCCGAGAATCTCCGTTCGTATAATAATGTAGTTCATCAAAAAGCCTTTGATAATGTCCAACACGACAAGCTAATCGAAATTTTAAAAGGTATGGGCTTAGACCAGAAAGATATTCGATGCATAGAGTTTGTACTGGAACCAAACGGCTAAAGTTAAATATTAATATCAGATATGCAGACGATGCAGTTCTGATCGCAGATAGCATACCAGATTTGCAAGCTATTGCCAATAGAGTGAACGCATACAGTAAGAATATGGGCTTGAATATGAATATGGACAAAACGAACTTTATGGTAGCGACTAGAAACCCACATATATTTTTCAACAGCATGTTAACCATTGACTAGGCACCCATTGAACGAGTAAACAGGTTCAAATATCTTGAAACTTGGCTCCATGAGGACTGGGAGTCTGGAGAGGAGATAAAGTGCAGGATAGAAGCCACCCGCACGGCATTCTCGAAATACCGTTTCGTATTGACTAATAAAGAATTTAACTTAGATCTTCGAATTCGATTTGTCAAGTGCTATGTGTGGTCAATGCTTCTATGTGCCGTGGAATCATGGACCCCGAAGGTCGAAGCCATGAACAAACTGGAGGCCAATAAGAAGTGGCTGTATCGTCGCATATTTAAAATCCCATAGACCGATAGAGTCACAAATGAAGAAGTTTTGCGCAGAGTGCACGGAGAACGCGAGCTACTATTGACAATTAAAAAAAGAAAGACCTCATATCTTGGACACATTATGCGCCATGAAAAATACCAGAGGCTGCAATTAATAATCGAGGGCAGAGTTGAGGGTAGAAGAGTCGTTGGCCGGAAGAAGATGTCATGGTTGCGCAATATAAGACACTGGACGGGTTTGCGCACTGTCGATGAACTAATTCACACAGCTACAGACAGGGAGAAAGTGAGAAATGTGATCGCGAACATTCAGTAACAGATATGCATCAGAAAGAGAAGAATACCTGATACAGTCAGTGGAGTCTCACAGTAGACCTTGAGGTTTCAGGCTCATAACCTCTCCATAAAGAATATTCCCTGCCTCAAGAAAAAAAAAATTCGGTTTAAATCGGCACTCAACAACCGCTTATTTTGGGAATAAAGTGAGGACCAATGAGAAGTCTCTTTCTTTAATAATTCATCTACAACACTGTGTGTATAGTTTTAAGTAATTATCCTAAATACCATTGTTTCAATACCCTGTTAGAAAGAATTTGTATGTTTTATTTGTAGCAATAAGAATATTTAAAAAAAAATTATATCAGAAATGTTGTCAATGAAAGGATTACTGACCAATTGAGTGTATTATTTAATAATTGTATGATTACTACACAAATCACTTCGGGTGGTTTCAGGGACTGCCGATTAAGAACCATTGCCATGGAACGGTATAAGTATGTTTGAATAAAATTATTCTAGCGTAATTTTAATGATTATTTTGATAAAATCTTAAAATATTTTTAAATATTATTGAATTTGCTTTGTTGGAGATGTAAAAACTAATTTTTAATGTTAGGACATCAAGTTAAACATCAGTGTTATTTAGTGATATACTAAAATGAATAAATACACAAAACATACCTTGCCCTCCCTGAGAAACTGATAAGTAGTCACGAAGTATCTGAATTCGTACATCATCGTAAACGCAAGGATAACGGTGACGTAAAAATTTCAACAATAAATCATTTATTCTGTTTGAAGAAACGTCACCTGGTCTAAAAAAATAAAAATTATTAAATTCACAAATGTGGCGCAAAATTATAAAATTCTGTGTAGTACTTGTTATTAGCAGAAGAAAACGTGCAAGGAGGTTCGCAATTTGTCTTGTGTCATGTTAGTAATGTAAAACTTTGATAACGATTAAAAAACTCTAATGTTGGGACATCTTAATTTTTTGACTATTTAGTGAGTAGCTACATTAAACAAGTTGAGAAACGATGGTCTAAGATTCCACATGGATTTGTTCTAACATGTCTCAATATATACATACATACATATAGTCACATCTTTTTCCTGTGGGGGTAGTCAGAGACCAATTCTTTTCACCTGCTACGGTTCTTACAAACGTCTTTCGCTTTTTCTAATTTTATAACCGCTTTCATTCATGCTCGTCGGTTGCTGGTACTCTTTAGCTGGCCTATCTTTAAAACAATTTCGATCTCATCGAGATAAGTTCGGCTATGTAGATCTCTACCGACTTGCCCATTTACACTTGCCTCATAAATCTGTTTCGTCAATCTTCTTTCATCCATCCTCTCTACGTATCCAAACCAACCAACCAACCTTTTACACCGCAGCGTTCTTCTTCTGCCAAACCCAACATTCACCACCATACATAAGTGTAGGGACCAACACTCCTCTATGCACAGCCAGACGTGCCTTTTTTGACATGTCTCAAACAGAAATTATCCGAAGCATGCGCATTTGCGTTCAGGCACAATAAATCCCTCGTTTGAAACTACTAGTCAAAATGAATTTTTATTTGAAAACTGACTGGAAATAGTTTCAACGATTTTGTTACGATGTTCGGGTTGTGACATTTGCATATGGATATTATTTCTATATGTTTGTTTTATCGACGAAGATAGGCTCGTATATTTGCTGGTTTTATTTAACTTTTGTCGAACAGTGGTGCACATCACAATACTCCAAATTAAAAGAACATGAGATTTTCACAGTTTTTTGTTGTTTATTATATTTTATATTTTTCCAGGACTAACCATAATTTCCCACATTTTTTTAAAAAATGTATCACCATCAACCCGCTCTTCTCCTATACATTTTATGACAATCAATTAAATTAAAAAAATAGTATATCACATCCGTCAGGTCATCTAACATTCTTGCCGTGGGTTGTATACTATTTTTCTTGCTCTTTAAGCCAAAAGTAAAGTTAAATAATTAATATTAAAATAGTGTATGATATCTCACTTGCTTCAGACCACAACCTGGCCATCTCATCAAGTGTGTAGCGCGCTCCATTTTTAATCCATTAATATTTTTTTTTATTATATTGTTTTATTTTTACCTAACAATTTAGCTGTTAGGCATTGTTGATTTTTTTTAGGATACAAGACTACGTTTAACCAAATGAATACACAAGTTCTGTATACTGCCGTCGTACCCAACCATACACTCTGGTGAGAGCGCGCTTTACTTCAAACTGTCCGCAACAGTAAGCAGGTCACAAAAGTCCATTTTTTGGGACTAATATGCGGACGGAAAGACCGTACTTTTAGCTTGGGGAGCAAGAAAAATAAATAACTGAAACCCGATTGTAGCGCTACCTACCGGGTCCAATTGTGAATATAAACCATTCAGGGACCTGCTCAAACATACACTATTTTTTTTATCAAAATCGGTCCAGCTGTTTAGGAGGAGTTCAAGTGACGTACACACGTACAGAAGAATTATATAATATTATCTAATGATAATTTTGTTCTAAATAAAAAGTTTTTAATGGTAACATTATCTGTAACTGCCACGTAAGAAAAAGCGTTCTGGCAAAAACTCGTTTGCTAACAGTTTTTGAATAGAACATGCACACTAAAGCAGTACAATAAACTGGTGTCAAACCATCAAAAGTATTATGTCAGAACAAACCAATTAATAACTTTCTAAAACATACCTTAAACATATTACTTCATCATCGGCTCTCCTTATTAATAATACTGGTCCGGGGTAGCGTAGCAGCTGCTCAACAATATTAAGATCAATGTGATCTTTAATAGCTAATTTAACTATTGAATCTAGCCAAGAAGGCATGGTATTGAGAGCCAGAGGTAAGACATCATCAAAAGTAGCATCCAAAACCTAAAGTGAAAGAAGTGAAAGTTGGGAATTTACACACGTCTTCTGCTTCTTCTACTTTCATCAGCACTTTCATACATGCTCGTCGGTTGCTGGTACTCTTAACCTGGCTTTTCTTTAAAACAATTTTGATCTGATCGAGATACGTTCGAACCTCTACCGACTAATACCGACCTCTTCTTTCATCCATCCCCTTTAGGTATCCTACTTATCTAAGCATACCTTTATCTATCTTTGTTACTACATCTTCTTTCACATCACAGTGTTTCCTTATCACAATATTCCTCACTTTATCCATCATAGTCACTTCAGCTATACTTCTCAGACTATTCATCTCTGCTGCATTGATCTTACTTTCATACTTTTTTGCCAAACCCAACATTCACTATTATACATGAGTTTAGTGATCAGCACTCCTCTATGCACAGCCAGTCGTGCCTTTTTTGACACGTTCTGGCTGCTCATATAGTTATGCAGGGCCCCATTCATGTTTCCTTGCCAACATCCTTCAATCAATATCAGTCATACTTTCCGTATCTCATTAACTTTGTACACAAGCTTACAAAGTCTTTTACTTGTTCCATTCTTTCACAATCTCTTTTATACTAATTTTACTTTCATCGCACTCATGTGTATCCTCTTTCTCAAATAAACTTTCGAAGTATTCCTTACATCTCTTTTGAACGCATTCTCTCCTATTACCATACTACCATCTTGGTTTCTGATTTTTACTTTTCCGAACCGGGTAAAAAAGAAAAAGTATTGGTTTAACCCAGAAAATCAAAATCGCCAAAACCAAGTGCACTGCATGTTTCATGGCCCCACGCGTCGAATGACACCATTTTCAGCGTGACGGTGTTTCAAATTGTGTGTGTGTGTTGCAAAATCTTGTGGGCACGATATCTTAAGACAGAGAGGCGGTAGGTCACTAAAACTTACAGGCTAGAAGTTTTGCCCGAAGGACAAGACCGAGTTCGAAGATGGGCCATAACGGTACATTCCTTCAGGTAGCTGCCGTACAAGGTGATCCTCAAATTTAAAGGGCTAGAGCTAGAATGATGATTTTTTTCGAACCGAAGGGTAAATAGAAAAGAGCCCTAGCTTTGGAAAAGTTAGTTTTGCTACGGCAATTCTGTTTATTTTCAGTTGTGATGTCGTATATTTACCTCTGACTGTTTTTATGGACTTCAAGAAAAATTTAATGTTGTTCCGGATAACCTATCAATTTCATCTTTATCATTTTTGCCTCAACCTCTTTTGCCACACCTTGCCTTTTGCGTTCTTTGATTGATTTTTGTAGCCAACCAATCCAATCAGGCTTTCTTTCTTTGACACTGCTTTTTAAACCTTTACATACATATTCGTTAACTTACATCCTTTGATTTATTTACTTAAACCACTCACTTCAATAGCAACATCCACGATTCCTTTAACTTTCTTTGTTAATACAACTTCTTTCACACCAAAGCGTTCCCTTACCACACTTCTCATCTCCGCAGCAGTGATCTTACTTTCATGCTTCTTCTGACAGACAAAAAAAATTATCGGGTTAAATTAATATGAATCGTTTTAGGTGATGTTATGTCTCGAACTTACCAATCCTTTAATGTTGGGATAGTTCATAGCAGCCCATGATGCTGCATATCCTCCAATACTCCATCCAAATATGATTATATCTTCTGTTTTGAAATTTAGTTTTTGTTCTGCAAATTGCATCACTGCATGTATGGCATTTTGTTCTTGAGAAGGGTATGGCCAACCCTTAAAGAACAGTAATGTGTTTTAAAACTCATAAATATTATTACAACGAGTTACTTTATTTTAAAATAAAAAAAAAGAGCCTAGCTGATGTGAAACATCTAAACTATTTTGTGTACAAAATATGCATGGTTTACTAAAAAAACTTAATACTACTGCTGAATACCACTTAATATAAATATGATACATATTCTTCATACTTTTCTTTGATATTTTAAAGTGAGTGCTAAAGTAATGAATATTTGCGACTAACAATTTCAAACGAAAACGATAATAAATATTTAATAAAGCCGGCAATTCACGATCGGTCCATACGTCCAAATGGAGTGGTGTCACCCTAAAAACTTACCGTGAGTGGGAAAAACCAAATGGATGCTGTGGAGTAACAAGAGCCACGTTCTTTGGGGTTTAACACATAATACTCCTATAAAGCCAGTCGGGATAGGAAAAAACATTCCAACATTACGGTGCCGACTGTATTTATTCTCTCTCTCCTCCGAGGAAAATCTTCCGTGCTGCGCACGCTTTGGCAATTCTTGCATATGCAGAACAGAGTTAATCGCTCGGAAGAAAGAGTATGAGACACTTTCTGTCTCACTTTGATCGAACTGCTTTCACTTATAGGGATTGTTCATAGTATTACATATATGGAGTTTAGGTGATCCAAAAAGTGTGAACTGATCCACTTGCGCCTGCGCAAACGTGTTTTCTTATAAAGCGTGTTGTCTTAGTTTTTAAACTATTACTTATTCGTTAAGATCTCATTTTTTAGTAACTACAGCCAAAATTTGCCAATGTAATCTGGGTCGGTCGGAAGAGTAACGGTCACCACGCCAGCAGCCGTTTTAACTCTCACCCGCGGCATTGGATGTTTCACATCAAAATGTGTTAATCCATATCATTTGAAAAAAAACTGACACCCCTGGTTAAATCACTTTACGGGAGAGGTAGAAACCGAAATCAGTAATACACATGCAGCTACTTGCAGAAGCTATCACATCTTATTCTATTGGCAATGTCAGACCAGCGATACGATATCTGGTGGACAAATCTGAACTATAATTAGTCATTAGTCCGGTTTATTTACGTAAGAGATAGTACTTTGCTTTCATCAATTATTATGGTATTTTTGATTGATTTGTAAGTACCAATGAGTTGGTATTGTTCAGTGTAATTCCTGGAAGAAAAAAATCCTGAACTTTCATTCCATTTGTTTTCAAAAACCGGGAAACGAAAGGAATTGTTGCTAATTTTGAGTCAGGTCTCAAAATCCTCCATACGGTTTCCTGATTTAATAGAGATAAAAAATAATATGCCCAAGTGTTTTGAAGGTTTTCAGGATGTTTGAATTGTTCTGGATTGTAAAGTAATACATATTCAGAGACCAAAATGCTTATGTTGCAGTATAAAATTTTACTCCCAGTATAAATCCAACGAAACAGAAAAGTTTATGACAGGTATATCACCTATTGGAATAATTACTTTCATTAGTAAACCATATGGAGGTCGTGCATCTGATAAGTTGATATTTGATCAAAGAAATTTAATCACAGAATTGACAGGATCAGTTGATGCAATTGTGATAGGCAAAGGATTTATGATTGATGATTGACCCCTTTCCTGACAGATAAAAAACAACTGAGTACTGAGGAAGCCTTACTTAATTCAAAAATAGCTGCAACTCGTGTATATATTGAGAGAGAAAATCAAAGAGCAAAGTTTTCAAAATTTTGAATGGAAAACTGCAGTGGTCATTAATTCCCATGATTCATCATATTTTCTGTATTGCCTGTGCTGTCATGAATCTATCAAGCCCAATTTTAGCAGACAAGTTTTTATGCTGATTTTTTCCACCATATAGATAAAAATGTATGTAATTTGCAATGTAGGTGAGTGCAATATATACTGTTTACTGACTGTTTATAGTTCGACATTTGTCCGACCTTAAAACGTGATTACGTGGTTTTATTTCATCAGATATTAAATTTTTCTGTAGTTCCAATAATAATTAATCATTTTATTTTTAAATGAGAAATAAATAATCCTTGATTAAAGATATGCATGATACTTTTTTATTTGACAATTCAACTTATGTATAAAAAACCGCATATGCCACAGTGCAATTTTCAATTATTTATTTGTTTATCAATGATTGCAGTGTTGGTTGCCAAAATAAATAGTTTGACATTCTTGTCAACAACTTGAGTTTCTAAGCACACGATTCAGTGAGTCTACGAACGCCAAAATTTTTAATCCACGATAAATGCTCTACAGTGCCTAGTTGAAAGCATTGAAAAAACATACGCGAAAAAAGAAATGGCTCTTTGTGCCTTCATCGACATAGAGGGTGCTTTTGATAACTCCTCGCATGCCTCCATAACCAGATCACTCGAGGAAAGAAATATAAACGCCTTACTGATTAAATGGATACAATATATGCTGAAAAGCAGAATCATTGTGGCGACTCTTGGGGGAGAGACAGTTAAGATAACAGTAGAAAAAGATTCCAAGGGGAAGTTTTATCACCTTTGCTGTGGTCACTGGTTGCAGACAACCTGATAGTTAAGCTACACGACTCTGGTTTTACGACTCAAGGTTACGCCGATGCAAGAAGCCCTAAACACAATCAGAAGCTGGTGCGCAAAGGAAGGACTAAATGTCAATCCTAGCAAAACAGTGCAAGTTCCATTCACCAGAAGGCGAAAGTACGAACTTAAAGCCCCAACTCTGAATGGAATTCAGCTTACTTTTTCCAAAAGTTAAATATTTGGGCGTAATAATCAACCATAAACTGACATTGAACAGCCAACTTAACCATTCTTTCCAGAGCTATAGCGGCAAGCTGGACATGCCGCAGAGTCTTTGGCAAACTATCATTAAACCCATGGTCACCTATGCTTCATTGATATGGTGGCCAAAAATGCAACAAATTTCGGCACAAGCCAAGCTGCAGAAAGTGCAGCGGCTAGCTTGTCAGGGAATCACAGGGGCAACATTCACGTGCCCTACTGCAGCCGTAGAGGTAATGCTGAACCTTCCACCACTGCAATTATGTGTAATGAAAGAAGCAGCAAACAGTGCCTTCAGACTGAGCCAGACAATAAATCTTAAAGCAGGAAATCGGATTGGACATTTGAAGATTTTGGAAAATATTTCCCTAGAATCCATGTCAAAGCCGACAAATATTATGCCAGTTAGGTACGACTTCGAAATGCAGTTTGAAGTGGTCATTAACAACCACCAAGTTTGCACAGAGAACGGACCTCAACTAGGAAGGGATGCTTTAGTATGGTACACTGATAATCCAAGATGGATGAAAGTGTTGGAGTGGGCGTTACAGGGCCAAATTTTAGGCACTCAAAACCCCTAGGTAACACCCCAACCATCTTTCAAGCAGAATTACATGCCCAGGAGTGCATCGAAAGGAACACTCGAAGGGCAGAAAGCCAAGCAGCACTAAATGCTATGAAGTCATACTCTTATGAGTCTAAGCTGACTTGGGACTGTAAACAATCCCTGAGACAACTGGCAGCAAACAATAAGGTTACTCTGATGTGGGGTCCAGGTCACAAGGGAGTTAAAGGCAACGAAAAAGCTGACTGCCTTGCCAAAGAAGGAGCAAATACACAATTTTCTGGCCCAAAACCCTTCTGTGGACTTTCCAAAGCCCACTTGAAAGAAGAGGTTCGACGCTGGGAAACAGATGAAATGAAATCTCACTGGCATAAAGTGCCAGGACAAAGACAAGCGAAAGGGCTGGTGGGCCTTTCACCAAGGAAAGCCTAAACAGCTTCTCGAGTTGGGCAAGAAAGACTTGAAACTGGTGACGGGACCCCTCACTGGACAATGACCTCTGAGGTATCACCTGAAAAAGATGGGCAAAACAGAGAGTGATAGTTGCCGCTACTGCGAGAACTTCGGTGAAACTGCAGAACATTTTCTCTGCGAATGCCCAGCGCTTTTCTGCCTTTCGATGTTAGAATCTTAGCCCCCAGGAAACTGGGGCCCCAGGGCCTCATATAGATTAAGGGTTATGCACAAAAGATCTGATAGGTCAAGAGGCGAGAGCTTGAGAGGCAGCACCCTTAAATCTACAATCTGGTCAAATTATTAATACCTATGTGCCTACTAATACAGTTGCGACGCAATCATCAATCTGTTGACAATTTTCTACGTTTTGCGATGCAAAAAGATATATATTTGAGCCAGATACTTCCATCGAGAAATTGAATGTAATATTGCAAGGCAAGATTAAGCATTTAATATGCGAAAAGGTAACGGAGAAGACTACAAAGAAGCGGTAGTTAAAACAATTTGGAACACCACCGTTAAAATGCTACAAAGTAAACATTATAACGAATTCAATATTGTATTTAACCCTTTCACCGACGTTCAGTTTAATTTATCACGAGCTGCACGTAATGCTAAACGTAAAATCCAACAAGCACAACCCGAAAAGAGAAAATCTAGTGCATCAGCTCTTAATAAATCTGAAGTATTTGCAATGGCCAGATTATAAGACGAAAATGAACCAGAAGGACTTAAAAACAAACTTTATCACATTTTGGCGTTTGAATTAGCTTGGTGCGAAGGAGAAGCAGCATACTGCAAAACCACTTATTTCGTATTTGAAATTGAAATAATGGAAAAGAATTTGGACGTATCGAGTATAATCCTCTATTTTCGAAAACGAAACAAGGCGGTAACAAGCAATTATGTGACAGAAAATGGATTACACCTAATATTTTAGAGGAAGATATTTGCCCAATACTTTTATTTAAAAAGTAAATGGAAAAACGAGACACTTTTATAACATTGGACAGATCATTACTTACACTAAATTCCTTTTGGAAAAAGGAAAATTCTAAAGGTTGTTACAAGAATGTGCCGATTGTAATTAATGAAATTTTCAAATGGACTAAATGCTCAGCACAATGCATTGGTATAGATGTTAAACGTGTCAAAATTACAAATCATTCAAATCGAGCAGCAGCAGTTAGCGAATTAAGTAAAAACGGAATTGAAGAACAAGCTCTAATAAAAATAACAGGACACAGCAATTCATCATCAATAAAACCATACTTACAAGTTGACAAAGAGTATCATTCAAGCATTATTCAATCAATCCGTTTGGAATAAGAAAAAACTTCAACATTTACTAAAGAAACGATTAGCTGTGGCACCCGCAGCGACATCACTGTTCCTAGTATGAATTTCAATACCTGCGTTTTTAATAATTGTACATTTAAATAAAAATGTGTTTATTTTTAATGTTTCATAAATAAAGTTTGCATTGATATGTTTTTAAATTTCTTATTCATTAAATTGTCCTGCTGAATTACACTCGATGTTTATATTGATATCAGGTAAATTTGTGTTGTTCAAATTCTAAACTGTTTTCTTTAGCAATTTGACTCGAAAAATTGTCAACCTTCGGTGTCGCGTTTTTAATAGTTGAGTTTTTTTCGTCTAATAGCTAGGCAACAGTTTCTCATTAAACAACCCAAATTTATCCGATAAAATACAAACCTCTCGTGCAATTATAAGTGAAAATGATATAGATTTTGGTTCTGGCCTAGTGCTGTTAACAAAATACTGGTATGTATATTAGGGTGGATTGGTTGTATACTAAAAAAAAAACAATATTTGATAATCTTATTGCTTGCTGCAAAGTCGGTGCTCTGTGACCATAAGAATAATCTGGCAAAATTCGGGACAAAAATATTAACAGCGAGTACTGCCCCAACTCGACTAAAAAAAAAATTGCCAGAAAAAAATATTTGCTAATCTTATGTGCTTGCTGCAAAGTCGGTGCTCTGAGACAATAAGAATGTTCTGGCAAAATTTGAGACAAAATATTAACAGCGAGTATTGCCCCAACTCGATTAAAAAAAAACAGTGCTAAAAAAAATATAGTTTTGAACACTTTTTTGCCGGGAACTTAATGGATTTACAAAAAATAATTGCAGTTGGCTGTGACGGTACTGTGACGAATACCGGCGAAAAAGGTGGTCTAATACGACTTTTGGAAGTGCAAATGAAAACACCACTGCAATGGTTTATTTGCCTCCTGCTCGCTAACGAACTTCCACTGAGGCATCTCTTCGACCGTTTGGATGGAACAACAAGTGGTCCACGAGCTTTTGCTGGGCTTGTTGAAAAAGCTTTACAGAAATGCGAAGATCTACCACCGGTAAGATTTAAAAAAATTGAATGCGACTTATCCTTTGTTATAAGCACTGATTTAAATACAGATCAGCAATATCTATTAGATATTTGTTGAGCAATCAATTTGAGAGATTGTTCTACTAGCTTAGCAAATCGTAATCCAGGAAAATTAGTTCGCTCAAGATGGTTAACCGCAGGTAATAGAATTTTGCGGTTATATGTGGCAACTGATAGTCCTTCTGAAAATCTAGTTACTCTAGCAAAATTTGTCATGAAAGTTTATGCACCTATGTGGTATCATATTAAAACTAAACCATCTTGTACCAGTGGATCAAAAAATTTGCATAATTTAATAGTTCCATCTCAGTATCTGCCACAAGAGCTGAAAGATATAATCGATCCAGTTATCCAACGAAATGGATTCTTTGGCCATCCTGAAAATATTTTGTTATTGATTTTACACGAACATAAGAGAGCATTGAGACGTATTATGAACGCTAGAAAAAATTTAACAACAGGGAATGTTCCAAACTCTGTAAGAATATTTACTTTGCCGAAATTTAATTTTGAAGCAAAATATTAAATTGGCTTGGTAGATTGGCAAAATATTGAACTCATTGAACCTCCAGTGACAAAAGCTTTAACAGATCATGAAATTTTAAATTGCATACAACAAAAAACTATTGATCTAAAATCTAAATAAACTACTTCCTATTGTAAATGGCTTTCCATGTCACACTCAAGCCTTAGAGAGACACGTGAAAACTGTAACAGAAGTATCAATAGCTGTATGTGGTTTATCAAATAGAGACGGTTTCATAAGAGCGAAGATCGAATCAAGGAGAATAGTGCCTTCGTTCAATACAAAAAAAATATCAAGCTGCTGACTACCATCAATTATACGATTGTAGTACCTTTATGAATTTTTAGTTTAGTTTAGATTTCTGTTTAAATGTTCTGTTTGTAATAATTTATTTATAAAATAAAATTTTAATTTTTTTCGTGAAAAATATATTTACTTTCTTTTACCACCCCTGGGGCAGTAGAAAATATTAAGATAAAAATTTGAGATTTTGTTTCTCGTAACATCTTATCACAGAGCATCTATTCCACACCAAGCAGTTTCCAAATTAAAATTTTCGTATTTTTGATCCACCCTAATGTATATAATAAACCATACATTTAATTTATTCTTAATTTACCGTGCTCTCTGCAAATCCTGGATGATTCCAACCCAACACTGAATAGCCAGCTTCAATAGGGGTTGTCATAACACCTATTTCATAAAAGCCTGCATTTCCCTCACAACAAATGACAAGAGTATTCCCATTTGGTGATGAACTTCTTTTATCAACAAACATTGTATCTATATAATTCTTATCAGCTGTTTGAAGTTTAAATCTTTCACCTCTATAAAGTTCTACCAATTTAGATCTACCTTGCATAAGACTCTGTTCTAAAAATATAATAAGTATTTATTTTGCAATGAATTTTAAGATATTAAAATACAATAAATGTTTACTATTCAGTATTCCATTGCAAGGAATAATTCTGAAAGTTAGATTCTGATAGGAAGTCTTACCTAATATCATCTGTAGAAATCCGATTGTTCCAGGATAGATTAAACGTATACCAAAAGTGTGAATGGCAAGGTAAGCAATAATTTTATAGGGGACTTGCACGAGCCAGTTTATGAAATTACTATAAGTACGTTTTTTGGGAATAGATTTTGACATCTCTCTAAGACCAAAAAAAAATGAATACTTATCTTTTAATAATACAATAAATATTTAAAATAATATGTACAACTTGCATCAATATTAAAATTCATTAAATTACACTTTCCCTAACAATTTTAATAAAATTACTCATTTTATTTAATAAGGTATCTTTTTCAATAAAAAATTGTAAAAGATAGCAGGTGTATGAAAAAAAAAGCAAGGATAATTATTTTGGTATCCTTATATGTGTATATCATGAGCAAATCACATATTGAATTGGTTGTTTACAAAAAAATGATGTATGGTAGGATAACACAAATATATAGAGTGACTTATATTTTCAACGTAGACCTTTGCAGGTCCAAAGGGAAAGGATATTGACAAGTAAAAGGCGTGTAGTTATTATAATATTATTAAAAATAATCTTCAGCATTTTAGAACAAATTAGATGTCACAAAAATTCTTTTCTTATTTTAAAGATGCCCAAGATGACAAAAACCAGCAATAATAATTATCGAATAAGTTTAACATGAAAAAAATGTTATGTTATGTCTTCCTCTTATTAGAGTTAGTTTTAAGTTAGATAAATTCAAATGTATAATATATTTTTGTATATCCGTTATAAACTGTAATAGTCTTTTGAGATGATAGTAATAGTAAATAGTTAAACATAATTGAATACTTCTTTATATTAAATTTAAACAATATGAGCAGATAAAAGTTAACTTTATTCCAATCTGAGTCCATCTATGTCATCTTCAGATTCATTAGTAGTATCTTCGCCTAGATCCACAATTACGGGTTCGATGGTAATTTCAATGCAATTATCAAGATTCCACTTATTCTGCTCTTCTTTCACTACATGTTCGATACATTTTATCCACGACTGTGAGGTTACTTTGTTGATGGCACTACTAAGCAGATTTTTTACGTCATTTAATTTGAAAGTAACATTGTTCCTTGCTACTTCATGTTTTATCTAAGCCCATACAAGTTCTATTGGATTTAACTCACAGTGGTAGAGTGGTAATCAAAGTACAATTACGCCACGTTCTCGCGCCATTTCATCTACTACATATTTGATATATTTATTTTTATGCCATTGTGCCAAGTTTAGTAATTCGACTTTTAAAATTGGTTCATTAAATTTAATATTTTTCTTAGCAAGCCAATCTACTTCAGGAACTTTTTTCAAAATACTACATAATGTTACTACCTCACTAAAATTCATATTTTGTTCTCTGGCTCCAAGTCCTTTAAACACATTTCTGATCATGGTTTTTTCTTCGGTTATTAAATTGTGACATTTCCTTTTGATATCCGGTTTACTATTACTATTCTCACTCATATTTATTATTTGTCACCAAATTTAATTGAAGCTAAATTACTGCAATTCACATTTCTAATTATATCAAAAATCAACGAAAAAATAGAAACAATGTTTATTACAAACTTCAAAAAATATACAATAAAAACTAAACGTAAAAACGCCTTTCCCTAATAATACAAAAAAAAATCGGTCTGAGTTTTAAGAAACCCTTGCAGCACGTTTATAAAAATTCCTTGGTGATCAAATCCAAGACAAAAACTACCTATTAAATGGCGTTGTTGCCAATAATGTAGCTTTAATTTGCGACGTCATTGTTGATCTTGTCTATTATCTACTGTTAGAGAAAGATATAACTACAACCATACAGATACCTTCAAGTTGAATCATACATGCTGATAAAGTTTCATTTTGCATTGAACCCATAGACCTATTATCAGAGGAGACAGAACTATTTACTTTTAAACACGATCATACATCCCCACTTTCTGGTCGACTGTATCATCTTGATACGGCCGACTGGAATGTGTTGTGCTATGATGTTGCCTGCTCTCCAGTTATAGCAAGAGATTTGTGTTTTTTATTGAATCGTCCATAGTATTTGTTGATTATATTTGCAACAATATTTTGACCATAATGCTATCTCTTATTAATATTTCATGAATTATAACAACATGAATAATACCACCCATTTTATGGAATGTTGAACCATTGAACTATTTCATTCCATTAGATCATAGAAATGTGTTGCTCAATAAGCGACAACGCCGCACGGCTTGTCTCAATGGTACCACGTGCAGAGATCTTTGTTTACTATGAAATCTGACAGTTTCGGCTATCATTAGTAGCGTTGTTGCCTAAGTTGTTGCAACGAGATTTTGGAGTATTATCGGTGAGTTTCAGCATATTATTGGTAAAATTCAGTAAAATTTAGTGGAAGAAATGATTCGTCATTGCCAAGTGTGTAAAAAACCGGACTATTTAAGCACCAGTTTATTTTCACAAGTAAGTTGGAACATCTCATTGTTTACTATATTTCCATCCAGAGGTGTAGCGATGACGATTTTAATATCAAAAAAACAGGTATTATTTTGAGGCGTAAAACACGAATCTGAAAACCAAACGATGTGGAAATCAATACTTTTTGAGATATTCTCAAAATAGGTCATCACCTATTTCCCTGTTATTCAGCAACACTTATTTAGTGGTATTATCCTTCTTTCGTTGTTATTTGAAGAACTATATACCTTCCTGATCCATTCTATAGTAGTATTTCATAAGAAAATCTATACATCACCTCAAATTTAATCCAATCCAGAAATCAAGGAGTCACGGAACCCTGAGAATAATATTTTAATCTTTTCCTTTAGGTTACTTAGCTGTTATTAAATAGTTTTAACATTAAAATTTAAAATACATCATATTTTATTTGTCCAATTAATATTAATGATAATTATTTAAGTTTTTTTTTCATTTCAGTTAGGTAAATTTATTTTCAGTACTTTAATTTGATAAAATAATTTAGTTTAACGGACATCAGAAAAACTGTTTGTTGTTAGCAGCCCTTGAGTTGGAATAATTTAGTTTTATAAATGTAACTAATAATATTACACACAATTGGCTTTAGAAATGAAACTTTAATTTAACACAAAATTGTCGCCTAACATTTGGGGAATTAATAAGTTTTTTAAAATTGGCACCCCACTTTTGTAACTTAAGAACAGTTTAGTTAGGGTAACACAATTTGGCGCCCAACTTTTGGGGTTTAGAAAAATACTTTTAGTATGCTACAACACTTCAATTTGATAAAAAACTGAGTATCACCTATTCATAAATATATTCTCATAAAAAACTAAATATTACCCAATAGATATATTCTCATTTTAAACAAACAGCACGTCACTGATTACAAGCGTGGTCGTAACTCCACAATAATGTTACAGCGTTGCCAACACGTGGACAGGACAAAAAAAAATCGAGTGGTATTCTTTGTCATACTCATGGCCACTCTCGTGTAATCATTGCAACAAAACAAACAGAGTTTTATGAATGGAATGTTGCGTCTCCTCTGGATGATAGGTCTATGATTGAACCCTTCATTGCTTAGAGGAAATGTGAAAAGTAAAAATAAACCAGTCAAATTAAAGAAAATATTTCCACAAAATGAGACCTGTTCGGAAAGTAAATGATAAACAAATAAATTAGTTATTCAAAAAATATTTGGAGAGTGAGTAAAAGAAGGTTTTTGTAAAAGATTAAACAGTTTTTGTTAGAACCTACCTACTTTATTATTAACTAATACTGAATCTACTAGGTGGCCTATATCATTCACCTTCCAGCTCTGATGCAGTCTTTTTAGATACCTTAAAAAATATTTTCAATGTATTGTTTAAAAGTAATGTAAACTGTATCCTACTTGGTGATTTTAATCTGGATTTTTTGAGCAATAACTTTTACACCCGCAAAAATAAAACAATGTTTTTACAATGTGGTATCGAGCAAGTAATAACCGAACCTACTAGAGTCACGAAAGATAGTGAAACTTTAATTGATCATGTACTTGTTAATAACGATCTTCCTAAATGCTGAGTTCATTCAACTTCAAAGTTGAGTGATCATTCAATAATATCTATCAGT
This sequence comes from Agelastica alni, assembly GCA_950111635.1. NCBI lineage: Eukaryota > Metazoa > Arthropoda > Insecta > Coleoptera > Chrysomelidae > Agelastica > Agelastica alni. Next base: position 25,697,848 of record OX467718.1, on the reverse strand, counting down.
TTGAATTTTAACACTATTAGTAAAAGGTACAGACATCTAAATGAAGAAAATCGTTAGATAATAAAAGTAACATAAAGGAAATACTCAATTCCAAAATGTTAAAAGAAGTTTTTGAAACTTGTGGTCATAAAATTTTAAACTTAATTAATACACCCCTTAGCTCGACAAAAATCCCAGATTCTTTAAAAGTTAGTAGGATTGTTCCAATTCCAAAAGTTAATAACACCTTTAAGGCAGAAGAATTCAGACCTATAAATACACTACCCCCATTGAGAAAGTATTAGAGCTTGCTGTATATAATCAAGTTTTAGATCATATTGATAAAAATAAAATTCTAATGGATAATCAGTCTGGTTTTCGTAAAAGATATTCCTGCGAAGCTGCTCTGCAACTTTCACTACGCAAGTTCAAGTCCAAATTGGACTATGACAATTTTGTGGTTGTTGTGTTCCTTGACCTAAAAAGAGCTTTTGAAACCATTGATCATAGTATCCTTCTCATTAAATTAATAGGCTATGGTGTTAGAGGAAATATTCTTGAATGGTTTAAAGATTACTTATTATGCAGAAAGCAAAAGGTAAGGGTGGATGACATTACTTCACCAGAAATTTGCGTTTATATTGGAGTACCTCAGGGTAGTGTCTTGGGACCACTTTTGTTTATAATGTATTTAAACGACATGAACCTGTTTGTTAACTGTGATTTTATTAACTTATTTGCAGACAATACTCTTCTTGCATGTTTTGATATCAATTTAGAAAATGCTGTATCTAAAATGAATTCTGCATTAAATTCTGTGGATAAATATTTAAAGAGCAACAAATTAAAGTTAAATGTGTCAAAGACTAAGGGTATGATAATAACAACCAAATATAAATACTCAAATATTGACATAAATACAACTAATCTTCAAATTAATAATGATAAAATAGAAATTGTAACAACATTTAAATATCTAGGTTTTCAATTGGACAATTTTTTATATTTTAATGATCATTTTAATTATATGTTAAAAAAGATTTCCAAAGTTATATTTTTTTTCAAGAATTTCAAAAAATGTGTCAACTTCAACAAGAATTACAGTTTACAATACAATCATACAACCCCACTTTGATTTCTGCTCATCCATTATTTATCTTTTCAATTCAAATCAATCAGCTCAGTTACAAAAATACTCAAAATCGAAGCATGAGAGTCACTTGATAAAAATAGATATATAAATATAATATAATATAAATAAATTTTAAACAATTTAGCTCCTCCTTATTTTAGTGAATTCATTACCTGGAATTCATAATTAATCTACTAGAAGCAATTGCAACTTACACATCGTTAGAACAAAAAGGAACGCTTCAATTAATTCATTATTTTATAAAGGTTTTGATCATTTTAATAAGCTTCCACAGTCATTAAAAAAGTGTTCATCATTACAAATATTTAAAAACAGATTTATGGATCATATTAAAAGCATCAAAAAATAGGTAGATTGTTGTTATTAAGTAGTTTGTTTTTATTTTTTAAGTATAGGTATCATACACATATTAAAGAATTATATTTTACAGCTGCACTATAACTAACTTTATTATTGTTGTTATTATTAGGATTAGTATTTTTATTATTTTATTTTTATATGTGCTACTTTACTGTAACTTATTTATTTGTGTATATTAGGGTTTTCCTATTTTTAAATAAAGTTCTTCTTTTTTTTCATCTTTCTCTTTTGTCGGTATTCAAAAACTCAACAACTATTAACAACAACTTGTTGGTACAGGGTAACGTCTAATTTGATTGGCCTATAAAATAGCTCTACAATATGAGTCACTCTTTACAATTGTGGGATTCAACTATAGATACCTACATTCATAAAATAACTTAATTTTTTTATTTATTCCAGTTGATCCTTTAAACAATCTTGTTTTCGAACAGTGTGTTAAAAGTTTTATCTCATAAAAAATAGTGTCTGACAATTACTGTAGAATGTATGTTTCAGTAAAAGATTTTTTTGTTTTAAGTGAAAGCTACATTTGAATAACTGTTAAAAGTATATTGACCCCTGGAGAAAAATTTACTTTCTCAATGAAGTTGGATTAAAAATTAAAATAAACTTACTCAGCTTTTTTAGTGCACATAAATTCCACTGGCCAAGATTTAAATTCAAGATCATACTTCATTAATTCTTGCTTGGTACTGGGTGTCATATTTTTCTTTGCACTATTCACAGAAGATAAAAATTTTATATATGTGGGATTAGTAGCTCTACCAAATCCTCTTATACACAATGACATTATAACAATAACTCCTGCTGTGGTCACTAATTTTGTAAGGGTTAATAAACCTTCCGGTTCAAAATATCCCCTGCGATATAAAAATCCAACTATAGCTGGTGATGTATAAATTCCTAATTTCCAAATGACATAAAACTATAAAGAAAACAAATATTTATTCATATGCTGTGACGTTATGTTAAAACATTCTACTTACCGAATTTAAACATTTTTCGCTATAATATTCTACAGGGGTGGGTTCGTATATCTTCTAAAATAATACGTTATTTATTTTAATAATAATGCAAGAAATGTGTATAATTTACCTCTAGTGGACCATCTCCATAAATTTTTTTAATTTTTCCCATAAACATACAATCCCATATGGTTTCAAGTGATGATGGCATTTTAAGCAATTATAGATAAATTTATTTTTTTGAAAAATGTCATTAGTACTTAAATGATAATTTTTTGTGAATTCACAATTAAGTTTAACGTTCAGATTACAAAAAACATTTTTCTTGATGACAGACGACAGTGTTGATATTAGTCATATATAGTTGTCACTGTCATCGTATAAATCAGACAATGACAACGAAACGCAAATTAGAAATCAGTTACTCCATATTCTACCTCTTATTAGTTTTGTTGGAAAAACAATGACGGAATGTTCTTCACCACAACAGAATGATTGTGTCAAAGACAACATCGTTGATTGATATATTACTGGGAAGATGTCCAACCAATGTATTTACAGTTTCCTTTCACCTCGCATCCCACGCCCATATTTTTGCTACCGTATTACAGTACAGTCATTGTATTAGGTCTTTATATAATGGTATAGTCATTGCATAAATTATAAAGACAACATAGTTAAACAAAGCTTGTACAAAAGAGTGTAAGCATTGTATATATTTTTAAGCAATGGTACAGATAAAGGGAAAGGCTCCCATTACGAATAATGTTAAAAAAGAGTATATGACTTATAGCGCCTCTAGTGATCGTGTACAGTCTTAAAAACGAAAAACGCGGTAGAATTCTAGAATCCGTTCAATTTAATTTAAATTAATTAATTTTGGATGATTTTAAAACGCTGTTAACGATTAACATCATTCCTGTAATGCAAGGTAGAATATCTTTTTGTTTGTCATCTTTTCGTTCTACGCCGTATTACGCATAAAAATATACAAACCGCCATGACAGTAGTTCGGTACTTCGACACAACTAACAGATGGCATGTATGTCGAATATACGCGACCTTCCCCTCTATCTTATACTTTTTGGCCTGTACTAATTGCATTAGATGGCGATCGCTAGGGCCATTCATAATTTTTTACTGAAAATATTTAAAATCTACCTCGTAATGTGGAGCCTTTAACGGATCGTATGCAAAACTATATTTCTATCCCATTTTAAAATAAAATATCTTTTTTTATTCATTTCATTGATACAAGTGCTAAAAGTTAACAAAATAATGATACAATGTTGAGCTAATAGTCCAGTCAGCAAGTAGTTCATGTGAGAAAAAATTGCGAAAATGGTTAAACTTTTATACAATGTTTGTAAAATTTTGATGCTGTTAAAACCAAGTTTCTGACCTGTTGAAGTTTGAGCTAAAATGGGGTAGGGGCAAAAAGCCACGATATTTTCGACCTTTCTTAGATTTTTGGTCTATAACTTTTTTCCCTGAAAAAATAATTTAAGCAAGTGCAAATTATAGCAAATTCAATCCTCTTTCAAAAGGTATTAAATAACTTTAGCCGTAAAATGTAATTGAAAAAGTTACAGACCAAAAACCGAAAGAAGATAAAAAATGTCGTGGTTTTTCGGCCTTCCTGATCTTAGCACGAGCCCCACAAAATTAAAAACTTGGATTTAACGTCATCAACATCTTACATTGTGTAAAAGTTTTATTATCTTTGTTATTTTTCCCACGATGGGCGATTTTTAGTCCCTGCTGACTGGACTATAAATTAAAAAAGAGCTCAAGTTTTCATTGGGATCAGAGAATAGAGACGTAATAAAAGTTAATTTTTAATGGGTCATTGTCACCGGAAAATTTAGTACGACTCGTTGTCGTTAGATGGCAGGACAGTTGTTGGGCGGAGCTCGAGAGTTCGTAGGTCCCAACAATAGGGAAATATCACGTAACGCGAGGTGGCGCTGACAATGACAAAATATCGGATCGAGGTGTGAACAACAAATATTCTGTCATTTAATTACTTGTAAAACTAAATTTTTTATTCAACGAAATTTTAGTTATCTCGGAGATTTGAGTTGATTTTTTTGTTAAACTATTGGATTAAAGCTGGATTTTAGTTTTGTTTTTGACGTTTCAATTTTATTGTCGCTGGTTTATTGACCAGGTATGTCTAGGTATCAATTTTGGTTTGTTTTCGAAGTTTTTCAGTTCTGTTGTCACTGGAATTCTTGTTGCAAAGCCCATGAAAGTCGAAATATCAATTTTGAACATAATGTATCGTGTGGGTGAACGTGTTCGACCAATTATGGAAGGTGAAGAGGTTTTTATGGCTGGCCACATCATTTTATGTGGAACTGAAGGTCTCAATGAAAAAATCATCGAAAGTTTATGCATGAGATCCATTTCTGAGCTGCCTTAGGGTTTGAAGGAAATTTGTGTAAAGATATATTGGAATTAGCTTGATTTTCATAAACTCTTTAAATGTATCTAAAACCACTTTTCTAGCCTTTTCGTTAACTAATGTTAATAGACCCTCTTTCGAAATACAAATAAGTTAAAACCTTATAATTCAAATGAACAATAAAACAAAATACCTCGGTCTCATAATTGACCAAAATTTGAAATGGATGATCACATTCAATCATTAAGAACCAAGGTTAGAAGATTTATTTTTAATTTTATAAGTTAAGGAAATTCATGACTAGGAGTTTACTCATTACTATTTATAATTTACTGGTTGAATCTATTTTCTGATACGGTATAATATGGGGTGGATTATATGATATTGCATTTCAACCCCTTAATGTAATCCAAAATCATATAATTAAAATTATAAAAAAAAATCAGCATTATATCCTACCTCACTCTTATATAATAAACAAGTGCTTAATATATAGGAACATTATATTATCATTGTTGTTGTACCTCTATTTATAGCTCAGATTCACTTCAATATTAATTCATGTCCAATCATTTTCACCAACCTTTTTTTTACTTTATAATGAGGATAAATGCACTATTAATCTACATCAGATTGATAAAAATCAGTCGATTCCTGACTGCAGCGAACACAGTAAGCGCAGCTAACAGGTTTAATCACACCTGAGCATCAGCTAACATGGTTTTTTATGATTTTCAAACTCATTACTATTCAGTATATAGTTTTCAGCCTCTGTAAAATGGTCCAATTTTCAAAAAATTTCCTACATATTCATAAGCGCAGCTAACAAGTTAAATCACAGAAATTATGCAGCTAACATGTTTTTTCACAATTACAATTCAATCATTCAGCTATCTACAAATTATGACCTTCAGTAAAATACTCCGAAAATTGTTATTTTCTCGCGAGATCCGCAGCCTCTCACAATCTTAAGTCATGGATCTGGACCAGCTAACATGGAAATTTCCTCTCAAAAACATAACAAAAGCCTTCACTAAAAAATTCAGCCTCAGTAAAATGGTCTTTATGCATAAGATATTAATAAAAAGCAATTTAAAAGTCATTTTAGTCACATATTAATCCCTTAGATTCAAATATATAATAATCTTTGTTAACAAGTGAAGAGTTTTAATAAATTAATTACATACCTTTTTAATTCGTGGAAGTCTTAAGTCTGTAATGTAAGATTTTTTTTAATATCGTATCCATCACAGAATCAGGGCAAACATGTTTACAATTAACATTAAGCAAATGATTTAATAACATAACAAAACAATATTAAAACGAATAATTTCTATTCCTTCAATAATATTAAAATCACATACAGACAGCACAAACAAACTAAGAAACAAAAGAATATGAGTTTATGTTAATTTTCTTTTAATGAACTATTTATTTTTATTTATTCTCGCTAATTGTCTACATACTATCAACGCCATTTATCTTTATTGATTTTTAAATATGAAAAATAAATTATATTGTGCATTCAGGCCCTGTACATTGGTTCTGCAATTTATGGTATCATTCAAGGGAATGAAAATAATCCCCCTTTTCTTGATATTTGGCCCACGATCCAAAACTTTTATTGACGAAAAATTAAAATTATGTGGCCAGTAGTGAAATGATGATTGCTTAATGCCGTTTTTTCCGACTTATGTATATTAATTTCTCGACAGTCATATTGGTGTTGATTGATCCTTTTTTTAAGGTATTGTTTTGTTTGTCCAATATAACATTTGTCACAACAAATCCACCACAGATCTATAGGAACAGGATCTTTAATTTTAAAAAAAATCAAACCAACTATTTTAATATTAAAAAATGCCAATTTGCATTGTGAGGGCCTTTTTTTATGATTTGTTGGATGTATTCAGACAGTACAGGAAAATAAGGAAATTTAAAATATCTTATATCTCTTTTACTCTTATCAATCCCAATCCTGACCCGTATAGAATAGAAGTTTGTGCCCCACTTGGAAACTCTGATCACACCCTTATCTCCACAACATGCTCTTTCCATTTACCATCGAGCAGCACAATACAACTCCGTCTCATGTGGCATTACAATTCGGCCGACTGGGAGGGTCTTCGTATGTTTTTCTCAGCGTTTCCATGGAAGAGAGTTTGTTTCTCCTCAGTAGATCCAACACGATGTGCTGAGACAATTTCTGAAATCATCATGTTGGGGATGCAAACTTACATACCGAATACCGAAAGAAGAACATCATCCGATAAGACCTGGTTTAACAGAAACTGCTCTAGAGCTGTGGCTTCCAAACAGGCAGCATACCATCGATGGCAAAAAAATCCGGCACCTGAGACCAGAGCAGCATATGTTGAGGCTAGAGGCATATGCAAAGAGACAATAGAATGTTCAAAAGATGCTCATAATGCCAAAATAAGATCAAAACTTGTTGAATGTCCTAACGGATCCCGTTCATTTTGGTCTTTCGCCAAAGCTGTGGGAAGAAACTTCACTTCCAGCTCTTTTCCTCCCCTTACCAATAAAGATGGAACACTAGCAACGACTGCCCAGGAAAAAGCCAATATCTTTGCGCACCTATTTGCTGGAAATTCCACTCTGGTTTCTTCGGGAAAACAACCCTCGAACATTACACCTATTGACAGTCACATGCCCGAGATCACCTTTCGCCAACGTACTATCAGAAAGATTTTGCTGGGTCTCAACACCAACAAAGCCTGTGGATCTGACGGAATCCCGCTGATTATTCTCAAGAAATGTGCCCCCGAACTAACACCTGTTCTTTGCAAGTTGTTCAACCACTCTTACAATTTGGGAGTATTTCCGTCCAATTGGAAAATTGCAAGAGTACAGCCAGTCCCTAAAAAAGGCAAAAAGACCCTACCTAGCAACTACAGACCTATCGCACTGCTATCTATTATTTCAAAGGTCATGGAAAAAGCCATCAACATCGAGCTCATGAAATATCTGGAAGACTCAGGAATTATCAATGATAGGCAATATGGCTTCCGCCATCAGAGATCAACTGGTGACCTGCTCGCATACGTCTCACATATATGGCAGCTATCTATTGAAAAGTATGGAGAAACTTTAGCTGTGGCATTAGATATCTCCAAGGCGTTCGATCGAGTTTGGCACCAGGGACTCCTCGCCAAGCTTCCATCTTATGGCTTGCCCCCTCAGCTGTGTTCTCTGCTTGCTAGTTTTCTCTCAAACAGGTCTCTCCATGTAGTGGTCGATGGAGTTTCATCTGACACTCTACTCATAAATGCTGGTGTTCCGCAAGGATCCATTCTAGCACCAACACTATTTTTACTTCACAACAACGACCTATTGAAAGCAACTTCATGTCCCGTACACAGCTTTGCCGATGATAGTACCCTCCATACCGCTTTCTCTTCCAGGGCCCCTATATCAGCCCGTGAAACCAGAAATGAACGAGGAAGAAATGTTAACAATATAAATATGTACTTAGCAACAATTCTCGAATGGGGATCCAATAACTTGGTAGAATTCAATGCAAACAAAACACAAGCATGTCTTTTCTCTAGAAAAGCCGATCTCACTGTGCCTAACATAACTTTGTCAGGAGTAACCATACCACTGAAGTCATCCATATCGATGCTTGGTATTACTATCAGCAATAACCTTACCTGAGAAAATCACGTGAGGTCCATTGCCAAAAGTGCATCCCAAAAACTTGGTTTTTTGTTTCGTGCCAAGAGCTATTTCACCTCCAGTCAGCTGCTTATGATCTATAAGGCACAGATCCGACCTGTACTGGAGTACTGTTCCCATATTTGGAGTGCAGCACCTAAACATATCCTGAAGCTACTGGATTCTGCCCAAAAAAGGGCAATTCGTCTCGTCGGTGATGCCTCGCTTACAAACTCGCTCACTTGTCTGGAACACCGTAGAAAAGTTGGCGATTTGTCTCTATTTTATAGATATTTTCATGGGTGATGCTCTTCTGAAATATCAACAATCGTTCCTCCTTTGGCAGTCTCTTCAAGATTAACCCGTCAAGTTTAGTCTTCACACCCCTTCGTGGTCACTTTGGATACCTGCAGAACATCACTTTCCAAAGACTCATTCATCCAACGAATTGCGAGGCTTTGGAACTCATTGCCTAGGGAGGTGTTCCCCGAGGCATACAACCTCCAGAAATTTAAGAAGAACACCAACTCCTACCTTCTTTCCCTTGGTTCCCACGATGTTCTCTGAACATTACAGGATATCCCTTTTCGTGGAAACCAGAACATAAAAAAAAAAAAAAATCGCTCGACTATGTTTATATTCATTGATTATCCCATTTACCAATGACCTTGGATATTTATTCATAGTCAAAATACGTATTATGTCATTCTCAATCTCATGATAGAACTTTATGCTACTCAGTTCAAAAGATCTATAACACATGCTTTTTATAGTGGCAATCTTATGAGAGAAGAAATGAGTCGACATGAAGGTAAGGACCCTTCCGGAAGATGTAGGTTTCTGATACCAACACGTCGAGATCGTACCATCACTATTATGTATCACCAAGGTGTCTAGGAAATTGATTTTTTCCTCTTTTTCAATTTCCATAGTGAACTGTATTTTTTCATGGTAATTGTTGAAATGTGTTAGAAGCTCTGTTATTTTATCAGATGGGCAAGACAGTAGAATATTATCAACATACAGCTTTATAAATGGGGGATCAAATGGAATTTTTTCCAAAACATTCATAATAAGATTAGCTAATACTGGACTAGCTGGTTTTCCCCAAAGAGTAGGGGTACCAACGAACCTCTAATCTTTGTAATTTATCAGATCTCTGCTTCACAGAATTATTACTTATCACGAAACAATAACATAGAACACCAAATATAGGTATATAACGTATAGGGTCTAAGGCTTCTCCTTATTCCTTAGCTATTGCGTACGACGTTATACCTTAAGAATCTTTGTTTACTGTTTACGCATGCGCAAATGTCATTGTAAGGCATACCGTATGCCCCACTACCCCAGATGAAGTGCAATAACTCTTCTTCAACCGAAAAAGGGGTCTTGAGAGAAACTCTAAAAAATTCGTGGACAATCAAAACAAAACTTTAAGTTATTACTTTACTTGATGCAAAGCAGGTATTTTTCCATACTGTCCAACTTGGCTATGAAAATAGGCGCTAGTTTCGAACCTGTGGCTTATATTATTCACAATTTCCTTTGATAGTCTGAAATGTTCAAAGAACACTTCCTCGGGGTATTGCGGCACTATTTCCTCTAAAATTATACATAGTTATAGTTCATAGGTATCCCATGGTATCTCCACGGTCCTTTGAAAACAAAGTACCTCGTCTCCCTCCAAATAATTAACCTCTTATTTACCTAAATAATTTTGGGTTTTCATTCTCGGTTCATTTAGCAGGAGCTCTAAATCATTGCCATTAATATCAATATCTGATAAAAAATCACTATCTCCTTCATCACTCATATTTTTAAAAAAGGATCGTCCTGTAAACCTATAAAGGTAATGTAATTTAGAGTTGTTACAAAAAGAACGGAATAGGTTCCTCGGAACTGGTTAATGGAAACTGTTCCGTGAACTTGTTCTTTAAACTGAACAGTACCATCGGAGAACGACACGAGTTATTGAACGTACGTGACTGTTTGATTTTGAAGTAGCAGATTTTAAATTAACGATATGATTGGGTACTTGGATAGGTATTTATAAAATAAAATTCAGATTCAAATTAACTAAAAACTTTTACTTTTGTAAATTAAAAATGTTAACACTTTAAAATAAAAAAAAGATGGGTCCTTTATTGAACAGAGTCATAGAAATATTTAAAAAATAGACGAAATAAAGTACGATGTGTCCGTTGCGTATACGTGTGCTTTATTTCATTTTAATACATGTGAATAAGAATTTTTTATTTATTTACCTTCCTTTATACGTATAGGCAACTTGCATTACAATGTATTGTTAGTTGTATTGTTTTAGGACTTTAGAATTTTGTATAGTGAAATAAAACCACCAGGACGTCTGTTCAGTTCAGTCGGGCATTTCACCAATACCAAATATCCCGGTGAAAGGGAGTATAGGGAGAAAGAACAGGAACAGGTTCCAAAAAAAAGAACGGAATAGTTAGAACTTGTTCTCAAATTTTACTTGTTCCATAACAACTCTAGAATGTATACCGACAAGTCCCCTCTCTTTCATTGGCTGATTGCACAAGACGTTTTTTTCTGCAAATAAAAATTGCAATTGTTATAAACAAAAAAAATGAATAAACAAAAGTAGAAAGACAGTTATATTTTCCAAACAACAAATAAAATTGCACAGGTTTGTTGACAAAAAAAAACACTTTGGTTCTTATTTTTGTCACTTTCATCTACAAATATTTTAATCAATTTTTTCTCCTTCAGGTTTTGAATTATTTATTTTAGGTACACGTTCTTAACTAACATTCCTTATCCCATTTTCTTAGCGAAGGATAAGCTCTAACCTCCTCGTGGTCTTCACTGGGCAGTGATGATATAAAATATTAATGATCAAGAGAGTAAGGGTTGTAGAGACAATAAATGTTTCTAATCTGAAATCGTTCCATACCACTTTTTTACAAACAATAAGTAATTATTATTTTACTCAATTTACAATATATTTGGTAACATTAATTTTTTTTATTTTGTCACTTGCAAAAAGAGCAACCCTTAATGATCTCAAAAGTATCCATTTTTATTTTTTTTTGTTCACTTTCAATTCCAATACATTTTGTAATACTTATAAAAAGATTCCATTACATATTTTTTATATATTCATGTTTTATTTACTTTTAAATAAATATTTTTAAACTTTATCTCATTATTCTCTTCCTTCTGCATACAAATTTAAATTTTAAAAAAATGTTATCATTTACCAAGAAAACCAATTCATTTTTTTTTATTGAGTAATATATTTTAAAATAACTAACTCTCATTAAATCCTCATAAACGTTAATTTGTGTTCCTCGGGTCATAATGGACGTTTAATTTGATATGATCTCTTCTTTTCAACATGTTACATTTTTAATATGTCGATTTTTAGTCCATACACTGCTAAATTCTTTGTTGCAAGCATGACGATCCAAATTATTGCTGTGAATAAATTTGAGTTTAAAAAAACTTTTCTTTCTTATAAGATATAACTTACTTTACCATGTTTGCTCCACAAATTAATATGTATAATTAATGTTTGTAGCACACAAAAAAAGGTTAAATCGCCAAATTATAATAAAATATCGTAATTCACAAAAGCAAACATTAATTGACATTAACAGCATGAAAACACTGAGCTCAAAACGCGGAAAACGAGCCAGATTTTGCCGCACTGGATTGGTTCTGAGTGGTCGGCATGAATGCACTCTTTAATGCAGCGGTTCTCAAACTTTTGTTATTCACGCCCCCCTGTTTTAATTTAAAAAATGTTGCGCCCCCCAATCCGTAGACCTAGGAATTTGGACTAAAATAGGCAACATTGTCTCGTCGAGAGCGCCAAAGATACTGTCGGAAAGTTCGCGGCGTTCGTGCCACGTATTCAAGCTTCCTGATCTTTCTCGAACTGTCTGAACGCGACTATAAATACAGAAGCGCACATACGGTATTCTCAGTCTCTCAGTGAAGGTGTTTTAACACTAAGCAAGCATTATTATGAAGTGTAAGTGTATAAGTAGATGTAGTATGGATAAATTTTTAAAACGAAAACTTGAGGATGACGGGGCTTGTACATCGACAGGTTCAGGTGGAAATCGTCCGAAATCTAAAACAAGAAAATATGACCCATCATACCTAAATTTGGGCTTTACTAGCCTTGAAGTAGGTGGCGAAGAAAAACCACAATGCGTTATCTGTTTAAAAGTATTGGCTGCAGATAGCATGAAACCAAATAAATTACAGAGGCATCTAGAAACGCTGCACAGAGAATATGTCAATAAACCGCGAGATTTTTTTGTGGAGAAACTCAGATTGTTTAAAAAACAAAAATCCAGCTTCCATAGAGTACTGGCAGTAGATGAGAAGGCTCTCTTGGCATCATATAAAGTGGCATACAAAGTAGCCATTTGCAAAAAACCGCACACTATTGCAGAGCAACTTATTTTACCCGCTTGCAAAGACATTGTAGAAATAATGTTTGGTGAAAATTTTACTTCACAACTTAACAATATTCCTCTGTCAAATAATACAATCTGTCGACGAATTAACGATATATCAGTTGATATGCAGCAGCAGCTTGAATCTGAGCTTACTGGAAACTTGTTTGCTATACAACTTGACGAAGCAACTGACTCTAGTAATGATTCCCATTTGATTTGCTACATTAGATTCTGTCAATGTTCTAAAATATGTGAAGATTTATTGTTTTGTAAACAGATTGAAGGAAGAACTACAGCCACCGAGTTGTTCAAGATTACAAATGATTCTATTACTAAAATGAATTTGCAATGGAAAAATTGTGTTGCGATTTGCACCGATGGAGCTCAAGCCATGTCTGGTAAATACAACAGTTTACAAGCGGTAGTAAAAAAGGAATCCTCAGAAATTATCTGGACGCACTGCATGATACATCGGGAAGCGTTAGCATCAAAATCTAAGCTAAGCCCTGGACTAAACATGATTTTGACAGTAGTTATTGAAGTTGTTAACTTTATAAAAACCAGACCACTAAAAACAAGGATGTTCTCTGTTCTGTGTGAAGATATGGGAGCTGAGCATCAATCTTTGTTGTTTTATTCCTCATCCAGATGGTTGTCACGCGGTAAGACGGTTAAGCGTGTCTTTGAATTAAGAAGGGAAATAGCGATATTTTTAAGCGAGGAAGGTCACAAGCATTCAACAGATTTTTTCGACAAATTATTTTTACTGAAGCTTTCTTATTTAGTGGATATTTTTGAAAAACTTAATATACTTAATCTTCAGCTGCAAGGAAAAGACGTAAATATATTTGATTTAAGTCAAAAGATTGATGCTTTTTGTAAGAAATTGCAGTTATGGCATAACAAATTGAAAGAAAACAGTTTGGAAATGTTTCCCACATTTTGCGATTTTGTGCAAGATTCCCCATTGGAAGATATTCATAAAGCTGTGATGCTAAAAACCATAGGAAGCCATTTAGAAAACTTAACTGAGAATTTCAAGCGATACTTCTTTGCAGAGAAAGATATCAAGTTGTCAGACTGGAGCTGGGTTTTAAATCCATTCGAAAATAGACCTGTCGGACTATCACTGCAAGAAGAAGAACAACTGATAGATATTTCAACAAATCCCTTACAAAAATCAAACTTTGTTAACAAATCTTTAACAAACTTCTGGACTGAACTTCCGAACGACTACTCCGTTATAAAAGCCAAAGCGCTTAGAATTCTGTTGCCTTTTCCAACGTCCTCCTTTGTGAAACTGGATTTTCTGCACTTGCTGTCGTGAAATCTAAATACAGAAATAAACTTCAAGTAGAAAATGAACTCAGAGTGGCCATCTCTAACATAGAACCAAATTTAGAGAAGTTGTGCGCCTTAAAACAAGCTCATGTTAGCCATTAGTCCTTAGAATGTTTCTTTGTCATCATTAAGTAAGTAAAATTTCAATAAAGATTTTTTAAAAATCTATCTGTAGCATTTTATCATTACCATTTTATTTTTAATCTGTACTGCACCCCCCCCAATCATGTAAACGCGCCCCCCTTAGGGGGCGCGCCCCACAGTTTGAGAAACGCTGCTTTAATGTATGCTCGTGCTCTGTATTGTACGGGGGTTTGGTCATACGCGTACGGCTCACTGAAGACAGATTCTTTTAGAAAACTGGATCGTTGATCAGACGAACAGCTCTGATTGGATACTTCTTATCCTAACTAAGATATTTAAAAGTAGAGGTTTTATCTAGTTTCCAGCTAAAAGACTCTAGACTTGGCATTATTATCTTTTTTATACGGTATCACCGAGTCATTTCCGAAGATACAGCAAAGAATTATAACAACTTTTGCGTCATAGAACCTAATATAATATTTAAAAATTAAAAAAAAAATCAAAATATATCAATAAAAGATAAAGAGTTAATATCTATGACATTTTAAATCCAAATACGCAATCACAAACTCGAAAAAAAATCTTTCGATATAATTAAATAATCCTGTAAATGTATATACAGAGATTAGTTTTGATTAATATGTCAAACCATTAAAAAATCTTTCTAAATTAAATGAACAATGTAGGTATTATTATTAATTTATAAATGGTTTACAAGGTCTCGTATTATTTTATTTCTTTCGCAGTGTTGAAAATTAATCTTAAGTCACGGATCTGGACCAGCTAACATGAAAATTTCCTCTCAAAAACATAACAAAAGCCTTGACTAGAAAATTCAGCCTTAGTAAAATGGTCTGGTGAAATTTGACGCTATCTCCCGGACTAACAGAACCGCGCTGCGTTGCCAAATCCAAAAAGCGTGGATGGAAAAACCGTGGCTGTTTTCACTCCCGTGGGTCCATTTAGACTTGGCGTTATTATATGTTTTTTTACGGGTTCACCGGCTATTTGCTATAGCTAAAATAGAATTATAACAATTCTTTCATCATATTAACTATGTTTAAAAATTAAAAAATTATATCAAAATATATCCACGTGCAATTTAAAAAAAAATTACTGTTATCTGAAATATTTCTGCATATTTTTATAAAACTAGAATAAATTTTTGATCAATTAAAATACCAAAAAAGTGATTTTCATTGAATCAATAAAAGATAATAAAATCTGTGACATTTTAAATCCAAACAAGCAATTATAAACTCGCAAAAATGTATCGATCTAATAGAATAATCCTGTAAATGTATATACAAAGATTATGTTTGATTAATATGTCAAACCATTAAAAAATCTGTCTAGATTAAATGAACAATTTAGGTATTATTTTTTTATTAATTATTAAATAGTATGCAAGGTCTCGTATTATTTTATTTATAAAACGGTATTAAAAAGTATTCCTAAATTTTTTTTTGCTACTCTTCAGTGATATACATACATACATACATAAAGTCACGCCTTTTTCGCATAGGGGTAGGCAGAGACCACTTCCTTTCACTTGCTACGGTTCGTACACACATCTTTTGCTTCCTCTACTTTCATCAGTGCTCTCATACATGCTCTTCGGTTGTTGGTACTCTTGACCTGGCCTTTCTTCAAAACAATGTTGATCTGATCGAGATATGTTCTCCGAGGTCGACCTCTACCGATTTGCCCATTCACACTCGCCTTATAAATTTGTTTTGTCAATCTTCCTTCATCCATCCTTTCTACGTGTCCAACCATTTCCTTGATATGTGTTTCGATCGCAACACTTTACTCAGTGCGTATTCACATCTGTTCCCATTAAGAATTCTGGCCCTTATTTCTTCCTGGATGTTATTATCGTTCGTTATTGTTGGCCCTAGATATTTGATGCTACTGGCTCTTTCAAAGTTGTATTCTCACATTGTCACATTTTGGCCCACTCTGTCTCGTCTTCCCCGAGATTTTCTAGTAACGCACATGTACTTGGTTTTGTTCTCGTTGATATTTAATCCCATTTTCTTAGTCTCCCGTTCAAGTCTGTAGAATTGTTCATTAGGAAAATATTTGCATGTTTGTCTTCGCCTCTCTTACTACCTTTTCATACATACATACATACATAAAGTCAGGCCTTTTTACCATGGGGATAGGCAGATACCACTTCCTTTCACTTGCTACAGTTCTTACACACATATTTTGCTTCCTCTACTTTTATCAGTGCTCTCATATATGCTCGTCGGTTGCTGGTACTCTTGACCTGGCCTTTCCTCAAAACAATGTTGATCTGATCAAGGTATGTTCTCCGAGGTCGACCTCTACCGACTTGTCCATTCACACTCGCTTTATAAATTTGTTTCGTCATCCATCCTTTCAATGTGTCCAAACCATCTAAGCATTCCTTTATCTATCTTTGTGACCACATCTTCTTTTACACCACAGTGTTTTCTTATCTCACTATTCTTAACTTTATCCAACCGAGTCACTCCGGCTATACTTCTCAGACTACTCATCTCCGCAGCATTAATCCTATTTTTATGCTTTTTCTGCCAAACCCAACATTCACTACCATACATAAGTGTAGGAACCAACACACCTCTATGCACCGCCAGACGTGCCTTTTTTGACACTTTCTGGCTATTCATAAAGCTATGCAGTGCCCCATTCATTAATTTTCCTGCCAACACCCTTCGCTCAATGTCACTGTCATACTTTCCATCTGCAGTAAATTTTGAACACAAGTACACAAATTCATTAACTTGTTCCACTCTTTCTCCCTCAATCGAAACCCCACAGTTTGTCATGCTTTCTTCTCTTTCAAAAACCATTACTTTCGTTTTGCTCACATTTATTTTTATCCCTTTGATTTTCAGGGATTCATGCATAACATTAACCATCGCCTGCAACTCCTCTTCAGATAATATGACTTGATCATCGGCGTAAAGAAGGCATTTGACGATCAAATCATTCATTTTTAATCCATACGCACTCTCTTTCAGATCTTTTAAACAATTGTCTATGTATAAGTTAAACAGCCATGGCGAAGCCACACATCCCTGTCTCACACCGTTTTCGATGTTAAACCAGTCCGTGCAAGCTCCGTTTATCCTGACACAAGCAGTGGAATCCTCGTAAAGTGATTTCAGTGCTCGTATTAAACTACCACTCATCCCATACATAGACAATGTAGACCACAATTCACTCCTCACCACTCTGTCATAGGCCTTTTCCAGGTCTATAAAAACGCAATAGTGATATCATAGTGTTAATAACTGCGGGAAAAGTTGGAAAGTTTTCCGGGAGTTTTGAAAATTGGCAATTTTATAGATTTTCACGTGCTCTTACCGAATTTCAACTTTGCCACCTCGTATTTTTGCCGCTTTTGCCGCCATATTGGAAAAATGGCGCCTTAAAATAGTTTTTTAAAAATAACTCCTTTCCGACGCATTTTACAGGAAAAACATATTAAAACAAAATAATTGTAGAGAAAATTTCCTACAATTTATGTCATAATCTTTTTTTTCCTAAAATCAATAGTTTCGGCGTACGAGCGCCGTAAACCATTGTACATCCACACTAACGCGTAATATTTAATTTAAACTGCTTCTTCTGCCAAACACAGCAATCACTACCATACATAGGCACTCATATGCACAGCCAGTCGTGCCTTTTATGACACGTTCTGGCTGCTCATTTAGCTATACAGGGCCCCATTCATTTGTTTTCCTGCCAACATCCTTCGCTTAGTCATACTTTCCGTCTCTCGTAAACTTTTAACCCAAGTATACAAACTGTAATGTAATGTAATGAATTTAAACTTTGTGAAGAACAGATATCTCAGTCCCAATTCGGCTTCGGAAGCGCCGTAGGATCCAGGGAAGCTCTTTTTTCAGTCCAAGTATTGTTTCAGCGATTCAGGGATGTCAACTGTGATGTGTATGCGTGTTTTATCGATTACACAAAAGCGTTTGACCTAGTACGACACACCAAAATGATGGAAGTCTTGAAACAAGCTGGCCTGGATGAAAAAGATATCAAGATCATCCGAAATCTCTGCTAGAACCAGGTGGCTAATGTCAAGATAGACATAGACAGAACAGAATACATGAAAATACTAAGAGGTGTAAGACAAGTAAGCATACTGTCCCCAGTCATCTTCAATTTATACTCTGAATATATCTTTAGAGAGGCGCTGCAAGACATTGAGGCGGGAATACTACTGAATGGGCTGGAAATTTGAAATGTGGCTGTACCAGAGAACTTAAAAAATACCTTGGACGGATCGGGTTACCAATGCTAAGAAGGATGAGCAAGGAAAGAGAAGTCCTCAATACGGTTAAGACACGAAAGTTACAATATCTAGGACAAGTTATGCGTAATGAGAGCCGATACAAACTTTTGCAAAATATTCTACAAGGCAAAGTGTATGGAACCAGAGGACCAGGCAGACGACGAATATCGTGGCTGAAAAACTTAAGAGCTTGGTTCAACCAGACAACAACTCAGCTATTCCGAGCTGCAGTTAATAAAGTATAAATAGCCAATATGATAGCCAACATCCGGAACGAGTAGGCACTACAAGAAGAAGATACAAACTCATTTACTTGTTCCACCATTTCTCCTTCAATCAGTACTTCGCAGTTTGTCATGCTTTCTTCTCTTTCAAAAACCATTATTTTTGTTCTGCTTTCATTCACTTTATCCCTTTTATTTTTAGGGCATCATGGGTACCATTAATCATTACCTGCAACTCCTCCTCAGATGACGCTAATTTGACCTGATTATCGGCTTACAGAGGCATTTGATGATTAAATTATTCATTTTTAATCCATACGCGCACACTCTTTCAAATCTTTTAAACATCCATCCATAAATAAGTTAAACAGCCATGGTGAAGCCACACATCCCTATCTTATAGCAGCAGGAGAGCAGGGATATTCCTCTATAAAAGAGACATTCTTTTTTATTTTTCTTCTTATTAGGAGTCATTCTATTTTACTGTGATTTCTTCCTGATTTCAGATTAATGAGAATTCTTTTCCTCCATGTTTAGTTCTGATACAATTTTTTTAGGCCTGAGGACTTATTGTTTTTTATTATATTGATGCTTGCTCGGACCTCGTCAAATGTTGAGATTCGTGTATCGATGTCACACGTGTGAAAGTTGATCTGTTTCAAGATTTTAGCTGGTGTTTCTCAATTTAGCGAGTACTGAAAATACCCATCTCTTAAGAATTATACTATTATTAATAATTATTTTTAGCATTTTATATTCCGATTTTTGTGATTTAACTACGTAATAGAATTTTCACTGATTTTTTAAGGAATACTTATTATTAATTGACTCAAGTTTATCATGCTGCTGTTTTCTTTTTTTTTTCTAATTATCTTTCTTGTTATGCCAGAGCTTTCTCTATATCTTTGTGTTGCTTTATTATTCAATGGGTTTTGAAGCCACATAAATTTGTATGACTCCACAGAATTATATTAGTGGGGAGCAAATATTTTAACTTCTTGTCGCATTATAAGATGCTTGATTAGTGCTTTTTCGAGCCACTTGCAGACAGGCCCGTGCCTAGCACTTTTGGCGCACTTGTGCAAATTTGTATTACGTTCATATGTGAGTACAGATACGGGTTAAGTTAGGTAATATTATCCACTATTGAAAAATAATTTTAAAAAGTATTTTCATAAATTTATTTTCATTTTTATATTTTACAAGTACAAGCCATACAAGTATTTTCTCATTGAGGTACATACCATAATTATAAAAATATAGAAAACAGAAATATGTTCTAACAATATTACAACTCAAAATTTTTATATTTTAGTTTCCAATGTAATATATGATACAAAAGCACAAGAAATAAAAAAAATATTTAAAACATTAAAAATACTCGTTTATATATCACAGGACGAAGCTGATCGACAAATAAAAACAAAACAATGTAGTATTTTAATAATGCAACAAGTCACCTTTTAAAGGTTAATATCCAGGTATTAGGTATTGTTATTATTATTTTAGCTAAGTGAATTGAGACATTAATACGTAAGTAAACAAATTGACAAATTATTCATGAAAAATCAAAATGTTTCGACGTCTCAAACTTTAACTGTATTTTCTCAACATTACTTATTTTAAAATTTATAAATTTTTATAAATAGTAATATTAGTGCTTATCAATTATTTTGTTTGAATTTACTTTAATTAACAATGATGTTTATATAATCAAATATAAAATGATTTTTGAGATACAAGTTTTTGGCTTTTAATGTTTTAATAAATCTAAAATAAAAAATAAATTTTAGATGAACTCACCTTAATTCACAACACAAAACACAAGTCTGTAAAACTACAAAAAACTAAAGTCTTAAAAAGATATATCTTTTACCCCATGCACCTTTTCACTTCGCCAAGTTAATTATCGATCGGGCATCTGGCAACAAATGAAATTGCGACCGATGTAGCGCTTAATATATAAAATTTCGTACATTGCAAGCTCAGACAGGAAAAAAACGCTTGTCCGCTCGTTAGCTCGTTGCAAGCCAAATTCCAAGCTCAAATATGAATAAAATCAGATTTGTTTAAATTTACACAACTCCTGTTATCATGTTACGTATTCGAAAATGATCTACTGGTCATACCAAACGATCATTAAACCAATGGTCACCTATGCTTCATTAATATAGTGGCCAAAAATGCAACAAATTTCGGCACAAGCCAAGCTACAGAAAGTGCATCGGCTAGCTTGTCTGGGAATCACAGGGGCAACATTCACGTGCACTACTACAGCTGTAGAGGTAATGCTGAACCTTCCACCATTGCACTTATGTGTAATAAAAGAAGCAGCAATCAGTGCCTTCAGACTGAGCCAGACAATAAATCTTAGAGCAAGAAATCGGAATGGACATTTGAAGATTTTGGAAAATATTTCCCTAGAATCCATGTCTATGCCGACAGATATTATGCCAGACTTCGAAATGTAGTTTGAAGTGGTTATAAACAACGACCAAGTTTGCACAGAGAACGGACCTCAACTAGGAAGAGATGCTGTAGTGTGGTACACTGATGGATCCAAGATGGATGAAAGGGTTAGAGTGGACGTTATAGAGCCAAATTTTAGGCTCTCAAAACCACTTGGTAACACTCCAACCATCTTTCAAGCAGAATTACATGCCATAGAGATATGTGCCCAGGAGTGCATCGAAAGAAACACCCGAAGTGCAGAAATCTATATTTTATCATATAGCCAAGCAGCACTAAAAGCTCTGAAGTCATAAACTTGTAAGTCTAAGCTGATTTGGGACTGTAAACAGTCCCTGAGACAACTGGCAGCGAACAATCAGGTTACTCTGATGTGGGTTCCAGGTCACAAGAGAGTTAAAGGCAACGAAAAAGTAGATTTGCCTTGCCAATGAAGGGGCAAATACACAATTTTCCGGCACAGAACCCTTCTGTGGACTTTCCAAAGCCCACTTGAAGAAGAGGTTCGACGCTGGGAAACAGATGAAATGATGGCTAAAGTGCCAGGACAAAGACAAGCGAAACTGATAAACTTTGCTCGAAGTCTCGGAATCCCGGGCCTCGAATAGATTAAGGATTATGCACAAAAGATCTGATAGATCGAGGTGTTTAAGAGGTTGCATAGCCTTCACGACCCCCCCTATAATCTACAATCTACGCATTCGATCGAATAAATGCTATTATTGCGTACTCTCGTTTGGAAAATATATTATTTTCGAGAAATTTGGTTCCCTCGTCTCAAAGAGTAAAAATAAATGTAATAAAACAATGTAATAGCTAGCAATTCCTTACTATTTTTTTATCATTATAAATTTTGTTTTGACAATGTTTGTTGCTTTATCGTTTTTTTACTTCTGAGGTTTAAGGCTTTTTGGCGCCTTGGCACCGTCGTGCACCACACGACTTTGCCCTCATGTAAAAAAATGACATCATTGTGATATTGTATCATGTACCTACTTAACATATACTTTTTGTTTTACTAGTATCATGTAACTACACTTCGCCGCAAAATTAACGCATATAGTATTAAAAACAAAAAAGTATTTCACCAAGTATTTTGAAAGTACGCCAATGGTTAATAAATGTTCATTTATGTTATCTTATCAAGTTTTGAAGGCATTTTTTTTATGACTTCTCTCTTTTCTTTTTTCTTTTGCAGTTTTTGTAAAATGTTAAAAAAAGATATTCGGATAGATCTGTAGACATTTTAGCGCTGGTTATTTCACTTTGTATACTTTAAGGCCTGTTCGTTTGTCATGCTCGCGCTGCTCAAAACTGAACAGAGACCGTTCGTTTGACAGAAGCAAGTTGCACTATACCAGATAAAGCAGGATTTATTTGCTCCACCAATTTAGGTAGAGCAGAAAAATCATATCAGTTTGATCTAGCAGACTTTCAAAAAACGGACGTTAAAAATTAATAGAAAATTCAGTATAATTAATGGTGAAGTGCAAATTCTGAGTTGGAAAATTATTTACTTAAGGAAATGAAAATTTGAGGGACAATTTGGTTGTTTTTGTATCAAATTGTTTTGGTGGGGGTTTTGTGTTCCTTTGAACTCAGCAGTTGGATTTGTATCACGAAAATCATATCAATCTGCACATTTATGTAATTTATTGAGCAGCATGAGCATGACAAGCATATGATGGCATCCTAAGAGTGGAATTGTGGAATACGATGGCAGAACTGGGCGTACCCAAAATGTTGATCAGTCTCATAAAAGCTTGTGTAGAGGGATCTACAAGTGCAGTAAGACTTGAAGGAAAATTGTCAACCTTCTTTCCAATCAACGGTGGTCTCAAACAAGAAGATGCGTTATCCCCACTCCTCTTTAAAATCGCCTTGGAAGGCATCGTACGAAGAGCAAACATAGAAACGCTCCTATTTGCAAAACAGGGTCCGCGCATTGTAGTAGCTTTCGCTGATGATTTAGATATAGTGGGAAATACAACTATCAACGTTAAGGAAGAGTTCATTAAACTGTAAAATGCTGCAAAGGAGGTTGGCCTACAAATAAACAAAGATAAAACAAAATACATGACTACAAAAAGAACAGAAAGAAGAGACAGGATAGGACAAAATGTGACAATGGACCACTATAATTTTGAAAGGGTTCACGAGTTTAAATATTTGAGAGCTGCAATCACCTCAGATAACAATATAATACAAGAGATTAACAACAGAATTCAGGGATCCAATCGCTGCTGTTTTGCACTACAAAAAATAATGAAATCGAAAAATGTAACCCGCCGTACGAAAGTAACAATTTATTATGCAATTATAAGACCTATAATGACATATGCATGTGAAACATGGACGATGACATAACAAAATGAGAACCGACTAAAAATCGCAGAACGAAAAATGGACCAATCAAGGACAACGCCACACAACAATACAGAATTAGAACTAACAGGGAAGTGCAATAACTATATAACCAACCAGATATAGTAAAAATAATAAAGGCAGAGAGATTGAGATGGGCCGGACATGTGAAAAGACAGGACCAACGTGTCGTAAAACTGGTGTGAGAAGAGAACCAGGTAGGAAAGCGGCCTCTGGAAAGGCCAAGGATGCGGTGGAAAGATAATATTGCAGCGGACTTAAGGACCCTAAATGTCCAACGACCAGAAGAACTTATGATGGACCGCAGCAAGTGGAGGCAAGTTGTAATGTCAGTGAAGACCCACCCCGGGTTGTAAGCTACAAAGAGAGAGAGAGAGAAAGTGAGATCATTGACTTTGTTGAGAGCTTTTTTTATAAAATGAATAACCGGGAACGTGTTACAAGAAATATTTCAAGAGTGTGCTGTTGTTATAGATTTCTCAAGTTCAAGTGGCACAACGCATGGAAGTAACACGATCAACAATTTCCAGAGCATTGAGAATATTCAGAGAAACAGGAAGAAACCAAAGAAGACTTGGATAAGGTCGACCAAGAGTTACGACAGATAGGCAATACCAGTTATTAATATTGCTACCAGTTATTAAAATTTTTTTTTTGTAATTTTTAAGTACGTAATTAAGATACAGATAAATTTATCACAATTTTTTATTCTGTATATTTGTTACGAAATTTAGATTAACACTCACATAATGTTGCTCTTAACCTAAATATAAATTTTGCAAAGTCATTATTAATAAATTACAAAATATGCATTAATTTTGCGGCGAAGTGTATATATAAGTTAAATTGTAATACCTAACAAATTATATAAAAATTAAATATCTAACAAATATAAGTTTATTATTTTATACCCAAATATCTCCTTTATCTTTCAGAATAACATGATGTGTTCTTAATGGCCGAATACTTGTGAAAAATATACAAAAATATTTGCATTTCTGCGAGCACGTAGTAGGATACCACAATTGTATAGAGTGACTCATATTTTTAACGTAGACCTTTGAGGGTCCAAGCGAAAAGGAAATCGACGAGTTAAAGACGTGTGGCTATTATTATATTAATATATTTTGGAACGAATTAGATGTCACAAAAATTCTTTTCTTTTTTTAAAGATGCCCAAGATGAGGGCAACCGGCAATAATAATTATCAAATAAGTTTAATACGAAAAAAATGTTACATATTATGTCTTCCTATTATTAATGTTACCAAAAAGTTTAGAGGACAAAACAAATTTGAACAATTTTATCATCTCCCAGTCCACTGCTGGACATAGGCCTCCATTAAACTGTTCCACTGGGCTCTATCTTGAGCTGTTCTAATCCAGTCTCCGTCTACTCTTTTTATATCGACGCTCCAAGGTGTTGGCGGTCTTCCTCTGCATCTTTTGTTTACGCGGGGTCTCCAATTTATTATTCTTAGAGACCATCTGTCGTCTTTGAATCTCGCAACATGTCCTGCTCATTTCCATTTTAGTGTTGTGATTCTCTGTATAATGTCTTGGACCTTTGTTCTTTGCCGGATGTAAGTATTTCTTACGCGATCTTGGGTTCGAATTCCAAGCATAGCCCTCTCCATTTTTCTCCGAGCAACCTCCAATCTATGTACGGTGTTCTTTGTCAGTGTAAGCGTTTTGGCACCGTAGATCATTACTGGTAATACGCTTTGATTTTAGGCTTATTGGTATGCTGCTTTTAAACACATCCCTTAGTCTACCGTATGCAGCCCACCCTAGAGAGATTCTTCTTTATAGTTACTGCGTTTGATTGTCTCGACTTATTCTAATTTCGTGACATGGATATTTGTATTTGTCAACCACCTCAGTGATTTTGTCCTCTAGAGATATAATTCCACCAAATTAGTCATGATTTTTGTTTTTTGATGACTTATACACATACCAATGTTTTTTTTGCCCTCTCCAGCTCTTTTATCATTGCATTTGAAAAAATTTCTATAAGTTATTAATCTCACTTATCTCTGACATGACTTGAAGCAAAAACATTTACATTACTTAATTGATATTACAC
Source organism: Agelastica alni (assembly GCA_950111635.1). NCBI lineage: Eukaryota > Metazoa > Arthropoda > Insecta > Coleoptera > Chrysomelidae > Agelastica > Agelastica alni. The sequence goes on along the minus strand of OX467718.1, from coordinate 25,671,955 downwards.
GTTTATATAGCATATTTCATGAATATACGGTGGTAACGGATTATCGTTAGAAACTTGATAACCAGTATTCAATTGTACATTTAAGAAGTACTAAAGTAAGAAATTTCGTGGGTAACGAATATTATTTTATAAGGGACTTCTTGTTTATAATTTTAGGGTCAATATTTTTATTTGTTAGCACGGTTAATTTTGCAACCACATCTGTTATTAATGACTTCAATTATTGTACCTAATAAGAGAGGTAATCCAAATAAACTTCACTAATTAACTAAGCTATTAAGCTTTAATTTGGCTAGTTGGTTCATTTTTGTTGGATTTTTTGTTAGATTTCTATATTGGTGAAATGAGCAATAGTTTTAAGTTGGGTACATTCAAATGTATGATATATTTTTTGTATATTCCTGTTATAAACTGTAATAGTATTTTGATATGATAGTAATAGTAATAAATGGTTAATCATTGTTTCGGGCTTAGGCTGGATTGGAAAATTAATCCTAGGCAATAACTCGAAGGACCTTTTACTTTCGGCAAACTTTTACTGTCGGCAATATATATATATATATATATATATATACGAAAGGCAGAACAATTTCTTTGTATAACTTGTCAATCTGACATTACATTAAACATATATAGAGGGACGAGAAAAAACATGAAACAATCATAATTGAATACTTATTTTTATTATTATAAGAAATTTGAGCAGATAAAAGTTAATTTTATTCTAATCTGAGTCGTCTACGTAATCTTCAGATTCATCAGTAGTATCTTCGCCTAGATCCAAAACTACGGGTTCGATGATAATTTCAATGCAATTGTTAAGATTCCACATATTCTGCTCTTCTTTCACTACATGTTCGATACATTTTATCGACGACTGTAAGGTTACTTTGTTGACGGCACTACTAAGTAGATTTTTAACGTCATTTTATTTGAAAGTAACATTATTCCTTGCTACTTTATGTTTTACTTGAGCTCATACAAGTTCTATTGGGTTTAACTCACAGTGGTAGGATGGTAATTGAACGCCTCGTTCTCGCGCCATTTTATATTTTACATATTTATCTTTATAACATCGTTTGGTAATTTAATTTTCAAAATTGGTCCATTTAATTGAATATTTTTTTTAGCAAGCCAAACTGCTTCGAGAACTTTTGTCAAAATACTACATAATGTAACTACCTCACTAACATTCATATTTTGTTTTTATTTCTTCGGGTGTTAAATTGTGACGTTTCATTTTGATATCCGGTTTACTATTACTATTCTCACTCATATGTATTATTTTTCACTAAATTTAATTGAAGCTAAATTACTGCAATTCACACTTTCATTTATTTATATAGAAGATCAAAGAAGAAATAGAAACAATGTTTATTAAAAACTTTAAAACTATGAGTCTAGACGATAAGTACTACAAGTAAAAATTTACAATCAAAATTAAATGTAAAAACGCCTTCCCCTAATAATACAAAAAAATTCCGGTCTTTGCTTTACGAAACCTTGGCAGCACGTCTATGAAACTGCCTTGGCGATAAAATCCAAGACATAAACTACCTGTTCAATTGCCAATAACGTAGCTTTAATTTGCAACGTCATAGGAAAGAATCACGGAGTGGGCGACATCTTTTATTAATCGTATAAACTTCCCGAGGTGTGATCAACAAACTAAACTCCATTTGTTTATATGGGTGGAAAGTGATTTTTATATATTATTTTGAGCAATTTAAGCATTGAAAGTGTTATATTTGAACGATATTTTGTGAAGAATAAACCACAAAATCTGAAAATGCAAAGAATTAAAAAAGTTGATATGGAGATAAAAACGCGGAAAATATGCTCTGTTCCACAATGCTCTACATAGGCATTTCGATTATATTGTTACAACTCGGACCTGGTTATTTATCGGCATCCGAGCACCGACTACAGCAGGGGTGCATATTAATTGGACCGCTTTGTCGGCTGCAAACGGGGTCTGGCAAGTTCTAGAACACCGTATCGCGAAGGGTCCCGGACCTTTGAAAAACAGGTAGAAAGGTCTAGAATTGTGATTTAGAGGTATAAAAAAAGAGAGCGGCCGCGAAGAAAACAGTTAAGTATTAGTTTTAAAAGTGTTTATGATTTAAGAAATTTAAATAGTTATAAAAAGTTGTATATCTAAGTGAATATCTATGTGATTTAAAAAAGTAGAATTTATTGTATTGGAATAAACATTGTTTTGTTACTGTCTCGAGAGTTTTAGGCATTAAAATTATATAAATCATATCTAATTTTTAAAAAATTTACAGCATAAATTATTATATACATTATATTATTTCTTTGAATACATTTTGAATTTCTTTTAATAATTAACGAATCACAGATTTAATTATCTTTATCTTCACTGTCACTTTTATTTACCAAAATAGAAATCATTAGCTTGTGATAACTAAAGTAGGATTAAAATACTTCAGATCTTAATAAATTCAAGTGTCTCAAAAAAGCAGCATCCAAGCGAGTTCCACACCGCGTTGTTGATCTTTTTGGTCCATCTTTCGTTGGTCATTCTTGTCCAGTCCAGTTCCACTTTAAATATGTTATTCGCTGGATTGCATCGGTAACCCCTGTTCTCTGACGTATCCGATCATTCGGAATCTTGTCTCTCAGCGTGACTCCCAACATGGAGCGTTCCATGGCTCGCTGGGCCACTCCTACTTTATTTACCGATTTTCGTGTTAGAGTTAGGGTCTCCGAACCATAAGTTAGAACCGGCAGAACACACTGATCAAACACCTTCCGCTTAAGGCATATGGGGGTTTCGGACTTAAAAATGTGTTTCAGCTTCCCATAGGCGGCCCACGTTAGCCCTATCCTTCTTTTGATTTCGCAGGTTTGATTGTCCCTGTCAATCGTAACATCGTGGCCCAGATATCTGTAGGATGTAACTTGGAAGATTTCTTTTCCTTCTACTAAGTAGTTTCGGCTTGGGACTAGATTTGTCATGAAATTTGTTTTCGATGGATTTATTTTAAGCCCAACTTTATGTGAAGCAGATGTTAGTCTCATAAGCAGTTTCTCTGCCTTATCCAAGCTATCTGAAATCAGTACAATATCGTCCGCGAACCGAAGGTGAGTGAAATTTTCACCGTTAATATTTATTGTAATATATCATGTAATAAATAAAAAAAAATATTCCCGAAAATTACAGAAAATTTCAGAGAATTCCCGGAAACTCCAAAGAAATCACGAAAATTGCAGAGAAATCCACAGAACTCCCGAAAATTCCCGCAATTCCCGGAAATTGCAGGGAACAAGTTAACTTTGCCGTTTGTCACAGAAATGGTAATAAACATTTTAAGAAGTTTGGCAACATTCGGTCAGGGAAGCATCGGAAAAATATGGTTTTAAAAATGTGTGTACATTTTTGACGAAACCGTTTTTATTAAAACTTAAAATAGAATAAAAAAATATTGTCTAATGTGTAGAATAATTCAATCACTAACTGCACCACTACCAGAACGGGACTTCTTTTTCTTCCATGCCTTTCCCGCGGCGGAGGTTGGCAATCATCATAGCTATTCTGACCTTGGAGGCGGCAGCTCTAAACAGTTCGTTTGATGTGCATCCATACCATTACCTCAAATTGCGCAGCCATGATATTCTTCTCCTTCCTACACTTCCCTGGTCCTGGATTTTTTCTTGTAAAATTGCTTTAAGCATGGTGTATCGTTCCCCACGTATAATGTGTCCCATGTAATGTAGTTTCTACAATTTTCATTGCTTTGTTTATTCTTCTCATGACTTCGTTGTTTGTTACGTTTAGAACTGTAGTTCTCCACTTGTTTAAGGATCCTGCCATTGACCGTCAGACTTTCAGCGTTATTTTGGGTCTTGGATAGTCTTACCATCAGAGGAAAATTAAACCGAGAAGACATTGTATGCACCAGTTTCTTTGGTACGCAGCGACATTCCTCGGCCAGAATGTGTGAAACCTGCCTCCTCCAACCTTGTTCTTCGAACAGTTACTGGAGATAATGCACCAGTAAGAGGAGATGCTGAAGTCACACTCACTCTTGGACGGCTTAACATCGTGGATACCGTATATGTCGCAGATATAGAAGACGAATTCATTCTCGGAATGGACTTGATCAGCGAGTATGGGTTCTCATTTGACGGTGAACAAAGAACCATAAGATGGAACCTGTTAAGCTGCGAATGGCGAAGTCTGTAAGAATTCCAGGACTTTCCGAGAAGATAGTCTGTGCCACATTGGAAAGTGACCTAGGTGCCGCGTTGGAGTAGTTCAGCCATGCAGAGGATCCCCAAACCATTTACTTATTGCACGAGCCTTAGTTAGGACAGAACAAACTATTCCTGTAAGAGTTGCTAACGTATACCCCGAAGGAATAACGCTTAAAGAAGGTGACATCATTGGAGCCTGTGAACCTGTGACTTCGATAACAAGATGCGACGAGGAAAAACATCAGGATCGAAGGGAAGACTCCGACATCGTATTGGGAAGTCTAGAATCATCCTTAGGACATCTATCGTTGGATGAATATAACGCTGCCAGGAAATTCATCAGATCCGAAAGTGACATCTTTGATTCAACAACAGCAGGACGAACCAACTTGGTCCAGCACAGGATTGATACTGGTCAAGCTCACCCGATTCGACAACCACCAAGACGACTACCATTTGCGAAACAGCAAGAGGTTGAAAAGCTGGTTAACAAGATGATGGAAGATGGAGTGATTGAAGAATCAGCAAGCCCTTGGTCTGCGCCGGTTGTGTTGGTTTCTAAAAAGGATGGATCTATAAGGTTCTGTGTGGACTACAGAAAATTAAATGATGTCACGAAAAAGGACAGCTACCCATTACCCAGAATTGACGACACTTTGACAACATTAGCAGGTTCACGTTGGTTCTCAACAGTGGATTTGAAGAGCGGGTATTGGCAAGTGGGCCATGAAGATGACAAGGAGAAGACTGCTTTTTCAACTGGAAATGGACTTTACCAGTTTAATGTGATGCCTTTTGGACTTTGTAACGCCCCAACAATATTCGAAAGGCTAATGGAACTGACACTACGTGGGCTTACGTGGAAGACTTGCTTGGTATATCTGACGACGTTTTGGTCATGGGCAAAACTTTTGAGGAACATCTAGAAAATTTGCTAGAAATATTCCGAAGGTTCAGGAATGCCAACCTTAAGCTGAATCTTAAGAAATGTTCCTTGTTATAAAAAGAAGTGGATTTTCTGGGCCACACGGTATCACCAGCAGGCATCACCAGCAGGCATCCAAACACAAAGTGAGGAGCTTCTTGGGCCTGTGTATCTACTATCGGCGTTTTGTGGAAGGATTTGCTGATATTGCTTCACCCCTGCACAAGTTGACAGAAGACCGAGCCAACTTTATCTGGTCTAACGATTGTGAAAGAGCATTCAAGGAACTGAAAGTTGCTCTATGTTCCAGTCCAATCTTGGGCTTTCCACAACAAAGAGGCCCATTCATACTAGACACTAATGCAAGTAATAAAGGACTTGGAGCTGTACTATCACAATTGCAGGATGGTCAAGAGAAGGTGATAGAGTACTACAGCAAGATAATGAGCAAACCGGAAAGGAACTACTGCGTCACCAGGAAATAACTGCTAGCGATCATTAAAGCAGTAGACCACTTCCAAAAATATCTTTACGGAAGGGACTTTCTCATAAGGACGGACCATGTAGCCTTAAAGGAATTGCCGATATAAGACAAATAAGACTGACAACTAAAGATGAATGGACAGCAGCCCATCTAAGACAAGACCAAGAAAATGATCCCAACACCCTGGACTTTCTACGCTGGAAGGAAAGTGGAGCCGAGAGACCTACTTGGAAGGACATCTCCGACCGGACACCAGAGAATGGATTGCTGAAACGAGTTTGGGAGTCGGCCGATGGCAAGAAAACAACTTCCCAACTGGTCGTGCCCAAGACAAGGATTAATGAAGTCTTGGAGGAGATCCATGGAGGAAAATCAGGTGGTCATCTGGGAGTTAATAAAACTTTAGATAAAATAAGACAAAGGTTCTATTGGGTCCAGTGTCGTGACGACGTAGAGAATTGGTGTAGAAGATGCCCAGTTTGCGAAGCGAGCAAAGGTGCTAAAACAAGATCTAGAGGCAAGATGAAACAGTACAATGTAGGAGCCCCTTTTGAACGAATTGCCATCGATGTAGCCGGGCCATTTCCAATGACGAATAACGGCAACAGATACATATTGGTTGCTATGGATTACTTTAGTAAGTGGGTTGAAGCTTATGTCCTGCCAAACCAAGAAGCATCTACAGTCGCAAGAGTCTTGGTAGACAACATGTTCTCACGATTCGGGGTACCTATGGAGCTACATTCCGATCAAGGAAGAAATTTTGAATCGAACTTATTCAAGAAAGTTTGCGAATTGATGGGAATCAACAAAACCAGGACAACCCCACTACATCCACAGTCAGACGGCATGGTCGAAAGGTTTAATCGGACTATCGAAGAACATCTATCCAAAGTAAGAGAAGAACATCAGAAAGACTGGGATCAACGCCTTCCATTATTCCTGATGGCCTATAGAGCAGAGGTTCATAATTCTACAAAGCTCACTCAAGCCAGCGTAGTCTTTTGAAGGGAACTTCGTTTACCCTGTGATTTGGTGTTCGGGTCACCAAGTGCCGAAGATAAAGAAGTTCAAGATTATGCAGACGAGTTACAGGACAGCTTGTTCAAAATTCATGAAACGGCTAGGAAGAGATTGAGGTTGGCAAGCAATAAAATGAAGGCTCGCTATGACCTAAGAGCAAATTAGACGGGATTTAAAGAAGGAGATCGAGTATGGTTGTATAATCCACAACGAAAGAAAGGTGTTTCTCCCAAGTTGACACTATCTTGGGAAGGGCCATACAAGGTGATAAAAAGGATAAATGATGTGGTTTATAGAATCCAACACAGTCCCAGAGCTAAGATGAAAGTCGTCCAACTAGAGAGGTTAAAGCCTTACAATGGAGAAGTTGTACAAGTATTTGATCAGGACGATCAAATTTGTAACTGCCGACGGGGCCTAGGAAAGTCGCGCAATGTTTCGAATCCGCGTCGAATAATGGGGAAACAGGTAGAAAGATCTGGAACTATGATATCGGGAATATAAAAGGGGAAAAGATTATAACGATTATTAGTATTAGCTTATGTGTTTACGTATTATTAAATGTAAATAGTTATATAGAGTTGTAAAAGTTGTATTGCTAAGTGAATATCTAAGTGGTTAATGAAAATAGAAGTTTTTGTATTGAAATAAACATTGTCTTGTTATTGGATCGAGATTTTTAATCGCTGAACCCAAGAAAGAACAAAAAATCGTATCAATATCCTCATAAATTTCGTTTTCTTGACGTTTATTGTTAGTCCGTACTCTTGGCTACATTCAGCTATCTTATTGATAAGTCTCTGAAGGTTGTCTGTCAACACGACAGTGTCATCTGCGTATCTAATATTGTTAATCGGTGTTCCATTGACCTTTATTCCGGCTGTTTCTCCCTCGAGAGCTTTCTTCAGATATTCCTCACAGTACGCGTTGAATAGGAGTGGCGATAATATTAATCTCTGTCTCACCTCTCGTCTAATTACAATCTCTTCTGATGTATGTTCATCAATACGTACTTTTGCTCATTGTTTGTAATATGAATTCGCTATAATTCAAGGACTTTCATTAGTTATTCGTGGCGGACTTTATCGAAAGCCTTATTATAATCTAAAAAGCATATGTATATGTCCTCGTTAACGTCTAAATATCTCTGAATTAGAACATTGAATGCAAAGAGGGCCTTACGTTTACCAAGACCTTTACGAAATCCAAACTGTGTGTCTTCGATGTCCATGTCCAATTTTTGGTATATACGATTGTGGATGATCTTTAGAAACATTTTTAATGTATGGGACATTAAACTAATGGTGCGGTGATCGCTGCATTCACTAGGCGTTTATCTTTTTTTGGGGGGACAAATAAAAGTCGAAAGTAACCATTCCTTGGGTATGTCTCCTGATTGATAAATTCCATTAAAGAGCTTCACCAAGACGTCGATGTATCTCTCTTCTATTATCTTGAGAATCTCGATAGGGAGTTCGTCAGGTCCAGGACTTTTTCCGTTATGTTGTTTGTAGCGGATTTAGTATTTCTTCTTTTGTAATTTCTGGACCTATCTCTTTTGCTCCGAAGGATATTTGTTCCAGTTCTCCTCTTTCGTCTCCGAACAACTCCTCAATGTATTCTCTCCAGCGTTGTAGTTTTTCATTTGTCCCCATTATAGTATTCCCTTTTTTGTCCATAAGTGCAGCAGTATGTTTTTTCGTTGTAAGCTTGCCATTTCTTTAACCTTTTCATGTAGATTGAACAAGTCATATTTGTTTTGAAGTTCTTCGATCTCTTCGCTTTTTTCTTCAAAGTATGCCTGTTTTGTCTCTCTTATCCTCTTTCTGATATCATTGTTAATCTGTCTGTATTTATGACTATCGTTATTCTTTGCTTCTCTTCTTTGTTTCATCATCAGAACGGGACTAATGAAACAAAAATATGAAGTAGTCGGTGTCGTCTGGTATACAGACGGATGTAGATCAGAAAAAGAAACAGGAGTTGACATCTTAACCAATTTGATTACAAACCAGTTTTAGAATGCCGGTTGAAACTGGAGAAACAGAACAAGCTCTGCTTGATGTGGGTACCAGGACACCAGGGTACATGGCAACGAGGAGGCTGACAGGCACAAAAGCCAAAGGATCAATGATAGGCCAGGAGTCAATTTGCAGTAATGCTTACATTACTGCAATACTGGAATATTTGACCGAGCACCCAGGTATAATACATTCGAAATCTATCTGTGGGCCATGCAGGAGAACGCCAAAAAAAATTCTGAAACTTGAGCGAAAAAAAATTATGCAACAAGGTTCCTTATAAAACACTACTGCATGAATAAACACTTACACATTATAGAGCTTGCGGAAAACCCGCTTTGTAGGTCCTGAGACCTCCCTTTACTTCTTTTTATCATCTACGATACTGCGAAGATCTCTCGGTTCTCAAACGAAAGCACTTCACGGAATCAGAATTAAAATGCTTGGTATTTTCCCTCGTCGTCGACACCCTGGAATTTTTCAAAGATACAGGTCTGCCGCTGTAAGGGCCTAATTATATATTCTTCTTCTAGTGCCTTATCCTCAATGGACGTTGGAGATCATTCTGGCCCACATGACTTTGTTGACGGCAGCCCCAAATAGCTCTGCTGATGTTTTTTCAGTCCATTGCCTAAGATTATGTAACCATGATATTCGGCGTCTTTCAGGACCTCTCTTGCCATCCATTTTACCTTGCATAATCAGCTGCAGTATTTCATATTTTTGGTTACGCATTATGTGTCCAAAGTATGCAAGTTTTCTGTCTTTAATGCTTTTCATTAATTCTTTTTATTTTTGCATACGTTGCAAGACAGATTCATTAGTTATGTGATGAGTCCAAGATATTCTCAACATGCGTCGGTAGCACCACATCTCAAACACTTCAGCTTCAACAGCATACATTAATATTGAAAATATGAAACATTTTAATAAACGAGTCCTTAAATTTAAATTAGGTTTCATATTACACAGGAGAGTTTTCATGCGATTGAAGTGAGATCTGGCTTTCTCGATTAGTATCTTTATCTCTTTTATTTGGTTCCAATCTTTATTTAGTTGCACTCCTAGATAGTTAAGTGGCTTGTTTTCTTATTATCATTACCTTTGTTTTGTTTGTGTTTAATCGCATATTATATTTTTCGCACATCTCAGCTACTTTCTCTATTAACCTCTGGAGACCCTCAGCTGTATCTGCAAGAAGAACAGTATTATCCGTTACCTCCTCAAGAGCTTCTCGAAATAGCTTTTCTAGTAAATGTTAAGTAGCAAAGGATACAATACACAACCTTGACGAATTTTAAATTTCTGTGATTCCATTTCCTCCACTAGAACAAATGATTCTTGCTTCCAGTAAAGATTGAAGATAACTCTTAAATATTTATCATCTAATTGGTATTCGTTTAATATTTCTATTAACTTTTGATGATTAACGCAATCAAAAGCTTTTTTAAAGTCATGAAAGCAGGCAAAAACATCACAATTTACGTCGCGGTTTGTTCTCTGTTCTGTAGACTGTAGATCTAAATTACATCTAACAGCAGCAAAACCAAACATAAACATATTAGTAGGAAAATCAAAATGCATGACCCTAACTAGAGAATCCATAAGATATAAGCTCGTAGTCCAAGACCAACTTATCGAGCAAGTATCCAAGTTTAAGTACGTGGGCATGGATATATCGGACCACAATTCAATAAATGATCTGAGGAGTCAGATCAACAAGGCAACCGCAATAGCAGGATGCTTACGACAGTTTACTAACACCCGTTAAACTAAATTATTTTATCAAATTATAGTAGTGGAAAAGAATTTTAAATAATTTTACCCAACTGTGAAATGAAAAAAAAAACTTAAATAAGCCGTGCGGCGTTGTCGCTTATTGAGCAACATATTTCTATGATCTAACGAAATGAAATAGTTAAATGGTTCAACATTCTATAAAATGCGTTGTATTATTCAGGTTGTTATAATTCATGAAATATTAATAAGAGATAGCATTATTGTCACAATATTGTTGCAAATATAATTAACAAATGCTATGGACGATTCAATAACAATCACAAATCTCTTGCCATAACTAAAGAGCAGGCAACATCACATTCCAGTCGGCCGCATAAAGACAATACAGTCAACCAAAACGTGGGGATTTATGATCGTGTTTAAAAGTAAATAGTTCCGTCTCCTCTGATAATAGATCTATGGAAATATTTATGTTTTGATACTTTAGGAATGGAATAGGTAGGATCTGTATCAAAATGACCCGGTACTTCAATTTGTGCAGCTTCGTCGAGAACTCTGGGATTATTATTTTTTTTATTACAAACGAATCCAGTTTCTCCAAATTTCCGGTCTGGTGACCCATATTTCGATCAGGATGCCTTTCATTGAAAACTCGAGCTGTTCCTCTAGCGCACTTGTTTTGATAACCGTAAATAAATATTATTTCTATTCGTTCTTGCAGAGAATACACCATCTTAAAATAACTCAAGGTGCTACAGCTACAAATAATGGCTAATTTAACGTCATGAATAACTAACTAAACATACTATTAATATCTTTAAAGCAAAGAAACAAAATGACAAAAAATGTTAAAAAAGGTGACATTAGATATCTACCTATCCAGGTCGTTTTTGTTATGACCTCATGTTATCAGCAAAATAAATCGATATGGCTGATTTGCATTTTTCTTGGGTTTTCATTTCATGTATCACAAAGTAGGGGTTGCTATTCGACATTTTGAAGAAGGGGTGGGGTGACACTTGGAAACAGCAAAATAACATTTTTAAACCTTCCCCTTTTTTGTTTTTCTTACGTTTACGCAAAATCAAAAGTTATTTGGACTGGGTGGTTTTGAAATGAAAGCACTATATATGACATTCTTGCAGCAACAAATTCCTGTATACCTAGGTAATCACCAACTCGATTATAATTATATTTTAAAAAATTTCTGATTCCTTTATAAGAGGATAGTTCACGAATTGTTGTCCTTAACATAGTTGGCGTTGAATGACAAATGCAAATAAAGTTTTAGGCAAAAGCTTATTGTATGATATAAGTGTGTGCCAATAAGCAGCTGCGCATCAGTTCGTGTATGTTAAATATTAATTTTTTTCCATTGAGGTGTGCGTTATTTTATAAAAATGGACAAAATTAAGATAAGAGGTGCGATAAAGTACCTTTGTAAAAACGGTTTATCACCGCAAGAAATTTATAAGGACATGGTAGAAGAATTGACTGACTCTACCCCTTCGTACCAGGTAATCAAGAACTGGTCACGAGATTTCAAACTGGGAATAGAGTCCTGTCAACATGCACCAGGTGCAGGAGCCCCCAAAACTGGTGACCAAAGAAAATGTAAATTTAGTCCATGATATGGCATTAAATGACAGAAGAATTAAAGTCAAGGCTACAGCAGAGACATGTAGGTTTTCTGTTGGAAGCATTGAAAAAATTTTACATCAGGAATTGGGTCTCAAAAAACTCTCTGCACGTTGGGTTTCACGAATGCTGACGGCAGACCAGAAGCGTGTTCTCTAGATTGTTTCAAAGACAAATTTAGAGATTATAAACAGGAATCCCGATGAATTTAAGCGAAAAATGTTTACGGTCGACGAAACATTGGTTCATCACTTCGATCCAGAATCCAAAAAACAAAGCATGGAATGGCGACATAGGGGTTCCACTCCCTCTCGAAAATTTCCTGTTGTCCATCAGCTGGTAAGATCATGGCTTCAGTTTTTTTGGGATTTTGCAGGTCTTATTTTCGTGGATTATTTACCGCATGGGCACACCATATTATGCGTAAATACCAAAAGTACGCGAAGCGATCTGAAAGAAGAGAAGAGGAAAATTGAGTCGTGGTGTGCTCTTTCACCAGGACAACGCGCTTCGGCCCACAAAAGTTTTATTGAAGTGGCTGCCATTCACAATGCGGGATTTGAAATTTTTTGATAACCCCCTCATTCTCCAGATTTGACCCCCAGCGACTACCATCTATTCTCAAAATTAAAAGAATATCTTCGTGGAATCCGCTTTGCTGATAATAACGAAGTAATGTCGGCGGTAGAAGAATGGTTGAAGACTCAAAGTTCTGAATTGTTTTCAAAAGGGTTTGAAACACTTCAATACCGGTTTACCAAGTGTATAAACGTTGCAGGTGACTATGTTAAAAAATAAATTAGTTTCATTATTCTCATGTGCTTCTATGTTAGGGACAATTCGTGAACTATCCTCGTATGAATTGTGATTTCCAGAAATCGGTTTGAGCAACAAAATCGATCTTTTGGCAACTATTTTCAACAAATTCTCGCGTTATTGTTTTTATTTTTTTGACGTTCTACTGCTAGCTTTATAGATCTCGTAAATAGCTAAAGAAGTAGGTACGTAAAATACTAAAAAAAAAATGAGCAAGCTTTGATAAAATTTTTATGTTTTGGGGAAAAATATCGACAGACTTTTTTTTAAACAACTTAAGCAAAATTTTTAATGAGAAAATTAATTTGAAGTATAGTACTGGAAATGGTTAAAGTGTTTAATTAGTAATTCGACATAGTTTTTTTATTGAAACCCTCAGTTTTCGTCTTAAATACAATTTTTCTACAACTGCTTAGCAAAGTAGCCTTTGACGCTTTCAAATTTCAACGCAAAGTTGACGTATTCCGACAAACGTCATTTTGTGACGCTTGTATCTTTTACTCATTCTGTTATCATGGAAAATAGTGATAGTGAATTATCGAACACACCTCCTGACGTAGCAGAAAGTGCAAAAAATGTAACTTTAAATCTCCCACCAGAGAAATCGAGAGCAAAATATGAATTTCAATACAATAGATTCATAACCTGGTGTCAATCGAAAAATGTCAGTAAGTATTCAGAAAATGTGTTACTGGCTTATTTTGTAAAAAAATCAAAGTTTTCGAAGTCATCAACTCTTTGTTCCATGTATTCGATGATACGAACATGCTTGAATGTTAAAAATAACATCGAAATCAATAAGTATCTTAAACTCATCACATTTCTCAAAAACAATCCATTAGATACAAAGCGAAAAAATCCAAAACATTTACCATTGAAGATATTCACAAATCTCTACGAGAAGCTACCGATGAAGAATATCTACTGAAAAAGGTAAATTTTAATTATACCTTACACTCTCTGTAGTTTTATAAGTAGTTAGAAGAGTTTCTTAGTTGAATAATACCATGAAACTCTTGATTACTTGAGCAGTCATATTATTAGCCTAGGGATCTGAAGCGCAGGCATTTCAAACTGTTCGCTTGGGTTCAATTCCAGCCGGGGCCACTTTTTTTAATTTACAAGTTATTTTCCCTTCTATTTCGTTAGAAATATGAATTATTGGATTGATAGCAATTTCGATAGCTTATACATTTTGAATAGCTTTTGACTGTTAATTTTTTATAGGTAATTCTAATTATGGGTATTGCTGTTGCCTGCAGACGCGATGAATTGGTGAAAATGGAGATCGGTGACATAGAAGATAAAAATTCTATTTTAATAGTCCGAATTCCAGATTCGAAAGCGAGAATTAGCCGTGTTTTTACGATTGTTAGTCAAAATGAAGAAAATTCAGTTGATTATCTATCAATTTGTAAAAAATACATTGCAATCAGACAACTTTGTGAAAATAACAATAATACTCCAACGCCTATTTTTACGTTATCAAAAAGGTAGTTATACGAAACAAGTTGTGGGTATGAATACAATCGGGAAAATTCACAGTGAAATTGCTAAATATGTGGAATTACCTGAGCATACTTTATATACAGGACACTGTTTTCGACGAACATCTGCTACTTTATTGGTGAATGGTGGAGGAGATCTAATACAACTAAAGAAACATGGTGGATGGAAAAGTAGTAATGTCGCAGAAGGTTATTTAGACGAATGAATCAAAAATAAGATTGAAACCACCACAAAAATATTTTCAAAACCGCATGTATCCACATCTAGTTCTATAGATTTCCAATCTTCGAAAGAATTTATGTTGGAGAAATTGTAACGTGCCTTTTTTTTTCCTTCTACAGTTCCATTATAATTATATCTCTGATAATTTTATATTCCTCAAGTACTCGTAAATAGTGTCGCGTACCGTATTTTGTTGTAACTTAAATATATCATTCGTTGTAAATAGTGTTGCATAGCCTCGATTATTGTGTATTATCGATTATATTATTGTTTGGTTTACATTTCTGTGTAGATGAGGCTAGTTATCAACACGGACGAACGAGATTCTTAGTGTGGAACATAGACTTGCGAATATTCTTGGTTGACGTTAATTCCGTGTCATTTCTTGATATCCGGCTTGTGAAGTGGTCTGAGTCGTGTGGTGAGAGTCTTGGGAGTCGTGTGGTGAGAATTTTTGGGGCGGTGTGATATTAACAAGTGTGCAAAACCTCTACGGTTTTTCTTTCATATCTGGCTGTATTTGGGTCATCTTAATTGGATTTTGAAGAAAAACCATTTAATTTTTAACTTGACCATTCTATCTTACCTTCGTTGTTGATATTTTGGATTTTGGTGTCGAGTTAAAATAACCGCATGCGGGATTTATTTGAGGGAAGCCATTGTTAATTAGCAGGTGCCGTTCCATAACCAAACCGGCCACAGGAGTAGTGCATTCGTATACCCAAAGGTTATAAGTGATTTATTTTTGAATATTTAACGACGTGACTTATTTTTGACACCACAATTAAGTTTTGTTTTAATTTATTAATATAATACATTATTAAAAACTATTTATTGCATTAGATAATATGCCAAAACTGAACTGTGTACTTTGATTTATTGTTAGCTGTTAATTTTGACTATATTTGTTATAAGTTTATTATTGAACTGTGTACTTTGATTTATTGTTGGCTGTTAATTTTGACTATATTTGTTATAATTTTATTATTGAACTGTGTACTTTGATTTATTGTAGGAATAAAGTATCCAATATATTTTAGCTATAATTTCATTTATTTAGTTCACCATAATATCAGTTGTTTATCGTGTGGCTCTGCTAGTGCCTATAAGACCTAGGGGTTTCCGGCTTGAACCATCTAAGTCGGTGGCGCGGCTCACTTTTATATATTTTTTTCTTCTACCCTCTACGGCTGAGCTCGGGCATAATTTGCCAGTAGAGAGACCGCTGGCAGAGTACTCTATAGAGAACGAATAAGACGTGGCAAAATATCCTGATGGACCATCAGGTTCGGGCATAAATATCAAAGATTGTCATAATTGCACATTCAATTTTAATATAGTGAATGATAAACTGAAGTAATTATTTTCAAGAATATTATAAAATGCTATAATTAAAATACAAGTAATATTATGTACTTACTTATTTTGAATAAAGTATTTAGTGTTTTTTTTCTGTCTAAAAACTGCATTTGTAGAAAAAATCTTGTGTGTATTTCGAGCACAAATAGCTATTCTCTTACAATAATATTGTTTACCTTTGTTGTTTTTTTTCTTTCGTTTTTTTAATAGTGTTATTAGTCTTATTTGGAGGAACTTGAAAAGCGTTTGTGCAATCTAACGAACCTGAAATTGCAAAACAAGTCCGCGTGGAGAATTTTCGTATGAAGTCCGTCAACAACCGGGATACGTACAGTCACAATCAAAAGACAACACACGAACAGAGACCTGAGTCTGGTCACAGTCTTACAGTGTACAACAGTGCGTCGAGTTATTTGTTTCGAGTAGGATCGTAGCATATTCCTAGTCTTATAATATCGTAGAAATATTGAATATTATTTACATTTAAAGTTGCAGATACCTCTACAACCACCATAATAAAAATAGTACCAATTAAATTTATTGTTATTATTAATCTCATAAAAAATCCCCCCGATTAAGATAAAAATATATTATCATGTTTGGAAACATCTATATATATATATATCAAATGTGTTAGCATATTTTATAAATAAATTTAACAGTTTGTGATCAAAACTAACGTTAAAATTTTTAGTTTTCTGAAGTGAGCGAATCTGTGTGTCGTTTAAAGTTTTTAATTCGTGAAAAATCATGGGAAAATATATTAACTATTCATTATTAGTTACTTGTACTGGTAAGTAAAACATTCACAACGATAATCTATATTTGTAAGAAAAAATGCACGTTCTTTTTTGTTGGATATATTAAGCTTGAAATTTTTTGTTTACAAACAATTTTTAATGTTTCTAATTTGAGGTTATGCATCTAATATTCTATAATTTATTTGTTACTTTTTAAAAAAATTTTTGTACCGGATAACCTTAAAAATGCCAAGAGTTTTTGAATTGTAGTGGTTCTAGACAAACAATTGAATGCTTAAAAATTGTATCGAAAGAAATACAAAATACAATTTGTCGTTTTCACGTGTTGTAATTTATTAAAATTTCATATTTCTATGTTACCTCAAATTTGGGAAAATAAACTCTATTTTTTTCATCAACGATTATACCTTAAATTTTAAAGCTTGCTTAAATTTTAGCCAAAAATTATCTTTTAAATTTTATCGCACTCATTTGAAGACATCATGTATGTTAATTTATGATTATTACTTTTTCTTAATCATTTTTGTACATTTTTTATATAGAACTTTGATTATGATCGCCCTGATGTATTCAAATCAAAATTAAATTCTTAAAGCTTACAACTGCTTTGTATATAATTTGAATTCTGGAATTTATCTATTTTGTTAACATTTAAAAATCTAAAGTACGGAGGTACTTGCTTATTTTCAATAGAATTCCGATTCACTATTTAAAAAAATTTATCCGTTACATCTGCCGTTCTTATTCTTTATTGTACCTCTTCAGCTTTCCATGTAACTGAGCGCAAGGACGTATTTAAGTGGGGGTTTTGAGGGTTTAACTCCCACTCGCTTAAAACAAAGCGCAAGTGCCTAATCTATAGCAAAGAGAAACATATTTTTCACTTTTCTAATAAAAAAAACTGTTATACTCGTATAATTTTTTTTAAAAACAAATTTTAAATAAATCTATATAATATTAAAAAAAATTATGAAATATATTACAAGTTCTGTCCAACCCAGGGGTCGGCAACGTTTTTCGGACGTCGGGCCATTTTCAAAATAAAATTTTTAATGCGGGCCGAACATTCAAATGTAACTTAAATAGTGCTTTTATATCATATACGAGTATAAATATAATAACAATAATGTCGGAGAACAAAACTTTTACAATTCTTAAAAAGGGAAAAAAAGAAAATACAATTCCAATTACATATGTATAAATGTGTAAATATAAAATATTAAACAAAATAGTTTCTTTCATTTTATTCATTCATTAAAATTCAATGCGCTTTTTGTTCTTGAATATTGTTTGATAATAATTCATTAAGTCCGGTCCTCCGGTTGGGATTGGGATACTGAGATCCTCAACAAGTTTTGTAAATTTTCATTCGTCGACCTCGTTCTATTAGTACGGGGGGTAGCGTCAAATTTTCATGGGTGATTTTACTGAGAATATCCATCCTTTTATACCTTAGTTTTTTCTCTAAAAGTGAAGAAAAAATATGTAAGCTGACGCGACTCCGTGACTTAAGATGGTGGGAGGCTGCGGATCTTGCGAGAAAATAATGATTTTCGGAGTATTTTACCGAAGGTCATAATTTGCAGATAGATAAATGATTGAATTATAATCGGGAAAAAACATGTTAGCTGCATAATTTCTGTGATTTAACTTGTTAGCTGCGCGTATGAATGTATAGAAAAAATCTTGAAAATCAGACCATTTTACCGGGGCTGAAAATTATATACTCAATAGTAATCAGTTTAAGAATCATGAAAAATCATGTTAGCTGATGCTCAGGTGTGATTAAACCTGTTAGCTGCGCTTCCTTTGTGCAGCGCGTGGTCGGGCCATTACTGTGTGCGCTCAGATTCACTTCAATATTAATTCATGTGTCATCAATTTCACCAACCTTTTTTTTTACTTTATAATGAGGATAAATGCACTATTGATCTACATCAGAGTGATAAAAATCAGTCGATTCCTGACTGCAGCGAACACAGTAATGGTCCGACCGCGCGCTGTACAAAGAAAGCGCAGCTAACAGGCTTAATCACACGTGAGCATCAGCTAACATGATTTTTTATAATTTTAAAACTGATTACTATTCTATTTATAGTTTTCAGCCTCGGTAAAATGGTCCGATTTTCAAAATTTTTCCTTCATATTCATACGCGCAGCTAACAAGTTAAATCACAGAAATTATGCAGCTAACATGTTTTTTCACGATTATAATTCAATCATTCAGCTACCTGCAAATTATGACCT
This sequence comes from Agelastica alni, assembly GCA_950111635.1. Lineage (NCBI taxonomy): Eukaryota > Metazoa > Arthropoda > Insecta > Coleoptera > Chrysomelidae > Agelastica > Agelastica alni. Next base: position 25,652,989 of record OX467718.1, on the reverse strand, counting down.
TCAGTAAAATACTCCGAAAATTGTTATTTTCTCGCGAGATCCGCAGCCTCTCACAATCTTAAGTCACGGATCTGGACCAGCTAACATGGAAATTTCATCTCAAAAACATAACAAAAGCCTTCACTAGAAAATTCAGCCTCAGTAAAATGGTCCGGTGAAATTTGACGCTACCTCCCGGATTATATTTTTTTATTTAATAAAATTCATTCTTGAAAATGTTTGTCCGCACAAATAGGTGCTTGAAAAAATACAAATAATTTCTTAAATTGGAAAAAAAATTCTTGTAGATTTAAATAAAATAAAATGAAATTAAATTATTTTCATCAAAATTATTTTTATATGCATTGTTAGATTTTAAATCAATGAACTCTAGTTGTTAATTGTCTGGAGCTTTTACAATATCAAATTTTAAAGGATTTTTAATTATTAATATGTCCATTTCTTTTCCATAAAAATCTTGAAATCGATGACGAAAATATTCATCCAGTACTTTTAGTGACTCAATAAAAATATTCGAAGGACACTGTTTGTCATTTTTGGTTAAAAACGATTGCAAAGTAGAAAAATGACAATAATTATTTTTTTTAAGTTGAGAAATAAACAATTTTATTTTAAGCTGGAAGGTATCATGTGAGTGGGGCGTGGTCGCCCCTCCACCGCGACCCTTAGTAGGTCTATTGTGGCTCACCCCTAGAGGTTACAGTTCACCGCACAATCCAGCCCTTCTCACGAAGTTCATGATTGTATAGGGTGAGATTTTTTTTGAAATCGGTAGGTTCTAGGTTGGTGTAACCAAATATGTTGAACCTTATTCTATCCAGGCCGGGGCATGAACATAGTATGTTCAGCAGTTTCGTCTTCCACGAAGCAAAACCGACAGTCCGTTTGTTGGTTCAAACCTATCTTTCTGAGTTGGTATCTTAGACGACAGTGTCCTGTAAGCAGTCCCGTTAGAATACGCAGGTCATTTCTGCTCTATTCTAGGATATGCTTAGTTGTGTTTCTCGAGGGTTTAGATAAGAACGCCTTCGAGTGAGTCAACCCTGGTACGTAAGTATTTTCCTCTCCGCCCAGTCCGAAATAATTGTTTTGGCGGCACTTGTGGTGACTCCAAAAACCGGTTCTGGTTCAGTGAACGCAGATTCGGCCCTCTGTTTTGCAACGGTGTCGGCTTTTTCGTTTCCCTCCACCCCCTGGTGCCCAGGTACCCAAAGTACGGTCACCCTGTTGTTCGCACCAAGTTACTCTAAGGATTCGATGCAATTCCATACAAGTTAGGAATTTATCTTATGTTTTTGTTTGCTAGAGGTCTGTTGGTCAACTCTCTTGCACACAATTAGATAGCGAAGATTTCAGCCTGAAAGATTGTAGCATACCTGCCAAGACTGGTAGATATTTCAATCTTTGGTTTCCTGCTGAAAACACCGGCCTCAACTCCTTCTGGGGTTTTTGAGCCATCTGTGTACATTACGTATTCAGTCTCTGGGAAGAGAAAACTTTTGATTTCTGTAAATAGTTCGTTGATTAACTTTCTTCTGCCTTGTAGTGTTATATTTAATTTATTGAGGTAAGTTGTAATGTTTGCAAGAAAAACTAAATCGCTTATTCATTTCAAATTTGATAATTCTGGTATATTATTTCCTTTTTCTGTTAAAAACATTTTATTCTCGTCAACTCGAAAAATTTTTTAAAAACTTTCTCACGGCTGAGCTATCATACTAAATGGTATCTTTATATTCTGCGTCTATTAGCTGCTTCTGTTAGCGCGCATTTTTGTCACCGGCCACATTTCGGCACGCTCACGCTCTAAGTTTGTTGATTTTTCCTAAAATTATATTGGTGCTTTGGCGGGTCGCGCAAAATGTTATAAAGAACCCCTGGTCCAACCGATAATTTATTTATTTTTTAAATGAAAGGTAATGATGCACAAATTTATTATTAATCATTTAAAATCACCTTACTTTCACCCTTCTCAAGTTATGCTCATTTCCTCCTGTACATTTCTTATGTTTTCATAGCTTTCTTGTGTTATTTCTCCGGTTATAATTGAAGTATGCGGTTCGTTTTGGTCTAAGAACAGTCGCTAGAACGAGCTCTTTCAATTGAGCTTAAATTTCCACTTAAATTAGTTGAGTTGGAGGGAAGCTAGGTGTGAACATTCAACTTGACTTTTATTCAATATTCGTTTGAAATTAGACATTTATAAGAACGTTATTATTGAATTATAATATCAACAGAATGCTGCGGAGCATATGTTGGTTCTCTTGTAAAATTGTAAAATTTGGGAACACTGTATTTGCCCACCATTATAAAGGGTGTTTCAAAAAAAGGTGACCCTGTCTCCAGGATAGGTAGAAAACTGAAAAATAATTGGGGTTTGCTTGGTAAGAATTTTCGTAACGCCATCCGCATTCAAGATCAAGGGCTTTGAAGAAAAAAAATGTATACACATTTATTACGATTTTGCCGATACTACTGGAAACATTGTAATGAAATTTTATACGAAAATGTTTTAGAAGCTGATACATCCCATAAATTTGTTTTTATATCTGACTCTTATAGAGGGCGCTAGTTACACGGTTCGTACCAAGTAGTATTGAACATAACTTTTTTAAGGTTAGATTTATTAATCAAAATTTCAAGTGAATTTAAACATCATTTAATTTTACACCAAAAAGGTACTCTTGGTAAAACTCGATGCTGTGTACCGTTTTCGGAATATTTTGATTTAAAAATTATGAAGTAATAACCGATGCTGGTATAATTTTATTAATTATAGTATTATAGTATGCATTATGTGAATTTAAATTTTCTGTCGCGTAAATGAGACCTTATCGATAAAAAGGATACTTGTTAAAAATTGGGATTGAGGTCCTTTCTTGTAATGTTTGACAAAAATCCACTCTAACCGGTAGATCGTCTGGCAAGAGCTCTTGAACTTGTCTGTACCCAAAGTTTTACCAAGAGTACCTTTTTGGTGTAAAATTGAATGATATTTAAGTTCACTTGAAATTTTGATTAATAAATCTTCAATACTACTTGGTACGAACCGTGTAACTAGCGCCCTCTATAAGAGTCAGATATAAAAACAAATTCGTATAAAATTTCATTACAATGTACACCCTGTATGTATAGAGAGCGTCTACTTGGGAATTCATTGGCCGTGGCTTGGTTTATACATGTATATGATTTACCTGGAAAGGTACAGGTAAAAAGTTCTAAGAACTTAAATTGTTCATGTTAAGACCAGAGGAAAAAATGTGTTCCTCATATTTTTATGAAACCCCAATACTTTTATTTTTTTTAACCTAACCCAATCTAACTTTAAAGTCTATTTTTAAATTCGAGAGAGTAATATAACCATAAAAATCCGCAAATTTATAGGCGTGCCTTACATAACGAAGTGATTTTGGAGATTTTTGGAAAAATACAGAAATACTTTTTAGAAAATAATATAATCGATTTTTATTTTCGTGGAAAAAGTAAAACAAAGCGGTAGACTAATAGTTTATCTATTTCTTCGATTTTTCGACCCAAGTTCAAAAGCCCTTGTAAAGAAACTACAAGAATTCGCAAGTGACAATATTTTAATTAAATCAATAAAAAATTATGCAGATGCAAAAATTAGTCACCGTTACACCACCTGTAGCCATCTGATTTTCTGTTAAGTTTCGAATATTTTCCAATGTCTACACTTCTGTTAATATTCAGTCGTTAACATAAAATATTGCGCCTACAAAGTTGAGGATTTCAATTTTATAGATAATTCATTGAAAGTATGAAAGTAATTTGACGCGGTAGGTACCCTTCTCCATTTGCCAATCTGTGAAGGATTTGTAGGCTTTCACATATTTTTCTTTCGATATTTATGGAATTAAATCGACATGTTTTGCGGCTTCAGTAATTTTTGGGGAAGTCAGTCTACGTCACTTTCGCTGCTCATCATTTGATTCAAGTTTAAAAATCTAACAAAACAGAGCTGTTAGTATTCGTTGCTTGAATTTTAACATTTCATGGAAGACGCGATGAATTGTGAAATAAAAACACAGTTACTTTATAGTGTTATCAGGTAAGGAAATAAAATAGACATTCAAAGTACCTCATTGTTTAATTAAAAGTAGTTAGGAAAGAGCAGTATTGTGTTTTGGCCGTAGAAAAAGGTTATACAATGAGAAAGGTCTGGCAACATCTTTTAAGAGGGGTTTAACCTTATTTGGGATTGATAGTAAAACTTTGTGAAACAAGGAATGGCAAAAATCATATTACTCGGACCTCGCTGAAAAAAATCGAGATTTTTTTTCACTTTTTGTCTGAGAAAGGTGGATCTAAGCATCTCTCGGAGTACTTTTTTAATTTTTTGAAAAAAAAACTAGAAAAAAAAAACGAAATTTCGACCATATTCACTATTTTTTATCTCACAAGATATATCGTATTTCGAAAAAGTACTCCGAGAGATGCCTCAATTATACAGTTGTCTTTATTGAAAAAAAAAATTATCGCGATCCATCAAGAATTACTAGGTCAAAAATGTTTTTTGCTGAACCCCTGCAGACACAATTACGTAGCATTTTTCGTGACTGATTCGAGCGCCCTCACACCAAATAAGCACTTTTACATGGATACTATTAATTGTTGAATGAATTGTTATTTCATTCATAAAAACCAAAAATAGCACTGAAGCTATTCCAAAAATTTTAGCACGTGTGATGATGTCAATGGAAGTTGCATTCTCGAATAAGACTAATTAGGTGATGTTGGAGGAAAAATGGGGAGTTCAATGAAAACCATAACTGGTATTACCAAGTTCAAGGCCAGTTGCATGTAACTGGCTTTGAGTTTTGTTATTTCGCGGTATGGACATATGAAGGTGTAAAAATTAAAAAAATTTATCGTAATGAGACATTTTGGCAAAATAAGATGAAATCAAAATGAGTAGATTTTTATATAATATTTGCTGCCTGAAATAGTTGACAGTAGATACGAGAAATATGGAAATAAGAAATTGATATATGTTATTTCAGTACAATTAGATTAAGATATAGATATAGAGATATAGAGTTTTTCTATAAACTGCATTTTTGCAGCTCTTCTTTTTTCTGTGTGTATCAGTTTTTTTATTAACTACCTACCCATAACCATATTCATCATACGCGAAATATTCATTATGATAAAAAGGATACACATTTTATTTTTAATATCCTTATGGACATTTTTTGATAATACAGAAGGAGGCCTATTCTGAGAATTCAAACGGCCGACGGCCGCAGAGCCAGCAAGGCCAAATTTACTACAAAATTTACGCAACAGTGAGTTGGAGTGAGACGCAAACAGCGCTAAGTGTTTTTTGTTCGTCATTGGTCTCCGCCCCTTTCTCTCGGGATTTTTACTTCCCGCTTTACACCGCAAACTTACTCTGATATGTTTGTAAAGGTTAACCCGTTCTTAACCAAGCCTTTTTGGATGGTCTGTCAACGGAAATAAAACACCGTTTGGGAAAGTAAAAAGCGACTAATTATTACCCATATTGGTAGCACGGACGGCTTTTTGAGAGGTGGTTAACAATTCAATCGATTTTCACCGGTGACTACCCCGCAGATATGAATGCAAATGTTTGAGGAATACTTTAAGCAAACGAGCCCAACCGTTAATTATCAAGCTTCCTGTCTTTTATTTGCATAAAAGTGCTTTTACAGTCCCGATTGGAACTGCTCGAAGTCCCCAGGACTTCTTTAGGAGCCCTGTCCTCCTCGGACGTTGGCAATCATCAGCGCTATCTGAACCTTGTCTACAGCTCGGCGGAACAATGTGGTAGTGCTCACTTCATACCATTGTCTTAAGTTTTTTAGCCAGGATATCTTTCTTCTACCCGGGCCTCTTCGTCCTTCGATCTTCACTTCTATATTAAAGTCGATACTTGTCATTCCTTAAGATGTGACCAAAATACTCCAGTTTGCGCTTTTTTAATGTAAACAGAACTTCCAGCTGCTTGTCGATGCGTTTAAGTACCTCGGTGTTACGCACTCTTTCTACCCAGGATATTCTTAATAGTCTTCTGTACGTCCACATTTCAAAGGCCTCCAATTTTTTGCACATCACATCTGTCAAAGTCCAAGCAGGAGGCTGCTAAGCTTAATATAACCCAATATTAAAATATTTGTTTCCCAATGTCGTTTTAAAAATTCTTGCTATATTATTTGTGTTAACGCGTCTTCGGAATAGTAATATGTAACAAGTCCGGAATATAATGCATGTCCAAGAAAGGCAAGGTCAAAAGTACCAACAACCACGATCATGTATGAGAGCACTGATGAAAGTAGAGAAAGCAAAAGATGTGTGAAAGAACCGTATCAAGTGGAAGAAAGTGGTCTCTGCCAACCCCTACGGGAAAAAGGCGTGACCATATGTATGTATGTATAAATGTGTTGTATTGTTTTTCGTATAAAATTCGTGATTTTTGGGGGAGTAAATACAACGTGGCCTTAGTTGCTAATTCCCGCAGCTCCGGAGGAGTGTTACTGATATCTATATCGCTATCACTATTCATTTTTAATTATTATGAACACTAATATTCACACCACGGTCTTATTTACACGTAAAATCTAACTTATTTTGTACGTCTCGACTGTATGGGGTCGGCTTCAGAATAGCCCCAGGGTTAATCCTGCCTGTCGTAAGAGGCGACTAAAAGGATAACCGTAGGTGGAAGATGGTCTCATCGCCCGGTGAAATACCACCATATCGACTTTGTGTCCTGTGAAATGGATCATTCCATGTTTCAGTGTTCGGTCGATACTTTCCGGTCTCCCTCTTTCCTTTTCCCCAATTCCTCCTTTATTTTCAGGTGCATCCTAATAGTAATAATGATGAAGTCTCCTAGAGTAAAACACTCTGGAAGCAAAATACCTCTCCATTCGGATTTCCGGGCGAGAGGTACTCGAGGGGACTCAACATTAAAGATTAATTTTTGCAACATCCGTGGACTCAACAAGAACATCAATGACGTCCACCATCACCTACAGACGAAAAAACCGGATATTCTGGCTCTAACAGAAACACAAGTAAACTCGTCCACCAACAAGGTCCATATGCTTTGTCCTGGTTACGAACTCCATTCTCGACTCAGGTTCAAAGGTGGAGTCTGCCTTTACGCTAAGGCTAACCTTTCATGCCAGCGTGAAGAGAGTTTGGAACCGAAAGACTTTGATGTGATGTGGTTTAAGCTATCTGATACCAAAGTGACTAAGTTTCTCTGCTGCCTTTATCTATCACCTAATAAACCTTCATATAACAACCTCTTTGAGTTTTTATCACTCAAACTGGACTACATTCAGGAGAACCATCCAACAGCTGAAACCATAATCATGGGGGACTTTAATGTACATAACGCTGCCTGGCTCAAATTCTCTAACAAAACTGATGATGCAGGTCGTCAAGCTGAGGCCTTCGCCATCACTCATGGTCTAGAACAACTGGTCGAGCTACCAACCCGCATCCCTGATGTCAACAACCAGGCTGCCAATACACTAGATCTTTTCCTCACCACCAATCCTGACCCGTATAGAATAGAAGTTTGTGCCCCACTTGGAAACTCTGATCACACCCTCATCTCCACAACATGCTCTTTCCATTTACCACCGAGCAGCAAAATACCACCCCGTCTCATGTGGCATTACAATTCGGCCGACTGGGAGGGTCTTCGTATGTTTTTCTCAGCGTTTCCATGGAAGAGAGTTTGTTTCTCCTCAGTAGATCCAACACGATGTGCTGAGACAATTTCTGAAATCATCATGTTGGGGATGCAAACTTACATACCGAATACCGAAAGAAGAACATCATCCGATAAGACCTGGTTTAACAAAAACTGCTCAAGAGCTGTGGCTTCCAAACAGGCAGCATACCATCGATGGCAAAAAAATCGGGGACCTGAGACCAGAGCAGCATATGTTGAGGCTAGAGGCTTATGCAAAGAGACAATAGAATGTTCAAAAGATGCTCATAATGCCAAAATAAGATTAAAACTTGTTGAATGTCCTAACGGATCCCGTTCATTTTGGTCTTTCGCCAAAGCTGTGGGAAGAAACTTCACTTTCAGCTCTTTTCCTCCCCTAACCAATGAAGATGGAACACTAGCAACGACTGCCCAGGAAAAAGCCAATATCTTTGCGCACCTTTTTGCTGGAAATTCCACTCTGGATTCTTCGGGAAAACAACCCTTGAACATTACACCTATTGACAGTCACATGCCCGAGATCACCTTTCGCCAACGTACTATCAGAAAGATTTTGCTGGGTCTCAACACCAACAAAGCCTGTGGATCTGACGGAATCCCGCCGATTGTTCTCAAGAAATGTGCCCCCGAACTAACACCTGTTCTTTGCAAGTTGTGCAACCACTCTTACAATTTGGGAGTATTTCCGTCCAATTGGAAAATTGCAAGAGTACAGCCAGTCCCTAAAAAAGGCAAAAAGACCCTACCTAGCAACTACAGACCTATCGCACTGCTATCTATTATTTCAAAGGTCATGGAAAAAGCCATCAACATCGAGCTCATGAAATATCTGGAAGACTCAGGAATTATCAATGATAGGCAATATGGCTTCCGCCATCAGAGATCAACTGGTGACCTGCTCGCATACGTCTCACATATATGGCAGCTATCTATTGAAAAGTATGGAGAAACTTTAGCTGTGGCATTAGATATCTCCAAGGCGTTCGATCGAGTTTGGCACCAGGGACTCCTCGCCAAGCTTCCATCTTATGGCTTGCCCCCTCAGCTGTGTTCTCTGCTTGCTAGTTTTCTCTCAAACAGGTCTCTCCATGTAGTGGTCGATGGAGTTTCATCTGACACTCTACTCATAAATGCTGGTGTTCCGCAAGGATCCATTCTAGCACCAACACTATTTTTACTTCACATCAACGACCTATTGAAAGCAACTTCATGTCCCGTACACAGCTTTGCCGATGATAGTACCCTCCATACCGCTTTCTGTTCCAGGGCCCCTATATCAGCCCGTGAAACCAGAAATGAACGAGGAAGAAATGTTAACAATATAAATATGGACTTAGCAACAATTCTCGAATGGGGATCCAATAACTTGGTAGAATTCAATGCAAACAAAACACAAGCATGTCTTTTCTCTAGAAAAGCCGATCTCACTGTGCCTAACATAACTTTGTCAGGAGTAACCATACCACTGAAGTCATCCATATCGATGCTTGGTATTACTATCAGCAATAACCTTTCCTGGGAAAATCACGTGAGGTCCATTGCCAAAAGTGCATCCCAAAAACTTGGTTTTTTGTTTCGTGCCAAGAGCTATTTCACCTCCAGTCAGCTGCTTATGATCTATAAGGCACAGATCCGACCTGTACTGCAGTACTGTTCCCATATTTGGAGTGCAGCACCTAAACATATCCTGAAGCTACTGGATTCTGCCCAAAAAAGGGCAATTCGTCTCGTCGGTGATGCCTCGCTTACAAACTCGCTCACTTGTCTGGAACACCGTAGAAAAGTTGGCGATTTGTCTCTATTTTATAGATATTTTCATGGGCGATGCTCTTCTGAAATATCAACAATCGTTCCTCCTTTGGCAGTCTCTTCGAGATTAACCCGTCAAGTTCAGTCTTCACACCCCTTCGTGGTCACTTTGGAGACCTGCAGAACATCACTTTCCAAAGACTCATGAACTGCGAGGCTTTGGAACTCATTGCCTAGGGAGGTGTTCCCCGAGGCATACAGCCTCCAGAAATTTAAGAAGAACACCAACTCCTACCTTCTTTTCCTTGGTTCCCACGATGTTCTCTGAACATTACAGGATATTCCTTTTCGTGGGAACCAGAACATAAAAAAAAAAAAAAAACGTAATTAATTTGAAAACAGCAAATGACAGTTATTGTCACAGGCGCCTATGTTTTTATTAAATCGTGGATTTACGAAAATGACCCAATCGCCGCTCTAGGACCGTGCCGTATTATAGTGACCACAGCGGACGGAAAGTGTTTGCGGACGAAAAATACTTTACTTAAAAAATAGCCGATTTTTGTCCGGAGATTAGTACGTAAAATGTCATTTTTTGTAGTCTGCGAAGTGGGTATTTTCCGTACGGTTGTCAAAACAGATAATTTTCAAAGTTGAGTTGTTTAAAATATTATTTGCGCAATGCAGTAGGTCAAGGTGTTTCCATTTTTAGCGTTCATAGGATGAACATTAGGATTAGGAGGTCATCAATCACTTTGAAAAACATAGATATTATAATATTTTTTTAATTATATGATTAATATTATGTTAATGTTAAGTCTGTTTTATTTTTCATTAAAATCCATTCAGTTAATTTTTTTAATTTTTAATTTTTCAGCAGTAGTAAGTACTGTAACCCATTCTTCCAAATTTTTTACTGTCATAGTCGCTGAGGGAGCGTGAGCGTCTTATGGTATTAGTACAGAATATCAGCACTGTATTTATATATATATATATATATATATATATATATATATATATATATATATATATATCCGGGATTGCATCCGTTTGTTAGTTAAAATCCGATTGGATTTTTGCGGACGTTTGGCCAAGATCTAACTTGGTATTTTCAATGCGTAGTCTTCGATGGTGGGCTAAGGACCAAGAGTTTCTGTCGTCAAATCAGTTGATATTTATAGGTTTGCGCCGAAGATGGTAACGGCACTCATTGGTTGGCATTGGCTCCACCCCCTCCGAAATTTCGTTTGGTATTATGTCGGTTGTGATCAGATGTTGTGGTTTCGCTTGTTTTTTAATTAAGGTTTTCCTTGTAGATGGTAAGTGCAAAGCATCGTCTCTTTTGTTGAGGTGCCCCATCTTCTCTATTTCTATGGCCTCACGTATTGTTCTTGTTTTGTAGTTTTCGATATTGGCTATTTATTTGCAGCTGTTAAAATTAATTTTGTGATGAAATTTAATTGTTTTTTTTTATTAAGAATATAAATAGCACTCAGGTCATCAATATCTGTTCTTTTGTTAATGGTGTTATACTTATTTTTATTGATATGTACCATTTCTAAAAATAGCCTTTTTGTTAAAATGCTTTCCATATCTAAAATTTTCGTATTCTTACAATCAATACCTGGGTGCTATTTATACAAATATTGTTAATAAAAAAACAATTAAATTTCAGATAACCATAATGCACTAATGTTTACATTTCTCAGCTGTATAAATAGTTTTGACATTCAGTACCTTAGACAAAAAGTAACACTGACTTATTATATCAAATTTCTTTAAAAAAAAACATCTTATGTTCCTCTTTGCGATAATTTTTTAATAATTTCATGTTAGTAAGTATATATTTTGTAAATTGATTTTTCATATATTAATTAAAAATATTATAGAGAAGTCTTAAAAAAGAAAATAAACATTTTCAAAAGTATTTTTATTGGATTGGTCACTCCTATCTGCTACCCAACTAAATTTAAAAAAACCTTTAACGTAGATTTACAATTAATATATTTTCTATAAAATTACTGACGAGAAAATGAATGTCACTGTTCTAAAAGCGTGGGGTGCTTTCATTCCGAAACGCAGAGTTACTTTAAAAATGTCATATAAAGCACCCCACGCTTTTAGAACAGTGACATTCATTTTCTCGGCAGTAATTTTATTCTTATATTAAGAATTATTTTTTACTTTTTAGTTTGATTAACTCTAAAAGCGTGTTTTTTTAAACTATAATTTATTTTTCGCTTTTTGGTTTGATTTGCTATTAAACAATCTCTTATCTGTCTCCGTTTTGATATGCCAAACAATTTTAAAATGTAGTTCGCGAATTCCTTAATACAATTAAAAAATTATGTATTAAATTGTAAAAGCACAAAAAGAAGGCATCGGCCGGGAATCGAACCAGGGCCGCCCGCGTGGCAGGCGAGCATTCTACCACTGAATAACCGATGCGATGAAATATGTTAATATTCGTTCTGCGCGCATGCGTAGTTCACGCACAGTCAGTTACAAACATACATACAAACAAGATACAAGTGAAACTAAACACAACCAAGTGTCACTAGCGCCCTCTATTAGCAATGCTAAATTAGGGTCCAAATTGGCAATCCTTTTGCCAAAAAACGTAAAATTTCCAATTTTCAAAGAGAAATTGTAAAAAAATTATTGCGGAAATCAAATCCCTATTTAAACTTTAAACACTCGGTATCTCGGAAACTAGCGATATTTGTAAAAGCATGCAGAATCATCATATTTTGAGATCTAGAATCTACAATTCAGAGATTGGACATTCCTAATGAATCACCCTGTATATTTCTATAAATCTGGGATACATTTTTAATTAATTAAAATAGCAATAAAATTATTGTCATTGCATCAATATCTATGACTTTTTAAATCCAAATAAACAATCACAAATTTGGAATAAGCTATCTATCTAATAAAATAATCCTGTAAATAAAAAATAAAATAAAATATACAAAGATGATTGATTAATATGTCAACTCATTAAAAAATCTGTCTAGATTAAATGAACAGTATAGGTATTATGTTAAGAGTTAGTTAAGTCGACTGTATTTTTAAATTAAGTGATAATTAATATAGAAAATGATGAGGATTTACGTAACGAGAAGTTAGCATATTTCACGAATATACGGTGATTTCGAATTATCGTTAGAAACTCGATAACCAGTATTCAACTATACATTTAGAAGTACGAAAGTACCCTAATATTTTTAAACAAATTTCGTTTGTAGCGAACTTTATTTTATAAGGGACTTCTTGTTTGGAAATTAAGGGTCAATATTTTTATTTGTTAGCACGCTTAATTTTGCAACCGAAACTGTTCTTAATGACTTTATTTATTGTAATAATGAGAGAGGTAGGTAAGTAATCCAAACAAATTTCACTAATTAACTAAGCTATTAAGCTTTAATTTGGCTTGTTGATTCATTTTTGTTAGATTTCCAGAAAAGTAATACGTAATCCTGGGTTATAACTGTAGTGGGTACCGACATTAAAATCGTATATGACCTATTATAATTTCAAGTAGTTTATATATACCTAATAGATATATATATATATATATATATATATATATATATATATATATATATATATATATATATATATATATATATATATATATATATATATACCGCGACGTGTTAATATTGAATGTACGCGCTGATTTTACTGCGGAAAAAAACATATATGAATTTATAAACGAAACTCACCCTTGATATTAAGGCTGCGTTGATATGTGATTCTGCGGTTAGTTATTTGTCGTTGTTCTTGCACAAAGAAATATATGGAGTTTTACACGTATTCTGGTCCGAGCTGAGAGTAGAGGTTTTATGTTGCACAATCACGAGGTTGCTTCGTCAACGAGTTAATCTTGAGAATAGGCTGTTATCGTTTTTTGCTTTTGTCCTAGCTTCCCGGGTAAAGGCATCTATGCTCGTATATTTTAGGGACAAATTTAAATTATAAAAAATATACAATAAAATTTTAAGACCGCTTCTATGAAAACGGAACAAATTATAGGTATTATTTTTTTTAAATTTTAAGAAACTGATTTAGGCGATAAATATTTTATATAGTTTATTTATTGCACGATGTTAAAAAGTAGGACATATTCCTAATTATTTTTAATTTGTCAGTATTCAGTGACATCATAGTATTAATAACTGCTGAAAAAGCAGTTTTATGTAACTCTGCGTTTTTGGGACTAAATTTATAGTTTTACAATATTTTAAATTAAACCTCAATTTGATTAATACATACATATAGTCACGCCTTTTTCCCGTAGTGGTAGGCAGAGACCACTTCCTTCCACTTGCTACGGTTCGTACACACATCTTTTGCTTCCTCTACTTTCATCAGTGCTCTCATACATGCTCGTCGGTTGTTGGTGCTCTTGACCTGTCCTTTCTTCAAAACAATGTTGATCTGATCGAGATATGTTCGCCGAGGTCGACCTCTACCGACTTCCTCCATTCACACTCGCCTTTATAAATTTGTTTCGTCAATCTTTCTTCATCCATGCTTTCTACGTGTCCAAACCATCTAAGCATATATATATATATATATATATATATATATATATATATATATATATATATATATATATATATATATATATATATATATATATATATATATTTATATATATTAAGCTTAATTTAGAATGTTTGCTATTTTTTACTTTATCCAACCGAGTCACTCCGGCTATACTTCTAAGACTACTCATCTCCGCAGCATTAATCCTGTTTTCATGCTTCTTTTGCCAATCCCAACAGTTACTACCATAGATAAGTGTAGGAACCAACACACCTCTATGCACAGCCAGACGTGCCTTTTTTGACACTTTCTGGCTGTTTATAAAGCTATACAGTGCCCCATTCATTTGTTTTCCTACTAACACCCTTCGCTCAATGTCACTGTCATACTATCCATCTCTCGTAAAATTTGAACCCAAGTACACAAATTCATTTACTTGTTTCACTCTTTCTCCCTTAATCGGAACTACACACTTTGTCATATTTTCTTCTCGTTCAAACAGCCATGGCTGGCTTTCGCCAGGACAGATCCTGTTCTGCGCTGATATCAATTGGTGATTTTTGAAGTGTGCACGTGTGTGCTTTGAAGTATCTTATCTTTTCTTTTCGTGGAAGCAAGTTTTCTCGAAAACGAGTGTTTGTTTTCCTTTGGCGTGTGCCCTTTATGGTTTTCTGGAAGAAAAGAAGCTTTTTTTGTTGGCGTGTGCCCTTAATAGAAGCGATTTGCGATACTTTGGAAATGATATCACGTAGTGCCTGGAGTATCTTTTACTTTTTTTTGTGTGGAAATGTTTTATCTTTGGCATGTGCTTTTTGGATATTCTTTCGTGGGAAGGGAAGACGTAAACCTTTGTTGCGGTTCTTAATTCCTTTCTTTTGATGCAAGAAGCACATTACACGTTCAAAAATAATCCAGAGTTCCTGATTTTTAAGAAGACAGAGCTTCTACTTGATGAGCTACTTCCAGGTACAGAGTTTGGCCTAGAGACTACCAAAAAGGAGGCTGCCTGATGAACTTAGTAGTTAGACCCTCCTATTTTACACTTAAGTATGTTATTGCAGTTGGAAGTGCCTGAAGAACGTTAATTACAGATATTCTTTTTTTTAATTACCATGTGTTAGGATATCTTCTTGTTTGGCACTACAACTCGTCGTGAGTCTTGGCCGCATTCACCATTGCCCTCCATCCTTTGCGGTCTTGTGCCTCCAATTTCCAATGTCTGATGCCCATCTTCCTAAGGTCTGCCGTTGCAGCGTCTTCCCATCGGTTTTTGGGGCTTTCGCCAACCGGTCTCTCTTAAAAAACTGTGTTTATAAGGCGCTGGTCGTCGCTCCTTATTACATGACCTACTCATCTAAGCCTATAAGCCTTTATATGCCTAGTTAGGCTCTCTTTCCCAAATAATTTGCCACGTCTTTTTTTTTTGTTCTCTAAAGAGTACTCTGCCAGCGGTCTCTCTACTGGCAAATTATGCCCGAGCTCAGCCGTAGAGGGTAGAAGAAAAAAATATAAAAGTGAGCCGCGCCACCGACTTAGACGGTACAAACCGGAAACCCCTAGGTCTTGTAGGCACTAGCAGAGCCACACGATAAACAACAAACAATTATGGTGAACTAGATAATATCTAACTAATAATATTAATTAAGTAAAAATGATGTTCTGATTTTTTACAACAAATTCTGTATTTTTGTAAAGTGGATTAAACGAATTTAATACACTTTTCTTAAAATAATATTTAAATTAATTATAACAATCTTTTAGACAATAATAAAAACCTAATGATGTTACAAAAGAGAATTAACAAAAAAAAATGTTCACAATATTTAAAATTTCAAAAATAATTGGTTTTATATAGAATTCTTGATAGAGAAAGATTAAAAAAAAAATACAAAATAAATGGAGTTGCAACAAAAATAATAATTTGAAACCATCACAATAATTACATAATGGATATTCAGTAATGTATACGTTCAGACTCAACTTGGAGCAGGAACAAATTTAATGAAAATAATTTGTTACTTTTAAACTGTTGAAAACACTTAGATCAAGCACATAATAACTGATAAGTTGATAAAATTAAACTCAATACTATGTAACCAATTGAAAACTTCATAGAGACGTCACTGTTACATCGATGATCCAAGAAACAGAAACACCAAGTAGTATTATCATAATAATTTCTGCTAAAAACACCAAGCAAGTCTTTATAACACTGAAATTTATCGTCGATATGGATAATGGTTATGGAACGGCACGTGCTAATCAACAATGGCTCCCCTCAAATAAATCCCGATAGCGGCTATTTTAACTCGACACCAAAATCCAAAATATCAACCACAAAGGCAAGATAGAATGGTCAAGTTAAAAATTAAGTGGTTTTTCTTCAAAATCCAATTAAGATGGCCCAAATACAGCCAGATATGAAAGAAAAAACCGTAGAGGTTCTGCTCACGTGCTAATATCACATCATCCCAACAACTCTCACCAACACCCGACTTCGAAGAATCTCACCCAACGACTGACACTCCTAGGCCGGAAATCAAGAAATCACACGGAATAAACGTCAACCCACAATCTTCTCCAGTCCGGGCTCCACAATCGCCTCGTCCGTGCTGTTGGCCAGCCCCATCCACACAGAAATGCAAACCAAACAATAATCCTATCACTACTAGGTATGCAACACTATTTACAACGGATGATATATATTAAAGTTACAACAAAATACGGTATGCAACCCTACTTACGAGTAACTAAGGAATACGAAACTATCAGAAGAGATCCAATTAATAATAGAACTGTAGAAGGAAAAAATAGGCACGTGACAAATTGTTAGAGCTTACGATTATGTCGACGTCTCCATTCTTGCGTATTTGCATCCTAACAGGGACCGTAAATGGCTCGCAGGATCTTACGTTCCCGTATCAGCAGGTTGTTTATTTCTCTTTGGTTCAGAGTCCACATCTCGCTTTCATACCTCACCAAAGGGCGGATTATGGTTTTGTAAATTCGAATCTTAGGTTAGGATATGGGATAATGTATTGTAAACTTATTGCCATTGTTTTTTATTGTAATAAAAAAATAAATTTGGGGAGTAAATAATTTTTGAATTTTTAAAATTATTTAAATTTTTAAATATAATTCCAATCAACTCTCAATTAAAATAGTCATATTGAGTTAATCCATTCGCAGTTTTTACCTACATACAAAAATAACTGGCATGAGTTTAGCATTAACCTTCAGCCAATATCCACTTATTTATAACTCATCAAATATAAACGTCTGGCACTCCTATAAAAGAGGCAAAACTAGGCCATAGTTGATCAATAATTCTATTTATACTATGTGACAAAAAAAACGCTTTACCCACCAAACGTGTATATATATTTTTAAAATACATTTTCTACATGTGTTTATGATGTAAAAAATAACAATTGATTACATTTTCATTGGAAAACTTGCATTATTTATCAAGCAAATTCAGTAATGTGGTTACCTCTCCATTTAAAATACATTCTACGGTTCGTCTGGGCATGCTTGAGGAGATCTATTATATCCTGAGACAAGTCATTTCAAGCAACTTGTAGGGCATTACGCAGCTCATTGGAGGGTTAGGAAGTATTCCCACCCTTCTACCCATCATATCCAGGACATGTTCAATGGGTTAAAGGTCGGGCGAACTTGAGGGCTATGGGAGAGTATCCATATTGGCCTCTTGCAAGAACTGTAATGTAGGAGTTCGACTACTCTAAAAGCCGCCTTTCACCTCTCCGACTCCTGACTCTCCTACGGCCATCGTGGGCCCACAAACAAAATCGGGATTCATCCTGAAAACACGACTCTTTTATTCTTCATCCCAATTTGCCCGTTGGTTCTATGGCCTATTTTTTCCAAGAAAATGTTTTCTATCGATCTAGAAGTACTATGCTAATCTCAATCTCCTGTCTTTTCGATATGTCATTCTTTTATCCTGTCCTTTAATCCATTCCTTGATTTAAAAACCTTATTATAGACGCGTGCTTTAGGCAACCAATTATTCACATGGTTTCCTAAGATTAGGCGCTTTGCTATAGGCAACCAATCATACATTAAGTCACAAGCAAAACCAATTAGAAAAGCTGACATCAGCGCTGCTATTACTTAACTATTTTGACCACTTCCGTTTGGTGACTTCGTCCATCGTCTTTGTAGAGAGAACAAGCAAGTTGGGTTTAAAACACCACGTGGTAAAAATTTACATTAAAGAAAAATTCTAAATAGACAGGAGGTTTAACTGTAAGCTCATTGTACAAATTTTTTCTACAATACATTATTAAACAAGAAAAGTGTTTAATTTACTTTATTAAGAGATTCATGGCGGTAAAGCCAGAAAAGCCTACAGCAAGTAAAATATACGAGCCAGCCAACTAGCTATCAAAGACTTAATATCGAATCGAGGCACGGTGAGATTCATCAAAGGCAGAAACATCCAACATCCCTCTTCTAGAAACCTCGCTGTCGCTTGCCGGCGCGTCGAGAGTCGTCCAGAGCCTATTTATTTATTGTATGGCATAATAACATGTATATAAAAACAAAAATAAATTTATAGGCTAACATCTAGTTGGCAAATGTAATCGGTCGCTTCATTGGTTGCCATCAGGCGAGTTGTTGATGGATGTTGATGGACAGCTGGGGGTTGTCTTGCATTCTGTTAAATTATCGTACGAGAGCAGGTTTGCGTCGGAGGTCAGGCGGTGATATGTGGCTCAGGATAGCTAACCATGGGGTAGGGGTCGATTTTGCGATAATGATAATGAATCTTGTCAAATTTTTCAATTTGCGGATTTTCCTTGCTGAGCTAATTCCAAAAATGTATCACAAGTTGCTGAGGGGCTTAATCTCTTAGGAACGCCTCTAATTCCGTTATATGATGTTTCAAAGTCTGTTAGTAATCAGTAAATTAATAACTAAAATAAATGTCGATTAATGAATGTGGTTACAACTTTGGGCCAACGTAAATATTATTAATATCTTGGAGTTATCTTAAAATCCACAGTATCTCTAGGAAAATGTTGACAACTTACAATTAGACTGTTTTATTAATAGATTAGAAGGTCTTTTACGTATGTAGAAAATGATTAAAGACCGTTAGAAATGAACAGCTGTAATTCTAAAATAGATTTAAATTTATTTTTAAGTTTAATTGAGAATATTCGCATGTGTTTTGTTTTTTTTATAGATATTTCTAAATTTTCAAAATAACGATAAACCCTTTATCGGCTATATCCACCCCATTTCGAAAAACTTGTACTGTAAGGGCATTATCTTAAAACAACTATTTCTAAAAAATCATGCTGATCTTACCAACCCCATCACTTTATAAATGTAGCACTTATTTAAAATATACCCAGTCTCTCATGTTGTCATTTACAGGCAATATCTCTCTTATTTGAAAAATAAAAAAAAATAAGTACCAGATTTCAATGGCATTAAAATAATAAATCAAAATAAAATAATAAATAATGTTTCACCCCATTTGGAAGTCACCTTCCACTTATCAAACTACATAACCTGTATATCTTCTTTTGAAAATTAATTATCAAATTAATTTTTATGCATGTCGAAGTGTTTCTAACGATTTATGTTTAAAATCATTAAAATCTTGCAATTTGTTAAATAATGTTGCGGCTTGATTTTTTTTGTACGTACTGTAAACCGTTTGCCGAATCACATCTTTAGATGCATCATCTATCCGACGGCTGACGATACGTTTTCGTTTTTTATCGCGTTCAATCACAACGCCTCGTTTAATTACTAAATTAATTGTAGAATAAGTAATTTTCGTTTAGTTGCATATTCTTTTAATTATTGTATCTTGAGTTTCATTGACATTTTCAGCTTTTAAGCATGAATATATATATTTAAAATTACTTGTTGAACTTGAATATGCAAATTTGAATTT
The DNA here is from genome assembly GCA_950111635.1 of Agelastica alni. Lineage (NCBI taxonomy): Eukaryota > Metazoa > Arthropoda > Insecta > Coleoptera > Chrysomelidae > Agelastica > Agelastica alni. The sequence goes on along the minus strand of OX467718.1, from coordinate 25,633,016 downwards.
TTAAATTCCCAAAATTGTGTCTCATTTTTAATATTATTTATTAGAATTGCATTATTAAGATGTATTTCATTATTGCACTCTTATGGACTTGGAAAACGCCTATGACAGAGTGGTGAGGAGTGAAATGTTGTCGACATTGTCTAGGTATGGGGTGAGCGGTAGTTTAATACGAGCACTAAAATCACTTTATGGGGATTCCACTGCTTGTGTCAGGATAAGCGGAGCTTGCACGGACTGGTTTAACATCGAAAAATGTGTGAGGCAGGGATGTGTGGCTTCGCCATGACTCTTTAACTAATACATAGACGATTGTTTAAAATATTTGAAAGGGAGTGCGTATGGTTTGAAAATGAATGATTTGATCGTCAAATGCCTTCTTTACGCCGATGATCAAGTCATATTAGCGTCATCTAAAGAGGAGTTGCAGGCGATGGTTAATGTTATGCATGATGCCCTGAAAATCAAAGGTATGAAAATAAATGTAAGCAAAATGAAAGTAATGGTTTTAGAAAGAGAAGAAAGCATGACAAACTGTGAAGTTTCGATTGAGGGATAAAGAGTGAAACAAGTAAATGAATTTGTGTATTTTGGTTCAAAGTTTACAAGAGATGGAAAGTATAACAGTGACATTGAGCGAAAGGTGTTGGCAGGAAAACAAATGAATGGGGCACTGCATAGCTTTATGAACACCCAGAAAGTGTCAAAAAAGGCACGTCTGGCTGTGCATAGAGGAGATGAGTAGTTTGAGAAGTATAGCCGGTGTGACTCGGTTGAATAAAGTAAAAAATAGTAAGATAAGAGAACGCTGTGGTGTAAAAGAAGATGTGGTTACAAAGATAGATAACGGAATGCTTAGATGGTTTGGACACGTAGAAAGGATGGATGAAGGAAGATTGACGAAACAAATTTATAAGGCGAGTGTGAATGGACGGAAGTCGGTATAGGTCGACCTCGGCGAACATCGATCTCGATCAGATCAACATTGTTTTGAATAAAGGTAAAGTCAAGAATACCAACAACCGACGAGCATGCATGAGAGCCCTGATGAAAGTAGAGAAAGCAAAAGATGTGTGTAAGAACCGTAGCAAGTGGAAGGAAGTAGTCTCTGTCTACCCCTACGGAAAAAAGGCGTGACTATATGTATATATGTATTTCATTATTAATTTGGATATTATCATTACTTTGAATTACATTATCAGGAAAATCATTATTAATGTGAATATCGTCAATATTAAGCCATTCGTTAGATTAATCATTTACCTCTAACGGTCTCCAAAAATTTATTTTACAAATATCACAAAAAAATAAAACGCAAACAATAAAAATCTCCTGAGAAATTATTGAGAACCAGCGCGCGCTAATGTTTTCAACTAAACACGAGCTAGGTAGTCGACCAATGATTTGATGAATGCGTATTAGCGACGTTGATATTCAAAAATAAGCTGTGCTACCCGTAGCTTATATAAAGATGCGGCCGATATGTTTTGCTAAATTTATCGGTATTACTCAGTATAAAATATTACCGGAATATAGCAGTGCCCTGGTAAAATCATCTTTTTTAAACTGATATTGGAAATACATAATTATGATTACTAAATTTCATTTTATTAAGGTACATAAAATAAAAAAATTAAATTACGATAGGTGTTCCTACAAATTCCATACATGCTTCAAAACGTGCTAAAAATGTTTTTGTGTCCAAAGCGTAAATCGTAGCTGGTGTACCTAATACTATGACGTGGCGATGGGCCGGCCAAGCGTCCCAAACTCAGGTAACTCGTTTTCTATAAAATGTAAATACCAGTAAAAGTCTATGGTCCGTTTTACCGTTCTTGGCGTTTCGTCATAACAACCACATGGTTCCTCTTTCCTTGTCTAAGTTCGAATCGCTTACACTTCAGTGGCGGAACAAAATGTTCAACGATAATATTGTCTAACGAAAATTAAACGGTGACTTACATAGGTAGTGGCGACTTTTCGATAATACTTATAGTTTCATTTTCACAGTTTTGTAATAAAAGAGAAAGTTCAGACTATGCTATTAATAGAAAAATTACATTATTGTCTGTTATATTTCTGTTAAAGGATTTTGCCTAAAAATACAAACGGTTGGACACAACACTTGGTTTTTCATGTAGCAGTCGTCCACAATTTTCTAGTTTAAACGAAAAGCCACAATTTTTCGGAAAAACTTGTACAAGGACCGTCATAAAGGTGCTAATCAACCATTCCCCTGGGGATACGGGGAAAATAGAATAGATCCCAGGTATGGTCTGCCTGTCGTAAAAGGCGACTAAAAGACTCGCAATCCAAAGTATTATGCGACCCGTGCTGATGGATGGATGCATGGCGGTGGGGTAGCACCGTCGCTAACGGAGTCTACAGGAAACCGGGCGAAATTCTGTAGTAGACAGCAAGACGAACTTGCAAGAAGAGGTTCGGAAAAACACAAAAACTACTGGAAAAGTATACCAGGCAGAACTGTTACCGATGAACAGGAATCAGCTAAGACTGTATAATGGAGGCATGACCTGCGGTGGAGCGCTTGCTGTGCTGCTGCAGGGCGCTGGGGGAATGGGCGGTTCTTGGGTGACTACATTGTTCCCACCCAGTACAGAACATGTACAAACTTGCCAGGCGGTCTGCTGGTCGAGTCTCCATTGTACAAAGAAACAAAAACACAAAGGCAAGATACAATGGGCCAACAGGCCTAAGTTTCACCGGAGGCAATAGCCAGACGGACCTAAATAGGGGTAGAGTTTTTATTGAGTAGCCCTGACACAGTCAGTGGAGTTTCACAGTAGACCTTGAGCTTTCGGACTAATATCCTCTCCATAAAGGATTTTCTTCACCTCTGAAAAAAAAAATATAATCAACCAACTACGATGCAAAAACAGTAAGTTACATGTAATAGTCAATATTAAAAATAATCAACAAAAGTCAATTGCGATAAACTAAAACGTAAGGATAATGAATTCACGATCACCAGGACGTTTATTCATTCAAAGTAAAAATGTCTTCTTTTGTCCATTACCGCTTTTAAAAAAACCTTTATCGTGGTTTAGGATATCTCTTTCGTCCTGTAAACGTGATAACATTTTGACTAATATCAGTGGTCTGGGTGCGACACAAGAGGTTCACGCGACTAACTTCCCAGTGGAAAGAATGAAAAAATACCATATGTTCTGTTGTTATAATTATTATTAAAATAATTATAAAAAACGATTTCAAATTGTTTATACATACATACATACATATAGTCACGCCTTTTTCACGTAAGAGTAGGCAGAGATCACTTCCTTCCACTTCCGCTAGGGTTCTTCCACACATCTTTTGCTTCCTCTACATTCATCAGTGTTCTCATACATGCTCGTCGGTTGTTGGTACTCTTGACCTGGCCTTTCTTCAAAACAATATTGATCTGATCGAGCTATGTTCGCCGAGGTCGACCTCTACCGACTTGACCATTCACACTCGCATTATAAATTTGTTTCGTCAATCTTCCTTCATCCATCCTTTCTACGTGTCCAAACCATCTAAGCATTTCTTTATCTATCTTTGTAACCACATCTTCTTTTACACCACAGCGTTCTCTTATCTCACTATTCTTTACTTTATCCAACCGAGTCACTTCGGCTATACTTCTCAGACTACTCATCTCCGCAGCATTAATCCTATTTTCATGCTTCTTCTGCCAAACCCAACATTTACTACCAAACATAAGTGTAGGAACCAACACACCTCTATGCACATCCAGACGTACCTTTTTTGACACTTTCTGGATGTTCATAAAGTTATGCAGTGCCCCATTCATTTGTTTTCCTGCCAACACCCTTCGCTCAATGTCACTGTCATACTTTCCATCTCTCGTATGACCTGATCATCGGCGTACAGGAGACATTTAACGATCAAATAATTCATTCTCAATCCAATCGCACTTTCTTTTAATTCTTTAAAACAATCGTCTATGTTTAAGCCATGGCGTGCCATACATCCCTGTCTTTCACTTTTTTCGATGTTAAACCATTCCGTATAAGATCCGTCTGTCCTGGCACAAGTTGTGGAATCCTCGTAAAGTGATTACAGCGCTCGTATCAAACTACCGCTCACCCCATACACAGACAATGTTAACCACAATTCACTCCTCACCACTTTGTCATAGGCCTTTTTAAAGTCTACGAAAGCGCAGTGACCTTATAGCCAAGAATTTTTTGACTATTACCCGTAATGAAAAGACCAGATCCTTACATCTCCTTCCTCTTCTTAATCCTGCTTGCAACTGAACAGTTTAAGATAAAATGCTTATTTTTTTCAATTCAAATCTTTGTTTAAAGAAACCATGGTTTGACGTACTGTAAACTCAGCAGCTTTTCTGTCGTTATCGCGCTGCATGACCCGGAAACAGCAAAACACACACTGTGCCGTCGCGATGCACCGGACTCCAAAAGACAGGCAATCCTCGGGACCTAGAACCACGCTGCACCCAATCCAGTACCTTAGTACCTTGCACAAGTTCTGTACTGCGTGGGAACAATACAGCCGCCCAAAAACCGCCCGTCCTTCCCAGCGCCCCGCAGCAGCAAAGCACGCGCTTCACCGCACCCGTATCCCCGCCGCCACAAACGGCAGGCCAGGCCTCCATTATACAGTCCCTTAGTGATTCTTAGCTGATTCCTGTTCATCTGCGGTTCTCTTTTAGCACGGTCCTTTGACGTATTATTTCCTGTATTTTTTTCCAGTAGTTTTTGTGTTTTCCGAACCTCTTCTTGCAAGTTCGTCTACTTCTTCATTACCTGCAACTTCCTGGCGTACTGAAACTCGTATCAGTTTGACGTGATTACGGTTCTACCAGCGTTATTAGTTCTTCTTTACAGTCAACGAGTATGGGGGAAGGGGTGATCCAGCCCTGGGGTGTCCCCTGCACAGGACTAACGCTGTCTACTACAGGATTTCGCCCGGTTTCCTGTAGGCTTCGTTTGTTACGGTGCTCCCCCGCCGCCATGCATCCATCCATCAGCACGGGTCGCATAACACTTTGGATTGGAAGTCTTTTAGTCGCCTTTTACGATAGGCAGACCATACGTGGGATCTATTCTATCTTCCCCGTATCCCCAGGGGATACGATGTACCTATACCAGTGGTCGCCAACCTCTTCAATGTGTTGAGCTACTTTGTTAATTTTGGAATAAACAGCGAGCTACCCACACGGAAGCCACGTAACGCAACGTAAATGAGATAATCCACAGTTAATTTATCATTATATGTATATGCAACAAGCTTGTCAATGCCCCTCCTGGATCAAAGACCTTCTGGTCTTTGGCCAAAGCCATAAATAAGAATTTCACAACTTCTTCTTTACCACCACTCGAGAGGTCCGACGGCACGACAGCCGTATCTTCCAAAGAAAAAGCGGATCTGCTGTCCGAAATGTTTAGCTCTAACTCAACCCTCGATACCAATGGAAAACAACCCCCAACGATACCTAGAATAAACGCATCAATGCCTGAGGTCACTATCCGCCATCGCACTATCAGGAAAATCCTACGAAATCTTGACTCTAATAAGGCAGTAGGACCAGATGGAATTCCGACAATTGTCCTGAAGACCTGTACTCAAGAGCTCACCCCAGTTCTCTGTAGACTCTTCAAGTTATCATACAGCAAAGGAGTATTTCCGTCCATGTAGAAAAACGCTAAAGTCCAACCGATTCCGAAAAAAGGAAAGAAGACTATTCCTGCAAATTATCGCCCTATTGCATTGCTCTCAGTCATATCCAAAGTTATGGAAAAAGCGATTAACACAGAACTTATCAAATATCTAGAGAAATTTGAGATAATCCATGACAGACAATATGGATTTCGACAACTTCGGTCTGCTGGAGATTTGCTGGCTTATGTCACTCAGCTCTGGACAAACACTATTGAAAATTTTGGTGAATCCCATGCAATAGCCTTGGATATATCTAAAGCCTTTGACCGCGTTTGGCACCAGGCATTGTTAGGTAAATTATCTGCCTACGGTCTCCCAACCAAACTGCGCCAATGGCTCTTGAGCTTCATGCAAGATCGCTCCTTACATGTGGCAGTTGACGGTATTTCTTCTGATGCGTTTAAAACGAATGCCGGGGTCCCCCAGGGTTCCATCCTGTCCCCCACCTTATTTCTTTTACACATCAACGACCTCTTGAAAACCACCACGAACCCCATTTACAGTTTCGCAGACGATAGCACACTTGTCTCAACTTTCACATCCTATCGATCACTTTCGGTGAATGATACAAATAGACTCAGGCAGGAACAGGTTGATTCCATCAATAGAGATCTTAAAGCAATCGTCGAGTGGGGAACCAACAATCTTGTTCAGTTTAACGCCCAAAAAACACAAAGTGCCACGTTTTCCAAGAAAGTGAATTCCTCAAATCATCCCATCACAATGTCCGGAAATACCCTTGAACCAAGTCCCTCCATCTCGATTTTGGGACTCACGGTGTCCAATAATATGTCTTGGCATGACCATGTTGCTAACATCGCAAAGTCAGAGGCTAGGTTTTCTGTGGAAAGCCAGAAAGTTTTTTACTCCTGATCAACTGTTGACGACGTACAAGGCTCAAATCCGACCTCTACTGGAGTATTGCTCGCACATTTGGGGTTCAGCACCAAGGCATTCTCTTCATCTTCTAGATTCCATTCAGAAAAGAGCCATTCGCTTGATAAACAGCTCAACTCTCACAGATACCCTTCACCCTCTAGAACATAGAAGAAGAGTTGCAGACCAGTCATTGCTCTACAGATATTTCCATGGCAGATGCTCCAGAGAAATAAAAACTCTTGTACCACCATTGGCCACATTCGACCGAAGAACTCGGCACGCTGATCAGTCTCACCCATTTACTCTCAAGATTGACACTACCAGGACCAATCTTCATCAAGAATCCTTCTTTTACAGGGCTGCTACGGAATGGAATAAGCTTCCAAAATCAGTTTTTCCAGAGAACTACGACCTACAACTTTTTAAAAAGCGTGTCCACAATCATTTCCTTTCTATAATCCCTTCCTCTTCTAATAGCCGCAGTGCGGGCCGTCCGCGGCCCACACGATACCCTTTTTGCGACTATTTTCATAAAAAAAAAAAATTTACTATTTAACTGGTAAGATTTAAAAATAGCTAATAATAACAACAAAAAAGTAACGCACTATCATGAACATAAACATCGAAAAGCGCGTTCAATGAGAAGGCTGACTGACTCAGACTCATCGATAATTTTTTAATGTTTGCAGTATAATTTGATACAGCCATTCGAATACAATTATCCAAATGTTCATCTGTAAGTCGATTGCGATATTTGTTCTTGATAAACTTCATATTGGAAAAAGAAGATTTACACAAATAGGTTGAAATGAATAATGCTTTCACTTTCAAGCCAACACGGCATAGAACTGAATATTTGTCTTTACTTACAATAGGTCAGATACATTTGGTACTTGAGACTAACGATTTTAAGGCTAAATCATTTTGAAACTCAATTACTTCCATTTTTGTTGCAGCGATCTCTTCGCCAAAGTTCTGCATAACACAAGTTGCAAACTGTTGGATATCAATTTCCATAAAGGGTGAAACAACAAACTGCGCTACTAAAGCCATTTCGTTGAAACGATTTTTGAAGTTATTCTTCAGGGTAGAAACTATTCTACATAATATTTGCTGTCATAGGGTTCTAATGGATTTTGAGGTATTTTTTCTGAAAGAATAGGAAAATGCTTGGCATCGCTGTTAATTAGGTTTTGTTCCCAAAACTCCAGCTTTTTGATAAATGCTTTTATATCAGAAATCGTTTCCGCTAGTTCTTTGTCTTTCCCCTGAAGCTGCAAATTAAGTTCGTTTAATTTCTCTGTAATGTCCACGAGAAAACCAAAATCGCAAACCGCAACGTTGCCGCTGTTTATGATTAATATGACAATTAGATTTTTTTGTGGAATTTTCGGAAGCTTCTCTGATTTTTGCAGTTTGTATTTTTTAAATTAAAATCGTTGTGAGAGCTACCAGAATTGCCTCCGCGAGCTACCGGTAGCTCGCGATCGACAGGTTGGCGAACACTGACCTATACATTTATTTTCTTTTCGATGGCCGAAAGAATTATGGAGTATAAAACAAAAATGTAATATTAGTAAAAGTAAAATTCTAAAAATGTATCATGTAGGTATCTCCGATTACAATATTGAGGTGCGTGTAAATATTTGTTAAAGTGGATGTTAGAATACACACTTTAATTAATAATAATAGGTATTTATGGAATGTAGAAGTGCTGATTAAATAATGGATTGTAATTTTCCGTTGACACAATATTTCACAACGCACAGTAAACTTATCGTATACGAATACCAGAAATGTTACTCAGCATTAGTCGCACTGGATACACATTATCGCGACTGGTGTCCGGTTTATAGTTAATACAAAACGAAATCCGATGCACGTCACACAATTTGATAGCGTCACAGCTACACACCGTTGCCAAATTGTAGAAAATTTAAAGTTATATCACATCTATCACATTTGTGACTTGAGAGTATCAGGTGATTTGTTCTTAGCTTCATTAATTATGCTTTTCACAGTAGTGATACCAACTCAAGCTTTAGCTACTCTCTCTTCTTCTTCTTAAGTACCGTGTCTTTCTAGAACGTTTGTCACCGACAAGGCTATCCTTACTCTGTCGACGGCAAGTCTGAACAGAGAGCTCGAGTTGAGTTTATACCAGTCACGTAGATTCTTGAGCCATGATGCTTTTCTGCGGCCCGGCTTTCTTTCACCATAAATTTTTCCCTGTATGATGTTCTGCAGTAATCGTCAATTTTCGACTCTCATAACATGTCCGAAATATTGCAGTTTTTTTCTTTTGATGGTGGTAAGAATTTCGGTGGATTTATTCAGACGTTGGAGTATTACCAAGTTGGATACTTTTTCCGTCCATGAAACTTTTAATATTTTCCTGTAAGCCCACATCTCGAAGGCTTCAAGTCGTCTTTCTTCGTACTTGTTTATAGTCCAGGCTTCCATACCGTACAGCAGGGTGGAGAAGACATAACATCTAAGAAGTAGGATTCTTAGAGTTAACTTTAGATCTCTACAGCACAAGACCCTACACATGTTTTTAAATGCTGCTCGAGCCTGCTCAATCCTTGATTTCACTTCAGTTTGACTATACGCGCTGGTAGATTACTTAGAGGATAATTTAGAGCTTGTTGCTTTTCTCGGTTTGCATAAACTTATAAACAAATTAAACTAAACTACTTACCCTGTTGATAGAAAAACTCACTTGAAGCTTGGAAAATAAATGAATAGGAATAGATGAGTTGGATGAGTATGGAAGCTCATTCTTTGGTTACGTGAGAGAGATAGCTGTGACAGAGGGCGTCAAAAAGAGACAGAATATGATTTAAAATAAGTAGTATCATTTATATAGGTTGGAATTTTAGAAAAAAATAGAGCGGAATAATATTTAAAGTAATATGAGATGAAAACAACTGATAAAAAATATTATTAGCAAAATAAAACAAATCAACTATTTTAAATATGTAGAGAATAATACTTCCCATTTATTTAGTATATAGGTTAGTATTTCATACATACATATAGTCACGTTTTTTTTTCTGTATGGCTAGGTAGAGATCACTTCTTTTCACTTGCTACGGTTCTTATGCACGTCTTTTGCTTCTTGTACTTTCATCAGCGCTTTCATACATGCTCGTCGGTTGCTGGTACTCTTGAACTGGCCATTTTTTAAAACAATTTATACGCACAATTTTGCGTTTATTATGGATGGTTTTAAACGCATGTATTCTAAAAATAGTTTTTTTTTTTTTCAGTTGGACTTTTGGCTGTATCAGTTGATATTCCGATATCATGGACGTCTCCGAATTTCGTTAAGCTAAAATCAAACGATACTTCGGTAAATCCGCTTTCAAAACCTATTACTGAGGATGAGGATGCTTGGATAGGTTCACTTTTAACAATAGGCGCCGTCGTAGGCCCAATACCGGCTCCATATATTTGCTCCAAGTTTGGAAGAAAATTGACTCTATTGCTGACAGCCCTACCTCTTATAGTTGCTTTTTTCGTACAAGCTTTTGCTTCCACTGTTTACATGATTTATGCTGCAAGAGTATTGAGTGGTAAGTTGTACTGTAGTCGTTACTTGTTTAGTGAAAAAAACATTTTTTCCATTTTATTACAAAAATTACATTACCTACTAGCTGTATTAATGTATAAAAATCATCGATACAAATATGATTATACTGGTTAACAAGTTCCAAACCGTGTTGATTCTTTTAAAGGGCTTCTTTAAGGAAACTTAATGACATGTGAACGCTTATTGGATTCGTAATGACGAAAAATGTGAGAAAGTTTAAAACCCGCACTTAACAATTGCAATTGCAAATGTTATAAACAATTAAAGATTTAAAAAAAGGGGGTCTAGTAACGTGAAAGAAAAAAAAGAAGATTCTGAAAAAGGAGGATATTTCTGAAAAAAAGTCCACTTACTGAACTTCATCATGTTGCAAATAGGGCTTCGCGCGGTGAGCACGTTACTACAATGCCTTGAAATCGACCGTTGCAAAGAAAAACAATTGTTGGTACTATTAAAAACAATTTAAAATATATTTTTTTTTTATGAAAATAGTCGCAAAAAGGGTAGACCTATCGTGTGGGCCGCGGACGGCCCGCACTGCGGCTATTAGAAGAGGAAGGGATTATAGAAAGGAAATGATTGTGGACACGCTTTTTAAAAAGTTGTAGGTCGTAGTTCTCTGGAAAAACTGATTTTGGAAGCTTATTCCATTCCGTAGCAGCCCTGTAAAAGAAGGATTCTTGATGAAGATTGGTCCTGGTAGTGTCAATCTTGAGAGTAAATGGGTGAGACTGATCAGCGTGCCGAGTTCTTCGGTCGAATGTGGCCAATGGTGGTACAAGAGTTTTTATTTCTCTGGAGCATCTGCCATGGAAATATCTGTAGAGCAATGACTGGTCTGCAACTCTTCTTCTATGTTCTAGTCTAGAGGGTGAAGGGTATCTGTGAGAGTTGAGCTGTTCATCAAGCGAATGGCTCTTTTCTGAATGGAATCTAGAAGACGAAGAGAATGCCTTGGTGCTGAACCCCAAATGTGCGAGCAATACTCCAGTAGAGGTCGGATTTGAGCCTTGTACGTCGTCAACAGTTGATCAGGAGTAAAAAACTTTCTGGCTTTCCACAGAAAACCTAGCCTCTGGCTTGCCGACTTTGCGATGTTAGCAACATGGTCATGCCAAGAGATATTATTGGACACCGTGAGTCCCAAAATCGAGATGGAGGGACTTGGTTCAAGGGTATTTTCGGACATTGTGATGGGATGATTTAAGGAATTTACTTTCTTGGAAAACGTGGCACTTTGTGTTTTTTGGGCGTTGAACTGAACAAGATTCTTGGTTTCCCCATATTGGGTTTATCCAGAAAAAACCTGGTGGGGTCGAATTGGATGCCGCAGAAATGAATTACTATTGAAAGGGACCGCTCGTGGCCAAATTGAGTTGGGTGAAAAAGAACATACGAGAATTAGCTATTAAATAACAAGACTGATTATCTTCTTCTTCTTCTCCCTTCTTTAATGTAAGCAATTTGCTTGTTTTTCTTCGTATCCTCTGCCGTTCAACTGTTAAGAAGGTTGTCGCTCCATCTCTTGCGGGGTCTTCCAACGCTTCGGCGCCCTAAGGACGATTTGTCTCTAGTTATTTTGACCATTCTGTCGTCATTCATTCGGTCCATGTGTTCTCTTTCTTCCCAGTATTCATTCATTTACATTGTCTATTTTACATGTTCTTCTAATGTCCTCGCTTCTCTCTCTGTCAAAAAGTGTTTTTTCCAGCGATCCTGCGCACTATTTTCATTTCGGTGGTTTCTAATATTCTCTTTGTGTTCGATTTATCTGGTCTAGTTTTCGCTGTGTATGTTTATATAGGTCGGATGAACGCCTTGTAGATTCGAGATTTGGTCTCGATTCCGATATATTTGTTTCGGAGGATTGTATCGTTCAGGTAAGCTGAGGTTCGCGCTGCTTTTGCCGCTTGGTTTCTTACCTCCGCCCCGATGTCACCGTATCCTGATATTTCTATGCCTAGGTATTTAAATTTAATCTCCTGTTGTATAATTTATCCACGACCAGTTTGCATCTGATAGGTGTTTTTGAAGTGGTCATGCATTTCGTCTTTGCTGCAGATATCTTCATTTTTAGACTTTTTGCCGTTGTGCTGAATTTGAATAGTAATCTCTGTAAGTCATCTTCGTTCTCTGCAATCAGAACAACATCATCGGCATCTTTGTTCCTCATTTTATACCCTTTCAGGTTACGAGTGCTTTTTATTATTTCGTCCATAACGATGTTGAACAATAAGGGGCTAAGGGAATCTCCTTGTCCAATACCACTATTTACAGGAATTTCTTCGGTAGTTGTGCCATTAATTTAGGCTTGTCTTTTGTTTCTGTGGTAAACATTTTCGATGGTTTTTATGATGTTGTATGAGATTTGCCTGATGTATAGAAGGTGTACCACGTCCTTCAGTTGTATTCGGTCAAACGCCTTTTCCAGGTCTATAAAACACATGAAGACTGGTTTGTTATACTCGATGGATTTTTCAGTTAGATTGATTATGAAAAAAAAAAGAGTTTTATTTTAAGAATTATTCTACAATCAAATGCTTCCCTTTAATGTACTCCCCTCCCCTCACCACACACCGTTCCATTCGTTTTTTCCATTGGTCAAAGCAATGCTGAAAGTCTTCTTTTGTAACAGCATTTAGGAGATCCGCTGATTTTCGCTTCACCTCTTCCATCGAATCGAACGGGTTCAAGGCGGACTTGATCTTCGGAATTCACATTGATTAATTTCTCGTGGTTTTCGTCACACATTGTTATCGGTACGAGAAAAAAATACGTTCGTTTCTAACCTTTATAGAAAAAATACTACTACAGCGACAAAAAAGTGTTTTTGTACTGAAATAGTACCCACTTCCAGCTATCCAACCCCTCTAGGACGCCTTTTGCGCGCGCAGTCTCGTTATTTAACAGCCAGACCTCGTATACTGGACTAGCAGACTTTGTTTTGCCAGTTGTAGAAAATGGATAGAGCGAAAATATTCTCTTCATGAAAATATCAATGTATATCAATTCTCATGGCGATCGGTATAGACGGTATAGAAGTTGATGCTCTGCAGCACCATCTAGTGGCGAGTTAAAGTAAAATGGATTGCAAAAAAAACTTCTCCATGCAAAAACTTTTAGATTAGATTTAGTTTCGCGCGGGTCGGTAAAACGGTGTTGTTGAAGTGTAGCGATCTCATATATACCAACACTCATTTTTATATTTCTTCTGATCCCATGACCTGTCAACGATCGTTGGTTATCGTGTTGGCTACCATGTTCTTTCTTTAACCACGATGTTTTGCTTCTTTCTGGGCCCCGCTTGCCCGGTATTTTTCCCTCTATAATAAAGTGTAGCATTTCATATTTTTCCGGGTGCCTTATAATATGACCAGAATATTTTAATTTTAGCCGGTTGATAGTTTTGACTATTTCCAGATCTTTTTCCATGCGATTGAGAACTCTTATGTTGCTGACTTTGTCCACCTAACTGATCGTCGGTCCACCCACATTTCGAATGATTCGAGGCTTTTAAGCATTACTTTCGTGAGTGTCCATGCCTCCATGCCAAACAAGAGAACTGGGAACGCATAGCAGAGTACTATTTTAATTTTTAAGTTAGGTCGTGAATGGTTAGCGGCTCTGGCTTTCTCTATTCTGGTTTTGATTTCGATGCTCGGGTCCCATCGATCGTTGATGTTGCTACCCAGATACACCAGTTTATGCACTCTTTTCAGACGCGCGCCATCGATCATGATACCATTACCTCTAATATCACGTGCTTTACTGATGACCATATATTTTGTTTTGTTGACATTGAGTATTAAGTCAATTTGAGTACAGGTATCGGTGATCTTATTGATAAGATTTTATAGATTTTCTTCGTTGTTCGTTACAATTAGTGTATCGTCGGCGTATCTTATATTATTAACATTAACTCCATTTATTTTTATTTCTTCACTGGCATCGTCAAGAGCTTCAATGAATATTTTTTTCGAATAGAGATTGAAAAGTATGGGAGACAGAATACAGCTCTGTCGCACTTCTCCATTTTATACATTTCGATGCAAATGTATGGAATAAATTCGTTATTTATAAAATAGGCGACTTTTGAAAAAAATCCAATCCAATTTTTAAAGCCCCTTCTCATGATATACAAATAAGAAACGCGATTGACGATTTTTTGAAAAACAAACAGGGTTCATGTAACACCTCATTTAAAAGGTCTTCTGATCGTCTATCCAACAGTATAATTATTAAAATATGTATTTACAGAGTCAACCACTGGAACCTCTGATGCCTCGACCTTTGACCTTTGACCGCGTTTGGCACCAGGCATTGTTAGGTAAATTATCTGCCTACGGTCTCCCAACCAAACTGCGCCAATGGCTCTTGAGCTTCATGCAAGATCGCTCCTTACATGTGGCAGTTGACGGTATTTCTTCTGATGCGTTTAAAACGACTGCCGGGGTCCCCCAGGGTTCCATCCTGTCCCCCACCTTATTTCTTTTACACATCAACGACCTCTTGAAAACCACCACGAACCCCATTTACAGTTTCGCAGACGATAGCACACTTGTCTCAACTTTCACATCCTATCGATCACTTTCGGTGAATGATACAAATAGACTCAGGCAGGAACAGGTTGATTCTATCAATAGAGATCTTAAAGCAATCGTCGAGTGGGGAACCAACAATCTTGTTCAGTTTAACGCCCAAAAAACACAAAGTGCCACGTTTTCCAAGAAAGTGAATTCCTCAAATCATCCCATCACAATGTCCGGAAATACCCTTAAACTAAGTCCCTCCATCTCGATTTTGGAAGTCACGGTGTCCAATAATATGTCTTGGCATGACCATGTTGCTAACATCGCAAAGTCGGCAAGCCAGAGGCTAGGTTTTCTGTGGAAAGCCAGAAAGTTTTTTACTCCTGATCAACTGTTGACGACGTACAAGGATCAAATCCGACCTCTACTGGAGTATTGCTCGCACATTTGGGGTTCAGCACCAAGGCATTCTCTTCGTCTTCTAGATTCCATTCAGAAAAGAGCCATTCGCTTGATAAACAGCTCAACTCTCACAGATACCCTTCACCCTCTAGAACATAGAAGAAGAGTTGCAGACCAGTCATTGCTCTACAGATATTTCCATGGCAAATGCTCCAGAGAAATAAAAACTCTTGTACCACCATTGGCCACATTCGGCCGAAGAACTCGGCACGCTGATCAGTCTCTTTCATTTACTCTTAAGATTGACACTACAAGGACCAATCTTCATCAAGAATCCTTCTTTTACAGGGCTGCTACGGAATGGAATAAGCTTCCAAAATCAGTTTTTTCAGAGAACTATGACCTGCAACTTTTTAAAAAGCGTGTCCACAATCATTTCCTTTCTATAATCCCTTCACCTTCTAAAAGTCGCAGTGCGGGCCGTCCGCGGCCCACACGATAGGTCTACCCTTTTTGCGACTATTTTTATATAAAAAAAAAACTCACTCTTGCTATTCAGCGACGTTTTCCGCAAGCCTAGATGGTGGATTCCTTCGATAATTCAGTCAGCTGGCTCGATCTGTTTTTTTGTCCACTATAGGCTGAAGGGTTTACTGCCTTTTATCGCCGTGAATCTTGTTATCACAGTAAATAAAACAACTCACTTGTCATCGAGAATATATTGTGTAATTTAATACATATAACTTACAGTTTTAAGCATCCTGTATCTTCAGAATAATTTCAATGGTTGTTAGCTTTGAATTTCATTTATTTTATCTGATTATATTGATGTGCAATTTACCACGAGGTGTTTAAAAGCAGTGCTCTTAAAGCGAGCATTTTGCATCGCCCCGCTGTTGAAAAGGAAAGAGGTCGAGAGGCCGGAAGCCGGTTCGAACGTGGCTTCTTTCTCGCGTTGAATTCAGCGTTTTTTATTGGTCAAAAATCGTGACCGTATAGCTGATTTCTACAATTGCGCGCGATGATTTCGGAATGTTCTGGAGGGATAATAAATGCACGTGTTTTTAAATTGCACCCTTTTGTTTCTAGCCGATTACTAATTTTCACGTGTTGAGGGCGTGATCAAAATATTATAGTGGATTACAAAAACTGCACGTGTTTTTTAGATGATTTTTTGTCGGCGTCAGGGCCGTACTGAGTAGTTTTAAAAATCAATGAATTTTTCAAAGGGGAATTTTGCAGTTGGAAGTACTGATTTCCAACAATTACAATAAATGTTTATTCGTTGAACAAAATTATGCTAAGAACCGCCATTGTGAAGAGAATAAAACATTATAGTGTCTTCTATTGTTTTTATTTGATTTATAAAAAAATATATTCATTTGAAACCAGTCCATGTAGTATTAATGACTTGTTTGATATTTTTTTCATAAAAGTATTCAAACCGCTTAAAATATAGCGATAAGACTTACATGTACCGAACGATTCGAAATTTTAATCATGATTGGCTGTGGAGATAAAGTAAAGACTCGGGCATAAGTTCGTGAATTATTTATTACTAAATACCACAACTGAGAACCGTTTCTCAATCAACAATTAGTAAAATTGGGAGGAAGTTTCGAGAATAGTGCCATATTAAAGATCTCCCCAAAAGTGGTAGAAAATCAATTCCAGAAGCCAAAAAAATTGATGTAGAACTAGGATTACTTATGAAAATGTGCCAATTTGAATCAACTTGCGAAATTTTTTTGGAATCATCTCATCAAGGGAATTCCGCAAATTAAGTCTCATTTAAAAAAACTGGTGCTTACGTCATCACTCAAAGGTTTATCTATATGATAGATTCTTTCAAAAATAGTAAATTAAAATCATAGTATGATTACTTACATATACATATGTATTACTTAATATTGCCGGTTTCGAATCCAAAAAGGAATTTTGTTGCCCCTCTCTAAAGGAAGTTTAACGTCGTGATACCAATACTCTCTCCCTGGGTTTATACAGCTAATAAGGTAAAATAAAAAATAAGTTAAGAAATAAGACGAAAATAGACCTGTTTATACAGATAAACTAAATTAAATAAGGATTAAGAATCGTCCAATGAAATCACGCCTTTTTTGACAATGACGTTCGCCTTTATTGCCAATTTCATTCTTTAATTTGTTTTCTGTACTTCGAAAATATATAAAACAATTACACTGTATTAAGATTTTAATTCGAATTCATGATTTATTTAAAAAAAATTAATGAAAATACGCGTGAAATCACGCCTTTTTTGACAATGACGTTCGCCTTTATTGCCAATTTCATTTTTTAATTTGTTTTCTGTACTTCGAAAATATATATAACAATTACACTGTATTAAGATTTTAATTCGAATTCATGATTTATTAAAAAAAAAAAAAATGAAAATACGCGTGAAATCACGCCTTTTTTGACAATGACGTTCGCCTTTATTGCCAATTTCATTCTTTAATTTGTTTTCTGTACTTCGAAAATATATATAACAATTACACTGTATTAAGATTTTAATTCGAATTCATGATTTATTTAAAAAAAGTTAATGAAAATACGCGTGAAATCACGCCTTTTTTGACAATGACGTTCGCCTTTATTGCCAATTTCATTCTTTAATTTGTTTTCTGTACTTCGAAAATATATATAACAATTACACTATATTAAGATTTTAATTCGAATTCATGATTTATTTAAAAAAAAATAATGAAAATACGCGTGAAATCACGTCTTTTTTGACAATGACGTTCGCCTTTATTGCCAATTTCATTCTTTAATTTGTTTTCTGTACTTCGAAAATATATATAACAATTACACTGTATTAAGATTTTAATTCGAATTCATGATTTATTTAAAAAAAAATAATGAAAATACGCGTGAAATCACGCCTTTTTTGACAATGACGTTCGCCTTTATTGCCAATTTCATTCTTTAATTTGTTTTCTGTACTTCAAAAATATATATAACAATTACACTGTATTAAGATTTTAATTCGAATTCATGATTTATTTAAAAAAAATTAATGAAAATACGCGTGAAATCACGCCTTTTTTGACAATGACGTTCGCCTTTATTGCCAATTTCATTCTTTAATTTGTTTTCTGTACTTCGAAAATATATATAACAATTACACTGTATTAAGATTTTAATTCGAATTCATGATTTATTTAAAAAAAAAATAATGAAAATACAAAAACTTTTAGGTTAGAGCGAAAGATGAAGGTTAGTATAGAATAGAACAGCACAAACAGAGTGTTTCTGACACACAACAATTTTGTCAAGTCATGCGCACATTCATTTTTAAATAAAATAAGATAAGAGTTGAAAGTTGGTCAACTCTTATCTTGTTTCTTAGTTCTTATTTTATTTCAGTAGGTTCCCATTGATTAACGTATGTTTAACTTTCTTATCTTATTTCTTACTTTATCTTATTTGCTGTATAAACCCACAGTCTGGCAAAGTGTATCGAGTTTCTGTAAAAAGCCATAAATTATATTTATTTTTTTCCTTATGCGGTCGACCGGCTAAGTTGAGCACGTCACAAATGGATAATCTTGTAAAAATTAAGTTAGCCGGTCGTTGTACCCCAATTCAAGTAAATTTGTCCTTTCCATTATTCTATCGATTTATTTTGCAAATAACATAAACATAGCGAAATTACAACAAAAACTAAAATGAAGTTAATTACAAAAAGCTCCTTAAATGTATTTACAGTAACTATTCAAAGTGTGCTCCGTTGTGTAAGAAATAATAAAAACGTATTCTACTCAAAAACTATATTTATCGTAAAGCGTATTCAAACTTCTATCCATTACAAAAATACGTCTAATTACTGTCGTCCCTTCATGAAGACTGCCGCCAGCCCCCGTGTCCCGTCCTTTTCTTTTTATACCTGATCTCCAGATGTGCTCGTGTACCCAAACAGCTCTCCCTGCATACAGGGTGGATCCAAATATATCTTACGAGAAAAAAGTCAAGTGGTGTTAGATCTGGAGATCTTGACGGATATTGTATAAAACCCCTTCTTCCAATCCATGTTCATCTAGCACCATAGTTCTCTGTTCATCAACTTATCTTTTTAGTTACCGAGTAATAAGTGGATTAATTTCGTTTTCTAATTATTGTAGGTACAATTATCCGTTAGGTTTTGGTCAATAAAAAGTGGTCCAATTATCTCATTTCCTAGAATACCAGCCCATACATTGATCTTTGCTGGAAACTGAGTATTATCCACGTATGCACATAACACGTATGCAATTTTAACACTTTGTGAATGGAACCAACCGAAATATTTGTAAGATTTTGATACTTTTGGAATGGAATAATCTACAGCAAAGTGACCCAGTACTTCAATTTGTGTCGCTTCGTCGAGAACTCTAGGATAATTATTTTTGTATTACAAACGTATCCAGTTTCTCCAAATTTCCGTACTAACTCTATGATAATGTGGTGATAAATATTTCTATCGGGATGCCTTTCATCAAAAACTCGAGCTGTTCCTGGAGCGCACTTGTTTTGATGACCGTTAATAGTTAATAAATATTATTATTTCTATTCGTTCTATTTGTTATTTCTATTTATTCTTGCAGAGAATACATCATTTTAAAATAACTCAAGATGCTGCAGCTACAAATAATGACTAATTTAACGTCACGAATAACTAACTAAATATACTATTATTATTCATTATTAATCTTGTCAATTATCAACTGTTAGAAAAAGATATAACTACAACCATACAGATACCTTCTAGTTGAATTATACACGCTGACAACGTTTCATTTTGCATCGAGCCCTTAATTGCTTAGAAGAAATGTAAAAAGTTTAAAAATAAACCGGTCGAATTAACGAAAGTATAGGCGAGTTTATACAGAAAATAAAATAAAATAAGAAACAAAATAAATCAAAATAAGAAAGATAAACATGCCCAAAACTATGAAAGCGTTTATACAAGAAATAAGATAAAATAAGAATAAGAACAAAAGATGGCCAACTTTTATCTCTTTGTCTTATTTTATTTTATTTTGTTTAAAAACTGATAATGCGCGTGATCCAAATCATTTCTGTTCTAAATGTTTTCAGTTTACAATCAACCTAACCTAACCTAATAATATTATTTGTGGAGGTATTTTTGATTTTCCTTCTATGACTTGTATATTTATTTTTTAAAAGCTTCCATCTGTGTTCAGAAGCATCAGCTACAGAAAAAATGTTTTAAAAAACGTTAACTCTCTGATTTTTTGAAACTTACGTGCTTTCTCCATTATGTTAGCAATTTTGAGCCAATCATTTTCTTTCAGTCGACTGTTCTTGTATTTTCCATCAGTTTTTGCATTTGACTAAGGAAAGGTCGATACCTGCTCTATATTATTGGTTCATTTCTATTTCTTATTTTATTTTAGTCATCTGTATAAAACAATGTTTTTTGCACTCATTCCTTATTTTATTTTATGTTATTTCTTATTTTATTTTATTCGCTTATAAACTCGCCTTATTTCAACAAAATGAGACCTGTCACCTAGATCTTTTGATCCTCTGTAACTACCGATGTGTCTTCAAGGCATCAGAATTCTAGTCCGCTGATTTTGGCAAACCTTAGGATTTCTGTTGGCCCTGTCTCTTTTAGATCGCTCGGGTCCATAATCATATGGCCCCAGGTTTGATACCTGTACCCCGCTAGCATCGGGCAGTGACACAGAATGTGTATACTGCTCTCCTCCTCCTCTCCGCATAGTCGGCAGTTTTTCTCGGCCGCCAGCTTAAGTTTGAAGAGGTGCGCCCATAGTGCGATGTGTCTTGTGAGCAGGCCAAGCGTGCTGCTTAGTCTACTCCGGTCCAGAGTGCGTCAGCCCTCTTCTGGAGAGGTTTTTTATCAGCTGTTTTGATGTTCTGCAGACAGTATTTGCATTCCACTGAGCAATATGTTCTTGTTCAATGATTAATTTCATTAAATGTTTTGCTTCGGCAATTGGCAATCCGACCAACTGGCTTCTTGGTTCCGCCAGGGTCCCGTTTCTTGCCAGGTCATCGGCTACCTCGTTGCCGTTTATCCCTGTGTGCCCAGGAACCCACGTAAGAGTGACTTTGTTTACCGTCGCTAACTCAGTGAGGGCTTGCATGCAGTCCCACACCACCGATAATGTTGTGGTGTTACTCACGAGGGCCCCAATGGCCCCGCGACTGTCAGTGAGAATGTTCATCTCACTGTTGATCACTCTGGTTTCTGTCAGGTGCGTAGCGCACCTGAGTATAGCATAGACCTCAGCCTGAAAGACCGAGGCGTATTTCCCCAGTGGTATGCTTCCCCTGTGGTTGCAGAATGCTCCAACCACACCTGCCCCGTAGCGTCCCTGGTACCCTGATCCATCAGTGTACCATCGTTTCACTCCTGGGCTAGTCAATGGTGAGTAAAAAAAGAAGGTTTTAGTAAATTTGTAAAAGATTAAACAGTTTTTGTTAGAACCCACATACTTTTTTATTAACTAATACTGAATTTTTCTCTTTTTGTCGGTATTCAAAGAACTGGTACAGGTAAACGTCTAATTTGATCGGCCTGTAAAATCACTCTTTACAATTGTGGTATTCAACTATAGTTATTAACGTTAATTCTGTAATAACCTTTGATTATTAATATTTTAGGTATATCCATGGGAGCTGGATACGCCTTACTTCCAATATACGTAGCAGAAATATCAGAAGACTACAATAGAGGAATGTTATCGCAAGCCATCAACGTGTTTTGGTCCTTTGGAAATTTCCTGGTCTACGGCTCAGGGCCCTTTATGTCTTATAAAGCATTCAATATTATGATAGCTTTGTTTCCGTTAATATTTTTCGTTTTATTTATACTGATAGCACCAGAATCCCCGTATTTCTTGGTCGGAGAAAACGACATCGAAAAAGCCACAAAATCCTTAATGCTGCTGAGGTCGAATGACGATGAAAAAGTGCGACAAGAATTAATAAAAATTAGACTGCAATGGAAAAAGCAAGAAAAGAACGGTGGAATTGCCGACCTCTTTGCTACAGACTTTGTACGAAGAGCATTCATCATAAGTTTGTTGTTGGTATGCACGCAAGAAATGTGTGGATTTTCCGTTATTTTCTTTTACATGCAACCTATATTTCAAGAATCAGGATCTAAATTATCTGACGACATATCCTCACTAATAATGTCCGTATTCATATTAGCAACTAGTTTTATATCCCCTTTTATAGTTGACAGATTTGGACGAAGAACATTGTTGGTCATTTCTTGTTTTGGTATGAGCATTTCTACGACGTTACTTGGATTGTTCTTCTTTCTTTTAAATAGTACGAGCATAAATACCAAACCCATTTATTGGTTACCTTTAACTAGTTTGGTATTATTTATATTCTTCTTTAATTTCGGTATGTCAGTTCCGTGGACCATTACTGGTGAAATACTTCCAAGTTATGTCAAAGAAACAGCCACCACGATGATTACGAGTCTGAGCTGGCTTTTGGGATTCGTACTGACCAAATTTTTTAATGATATAACACATACTCTGGGTATGGGTCAAACTTTTTGGATTTTCGCCGTATATACAATCGTAGCTGGTATTATGGTAATACTTTTTGTACCGGAAACAAAAGGTAAAAGCTTTAATGAAATTCAGGACATCCTTAAGAATGGAAAAAATTTTCAGTTCGGGTCTGCCAACAAAAATGTTTGCGAGAAGGATGAAGAAAACGAAAAATATTAAATATGCGCTTTGTGATCAAATACGTTCAAGTAACGGTCGAACTAATAAAGGCTAGCATCTTTACATCCCCGATAGTATTCACATTTATTTTAATCGCTATTTAAATATCCCTAAAATTTGAGTACATTATTTTGATTATATTACATTTTATAGCTGAAAATGTCGTGCCCAATATCTTTTTTTCAAGATTTAGTTTTTTAAAATAAAAATATTACTCAAAATCCCCGTTTATTTGAAGTCATTGAAGTTTTTTCTTAGATCCAATGGATTTGGTGAAAAAAAAATGTGTGATGCCTTATTTTAATTTTTTGTTTCACCGAATCTATTGGTTCTAGAAAAAAACTTCAGGCACAAGAAACGTTTTTAAATAAACAAGAATTTTAAGTAATATTTTTATTCGACAAAACTAAATCACGAAAAAAGATTTCATATTAAATAAGATAAGGGAAGAGTAGGTTGCGGTATCTTCTCAGAAGACCCCTCACTTAGCCTGTCGTTTCGTTTGCCTGAATACTATAGTGTGTATCAAGCTGAAATGACAGCCATCACCGAGGCAGCTGTCTGGATACTCCTCAACGAACAATAGTTCATAGAGATATCCATTCTTTGCGACAGCCAGGCTACTATCAAATCACTGAACTCAGTCTACTTGACCTCTAGGGCAGCGGTGCACTGCCGAGCCGCCCTGAATGAGCTAACAGCTAAGTTTAGAGTTCACATTGTCTGAGTACCTGGACACAGGGACATACCAGGCAACTGTAAGGCGGACGAGCTAGCAAAAGAGGGCACCACCCTCCTAGCTGTATCTGTCTCATCTCAGCAAACTGCCGGCTCCTCTTACACAACAAAGTAGTTCAAAAAGCCAACTCGAGGTGGCAAAATGTACCCACATGCACATCATCGAAACAGATCTAGCCTAAACTAGATCTACGTCGAACTAATGATGTTTTAACTCTATCCAGGGAGTCCATTGGAAAAGCGATCGTCGTCGTAACAGGACACTGAGCAGATGGAACCCATGCACGGCGCATGGGAATCGCAGAGCTACGACACGACTTCTGTGGAAGCTGTCACGATGAGAAAGAGGAGGAAACAATAGTACATCTTTTCTGCTACTGCCCTGCCCTAGACAGAAAACGGCTTAATATTCTAGTGCAACCGAACTTCGATGACTTATCTGATCTCAACTCAATTAGCATCAAAGACTTTACACTTTTTATTAAAAGTTCCAACTGGAACAGGAATGTTGAAAAAGTACCTACCGGTGGTTAGCTCTTAGCGAGTGCAAGGATATTACAAAATTTCAAGTGTCCATCGTTACTTAAATTTGAGGAAAAAAATTAAAACCTAATTTTACTCACCACCTGGGTGATATCTCGGAAGAGGGTGTGCCAAGGAAATTTTGTTATGGTATAGATCCCATCATAATTTCATGCGGGCGATCACCTGAATTTTTTCGTATGAATTTAGAAACGCCCTTTATATTTAAAATTAAAACAATTATGGAATACTAAGCAGGTCTGCTAGACAACTAGTTTGAAATGTTCAAGAAAATATATCTAGATAAAAAAGCAAATAATTTTCCATCAAACATCTCTTGTTATTAACCTCGTTAGTTGTCTTTTACCTTGGCCGCGGCTTTTACAGATGATCAAATTTATCTAAATTTAAAAATTCACACAGAAGTTCTAAAGGTACTTTTTGAAGTTTGAACATACGTACATATACGCATATAGGCGCAAATTAATATAATGTATGTATATTAATTTGCGAAACAAACAGTAATAACATTAGTATTTTGTAACAACGTTTATCAGATTTTATTTTGTAATGAAAAAATTGCTGACCCATTCATTATTAGCTATAGATAGAGATAACAAAAAATGAGGTTGGTGGAACTTTGACAGTTAGTTGATTATATATCTAAATTTTTTGTCGACAACATCGCAATAAATCACGGATTTAAAATTTTACAGTTTAATAATTTATTTAACATTTTGAGGCTACTGACTATAGTAATGTTCCAAAACATGAACATATTGTGACTTCTGTATGAAGTGATGAAGAAATTTGGACTTATTTACCTAAACTTGGTTTTTTAATAATATACATTAGTTAGCACTATTTATGTCAGAGTTTGGCTATTAAATAGTTGGTAAAATTTTAGTTTAACGTTATACAAGGATCATATAACTTCGCAGCATTTAACATTTGTTTCGATATAATTAAGGTCAAGTGGGTCTGTGTAACATTGGAACAAGACATATACCAACATATCACGTTTAAAGCAGTTGCCAGGTCTTTACATTTTCTAGATTATGTTGCAACGGATTATATTTATTTTCTTTGATTACCTTGTGATACTACTTAAAAAAAAAGTAGTTTTTAGTTTTTTTCTTTAGTTTTATTTATTTTTTCAGTATTATATTTTGTCTCCACGCTCTGTTAATTATTATACCTTTACATGTATCCAAATATACTACACTTTGCGCTAGCTGTAGAACATTCTACCTCATTTGACCAGAGACTGTCCCATAGTAACAAAACCTTCTACTGTCACGTCTCATGTATTGTTGGCTTGAATACAGTACAAAACTACAAACGTAAACAACCACTTCACGTGAGAAAATGTTAACGCAGTTCTGTAATTTTCTTTTTCTTTACGGGAACAAACATATCAAGTAGGTTATGTGTAATTCGTATTATTTTGTTTTGTCATTGGTATTAATGTTAGTGAAGTTTATTTTAAATGATGTAAGCCGATTTATAAATGTGATAATAATGGTGTTTTACCAAATAAATTATGACAATATGTTTGTTGAGTTTTACTTTACTTTAATTTAATTTAAGACAAAAAGAAACAGTAAACGTTAAAACTTATAAAATAAGCGACTTGTAAAAGCTACACCATAGATCAGGATTTTGAAAGAACCTTCTGTGGTCCCTTTTCTGGATAAGCTGATACAAGACTATAACTAACTGAAATATTAATTTGTAAACAGAGCTCTTCCATTGCAGATCTCATTCTTTGTGAAGTTTCTTGTTCCTTCTTCAACTGTAAGAAAATATTAATTTTTATATTCTTCTTCTTCTTCTTTCAGTTCCTGTCCGTTACCGGACGTTGGCGATCATTCTGGCAATAATTATTTTATCAACTGCGGCCATAAATAGACCCGTGGTGGAGGTTGCAAACCAAGTTCTTAGGTTTTTAAGCCATAAGATCTTTTTTCTGCCTGGTCCCCTCTTTCCAAACACCTTTCCCTGTAGGATCAGCTGCAACAGACCGTATCTTTCGCTGTTTCTCATAATGTATCCTAAGTATTCCAATTTCCGACTTTTGACTGTACTCATGATCTCCATTTCCGTGTTTAAAATGTCGAGTACTCTTTTGTTTGTAACATTGGCTGTCCAAGGAATTCTTAGTATACGTCGATACAGCCACATCTCAAATGCGTCCAACCTTTTACTGGCTGCATCTATTACAGTCCATGACTCAACTTCATACAGGAGCACGGAAAACATAGCATCGGAGAAGTCGTATTTAAGTTCAGAAAGTGGCATTTAAACAATTTCGACATTTTAAGGAATGCAGCACGAGCCCTCTCTATTCGACAACGTATTTCGAGAGAATGATCCCAACTCTCGTTGATTGTAGTTCCCAAATATGTTGTATAGAGGCGGGAGTTTTGGGATAGTGTGACAGATATTCTAAATAAGTGTAACCAGAATGAAAGAATTGTAATGTTGGGTAGGAGTAAAGCGTGATGGATATGACAGTGTTCTGGAAATGTACGGTGACAGCAGAGTAAATGAAAACGGAGAAAGTCTACTTGAAATATGTTTGGAGTGGAATCTTATGGTAACAAACACAATGTTTAACCATAAAAGGATTCACTTGTACACAAAACAAGAAGGACACCAGAGAAGTATAATTGATTTCGTAATTGTGGATGAAAGATTGAAAAAGAAAGTAATGGACACTCGGGCATACCGCGGTGCAGGTATTGACACAGAGCACTTCGTAGTAATGAGCCAAATAAGAGGTCTCTTTAAGCGGTGGCGGCATCGTGTGCAGGAATCAAGTAGTGTACTAGAGCGTATAAAAGTTGAGAATTTGCAACAAAAAGGTATAAAAGAGGAGTTCGTTTATAAATTGATCGAGAAATTTGACAGTTTAGTTGAAGCATGTGAGGTTGAAGAATTGTGGAAGTCATTTAAGGAAGGAATCGTGGATATTGCTATTGAAGTGTGTGGTGTAAGTAAGAGAAGGAAAGGATGCAAGCTACAAAAAATGTGCGTAAAAGTTCAAAAAGCAGTGTCAGAGAAGAAAAAAGACTGGTTGGTTTGGCTGGGTACAAAAGCCAATCAAAGAACGCAAAAGGCAACGATTAAGGATGTAAACAAGGCAAAGAATGAGTATAAAAGGTTAAAAGGTGTGGTAAAAGAGGTTGTGGCAAGAAAGAAGTTTAGTGATAAAAATGAATTTGATAAAAGGTTATCTGATGATTTCCAAAACAATATTAAACTCCTCTGGAAGTCCATAAGAATAGCCAGAGGTAAAAATACTACCTCGCAACTGGAAAAAATCAGAAACCAAGATGGTAGTATGGTAAAAGGAGAGGAATGTGTTTTAAAGAGATGGAAGGAATACTTCGAAAGTTTATTTGAGAAAGAGGATACACAAGTACAGGTCCCATTTGGAGACATGAGTGAAAGTTGTAATGAAAGTGAAATTAGTACGACAGAAATTGTGGAAGTGTTGAACAGCAACCTTTGTTGGAGGAATGGTAGCATACCAGACGACTAGTGCAAGGTTGTTATCGTGCCGCTTTACAAGAAAAAAGGTTCGCAGCAGGACTGTAAGAACTACCGAGGTATTAGTTTACTCAGCAAAGTCGACAAATTGTATGCAAAGATATTGATTAAAAGAGTGACGAATGAAACTGAGAAGATAATATGGTATTTGCAAGCAGGATATAGAAGAGGAAGGAGATGTATGGATCAGGTCTTTTCATTAAGAGGTGCAGTCGAAAAATTCTTGGCTAGAAATCAGAAGGTCCATTGCGCTTTTATAGACTTGGAAAAGGCCTATGACAGAGTGGTGAGGAGTGAATTGTGGTCGACATGATCTAAGTATGGGGTAAGTATGAGGATTCCACTGCTTGTGTCAGGATAAACGGAGCTTACACGGACTGGTTTAACATTACAAAAGGTGTGAGACAGGAATGTGTGGCTTCGCCATATACATAGACGATGTGCGTATGGATTGAAAATTAATGATTTGATCGTCAAATGCCTTCTTTACGCCGATGATCAAGTCATATTAGCGTCATCTGAAGAGGAGTTGCAGGCGATGGGTGATGTTATGCATGATGGCCTGAAAATCAAAGGGATGAAAACAAATGTAAGAAAAACAAAAGTAATGGTTTTTGAAAGAGAAGAAAGCATGACAAACTGTGAAGTTCTGATTAAGGGAGAAAGAGTGGAACAAGAAAATGAGTTTGTATACCTGGATTTAAAGTTTACGAGAGATGGAAATTATGACAGTGACATTGAGCGAAGGGTGTTGGCAGGAAAACAAATGCTTAACTTTATGAACACCCAGAAAGTGTCACGTCTGGCTGTGCATAGAAAAGTGTTGGTTCCTACACTTATTTATGGTAGTAAATGTTGGGTTTGGCAGAAGAAGCATGAAATGATAAAGGAAGATTAATAATAATAATAATAATAATAATAATAATAATAATGACGAAACAAATTTATAAGGCGAGTATAAATGGACGGAAGTTGGTAGAGGTCGACTTCGGCGAAAATCGATCTCGATCAGATCAACATTGTTTTGAAGAAAGGCCAGGTCAAGAATACCAACAACCAACGAGTATGTATGAGAGCACTAATGAAAGTAGAGGAAGCAAAAGATGTGTGTAAGAACCGTAGCAAGTGGAAGGAAGTGGTCTCTGCCTACCCCTACGGGAAAAAGGCGTGACCATATGAATGTATGTATGATTGAAATATTTCAACATATTTCATTTTTAGCTTTACGTAGTTGGTAGTTTTAAAGATTAACTTGTCCCATTAATTGTGGATAAAGAAACAAGTAATTAATACAGCATTGAAATATTTATTTTCTTTATTACATTTTGAAATAAAGGTGTATACGCCACTGTCTCTTCTCTGCGTTCGTTTTTGACTCCGCCTCAAAAAGCTTGATTCACAACTGCAGCACCATCTTGCGTTTCTTTTTCAAGTTATTTTATTAGTTTTTTTACCCCAAGAGTTGGTGCTGTATAGGGAAAAATCACGGAGTGGGTGACATCTATTATTAATCGTATGAACTTCTCGAGGTGTGATCAACAAACCAACTTTTATTTGTTTATATAGGTGAAAAGTGAACTTTATATATTATTTTGAGCAATTTAAGCAATGAAATTGTTATACTTGAACGATATTTTGTGTAGAATTGGTGTTAATAAACCATAAAATGCGAAAATGCGAAGGATTAAAAAAGGTGATAAGGAGATAAAATCGCGAAAAATATGCTCTGTTTCACAATGATCTACATACGGCAATTCAATATATCTTTGCATAAATTTCCTTTAAATCCTAAGGCGGCTCAGAAATGGAAGATGATCTTAAAGATAGGAAAACCAATCTCAAAGTTTATATTTGTTTGCTTCAAGCACTTTGTGGAAGATGATTTTTTCAGTGGTAAGTTTGATATTGATGTCCAATGATCTATAATTTTATTTGTGATTATTCATAGTGACTTCAACAACACAGAGAAAGCGTTTGAAAAATGAATTTGTTCCTATTTAGAACCTTTCAGTGTTGAAATATCAACATTCCATAATTAAGAAAGATAAAAATGACCGAAGTGAATTGGATTATAATATATAATCCTTAATTGGTCGAACAGGTTCACCCACATAATACAATATGTCCGAAATTGATATTTCGACTTCCATAGGCATTGCAACAAGAATTCCGGGGACGACAGAACTAAAAAACTTCGAAAACAAACCAAAATTAATACCTGGACAAATCTGATCTTTACTGACATAAAACAATAATCCAGCGACAATAAAACTGAAACGTCGAAAACAAACCTTAAATCCAGTTTCAATCCAATAGTTTAACAAAAAATCAACTTAAATCTTTAAGATAACTAAAATTCCCTTTAATACAAGTAATTAAATGACAGAATATTTGTTGTTCACACCTCGATCAGATATTTTGTCATTGACAGCGCCATCTCGCGTTACGTGATTCTTCCCTATTATTGGTTCTATCATTGCATCTATTTTTTAACCAACGGTTCTATCATTGCTTAAAAAGTTGTTCTTATACAATGGTTCTATCATTGTATTGTCTTTATACAATAGTTATATTACATCATTGCATAAATTATACAATGCTACTATGTATTTTTATACAATGTCTCGGTCCCAGTAGAGATAAATAAGTGGGTTACTTATCTCTGGTCTGGTCCAAGGCATCACTTATTGTGGGGTAATTTATCAAAACGATTCTTTCCACCTGCGACTTCATACAGAGCGAATTAAAATTACACACCGGGTGAGCGATTAAAAAGAAAATATTGAATTTGATACTCTCAGTTTAAAAAATTACAAACAAAAATTCGTTAATATTTGTTAGAAAATAAATAACGTA
The DNA here is from genome assembly GCA_950111635.1 of Agelastica alni. Lineage (NCBI taxonomy): Eukaryota > Metazoa > Arthropoda > Insecta > Coleoptera > Chrysomelidae > Agelastica > Agelastica alni. The sequence continues at coordinate 25,602,489 of OX467718.1, read as the reverse complement.
TGTTGAGCTTATGAGAACGGAACAACTGATGGCAAAAAATAATCGTTTTGTAAATAAGTATGTGATAAATGGTTTTTATGGGGACAGTATCAAAAATATTTATCGACGTTTTGTTTTTCATCCAATGAGCGACCATTAAATAGTCGATTGTCAAAATAATTTTGCTTTGTTGAATATTAGAGCACGCCTTACAAACATAAGCTTATGGCTTATGTACACCACAGATCACCTAGAGTAGGTGGTCTGTGATGTACACTGTTACGATTTTCTCGTTGGACCATCGTTGACAGCATTTTTTATAGTGTCATTTCAATGTTATATCAATAATTAAATATAAAGCAATTAATTTCACAATGAGTTCGGTGCATAGTTTTGTTATAAATTATAATCCAAAATCTTATCTCTCCCATAAGATTACCAACGCCGATAAAATGTGCTTGGTTCCTTTTACGTAAATTGGAAAATAGGTTAATATTTTGTTTATTGTGTAACAATGATTTTTAAAGACGACGAATTGCAAACTTAAATATAACCAAGTACTTAGGTAAGTGTAATTGTATTAAATTAGACACCATTTAAATAAACTGGTTTACGCATTTCAATTTATATCATTGAAGTTTATAAATTAATGTTCCTCAGATAAAATTTAAAATATTGTCAAAAATTTGATTGGATTCTTAAACCAACAATTATATTTTGTAATTCTTTTACGAATGGCATAAATAATCATTTATAAAAATTTGTTGGATTTTTAGTATCCATGAACAGTGCTAAAGACTGGTATACCTATTAATTAATAATAATACTTTAATTCCACTTGAGCAAATTTACATTGTATGGGGAATTGTCAATACATTAGAATAAAGAGAATATAATTAGCGAAAAGGAAAAATAGAGATCAGAGATTTCAAGACAGCTTAAAATTAGTTAAAATTTTTTATCATGATATAATAATATCAATAAAGTTTAAAATCAGTTAAAATATTCTTCAATAGGTATATAATAACATTTTTCCAATAAATGATCTTTCATTGCTTCTTTGTAAACAGTTCTATACCCTTTAGATATTCTGGTAATTTATTGAATATTCTTGGACCAATGTACTCTGGTGCATTAAGAAGTGCTGTTTGATTCTTGTATCATAGTGATGAAAATTCTCATTAATTGTAAAGGATGAACTGTTGTTGAATACATACACACATAGTTTAAATATATAAATAGATGTTAATGTTAACATTTTATATTCTTTGAATAGTTTTCTACAAGTTCCCTAGATGAAATATTTGCAATACATCTTGGTATTTGCTTTTGTGCAATAAATATATTTGGGTTGGGGTTAAGCCACTCCAAAAACATACCATAACTAAATCTAGATTCCACTTGAGCAAAATAGATTTTGATCAACTGACCTGTAGTTAAAAATGATTGTAGATTGATGAAAAGAGACTTAAAAGAGTTGAGTTTTGATGTTAACTGCTAACAGTGAACTGAGCAGTGAGCTATCCAGTAGAGAAACTCATCAATAAAAATACCTAAGAATCTGACACTTTCATTAGTATTTGTTAACGTCATTTTGTTGAAGATAAAACAAATGTCTTCTATTTTATTTTGAACATTGTGGATACAAATAACCTCCGTTTTGTCAGTATTGAAGAATAGGTCATGTTTGTTAAAAAAAAATTGATATCCGATTTATTGTGATAGCACATTTATTTTCCAAGATTTTGGTATCTGGTGCTGAGATTACCGATGAAAAATTATCTGCATATGCAGTATAATGACCTCCCATAATTACAGAATCTATACTAACATAGAGTATGAACAGAATGGGACCCAGTATTGGGCCTTGTGGGACTCACATACTTATTATACCTATACTATACTATATTATATTACAACATTCCAAGAGGAATATCATATCTGAGTCAAGGAATATCATCTGAGTTGAATATCTTATTCTCGAGTCGAATATCCTATTCTAATAATACTGTTTCTTTTTTTCACTCATGATGATTTATTTTGGCTTCTTTATAGATTGAAACAAAATTAAGATGTGAATTTTTCAATACAAATAAACCTTTCAGGTACATACCTACTAGAATGTTTTACCAAACCATCTACCCACCTTTTATTATTTTTATGTTAAAATATTTCTTGGGGAAAATTTATGTTTAAAGTGGTAGAGCAAAATTTCTTAAAAGTAGTTGGAAGATTTATTAAAATCATAGATTTTATAAATATTTTCCCAATTCCCTGTTATTTGGAGAGTTTTGGAAGTTGATAATCTTATAATCACTGAAGTTCCTTTTTATTTCTGTTTTTTTATGAGAGACTGTGTCATCAAAACATCTAACTCTAAAAGTGCCGTTATCTAAAACACAGCAGGTACCCTCATTGGAAATATTTATAAAAATTATTGTACATGTAGTATCTGTCACTCGAGTAGGGCAACCTACTACTCGATTAAAATCAAAAAAAGATAGAACAGTACACAACAAATTAAAATTATTATTTTTATACCTATCTAAGTTAAAATTTCCACAAAGAATAAAATTAATATGTGGCCTATATAAAAAGTCAATGACCTCTGAAATCTTATTTAAAAACTAATCAACATCACAACATGGGAATCTATAACAATTTAAGGCAATATTCTTACTTTGTTTTGAAAGATGCAGCACAAACTTCAAAGTGTTGCTGGGTGCAATATTTTGATAAATCAATTATTAGTCCATAAGACATCAAAAATAGTTACCTTCAAGAGGAATCTTTAAGGGTAGTCGAATTTAGAGGTGGTAGTTTTTGGGTTAAGTATTTTGGTTACAGTAAAAGGTGAAAAGTATTTATCTTAGTTTTTTCATTTTCAACATAAATGGTTTAATTTCTTGCCCCGAACTTCTCCAAGGTATTAGTTTGAATGTTCCCGTCAGAAATTTAAGACAATCAAATTTGTTTTATATTTCTTTTCACCACACAAATTATGGCATGTATTCGCCTCTTGAATGTACTTTAAAAATAATTAATAAAAGCATAGATATATTTGGTGGTTTATTAGCTATGTTCAAGAATCAGTTAAAGAGAGTTTAAGCTGTGATGTTTTTATTTTAATGTTAGTGATTTTATTTGTTTAATTTTATCTTAATTTAGTATATCAGTTGATTAATTGATTTTTACTTAATTGTATACAAAATTTGTTGTAATGGGGGTGATCCTGTATATTAATAAATAGAAATAGAATTTGGTGTCTAGTTACATTTCAAGTCGAACTTCAGAAAAAAATCAAAGTTTATTCTAAAGGGAATATTATAGGCAGTTTTAAGTTTCATATTTTAAAATTAATTAGAAATATACACATTGTGCATTAACATAATGCCATATCGGTCATTTCTAAATTAATATAAAATAAATTTGTCTCATGGTAAAAATGTTAATGTAGTTTTGTAGTCACATATTAATTTTTCATTATTTCATAAACCACTGTACCAAGCTAATATAGAATATTTTTCTCGGTTTTTGAATGAGCACCCAAAGTTGATGTTTTCGTATTAAATTAATAAAATGAGTATTGCATGCAATACTTGGGTATCACATATATATATATATATCTCTCTTATCTAATCAGATTCCCTGATTCGAGAATGACAAGGCGGTTTTAAGTTTGACGACAAAGATTTCTTTCTTTCTACCAAAAGATCCAAATATAAGCATTGCCAATATGGTGGTGTATTCCAGGTTCGGTCTGCGAAATTTTAATAGAAAATTTAAATTTTTAATTCGTTTTTTATATTTTTGTACTCTGAATACAGACTCAACAGCAATACCTGCATAATTTCGGTTACTGATTGATGACGCGAACATTATTTTTTTTCTTAAAATTTTGTTCCAACCATATACCTATTATCAGAGGAGACGCACCATTCCATTCATAAAATTCTGTTTGTTTTGTCACAATGATTACACGAGAGTGGCCATGAGTACGACAAAGAATACCAATCGATTCTCTTTGTCCCATTCTCGTGCTGGCAACGCTGTTACATTATTGTGGATTAATGGCCACGCTTGTAGTCAGTGGCGTGCTGTTTGTTTGAAATGAGAATATATCTATCGGGTAATATTTAGTTTTTTATGAGAATATATTTATGAATAGGTGATACTCAGTTTTTTTATCAAATTGAAGTATTGTAGCCTATGAAAATGATTTTTCTAAACCCCAAAAGTTGGGCGCCAAATTATGTTACCCTAACTAAACTGTTTTTTTAAAGTTACAAAAGTGGGGTGCCAATTTTGTGTTACAGTTAAGTTTCCTTTCTTAAGACAATTATGTGTAATATAATAAGTTACTTTTATAAAACTAAATTATTCCAACTCAAGAGCTGCTAACTGTGTAGCGAAGACTTTTACTTATACCCGTTAAACTAAATTATTTTATCAAATTAAAGTACTGAAAAAGAATTTTAAATAATTTTACCTAACTGAAATAAAAAAAAATTAAATAATTATCATTAATATTTATTGTACAAATAAAATGTATTTTAAATTTTAATTTAATTTAATAACAGCTTAGTAACCAAAAGGAAAAGATTAAAATATACTCGGGGTTCCGCTTCATTTCTCGATTGGATTAAATTTGAGGGGATGTATAGATCAGTTAACGATCTATAGGGTGTTTCAAAAAACGGCGATCCCGTCTCTAGTATAGGTAGAAAGCTAAAAAATAATTGGGGTTTGCTTGGTAAAAAATTTTTATTACGCCATCCTTATTAAAGATAAAGGGCGTTGAATAAAAAAAATGTATACACATATATTACGATTTTGCCAAAACTACTGGAAACATTGTAAAGAGATTTTATACAAATATGTTTTAGAAGATATATATATATATATATATATATATATATATATATATATATTATATATATATATATATATATATATATATATATATATAACGAGCTACCTAATTGACGCATTTCGGCTTGAAGGTTGTACAAACTTCGTTTTTATCACTCAGAAACAATTAAAAAACGTACAAGTATACATACAGGTTTATTCAAATTATAAGAAAAAATTGTTTACAATGTTTGCTGAAAGAGAAAACAAAATCAAAAAAACAGTAAAAAAAATAACATGAATTTAAAATTTAGAAGTTAACATTAATGTTGAAAGGAATAGATTCCCACGGTGGATGTCTTCTTTAGGAGGAAATCCGATTTTTTTAACATGGAAACGTCTGCGTCTTAGTTTACAATCACAGGAAAATGATTGTTGAGTCTCCAATGGAGATCATCCAAACTTATCTAGCATATAATGGAAACTTATATGCTTCTAAGCAAAGCTGCTAAATGATTTTCCTCTTAAAAGAAGGAAACTAATGGACTGCTGAATACTAACTTTTACTGCAAAGTTCTGAATTTATTTCATGAAATTATTTTTCTTTTTAGATCCTATTCTAAAATGTTCCCGTATTTTCGAATATAAGAAATTGGAGGTAAATTCATTTTATCCTAAAAGTAATACCATTGAAAGTGAAATATTTTTAGGCTTCAATTTATGGCACTGCCAAACAAAATACAACCCTACCTTGAGATCGTTTGCCCTGACTTTGTCTTTCTACTCCCCTCGAGCTTACGCTTTCGTGAGGAAATTCTTTAAAAATAGTTTACCTCACTCCATCAACAATTACAAGTTGGATGGTTCTCCAGGTTTCACTCAAGAAGCATTAGTGACTTTGAAATTAAAAAAACAAGAAGCAGAACTATGCAGTCAGAATATTTTCTGTAATTTAGTATTTGATAAAATGTCTATTCACAGACAGGTTCCAAGTTCACTGGATACGTGGATATAGCGGCTAATTTAGGTTCTGATATTCTTCCAGAAGCCAAGGAATCTTTGTTATTTATGATTGTTTCCTTAAACGGGTCGTGGAATATTCCTGTGGGATATTTTTTACTTTACAGTCTTACAGGAGCAAAGAAAGCAGATAAGAGTGTTAGTTGGTAATGCATCGGAGTCCAGATTGGTACCAATGTCTACATAACCAGTAAATTTCTCACCAGTCCATTCAATCTGTCGTCTTATGGACATTTCGTCTTATCAAGTTACACAGAAGAGGTGTAGGTGATTTTTTTTGTTTCAAACACAAAGCACTTAGAGCTTCTTTGGTGAAACCTGGACTACCATCAATAGACCTGTACCATTTAGATATAGTTCCTGAATGAGGCAAACTTCGATTAAAGGTTTTTCTCACAAAATCATACGCCTTTGGAGAATAAAATGATAGTGTTAAGGCAAATGATCTTAGGCTAGGATCATATTTCTGTTTAGTGGGTCTCTTCAAGAACATCTTGAACAAATTTACAGCAGTCCCTGAAATTGATGCCTGTAAACAAATAAAAAAATTTAATTCAAAAATAAAATTTTAAATTGAAATTTGAAATGTCATAAGTACTTGTCATGTGACCAGAAACCGAAGAAGATAGTTTGAGATATCATGTGGCAAAATAGTGGATAATATGTACTCACAGTAATAGCAGATTCTGATGATTCAGATATGAGATACTTTTCCCTGAAATATTTTAGTAAACTCTTTAAGGATGTTATTCGAAGCCTCAATCTTCGAACAGTAGTCTGCAAATTATGATTTTTCCTTCTTTGATTGCCAACAGTCTTTTTTATTATTAACAGTTTTTTTTTCTCTTTTCTGGTGTAGAAAAGTCACTACTTGACATGTCTCCAATATAACATCTCTTCCTGAAGTACATGAAATTATTATATTTTTTTAGTGGAATAATAAGTTAATATGTCTTTGGAATTCATAACAACTGATTCTCTAAATATTAAAATTCTGTGAATACCTTTTGTTTCTGAGATTCTAAGTATTTTGTTCAATTAAGCTCAATTTGAGTATTTCATCTTTTGTTTCTGAAGCAGTGGCAGTGTTTGAAGATGAAGAACTGAAACTTGGAATAAATGATATCAGTTTGAATGACAAAATTTACAATGTACAAAGATCTTTGACGAAATTCGTTTAGCTATGATTTATAAAACAAACTTTTTTATTTTAATTTTTTTGATATTTGTCAAGGAACGTTTAGCAAGAAACACAAAAAATTACCTTTCAGATATGAACTGAAATGCTGAATGGCTTGGTAGTGGATTTGCATCTGCCTTCAAGTATTTCAAACCATTCCTATTAGTTAAGATATCACTTGTATTAAAATGATTGGAACATACATAAGGATGTTTAGTCTCACAATGATCTTCTTCCAAGCCTAGAAGAGATACCCAAATTTTTCTCCTCTTACTGTCAGTTGGAAACCTGAAGTAACGCAAATACACTGAACAACACACACGGCATAATAAATAAAATTTATTGATTTCATATGGAAAGTAGAGAAACCAAAGTTTAAAAGTTGGTGTAGGTACTTTTTATACAAATACCTGTGGTAAGTTTTTCGTTGGGTGGCGATTTTGAATTTTTTTACTGTTATTCAGCAACACTTATTCAATGGTATAATCCTTCTTTCATTGTTGTTTGGTAAACTATATACCTCCTGATTCATTTTATAGTAGTAATTCATAAGAAATGGCAGTCAATTAATTTTCCTATTGATTTCACAATTATCATCAAAGCTTACAATAACAGCATTCATGACACCTAGCCTTTCTACCTCTACTAACCTCCTAGACAAGACTCACATCTAACAGCTATCATAGTTATTGTTAGCTTCCATAATAATTGTGAAATAAATGGGTAAATTAATCAATAGACTGCCGTTTCTTATAAAATACTACTATAAAATGGACCGGGAAGGTATTCTTCAAATAACAAGGAAATGAGGAAAATACCACTGAATAAGTGTTGCTGAATAACAAGGAAATAATGAACTTTTTTAAGAATATCTCGAAAAGTATTGATGTCGGCATAGTTTGGTTTTCATATTCGTGTTTTACGCCTCAAAATACGTAGGTACAACCAGAAATTTTGAAAAAATTCGAGATCGCCAACTAACGGAATAATTACCATACCTGTTTATTTTGATATTGAATTTGTCATCGCTACACCACTAGATGAAAATATTGTAAACAAAGAGACATTCCAAGTTACTTGTGAAAAGAAACATTGGGGCTTAAATGGTCCGGTTTTTTACACACTTGGCAATGACGAACTATTTCTTCCACTAAATTTCGCTGAATTTTACCAATAATATGCTGAAAATCACCGATAAAACTTAAAAATCTCGTTGCACCCGCTTCGACAACAAATCCACAAATAATGGCCGATTCTGTCAACATTTGTAGTAAGCGAAGTTGTATCCACATGGTCCCATTGATAAAAGCCGTGCGGCGTTGTCGCTTATTGGGCAACACTTTTCTATGATCTAACAGAATGAAATAGTTCAATGGTTAAACATTCCATAAAATGGGTTGTATTATTCAGGTTGTTATAATTTATAAAATATTAATAAGAGATAGCATTATGGTCACAATATTGTCGCAAATATATTTAAAAAATACTATGGACGATTCAATAACAATCACAAATCTCTTGCCATAACTGGAGAGCAGGCAACATCACAGCACAACACATTCCAGTCCAGTTATGCCTAAAAGTTTAAATGTGTTGCTCTTTTCATAAATTTGCTGGAACAAGAAACTATTGTAGCTTTATTATTATGATGAACATCAATAGCTTCCACTTCTTCTCATTGCGTCACACTTCCACCGTGTGTAGCAGTGTTGCCATTAAAAATGTTTTATTAATTTTAATTAATAATAAACTTAATTAATTAACCCGTTGTCCGGGTTTCTGGTAGGTTTTTATTGAACTCTGGAGGAACATTCTGGGATTCTGGCGTCGGGGTCGGACATAATTGGAAATGTAACTTAAAAACTTGGCGACCCTGAAGACTATCAGTTCGATACTAATATGGGGATGTTTTTGTTACTTTTATTATTATATCCTCTTCCCAACCCTTTTATAGGGGTGCTGAGGGTGGGTCACCTCCTTAGTATTTGTTGCCAGGTAGTAAGCTGTTGTGTGCACCAAGTTAAGTTAAAATTGTTTCAGGTATTTCAGAGATATGCTGGAACATACATATCCACATATCCTCTTATATAAATATAGATAAAATAATAATTATTATTTTTAAATTGTTTGTTCTAGACAATTACTTAATAATTAATTCTGCTATCTATTGATAAGAATATTTATATGTTTGCTATATACAGGGTGATTGATTAGTGTGATAAAGCTCAGTAGCTCTGTTATTATAAGAGATAAGTACCAAAAAAAATTGTGTATAAAAATTGTAGGAAGCTTTAAGCTTCTTCTTCTTCCTTTTATAGACTAGGACTTAGTGCTGTTGCCTGTTCTAATCTTCCATGGAGGACGATTTCCAACTTTCAAACCACCTTTTTGGTGGTCTCCCTCGTGGTCGCTTTCCGGCTGGTCTTTCATTCTTACATATTTTGGCTAGCCTATTCTCGTCCATTCGTTGAACATGGTCATGCCATCCTTTCTTTCTCTTCTTCATCCATTTTACTACGTCTTCGATCTTACATTTTTTTCTGATTTCTGCATTTCTCTTTCTGTCTCGTAGTGTTACTCCTGCAATTGACCGCAATATTCTCATCTTTGTTACTCGCATTTTGTGTTTGGTGGCTTTGGTTTCAGTTTGCGTTTCATTTGCATAGGTTAATATCGGTCTTATCATTGCCTTATAAATTCTTGTTTTATTTTCGATGTTCATGAATCTGTTTCTCCAAACCATTGTTCTCAATGCTCCCGCCACCTGTACTGCTTTTGTGGTCTGTGTTTGTGTTTCCATTTTTAGATCCCGGTTACTAGATATGTTTACTCCTAGATAGTTGAAGCTTATTATTTGTTCAATGATCTTTCCTTCTATTTCCAGCTTGCATCTTGTTGGTTCCCTTGCTATTACCATGCTTTTCGTTTTATTGGTGGAGATTTCCATGTTAAATTTCTTTGCAGTTATGTTAAAGTGGTGTAATAATTTTTGTAAATTATCTTCATTGTTGGCGATTAGAATTGCATCATCGGCGTAGCAGATTATATTAATGTTTTTATTTCCCATTTTGTAACCTTCCCTTCTTCTTATGGTTACAATTATCTGATCCAATGTCAGATTAAACAGTAGAGGGCTAAGCGAATCTCCTTGTCTTATACCGGCTTTGATGTTTATTGATTTTGTGGTTCCTTTGTCCGTTATTATTCTGGTAGTATTGTTGGTGTTTATGTCGTTGATTACATTTATTATTTGTGAGGGGATTTTATTATTTGTCATTATTTTTAGTATATCCGTTTTTCTAATTTTATCAAATGCTTTGGTTAGGTCTACAAAGCACAGATACTTTGGATTGTCATATTCTATTGCTTTTTCGCTCAATTGTCTAATCATAAATATTGCGTCCGTTGTGCTTCTATTTTTTCTAAATCCTTACTGTTCTTCCTGTATGGGAATTTGTTGTTCTATACGGTTTCTTAGAATAGATGTTAATACTTTTAGTGTTGTATTGAGTAATGTAATTCCTCGATAGTTGTCTGGTGTCTTCCTATCTCCTTTCTTGAAAATGGAGATGGTATAGCTGCTCTTCCATTCCTTTGGTACTTTCCCTGTCACCAGAATTTTATTAAATAGTGCGCATAACCTTGCGTTTAGCGTGTGTCCAGCGTATTTTATGAGTTCGTTATATATTTCATCTGGTCCAGGTGATTTTCGATTTTTCAATCTTTTTATGGCTTCTTCTATCTCCTCTTGTGCTATCTCTTCCAGTTCCACCCCTTCTATTTCTTCTTCTCTTTCCAGGTTTTCTCCTTCCATTGCATACAATGTTTCGAAATGACGTACCCATTGTTCTTCTGTTATGCTGTTAATTTTTACGTTTTCGTTAATTTGTTTCTTTTGGTTTTGTAATGTTCTCCATGTTGTTTTCTGTGTTCCGTGTAAGTCGTGTTCTAAATCTTTGGTGTATCTTTCCCAATAGGTCCGTTTTATTTTTGTTTGTATTTTGCTTTAAGCTTCACATTTTAAATTTAGTTACAATGTTACAGGGTGTTTCATAAAGCGGTGCCGGATCAAAGTTATGTTTTTTTAAATAAAACACCCTGTATTTTACCTTAAAATTAAAATCCGTTTTACCTTCCCATTTCAACAATATAAAATTATAGTATGTTATACAGGGTATTTAAAAAATTATAACCAACTAAGGAGAATAAGAATAATAATCTGTTGAAGCCAAAGTTTTTTATTGATTGTCAAAGTTTATAAACACAAACGAATTATATGCAAAGTATTAATTAGGTATCTAAACGTATCAATTGTTAGTTGGCCATGATTGATTTGCCAGAAAATGACAATTCATCATTACTGCTTGTTAATCCATTGGTGTGTTACACTCTAAAAACTAGCAAATATGAATTTTACTCGTGACGGAATGGTAGATATAATCTGCATATTGGGGGAATGTAAAAAAACGCATTACTGTGAGTAAGAATTTATCATGAAAGATATCCTGATAGGCGATAACCTACAACAGCAAGTTTCAAAGAATTCTTTCTAAAAACAAAATGCACGCTTACCACATTCAATTGCACCAAGAATTAACTAGTGATTTCGATATGACAATAGTATTTTGCTTTACAAAAAGTTAATCAACAAAGAGATTTTTTTGAATTTGTACTATTCGCAGATGAAGCTAAATTTCATAAAAATGGTGTTGTTAACAGGCATAACTTTCACTACTATTCGACAACTAATCCATACCACATAATTACACACAGTCAAACTAGATGGTCGCTAAATGTGTGGGAAGGTATTGTTGGTAACAACGTAGTGGGACCATATTTTTTTAAATTTTTAAGTTAACAATTTCCCATATTATTGGAAGATGTTCCACTTTGTATAAGTGTATAATGCATTAGTTCAAGAAGAACTTGGTCAGTTTCCTGGAAGATAGATTGGAAGAGGTGGACCAGTACGGTGGCCATCCAGGTCACCAGAATTCAATAAAATGGACTCATTTTTTTGGGGTTATGTTAAGAACGAAGTGTACAAAATACCTACAACAACAAGGTGTGAAATTAAAGAGAGAATACGAAATGCATTTTGAAATGATACTGTACAAATGTTTCGTAACGTAAGCACACTTTCAATGACCGCTTTCAGACATGCATAGATATTTTGGGTGGTCATTTTAAACATCTTAATAATTGGGACAGTAGTAATAGTGTTGTTTTTTAATTTTATGTGTATTGTTTCTTGTGCTTCCCCAAGTGTAAGTTTTTTAAACCTTATTTCTATTCATTTTTTTTGTACTTGTTATTAAACTACTAAGCTACCAAACAGTAATTATTAATACTTTTTTGACAAATCCATTATGGCCAACTAACAATTATTGATACGTTTAGAAACCTAATTAATATTTTGCATAGAAAAATGGAAATATCTCAAAAACTAATAACTTTAGGTAGTTGACACGGTGCTCTCGGCGTCCAATCAGGAAGATCCAGCACGTTGTTTAGACTGCCATTTGATAAGATAAGAATAGCCATGATGGTCACCAACGTTCTGAAAGGACATGGTACTTGAGAAGAAGATAGGGAATGGTCAATAAAAAAAAGTATTGTAACAGTAGTCTCCGACAGTGATATAAAATACAGGGTGATCCATTTGAAATTACTGAGAAATGAATGTACTCAAGTTTCGACTTCTGTATTCGATTTAATTAATATTCGCAAATTCGTTCGTGTTTATAAACTTTGACAATCATTAAAGAACTTTGGCTTCAACAGATTATTATTCTTATTCTCCTTTTTAATTATACAGGCCGTTAAACTTGTTAAGATTTCCACATAGAGTTGGTTATAACTTTTTAAATACCCTGTATAACATACTATAACCTTATATTGTTGTAACGGGAAGGTAAAGCGGATTTTAATTTTAAGGTAAAATATTTTATATAAAAAAACAAACTTTAATCTGGCACCGCGTTATGGAACACCCTGTAACATTGTAACTAAATTTGAAATGTGAAGCTTAAAGCTGCCTACAATTTTCATACACATTTTTTTTGGTATCTCTTATGATAATAGTGCTACTGAGATTTATCACACTAATCAATCACCCTGTATAATTCTAATGTATCGACATTTTAATGGGTAAATTTTGTATAACAAGCATAAAAATACAAATTCTTTTAGTACGACGTTGGAACTATTGAAAACCAGTGCAACAAATTTTATTTAATTTATTTAATATATTTAGGTAAGAACTTCATGATACCAATATACTTTGGCTAAAAAAATGCGTCGCTTTTGATGTTATCTCTCTATCTTGTCCGTGGTCTTCCAGGGGGTCTTCGGCCTCTTGGGTTGGATTGCCAGACTAGTTTTATCCATCTATCTTCCGGTTGTCTTTGGATGTGACATGCCGATTGTAGTCTCTGGGATTTGATTTCTTGCACAATATCAGGATCTTTATGCAGCTCATGTAATTCCTGTTCTTTCTGATCCTATATCTTTGGGAGTATATTTTCCTCAGAACTTTCCCTTCAAAGCAGCGAAGTTTGAGCTCGACTGCTTTTGTCGTCATAGTCCAAGTCTCACAGCCATACATCGCTACCGGTCTTATGACTGTTTTGTAGAGTTGTATTTTAGATTTCCTTGATATGTGTTTCGATCGCAACACTTTACTCAGTGCGTATTCACATCTGTTCCCATTAAGAATTCTGGCCCTTATTTCTTCCTGGATGTTATTATCGTTCGTTATTGTTGGCCCTAGATATTTGATGCTACTGGCTCTTTCAAAGTTGTATTCTCACATTGTCACATTTTGGCCCACTCTGTCTCGTCTTCCCCGAGATTTTCTAGTAACGCACATGTACTTGGTTTTGTTCTCGTTGATATTTAATCCCATTTTCTTAGTCTCCCGTTCAAGTCTGTAGAATTGTTCATTAGGAAAATATTTGCATGTTTGTCTTCGCCTCTCTTACTACCTTTTCATACATACATACATACATAAAGTCAGGCCTTTTTACCATGGGGATAGGCAGATACCACTTCCTTTCACTTGCTACAGTTCTTACACACATATTTTGCTTCCTCTACTTTTATCAGTGCTCTCATATATGCTCGTCGGTTGCTGGTACTCTTGACCTGGCCTTTCCTCAAAACAATGTTGATCTGATCAAGGTATGTTCTCCGAGGTCGACCTCTACCGACTTGTCCATTCACACTCGCTTTATAAATTTGTTTCGTCATCCATCCTTTCAATGTGTCCAAACCATCTAAGCATTCCTTTATCTATCTTTGTAACCACATCTTCTTTTACACCACAGCGTTCTCTTATCTCACTATTCTTTACCTTATCCAACCGAGTCACTCCGGCTATACTTCTCAGACTACTCATCTCCGCAGCATTAATCCTATTTTCATGCTTCTTCTGCCAAACCCAACATTCACTACCATACATAAGTGTAGGACACACCTCTATGCACAGCCAGACTTGCCTTTTTTGACACTTTCTGGCTATTCATAAAGCTATGCAGTGCCCCATTCATTTGTCTTCCTGCCAACACACTTTGCTCAATGTCACTGTCATACTTTCCATCTCTCGTAAACTTTGAACCCAAGTACACAAATTCATTTACTTGTTCCACTCTTTCTCCCTCAATCGAAACTGCACAGTTTGTCATGCTTTCTTCTCTTTCAAAAACTATTACTTTCGTTTTGCTTATATTTATTTTCATCCCTTTGATTTTCAGGGCATCATGCATAACATTAACCATCGCCTGCAACTCCTCTTCAGATGACGCTAATATGACTTGATCATCGGCGTAAAGAAGGCATTTGACGATCAAATCATTCATTTTCAATCCATACGCACTCTCTTTCAAATCTATGTTGTATATTGTCTATGTATAAGTTAAACAGCCATGGCGAAGCCACACATCCCTGCCTCACACCTTTTTCGATGTTAAATTAGTCTGTGCAAGCTCCGTTTATCCCGACACAAGCAGTGGAATCCTTGTAAAGTGATTTCAGTGCCCGTATTAAACTACCTCTCACCCCATACATTTACAATGTCAAACACAATTTACTACTTACCACTCTGTTATAGGCCTTTACCAAGTCTATAAAAGCGCAATAGACCTTCTGACTACTAGCCAATAATTTTTCGACTATAGCTCGTAATGAAAAGACCTGATCCATACATCTTCTTCCTCTTCTAAATCCTGCTTGCACATCCCATATCATCTTCTCAGTTTCATTCGTTACTCTTTTAATTAATATATTTGCATACAATTTGCCGACTATGCTGAGTAAATTAATGCCTCGGTAGTCCTTACAGTCCTGCTGCGAACCTTTTCCCTTGTAAAGTAGCACGATAACGGCCTTGCACCAGTCGTCTGGTACGCTACCACTTCTCCAACAAAGGTTAAAAAGGCGGTACAACAGACTAGCTACCACGTTTTGTCCAGCCTTCAGCATTTCAACTGTTATCCTGTCGTACCCAGCAGCTTTACCCTTTTCCAATGCAATATTGAAGAGTAGAGGTGATATGGGGTCTCCTTGTTTTAGATCATTGTTGATAGAGAAAGGCTCTGATGTTAATGCTCCTAGGCGAACACAGCTCCTAGAGTCCTCGACACACACCTTTATTAATTTGATCAGTTTTTGAGGTGTTGATAATTCAACCATTGCATTCCAAAGTTCAACACGGGTGTGAAAGTAGCAACGGTTTTTTTAAATTTTTGGTGATTTTTTTATAAAAATGCATCATTCTACACCTACTCAATACACTCTATGGGGTGAAATATTTTGTGACCCAACAACTACCCCTCAACAACCCTCCAAAATAGAAATTTTTTTGAAAAAAACTGTTGCTCGAGATTTTTTATGGAAAATAGATTATTCTACACCTACTCAATATCCTCTATAGAGTAAAATAATTTGTGACCCAACAACTACCCCTCAACAACCCTCCAAAATAGAAAAAAATTTGAAAAAAAACACCTACTCAATACCCTCTATAGAGTAAAATAATTTGTGACCCAAAAACCTATCAAAGTTGAAAAATCTTTGAAAAAAACGGTTGCTCGAGATTTTTTGACGGAAATGGATCATTTTACTCGATAGGGTGAAATAATTTGTGACCCAAAAACTACCACTCAACAACTCTCCATTCACTCCAAACAAAAATACTTCCTGTTTGGTTAAATCATTGATACAAGTAGGTGTAGAATGATCCAATTCCATCAAAAAATCTCGAGCAACGGTTTTATTCAAAGATTTTTCTACTTTGGAGAGTTGTTGAGCGGTAGTGTTAAGTCACAAATTATTTTACCCTATAGTATGTATTAAGTAAGTGTAGAATAATTCATTTCTTTCAAAAAATCTCGAGCAACGGTTTTTTTCAAAGATTTTTCTACTTTGGAGAGTTATTGAGGGATAGTTTTCGGGTCACAAATTATTTCACTGTATACAGTGTATTAAGTAGGTGTAGAATAATCCATTTCCGTTAAAAAATCTCGAGTAACGGTTTTTTTCAAAGATTTTTTCACTTTCAAGGGTTGTTGAGGGGTAGTTGTTGGGTCACAAAATATTTTACCCTATAAAGTGTATTAAGTAGGTGTAGAATGATCCATTTTCGTCGAAAAATCTCGAGCAACGGTTTTTTTCAAAGATTTTTCTACTTTGGAGGGTTGTTGAGGGGTAGTTGTTGGGTCACAAATTTTTTTACTCCATAGAGAGTATTGTGTAGGTGTAGAATAATCCATTTTCGTTAAAAAATCTTAAGAAACGGAGGGTTGTTGAGGGGGGGGTTGGTGGGTCACAAATTATTTCACCTTATGGAGTGTATTGGGTAGGTGTAGAATAACCCATTTCCGTTAAAAAATCTCGAGCAACGGGTATTTTAACTGTTTTAAAAAATTTCTATTTCGGAGGGTTGTTGAGGGGTAGTTGTTGGTTCACAAATTATTTTACCCTATAGAGTAACGGTTTTTTTCAAAGATTTTTCTACTTTCGAGGGTTGTTGAGGGGTAGTTGTTGGGTCACAAATTATTTCACCCTATAGAGTGTATTGAGTAACGGTTTTTTTCAAAGATTTTTCTACTTTCGAGGGTTGTTGAGGGGTAGTTGTTGGTTCACAAATTATTTCACCCTATAGAGTGTATTGAGTAACGGTTTTTTTCAAAGATTTTTCTACTTTCTAGGGTTGTTGAGGGGTAGTTGTTGGGTCACAAATTATTTCACCCTATAGAGTGTATTGAGTAACGGTTTTTTTCAAAGATTTTTCTACTTTCGAGGGTTGTTGAGGGGTAGTTGTTGGGTCACAAATTATTTCACCCTATAGAGTGTATTGAGTAACGGTTTTTTTCAAAGATTTTTCTACTTTCGAGGGTTGTTGAGGGGTAGTTGTTGGGTCACAAATTATTTCACCCTATAGAGTGTATTGAGTAACGGTTTTTTTCAAAGATTTTTCTACTTTCGAGGGTTGTTGAGGGGTAGTTGTTGGGTCACAAATTATTTCACCCTATAGAGTGTATTGAGTAACGGTTTTTTTCAAAGATTTTTCTACTTTCGAGGGTTGTTGAGGGGTAGTTGTTGGGTCACAAATTATTTTACTCTATAGAGTGTATTGTGTAGGTGTAGAATGATTTATTTCCGTTCAAAAATCTCGAGCAACGGGTATTTCAACTGTTTTAAAAATTTCTACTTTGGAGGGTTGCCGAGTGGTTGGTTTTGGGTCACAAATTATTTCACCCTATTGAGTGTATTGAGTAGGTGTAGAATGATTTATTTCTATTAAAAAATCTTGAACATTGTGTATTTTTAAAAAAAAATTATTTTGGAGCGTTGTTGAGGGGTAGTTGTTGGGTCACAAATTATTTCACCCCATAGAGTGTATATTGAGTGGGTGTAGAATGATTCATTTTTATAAAAAAAAACACCAAAAATAAAAAAAACTGTTGCTATAAAAACCGTTGCTGCTTTCACGTCCGTAAGTTCAACGCGGTTTATGCTGTCGTATGCCTGTCTAAAATTTATGAAGAGGTTGTGTATTTCCTGATTAAATTCCCATGTCTTCTCTAGCATCTGTCG
The DNA here is from genome assembly GCA_950111635.1 of Agelastica alni. Taxonomy (NCBI): domain Eukaryota; kingdom Metazoa; phylum Arthropoda; class Insecta; order Coleoptera; family Chrysomelidae; genus Agelastica; species Agelastica alni. The sequence goes on along the minus strand of OX467718.1, from coordinate 25,584,362 downwards.
GGTAGTGAATATCTGGTTTACCGTTAAAACCGCACTAGTAATCACCCATGAGGGCCTCAACCAGTGGCGATAGTCGGCTGAGGATAATGATGGATAAGTACCTTATATGCCGTGTTGATCAGTGTGATGCCTCTAAAGTTGGAGCATTTCATTTTGTCACCTTTTTTGTGTATTGGGATTATGATACTTTTCTTCCATTCCCCAGGTATTTGTTCCTCTCGCCAGATCGAAAGAATTAGTTGATGCAGATACTGATATACTGTAGTAACTATAGAGGAATAACACTACTTAGTGTCACGCATAAAATATTATCAGGGGTGATCCATAATCGAATGACACCCTACTCAGAGGAAATACTAAGCGAATACCAATGTGGATTCAAAAAGAATAGATCAACCACAGACCACATGTGTACGTTAAGACAAATACAGGAGAAATGCTATGAATATAACATAGATATGCATTATCTCTTTATAGATTTCAAACAGGCATTCGATAAAGTACACAGGAAGAAAATTCTACAAAGTTTAACCCTCCTAGGAATACCCCGAAAATTAGTAAAAATGGTGGAAGTTACCATGACCGAATCGACAGCAGCTATAAGAGTACAACAGCTCAGGGAAGAATTTAAAGTGAAAGTCGGGGTATGACAAGGAGACGCTCTCTCGGCAGTGCTTTTCAACCTAGTGCTGGAAGCAGCTATCAAAAAAATCGATGGAACTGGAAGCATCGTAAATAAGACCACACAAATACTTGGGTATGCGAACGACATTACAATAATTGCACATGACCTCGCCTCACTGAATCAATCGCCATAGAGCTTGAGCCACAGGTAAACAAAGGAGGCATGCAAGTGAACAAAGACAAGACGAAATATATGTACTGCTGCAGGATTCCTCCAATACAACTACCAAATATTAATGTAAACGGCGGTCTGATCGAAAGCGTCAAGACTTTTAATTTCCTTGGCACGAAAATTACCAATAATGGTAACGTCCAAGATGAAATAAGAGCAAGAATCCTAAAAAGAAATAAATGCTATTATGCCTATCTAAAACTAATAGGGAACAGTATATTAAACAGAAAATCTAAGATCACAATCTATAAAACACTTAAAAGACCTAGTAACCTATGGATGTGAAACATGGACACTAACAAACAATAATGAAAATCAATTGAGAATATTTGAAAGAAAGATCCTTAGAAGAATATACGGCCCAATACATGAAAACGGTATGTGGGGAATAAGAATGAATCACGAAATTGTTGCACTTATAGAAAGAGAGGATATAGCAAGATACATAAAAAGTCAAATGATAAGATGGTTAGGACATGTACACAGGACGGGGAAAGAGAGAATTGTGAAAAAAATCCTCGAATGAAAACCTCAAAACAAAAGACCGAAAGGGCGACATTTGTTATTTTTCAGGCGCTTGGTTGCTGTTTTAACTTGTTCCAGTGTAGGTTCCTCCACTAATAAATCCGCCGTATATAAAGTGACTGGTGCACTGTTATCCTCACTGTGGGTGTTTAACAAGTCTTTTGAAGTAGTCTTTCCATGTCGACATATTTTTATCATGTTCCCTGTTTTTGGTCTGAAACCTCTTTTTATATTCGCTGTAGAATTCTCTTGTCCTATTGAGACTCCTGTTAAGTTCCATTTCGTTGAGGATGGTCTGTTCCATGGCTTTCTATTTTTGTCTGATTGTTTTTGTCGTCATCCTTCTTATTTTCCTGTAGAGTTCCAGGTTTCTTTCCGATGGATCTTGAATGTTGTTTTATTGAGCGTTCACATTCTTCATCGTACCATGCTCTTGCTTTTCTTCTTTTCCTTTCTCCAAGACATTCTCTTGTCGCATTTGAAATTGCTATTTCCAATTTTTTCAATTTATCACTAGATATTAAAATTATTTTTATAAACTGTTAAACCATATTTACACAAAAAAAAATAAATTTCATGTTTATAAACAAAAGTATTGATATTTTTAAAATTTAAAGTAACAAAAAAACGAATTAAATTTATGAATTAATTTATAGATTTCTGTTCTAACGACCATTATATTTTTCATTGTGCCACTGATCTAGTTTATTTTTAATAATGATAAAAGTAGATGGATATCTCATCGATAAGCTAAACTGGTTTCACTTTTAAAAGGCACACTTGTAGTGACCCCAATCTACCCTTAACAGAAGCGCACCGAGCAATTACCAATAGCGTATCCTACATATTTTACAACGGTACTGAATATTTATCCTAGCAGATTGGCAATTGGAATTAAAGTACTTTGACTACCCACCTTTTATCGCGTACTTCTTGTAAAATTGTATATATGATTTCCTTAATTCTTCGTCCCTGATGTCCTTCTGAAATAAAACCTCTAGAGCAACGCCTTCCTTTACATGTTTTCCAAGATAAAAATACTGGGTTGCTTACCTTTTTCTACTCCTTGAGCCTCATCGTGAACACTGCGAAACATCTTGTTCAATATTCCTATAGCAGCCAATGCGACGATAATTTTCAAGTGGAATTTGTAAGTCGCCTTGTATATTTATAAATTAAATTACATAAGCAATTACCTATTTTGTTTCCGCGGACGATAATTTTTAGTAGAATCATTGTGGCGACTCTTGGGGGAGAGACGGTTAAGATGACAGTAGAAAAAGGTTGTCCCCAAGGGGGAGTTCTATCGCCTTTACTGCCAATGTCATTGTCATACTTTCCATGTCTTGTAAAAGAAATGTGCCCCCGAACTAACACCTGTTCTTTGCAAGTTGTTCAACCACTCTTACAATTTGGGAGTATTTCCGTCCAATTGGAAAATTGCAAGAGTACAGCCAGTCCCTAAAAAAGGCAAAAAGACCCTACCTAGCAACTACAGACCTATCGCACTGCTATCTATTATTTCAAAGGTCATGGAAAAAGCCATCAACATCAAGCTCATGAAATATCTGGAAGACTCAGGAATTATCAATGATAGGCAATATGGCTTCCGCCATCAGAGATCAACTGGTGACCTGCTCGCATACGTCTCACATATATGGCAGCTATCTATTGAAAAGTATGGAGAAACTTTAGCTGTGGCATTAGATATCTCCAAGCCGTTCGATCGAGTTTGGCACCAGGGACTCCTCGCCAAGCTTCCATCTTATGGATTGCCCCCTCAGCTGTGTTCTCTGCTTGCTAGTTTTCTCTCAAACAGGTCTCTCCATGTAGTGGTCGATGGAGTTTCATCTGACACTCTACTCATAAATGCTGGTGTTTTGCAAGGATCCATTCTAGCACCAACACTATTTTTACTTCACATCAACGACCTATTGAAAGCAACTTCATGTCCCGTACACAGCTTTGCCGATGATAGTACCCTCCATACCGCTTTCTCTTCCAGGGCCCCTATATCAGCCCGTGAAACCAGAAATGAACGAGGAAGAAATGTTAACAATATAAATATGGATTTAGCAACAATTCTTGAATGGGGATCCAATAACTTGGTAGAATTCAATGCAAACAAAACACAAGCATGTCTTTTCTCTAGAAAAGCCGATCTCACTGTGCCTAACATAACTTTGTCAGGAGTAACCATACCACTGAAGTCATCCATATCGATGCTTGGTATTACTATCAGCAATAACCTTTCCTGAGAAAATCACGTGAGGTCCATTGCCAAAAGTGCATCGCAAAAACTTGGTTTTTTGTTTCGTGCCAAGAGCTATTTCACCTCCAGTCAGCTGCTTATGATCTATAAGGCACAGATCCGACCTGTTCTGGAGTACTGTTCCCATATTTGGAGTGCAGCACCTAAACATATCCTGAAGCTACTGGATTCTGTCCAAAAAAGGGCAATTCGTCTCGTCGGTGATGCCTCGCTTACAAACTCGCTCACTTGTCTGGAACACCGTAGAAAAGTTGGCGATTTGTCTCTATTTTATAGATATTTTCATGGGCGATGCTCTTCTGAAATATCAACAATCGTTTCTCCTTTGGCAGTCTCTTCAAGATTAACCCGTCAAGTTCAGTCTTCACACCCCTTCGTGGTCACTTTGGAGACCTGCAGAACATCACTTTCCAAAGACTCATTCATCCAACGAATTGCGAGGCTTTGGAACTCATTGCCTAGGGAGGTGTTCCCCGAGGCATACAACCTCCAGAAATTTAAGAAGAACACCAACTCCTACCTTCTTTCCCTTGGTTCCCACGATGTTTTTTGAACATTACAGGATATCCCTTTTCGTGGGAACCAGAACATAAAAAAAAAAAAAAAACTTTGAACCCAAGTATACAAACTTATTTACTTGTTCCAATCTTTCTCCCTTAATCAGAACTTCACAGTTTGTCATAATGGTTTTATAGATTGTGATTTTTGTTCTTCGCGAGATGTTTTTCGATGCTTACACTGACTTTTGTGCATAGTTTCCGCTTTAAATTAGGATTTTAATTTCTTCTGACAGATTGGTATCTTGAGCAATTGTGGCTACTATATACTTAAAGTTTGCTACCGTCTCGAAATTGTATTCCCCCACAGTGACATTTTGGCCCACTCTATCTCTACGTCCTGATCTGCTGGTGTCTATATACTTGGTTTTGTCCTCGTTTATTCTGAGTCCTATTTGCTCAGCTTGTGTTTCTACCCTTGAAAAGAGGTCCCTCACAGTCAATGCCGTGTTACCCACTTCGTCAATATCATCGGCAAAAGCCAGCAATAATCTTGGGCCATCCCAACTAAAAAATTCAACGCTAATTTTACTGGTTCTTATTAGTAGTTCTTTGTACCTTTCGGTCTGCTCATTTTAAATTTGTATTTTAAATAAAAAATGTATAAGTGCAGCACCAAAACAGCCACATTAAATTTTAACTTATGCAGGGTAAACCAATAATTTTTTCGGGAATTTCCCCATTTCATTATATGTATATTGATTAAGGCTGCAAAAGGAAATTATTTTGGAGTCTACAGGGTGGCTCAAAAAAGTGACATATCAAAGTTGTGTTTTTGTAAATGGAACACCCTTTATCTCGTTACACTTTTAAATAGTTCAGGAAAAAATAATACGATTTTATAAAAGGTACTTTGTAGCTAACTATAACCGTTCTCGAGTTATTGATTTTTTTATGAAAATGCTAGGTACAGTTGGAAACTAAATAACATCGAAATGTACAGAAATCATCCCTTCGAATTCTTACGAAGCATAAAAGAGTTTTTGGGATATGGATTTTAATGGAATCCGTTTCTCAATATTATACAGAATGTTCAAAAATCATTGTCACTTTTTTAAAAATTCCGGACAAAGATAACTTTGTTATTTCAAATGAAACACCCTAAATTTTTTTGGTCTGAACAATATAAAATTCAATTATCTTTCATTTCATTTTGGGATTCCCTATACCTAACTTAAATAGTTTTTTAGATATTGGCTTTTTCAAATAGTAGTTTTTATTTCAATGCATTCTTTGAATCAAGATAGCTTGAAACGACATTTATTTGATTTGCTCACAGAATTCTCATTAAAAATTGTTATACTTCACTTCATCGAAAATATTTACTTTTCATATTTTGACAATAGTTCGTTAAACAGACAATACAATTTTTTTTTATTATTCAACTGAAACAACAACAAAATATGAAACAAATGTATTTATTTCAAAGTAGATGCTCAAAATGACGACCATCCATAATAAGAAATTTATTTTCCTCATTTCCAATAATTGGTTTTGGTCTATTTGCCTTTTCATAAGCTACACTTTAAGTCCTACGAAATTCATGTAGCAATCGTTTAAGAACCAACTTGTTTGAATGATTCCGGTCTGCATATTTTTGGGCATACACCCACGACGTCAAAAGACAATTCTCTAAACACTCACCAATCGCTAAAATCATATCTATCCGCTCTTGAATGGGATGAGTTTTCATTTTCGACGGTAATAATTCAGTGAATGTTTTGAATAACGTAAAATACAATAACTGATAATAAAAATTCTTTCAACAAGTTGAATAAATGTCGTTTCAAAGCTATCTTAAGTCAAAGAATGCATTGAAATAAGAACTATTATTTGATAAAGCCAATATCTGAAAAACTATTTAGGTTAGGTATAGGGAACCCCGATATGAAATGAAAGATAATAGAATTTAATATTGTTCAGACCAAAAAAATACAGGGTGTTCTATTTGAAATAAATAAGTTATCTTTGTCCGAAATTATAAAAAAGTGATAATGATTTTTGAACATCCTGTTTGATAATGAGAAACGGGTTCTATCGAAATTAATAGCCCAAAATCTCTTTTATGCTTGGTAAGAATACAGTGAGATGATTTCTATACCTTTCGATGTTATTTAGTTTCCAATTGTACCTAGCATTTTCATAAAAAAATCAATAACTCGAGAACGATTATAGTAAGCTACATAGTATTTTATATGAAATCATATTTTTTTCCTGATTTATTCAAAAGTGTGTCACGTGCCTATTTTTTTTTCCCTTCTACAGTTCCCTTATTAATTAATTTCGTATTCCTTAGGTACTCGTAAGTAGGGTTGCATACCGTATTTTGTTGTAACTTAAATATATTATTCGTTGTAAATAGTGTTACATACCTAGTAGTGATAGAATTCGATTATTAATGGCTGTGACATTTTTGTTAATCGATGGAGATGGAGTGGGGGTTTTTGTTATTAGATTTGCTTTGATCTTTGGCCTCGATTGTCGTGTGTTGTCAGTTATATTATTGTTTGGTTTGCATTTCTGTGTAGATGGGGCTGTATATCCACACGGACGAGTGCGATTCTTGGTTTACGTCAATTCGGTGTCATTTTTGATATCCGGCCTGGGAGTGAGTCGTAATGGTCAGTCGCTTGGTGTCAGTCGTCGAAGTCGGGTGGTGGTGAGAGTTTTTGGAACGATTTGATATTAACACATGAGCAGAACCTCTACGGTTTTTTCTTTCATATCTGGCTGTATTTTGGCCATCTTAATTGGATTTTGAAGAAAAATCATTTAATTTTTAACTTGACCATTCTATCTTACCTTTGTTGTTGATATTTTGGATTTTGGTGTCGAGTTAAAATAACCGCGTGCGGGATCTGATGGAGGGAAGCCATTGTTAAGTAGCAGGTGCTGTTCCATAATTCAAACAGGCCACAGGAGTAGGCCACAGGAGTAGTGAATTCGTATACCCAAAGGTTACAAGTGATTTATTTTCGAATATTTAAACGACGCGATTTGTTTTTGACACCACGATTAAGTTTTGTTTTAATTTATTAATATGGTACACTGTTGAAAACTATTTATTGCATTGGATAATATGCCAAGGCTGAACTTTGACTAAAGTAATATTCTCAATAGTTCTTTGTGTCCAAGTAAATATATTTTCTTCATACTTATTTGTAAATATCCTACAATTTTGATATTTTAAAGGACAACCATTGTAAAAATATTTTTAAATAAGCTCGATTGTTTTAACAATGTAAATCTTTATGTAAGTGGTAAAAGACGTGAGTAAATTAGCAGTCGTACGTGAACGTTGATGAAGTATTGTTAAAAAGTTGACTTGTATACGTTTTTCTTTTGGTAACCTGATAAGGTTCGTTATTCTTACCTTTGTTTTAATTATTTTATGGAATCGTAAACTTTGGATTTTTGATTTATTGTTGTCTTATAAAGTTGTAAATTTTGAAGTTTCGTTTTATTGTTGGCTGTTAATTTTGATGATATTTGTTATAATTTTGTTATTGAGCTGTGTATTTTAATTTATTGTGTAAATAAAGTATCCAATATATTTTTGCTATAATTTTATTTATTTGGTTCACCATAATCTTAGTTGTTTATCGTGTGGCTCTGCTAGTGCCTATAAGACCTAGGGGTTTCCGGCTTGAACCGTCTAAGTCGGTGGCGCGGCTCACTTTTATTTTCTTTTTTTTTCTTCTACCCTCTACGGCTGAGCTCGGGCATAGTTTGCCAGTAGAGAGACCACTGGCAGAGTACTCAATAGAGAACGAAAAAGACGTGGCAAGTGTAACTAAATACAAGTTGTTCCATTAAAAAAAACACAACTTTGATATGTCACATTTTTTGAGCCACCCTGTAGACTCCAAAATAATTTCCTTCTGCAGTCTTAATCAATATAAAATCAATTTAAAAAAATAAAGAAATCTCTAAACAATTTATGGTTTGATTCACGGGGACCGTGTCGTATGGGGTGCCTCACCCTGTATGTTAACATCTACCCGTTAAAATTTACTTCTTTGTAACCGTCAAGCAGGGTTCTTCGATTGTCGTGTTTTGTATAGTACGAGGGCAGTTTGATAAGTCAGTGACTTTTTGAATTTCCCGCGCAGTTACTCCAAATGCAACAGTGCTGCGGTCAACTATAATCTATCAGTGGGCAACTTTCTAATTTTGAGCAAGCTACGTCGTGCAGTTGGTGTTTGATAGCCGTTCAAAGCAGACAACCTTGTGAATTTTTACGAAAATGGAAAAAAGTGAATTTCGTGTGCTGATTAAGCATTACTTTTTAAGTAAAAAATCCATCACTGAAACTAAGGAAAGACTTGATAAATACTACGGGGACTCGGCACCATCAATTTCAATGGCTAAGAAGTGGTTTACAGAGTTCCGTTGTGGTCGCGTACCAGCACTAGTGACGCCGAACGTCCAGGTCGCCCAAAAGAAGTGATCACGCCGGAAATCGTCGATAAATTCCATGAAATGATATTAGATGATCGGAGAATGAAAGTGCGTGAGTTGGCTCATGCTGTAGTTATCTCAACTGAACGGGTACATCATATTTTACACGAATATTTGGACATGAAAAAACTCTCTGCGAGATGGGTGCCGCGATTGCTCAGACTCGACCATAAGCGCAATCGTGTGACCACTTCAAAAGAGTGTTTAGCGATGTTCAGCCGTAATCCGCACGAATTTTTGCGCCGTTTTGTTACTGTGGATGAAACATGGATCCATAACAACACGCCAGAGACCAAGGAACAATCGAAACAGTGGGTTGCTGGTGGTGAACGTGGACCAAAGAAGGCGAAACAGAGTCTGTCAGCCAACAAGGTCATGGCCACAGTTTTTTGGGATGTACGCGGTGTCATTCACATCGATTACCTCAAGAAAGGTAAAACGATCACCGGCGAATATTATTCAAAGCTTTTGAACAGATTCGACGTTGATTTAAAGCAAAAACGGCCGCATTTGGCTAAAAAGAAGAAAGTGCTGTTCCATCAAGACAATGCACGTGTGCACACTTGTCTAGTCATGATGGCCAAAATTCACGAATTGGGATACGAACTGCTACCCCATCCAGCATATTCTCCAGATTTAGCCCCCTGCGACTATTTTCTGTTTCCAAACCTAAAAAAATGGCTGGGCGGTAAGAGATTTGAGTCGAATGAAGAATTCATTACCGAAACAAACGCGTATTTTGAGAGCTTTTAAAAAACCTATTGTTTAGAGGGAATAAAAAAATTAGAAAAACGCTGGACTAAATGTATCGAGCTAAAAGGTGATTATGTAGAAAAATAAAATGTTTATTTGCGGAAAAAAATTTGTTTTATTCAAAAAGTCACTGACTTATCAAACCGCCCTCGTAGAATACCAAAATTGTATAGACTGACCCATATTACTTACTTACTTCGTAGCGCTACAGCCCCTGATGGGCTTTGGCTGAGGCAACAATTTGCCTTCATCTATCTCGGTCTTCCATAACTTCTAGACTATTCCCGATGCCCATTTTCCGGAGGCCCGATGTTATATTATCACGCCACCTTAATCTCGGTCTTCCAAGTGGTCGTCTTCCTTCCATATTAAGCGGACCATTCTATCCTCTGGCTGTCTTCGTTCGTGCCCTGCCCATCTCAACCTTTGTGCCTTTATGAGGTTAACCGGTTCTGGCTGATTGTACATTTGTTCTAGTTCTGCATTTGTTTTGATTCGGTAGCTCCACGTATCCTGGTTTTTTTGGTGAATCCGAAAATTTTCCTCGGCACACTTTTCTTTCGAATCTTCGAATGAGATTCTCATTTCGCACCGTAAGAGTCCAGGTTTTGCAGTCGTACATTACCACGGGTCTTATCATGGTCTGGTACGTTTTGATTTTCGTTCTCCTAGTCACGTATTAGGACTCTAGTATATCCGTTAGGGCGTATAAGCACCTGTTGGCTGACATTAGGCGTTTTCTGATTTCTTCACTCATATCGTTGTCGGATGTGATTGTGGACCCTAAGTATTTAAATCGTCTTACATTTTCAAAGTCGTATCTGTCCATGGTAACATTTTGTCCTACCCTAGCTCTGCCTGGTCTTGAGACATGCATATATCTTGTTTTGGCCTCGTTGACTTTAAGCCCCATAAATGCCTTTTTTTTTCGATTTTGTAACAGTTCTTTTACTTTTATGCTAGCAGCAACTTTGATCCACTGGCCCCAAATAGCTGAGTTACGAAAAAAATGTTACATATTATGTCTTCCTATTATTAATGTTACCAAAAAGTATAAAGGATAATACAAATTTGAACAATATTTTTTTTTATATCCCTGTTATACATAAACTGTAATAGTCTTTTGAGATGATAGTAATAGTAATAACTAGTTAAACATACTTATTTCTATTAAATATAAGCAGGTAAAAGTTTATTCTTTCGTCGTCTATATCATCTTCAGATTCATCAGTAGTACCTTCGTCTAGATCCACAACTACGGGTTCGATGGTAATTTCAATGCAATTATCAAGATTCCACATATTCTGGTCTTCTTTCACTACATGTTCGATACATTTTATTCACGACTGTGAGGTTACCTTGTTAACAGCACTACTAAGCAGATTTTTTACGTCATTTAATTTGAAAGTAACATTGTTCTTTACTACTTCATGTTTTATTTGAGCCCATATTTATCTTTATGACATCGTGCTAAGTTTAGTAATTCGATTTTCAAAATTGGTTCATTGAATTTAATATTTTTCTTAGCAAGCCAATCTGCAATCTGAGCTTTTATCCATTGGGTGGTTGGTAAGTGTTCTACACGCCGACTGTGGTATGGAGCGTTATTCATAACGAATACCAGATCCTGGTTCGACTTTTAAGAGAATATCTGAAAACCATTTTTCATAATGTTCTGCATCCATTTCCTCATGATAATCTCCAGTTTTTTTAGAAACAAATGCGTTTAAACCTCCTTCAACGAATCTCGAGTCACTACCTAATAAAAAGGCTTTTTCTCTTTCCAGATGGGGCTTTTAAACCTGTCGATAAACAAAAGCTTGATGTTTGCTTTTTACATTTAAATCCTGCCAAATGTTTGTCACGGTATGTCTTTCATTTAACCAGGTTTCATCGCCATCCCCTAATAATGCAAAAAAATTCCTGTCTCTGCTTTACGAAACCCTTGAAGCACGTCTATTAAACTGCCTAATCAATGGCGTTGCTGCCAATAACGTAGCTTTAATTTGCGACGTCATTGTTGATCTCGTCTATTATCTACTATTAGAGAAAGATAAAACTACAACCCTGCAGATACCTTCAAGTTGAATCATACACGCTGACAACGTTTCATTTTGCATCGAACCCTTAATTGCTTGAACAGTTTAAAAATAAACCAGTCAAATTAACGAAAAAATTTCAACAAAATGAGACCTGTTCGGAAAGTAAATAATAAATAAATTAGTTATTCAAACAATATATAAATATTTTTTCTCAATTTTTATGAAACTACCTGAAAGTATAGTCTTTGGAGCGTGAGTAAAATAAGAAGGTTTTTGTAAATTTGTAAAATATTAAACAGCTTTTGTTAGGACCCACTTACTTTTTTATTAACTAATACTGAATCTTTCTCTTTTTGTCGGAATTCAAAAACTCAATAACGATATGAGTTCGTCCGAACCATCGACGCAGATCCTTTAGCCATGAGTTCTGCCGTCTGCCCACAGATCGTTTGCCCTCGATCTTTCCTTCGATGAGGAGTCGGAGGAACTCGTACCGCCTCCCCCTCATAACGTGCCCGATGTATTGGAGCTTTCGTTCTTTGATGGTTGTCAGCAGTTTCTTACCTTTACCTATTCTCCTTAGCACTTCCTCGTTGGTTATCATCCTGTCTACCCAATATATACGCAGTATACGGCGATGCAAGTACATCTCAAAGGCGTCAATGCGGCTCTCCATTGATTGGCAGAATGTCCAGCTCTCGGAGCCATCGACTAGCACTGGGAAGATATAACAGCGCAATATACGTATTGCGGAGCTGTAGGTTTAGGTATCTACTGATGAAGAGGTTCTTTATGAAGATGAATGTCTTTCCGGCCTGTTCTATCCTTGATCTGATTTCCATTTTAGGGTCACTGTTCTCGTTGACGAGGGCTCCAAGATATTTAACGGACGGCACGCAAACTGGTTGTTAATTTGAAGGATCGTCCGTCTTGGTGCCTTGGAGAACACAACCACCTTGGTATTGGCAACGTTTATTTGTAGACCATACTGTATGCCAGCGTTTCTCAAACTGTAGGGCGCGCCCCCTAATGGGGGCGCGTTTACATGATTGGGGGGGGGGGCGCAGTACAGATTAAAAATAAAATGGTAATGATAAAATGCTACAGATAGATTTTTAAAAAATCTTTATTGAAATTTTACTTACTTAATGATGACAAAGAAACATTCTAAGGACTAATGGCTAACATGAGCTTGTTTTAAGGCGCACAACTTCTCTAAATTTGGTTCTATGTTAGAGATGGCCACTCTGAGTTCATTTTCTACTTGAAGTTTATTTCTGTATTTAGATTTCACGACAGCAAGTGCAGAAAATCCAGTTTCACAAAGGTAGGATGTTGGAAAAGGCAACAGAATTCTAAGCGCTTTGGCTTTTATAACGGAGTAGTCGTTCGGAAGTTCAGTCCAGAAGTTTGTTAAAGATTTGTTAACAAAGTTTGATTTTTGTAAGGGATTTGTTGAAATATCTATCAGTTGTTCTTCTTCTTGCAGTGATAGTCCGACAGGTCTATTTTCGAATGGATTTAAAACCCAGCTCCAGTCTGACAACTTGATATCTTTCTCTGCAAAGAAGTATCGCTTGAAATTCTCAGTTAAGTTTTCTAAATGGCTTCCTATGGTTTTTAGCATCACAGCTTTATGAGTATCTTCCAATGGGGAATCTTGCACAAAATTGCAAAATGTGGGAAACATTTCCAAACTGTTTTCTTTCAATTTGTTATGCCATAACTGCAATTTTTTACAAAAAGCATCAATCTTTTGACTTAAATCAAATATATTTACGTCTTTTCCTTGCAGCTGAAGATTAAGTATATTAAGTTTTTCAAAAATATCTACTAAATAAGAAAGCTTCAGTAAAAATAATTTGTCGAAAAAATCTGTTGAATGCTTGTGACCTTCCTCGCTTAAAAATATCGCTATTTCCCTTCTTAATTCAAAGACACGCTTAACCGTCTTACCGCGTGACAACCATCTGGATGAGGAATAAAACAACAAAGATTGATGCTCAGCTCCCATATCTTCACACAGAACAGAGAACATCCTTGTTTTTAGTGGTCTGGTTTTTATAAAGTTAACAACTTCAATAACTACTGTCAAAATCATGTTTAGTCCAGGGCTTAGCTTAGATTTTGATGCTAACGCTTCCCGATGTATCATGCAGTGCGTCCAGATAATTTCTGAGGATTCCTTTTTTACTAGCGCTTGTAAACTGTTGTATTTACCAGACATGGCTTGAGCTCCATCGGTGCAAATCGCAACACAATTTTTCCATTGCAAATTCATTTTAGTAATAGAATCATTTGTTATCTTGAACAACTCGGTGGCTGTAGTTCTTCCTTCAATCTGTTTACAAAACAATAAATCTTCACATATTTTAGAACATTGATAGAATCTAATGCAGCAAATCAAATGGGAATCATTACTAGAGTCAGTTGCTTCGTCAAGTTGTATAGCAAACAAGTTTCCAGTAAGCTCAGATTCAAGCTGCTGCTGCATATCAACTGATATATCGTTAATTCGTCGACAGATTGTATCATTTGACAGAGGAATATTGTTAAGTTGTGAAGTAAAATTTTCACCAAACATTTCTACAATGTCTTTGCAAGCGGGTAAAATAAGTTGCTCTGCAATAGTGTGCGGTTTTTTGCATTTAGCTACTTTGTATGCCACTTTATATGATGCCAAGAGAGCCTTCTCATTTACTGCCAGTACTCTATGGAAGCTGGATTTTTGTTTTTTAAACAATCTGAGTTTCTCCACAAAAAAATCTCGCGGTTTATTGACATATTCTCTGTGCAGCGTTTCTAGATGCCTCTGTAATGTATTTGGTTTCATGCTATCTGCAGCCAATACTTTTAAACAGATAACGCATTGTGGTTTTTCTTCGTCACCTACTTCAAGGCTAGTAAAGCCCAAATTTAGGTATGATGGGTCATATTTTCTTGTTTTAGATTTCGGACGATTTCCACCTGAACCTGTCGATGTACAAGCCCCGTCATCCTCAAGTTTTCGTTTTAAAAATTTATCCATACTACATCTACTTATACACTCACACTTCACAATAACGCTTGCTTAGTGTTAAAACACCTTCACTGAGAGACTGAGAATACCGTATGTGCGCTTCTGTATTTATAGTCGCGTTCAGACAGTTCGAGAAAGATCAGGAAGCTTGAATACGTGGCACGAACGCCGCGAACTTTCCGACAGCATCTTTGGCGCTCTCGACGAGACAATGTTGCCTATTTTAGTCCAAATTCCTAGGTCTACGGATTGGGGGGCGCAACATTTTTTAAATTAAAACAGGGGGGCGTGAATAACAAAAGTTTGAGAACCGCTGCTGTATGCTATGTTCAACGATGAGGTCTATTATATTCTGGAGATGTGGGAGGCTGTCGACGACCACGACCGTATCGTCGGCAAATCGTATAATATTAATAAGGATGTAGGTGATTTTAACAACCTATTTTCATTTTTTGTCACTTTTTCTCTCCTCGGTCCTATTACCCTTACAAGGGTTTGGTGGCACTATGCTTCTACCATTTTTATAGCAATTTTCCACTCCTCTCTGTTCTGAGCTAGTTCTGTGGCCTCGTGTTGAGAGAGTCCAGTCAAGCTTGTGATTCCGTCTACCCATCGGGTTAGAGATCTTCCTCGTGATCTTCGTCCGTCGACTTTGCCTTAAACCACCAGCTTTTCTAAAGCATCCGGTCTTCTGGAGACGTGTCCGAAATACCGCTCTTTGTTTCGGTTAATTCTCTTGGAAAGCCTCGATTTTCAGTTCTTCTAGGATCGATAATCCCACATTTCAAATGCATCTATTTTCTTTCTGTCCGCTTGTCTGATCGACCAGGTTTAAGCCGCGTATGATGCAATTGGGAAAATTAAAGTAGAGACCAGCCTGATTTTCGTAGCTTTACTAATTGACGTGTCCTTCCATATGCGTGTCAGTTTAGTTGTGGCCGTTCTTGCTATTGCTAGCCGTCGCCTTATTTCGGCTTCGCTACCTCCTGTGTTGGTGATGAGGGAGCCAAGATAAATAAATTTATCCACTGCTTCGAAACCGGCTACCTGTCGGTTATGCGGAGAGTTGTTCGTTTTCCGGTCTACTATCATGACTTTGGTTTTACTGATGTTTAGTTTTAAGCCGTACTCTTAGCTTATATATCCCAGTCTTGTCATGATCATTTCCAGCTCGAGTTGATCTGTCGCCAATATGAGAGTATCATCGGCATATCTCAGATTACTTATGCGCCTCTTTACAATTGTGCTTTTCTACTATAGACGTTCTAATTCCACTCCGTCGAATTCAACCACGTTATTGCCTTTCAATAGTAATTCATTTCTACTAAAATTGTTTGCTCATAGAGGTACTTACAAACAGAGATTGCTCCTATTTGATAAAAATATAAAAAAACATTTTAGGAAATTGTTTAGGGATGTCACAGGAATACAGTAAAAGATTTTTATGAATCAATTTTAATTTTACCAAATTTTTCTCAAACATTTTTAACTCTACGATAATGCTACAAAAAATTTTTTTTCCAGAAAAATTATTGATACTTAAAATGGGACTACGGCAAAAAATTAATTACGCTTATTTAGTAGCATTTTGTGGTAAGTTTTTTATTTCTGATCTAATAAGTTAAATAATCAAAAGTATCCGTTTTAAAATGAGTTGTTTAAGGTTACAATATTATTAGACTTATTTAATTGAAAAGCTCACCATTTTTTTTAATGTACTTTAAAGGGAACTTTTTTGTTAATAATTTTACGGCAAAAAGTTATTCTTCATAAAATATTGTGCACGGTGTAAAACCTTAAAAGCAACCATCAGATATCGACATTTTGCAGTGTTATACAAGGCCTGTCAAAAAATATGAATTCCAAGCTGTATAATATTTAGAATTGTTAACTAATTCCTAATAAACAGTAATAAAACAATATTTTCTTGATTTCTGAGTTTCAGGATTTTGATGATGCATTAAAATAACTGATACATGACAAAATAATTTATTTTACAATAGACGACTGCACTAATTTCTGGAAAAAATACCACTACCCGCAGAAAAATATTTTTTTTGATTTTTTATTTCAAATAGTTTTTTTTAAATCCCAAAAAAATAATCCCGTTCATACACGACGAAAGAAGACCGGGAATTTACGTCACAAGTGCTTTGGCCAATCACTGAGAGCGTTCGATGGCTGAACGAAGAACGAACGTAAACAATGTCAAATAGTTTAGACAAGTCCCAAGCAGACTGAAAGTTAAAATGGTTACTATTTTATATGCAGATATTAGATCTCGGCCTTATCTCAGTTATTCACAAATTAATGTTATTTAAAACGAATTAAATATAAATGTGGAACTTACAATATGAACTCGTAATTTCAAAGTGTATGTCGATTTTCAAAACAATATTAAACTCTTCTGGAAGTCCATGAGAACAGCCAGAGGTAACAATACTACGTCGCAAATGAAAAAAATTTAGAAACCAAGATGGTAGTAATATGGTAAAAAAAGAGAAATGCGTATTAAATAGATGAAAGTAATACTTCGAAAGTTTATTTGAAAAAGAGGATAGACAAGTACAGGCCCCATCCGGGGACATGAGTGAAAGTTGCAATTAAAGTGAAATTAGTACGACAGAAATTGTGGAAGCATTGAACAGTATGAAATTGGGTAAAGCTGCTGGTTACGACACGATAACAGTTAAAATGCTGAAGGCTGGACAAAACGTGGTAACTAGTCTGCTGTACCGGCTTTTTAAGCTTTACAAGGGAAAAGGTTCGCAGCAAAACTGTAAGAACTACCGAGGCATTAGTTTACTCAGCATAGTCGGCAAACTGTATGCAAAGATATTGATTAAAAAAAGTAACTAATAAAACTAAGAAGATGATATGGGATGTGCAAACAGGATTAAGAAGAGGAATGAGATTTATGGATCAGGTCTTTTCATTACGAGGTATAGTCGAAAAATTCTTACCTAGAAGTCAGAAGGTCTATTGCGCTTTTATAGACTTGAAAAAGGCCTATGACAGAGTGGTGAAGAGTGAATTGTGGTCGACATTGTCTATTTAGGGGGTGAGCGGTAGCTTAATACGAGCTACGAAATCACTTTACGAGACAGGTTTAACATCAAAAAAGGTATGAGACAAGGATGTGTGGCTTTGCCATGGCTGTTTAACTTATACGTAGACGATTATTTTAAAGATTTAAAAGAGAGTTCGTATGGATTAAAAATGAATAATTTGATCGTCAAATGCCTTGTTTACGCCGATGATCAAGTCAAATTACATACATGGATCAGGTCTTTTCATTACGAGGTGTAGTCGAAAAATTCTTGGCTAGAATTCAGAAGGTTATTTCAATTTTATAGACTTGGAAAAGGCCTATGACAAGAGTGGCGAGGAGTGAATTGTGGTCGACATTAGCGGTAGTTTATTACGAGCACTGGAATCGCGTTACGAGGATTCCACTCCTTGTGTCAGGATAAACGGAGCTTGCACGGACTGGTTTAACATCGAAAAAGGTGTGAGACAGGAATATGTGGCTTCGCTATGGGTGTTTAACTTATACATAGACGATTGTTTAAAATATTTGAAAGGGAGTGCGTATGGTTTGAAAATGAATGATTTGATCGTCAAATGCCTTCTTTACGCCGATGATCAAGTCATATTAGCGTCATCTAAAGAGGAGTTCCGGGCGATGGTTAATGTTATGCATGATGCCCTAAAAATCAAAGGGATGAAAATATATGTAAGCAAAACGAAAATAATGGTTTTTGAAAGAAAAAAAAACATGATAAACTGTAAAGTTCTGATTAGGGGAGAAAGGGTGGAACAAGTAAATGAATTTGTGTACTTAGTTTCAAAGTTTACGAGAGCTGGAAAG
The DNA here is from genome assembly GCA_950111635.1 of Agelastica alni. Classification (NCBI taxonomy): domain Eukaryota; kingdom Metazoa; phylum Arthropoda; class Insecta; order Coleoptera; family Chrysomelidae; genus Agelastica; species Agelastica alni. The sequence continues at coordinate 25,566,006 of OX467718.1, read as the reverse complement.
TATGACAGTGACATTGAGCGAAGGGTGTTGACAGGAAAACAAATAAATAGGGCACTGTATAGCTTTATGAATAGCCAGAAAGTGGCACGTCTTGCTGTGCATAGAGGTGTGTTGGTTCCTACACCTATGTATGCTAGTGAATGTTGGGTTTGGCAAAAGAAGCATGAAAATAGGATCAATGCTGTGGAGATGAGTAGTATTTTAAAATAAGAGGTTAGTAAAGTGGAAAGGAGGTGGTTGACAAATGATAGATATCTGTATCGTAAAAAGGTGTTTCGTTTGGAACAAAAATCGACATGTTTCAGCGTTTCCTTAAATTCTAATGAATACTGCTAAATTTTGGGCTGAACTGTTTTCTATGGCCCACTCCGTATATTCCTCAGACAGAATACTAGGTATCTTAAAAAATTGTTTTCATTCGACTCATAATTTTCAGTAGTTATTCGAAGGTTTAAAGATATTACTTCTTAACAATACGTTAAAGTTGGTGATTTGTTTTTCAGGTTCATTGACTCATATCAAATATCATATCAAATACAGCGTTCTAAAAATAGTATAGCTTAACAGCCACTTTTTTCCGGCAACACCTATTGATAAGATTATAAATGTTAAAGAATTTTTATTCTTAGGATCTTAGGCTGTTTAGTTTCTTTTTAGTATAAATTTTTACAATTTTTGAAAATAGTTTATTTATCAAATAAAGTCCCCTCCACCGCGACCCTTAGTAGGTCTGTTGTGGCTCACCCCTAGAAGCTACAGTTCACCGCACAATCCAGCCCTTCTTACGAAGTTCATGGTTGTATAGGGTGAGATTTTTTTAAAATAGGTAGGTTCTAGGTTAGTGTAACCAAATATGTTGAACCTTATTCTTCCCAGGCCGGGGCATGAACATAGTATATGTTCAGCAGTTTTGTCTTTCACGCAGCAGAACCGACAGTCCGTTTGTTGGTTCAGATCTATCTTTCTGAGGTGGTATCTCAGACGACAGTGTCCCGTAAGTAGTCCTGTTAGAATACGCAGGTCATTTCTGCTCCATTCTAGGATCTGCTTAGTTGTGTTTCTCGAGGGTTGTAACGGTAAAAACGCCTTCGAGTGGGTTAGCCCTGGTATGTCGGACCAGTACGTGAGTATTTTCCTCTCCGCCCAGTCCGAAATAATTGTTTTGGCGGCACTTGTGGTGACTCCAAAGGTTAGTTTGTTGTTCACATCTCAAAAAGTTCATACGATCAATTGTAGGTGTCGCCTACTCCGTGTTTTTTCCTATGGAGACAAAAACGGGCCAAGTCTTATTCTTCTTTTTTTTGCAATTCAAAACAGGAGAATGGCAACTCACCGGCAACAACGGCACTAGTTCCATATAATGGTTAAATGGTTCCAAAATCGTGATGAGATAAATTTTCAAATTATAGCATTGATGTGCTTTTATTGTCATTGGGTTACTTATCTCTTGGATAACGGTGGGATTTGAATTTATCCAACACATTAAATAAAGCCAGACTTTGGTCTGTTGAAAATCCAACTGCCACAACTATTAACTGGATTTATCAAACAGTGATAAAATCTGTAGCTTCCTATGGTTCTTATATCTGATACTTACATACATACATACATATATATATATATATATATATATATATATATATATATATATATATATATATATATATATATATATATATATACATACATACATATAGTCACGCCTTTTTCCCGTAGGGGTAGGCAGAGACCACTTCCTTCCACTTGCTACGGTTCTTACACACATCTTTTGCTTCCTTTACTTTCATCAGTGCTCTCATACATGCTCTTCGGTTGTTGGTACTCTTGACCTGGCCTTTCTTCAAAACAATGTTGATCTGATCGAGATATGTTCTACGAGGTCGACCTCTACCGATTTGCCCATTCACACTCGCCTTATAAATTTGTTTCGTCAATCTTTCTTCATCCATCCTTTCTACGTGTCCAAACCATTTAAGCATTCCTTTATCTATCTTTGTAATCACATCTTCTTTTACACCACAGCGTTCTCTTATCTTACTATTTTTTACTTTATCTAACTGAGTTATTCTGCAGCATTAATTCTATTTTCATGCTTCTTCTGCAATCAGAACATTCACTACCATACATTAGTGTAGGAACCAACACACCTCTATGCACAGCAAGACGTGCCACTTTCTGGCTATTCATAAAGCTAAGCAGTGCCCCATTCATTTGTTTTCCTGTCAACATCATTCGCTCAATGTCACTGTCATACTTTCCATCTCCTGTAAACTTTGAACCCAAGTACACAAATTCATTCACTTGTTCCACTCTTTCTCCCCTAATCAGAACTTCACTTTTTGTCACGTTTTCTTCTCTTTCAAAAACCATTTTCGTTTTGCTTACATTTATTTTCATCCCTTTGATTTTAAGGGCATCATGCATAACATTAACCATCGCCCGCAACTCCTCTTCAGATGACGCTAATTTGACTTGATTATCGGCGTAAAGAAGGCATTTGCCTTTGACGATCAAATCATTCATTTTTAATCCATACGCACGCTCTTTCAACTCTTTTAAACAATCGGCTATATATAGTTAAACAGCCATGGCGAAGCCATACATCCCTGTCTTACACCTTTTTCGGTGTTAAACCAGTCCGTGCAAGCTTCGTTTATCCTGACACAAGCAGTGGAATCCTCGTAAAGTGATTTCGGTGCTCGTATTAAGCTACCGCTCACCCCCTAAATAGACAATGTCGACCACAATTTACTCCTCACTACTCTGTCATAGGCCTTTTCCAAGTCTATAAAAGCCAAGAATTTTTCAACAATACCTCGTAATGAAAAGACCAGATCCATACATCTCCTTGAATTGGGACTTGACTCTCAATTGATGATGCACTGTGATAACCAGACTGCAATTTCTATCGCAAGAAACTGCGAATTCAATCCGAAGACGAAACACATCGATATTCGCTACCATTTTGTACAAGACATACTGACACAAGGAGAAATTCGATTGTATTATATCAAAACCGAGAACCAAACAGCCGATATTCTCACAAAGGCTTTAGGAAAATCCAAATTTGAGAAATTTCGAGTCCAGCTAGGTCTGAAGTCACATGGTTGAGGAGGAGTGTTGAGATGATAACCACGATGACATTATTGTTATTATATATTTATTATCTGTCAGAATAAACTTTGCTTTCCTTCTGGTTTAGACTAGCTTATATCATGTTTCATACTGTTCAACGTTTCCACAATTTCTGTCGTACTAATTTCACTGTAATTGCAAATTTCACTCATGTGTCCTAATGGGGTCTGTACTTGTGTATCCTCTTTCTCCAATAAACTTTCGAAGTATTCCTTCCAACTCTTAAATACGCATTCCTCTCCTTTTACCATACTACCATCTTGGTTTCTAAATTTTTTCCAGTTGCGAGGAAGTATTTTTACCTCTGGCTGTTCTTATGGACTTCCAGAAGAGTTTAATATTGTTTTGGAAATCGTCAGATAACCTTCTATCAAATTCACCTTTATCACTCTCCTTCTTTCTTGCCACAACCTCTTTTGTCACACCTTTTAACCTTTTATACTCATTATTTGCCTTGTTTACATCCTTAATCGTTGCCTTTGATTGGCTTTTGTAGCTAGCCAATCCAGCCAGGCTTTTTTCTTTTCTGACACTGCTTTTTGAACCTCACCGCACATTTTCTGTAACTTGCATTCTTTCCTTCTTTTACTTACACCACATACTTCAATAGCAATATCCACGATTTCTTCCTTAAATGGCTTCCACAATTCTTCAACCTTATATGCTTCATCTAAACTGTCAAATTTCTCGGTCAATTTACCAACGAACTCTTCTTTTATACCTTCTTCTTGCAAATTCTCAACTTTTATACGTTCTAGTACACTACTTGATTCCTGCACACGATGCCGCCACCGCTTAAAGAGACCTCTTATTTGGCTTATTACTAAGAAGTGGTCTGTGTCAATACATGCATCGCGGTATGCCCGAGTGTCCATTACTTTCTTTTTCAATCTTTCATCCACAATTACGAAATCAATTATACTTCTCTGGTGTCCTTCTTGTCTTGTGTACAAGTGAATCCTTTTATGGTTAAACATTGTGTTTGTTACCACAACATTCCACTCCAAACATACTTCGAGTAGACTTTCTTCGTTTTCATTTACTCTGCCGCCACCGTACATTCCCAGAACACTGTCATATCCATCACGCTTTACTCCTACCCAACTATTAAAATCACCTAACATTACAATTCTTTTATTCTGGTTGCACTTACTTAGAATATCTGTCACACTATCCCAAAACTCCCGCCTCTCTTTTTGGGCTTTTAAAGATTGGTTCCACTGCGCATCTTGTAGGGCATAAACCCCTAGCAAAAAGATACGAGTAAGACCAACTTTCAGCCTCGAAAGCTTAATTTCATTGCTTTTCATATTCATCTGGAAAAGGTTTCTCGTAATAGTAATATTAATGTTTCCAATATTATGATTCCTTACGGAAAGATAGTTTTTGCATAAACTAGTGCAAATACTTTTATAAAAATTAACAGAAAGTTGAGTATTATTGTTTTTAAGAACTTTTAAATGTTTGTTTCCAATAGTATTTTTTTGGTCGAATTTTAACTTATTTTTAAAAGACTTATCAAACGAAAAACTGATAGTAGATTTACATACAATTTAAATAACTAATTGTATTTGTAGTATAATATTTAAACGTTTTGTTTCAGGTAATTTACTGGCTCTAACAGGCGACACAACACTTACTTGGTCTTCACCGATTTTACCAAAGTTATATTCAAATGATTCCAGTATTAATCCTCTTGGACGATCTATAACATCAGTGGAAGAATCTTGGTTAGGATCTTTACAATATATAGGAGCCATGGTGGGAATTTTGCCGTTTCCCATCTTGTCAGACCTCATAGGAAGAAAACCCGTACTCCTTTTTTTGGCAGTACCTCACCTAATATCCTTTATTTTTTTCTCATTCGCCGAAGATATTAGTTGGTACTATGTGGGTCGTTTTTTAGGCGGGATATCGTTATCTTCTGTTTATATAGTTCTTCCGATGTACGTTGCAGAAATAGCCGAGGACTCGTATCGAGGCATGTTACTGGTATCTTACAGTACTTTTGCGAGTTTTGGCGATTTGTTTCCCTATCTTTTGGGACCGTACGTTTCTGTTTTATGGTTTAACTTAACTTTAGCGATTTTTCCTTTATCGTTTTTTATTTTGTTCTTCGCAATAGCCCCCGAAAGCCCATATTACTTTGTAAACAAAAATGACGACAAGGCGGAAAATATCCTAAAAAGTTTGAGACGGAAAAAAATTAACTATAAAGCATCCAATGAGATCGACGAGATTAAATTAGAAAAATCTAGAAACCAACAGGGAGATTTTTTAAATACTCTAAAGAAAAAATATGTGATAAAAGGTTTCTTGGTAGCCCTTGGTTTGAGTAGTTTTCAGCAACTATCAGGTTTAGGCGCGATTTTAGCTTATACTCAGATAATTTTCGAATCGGCTAATACTAATATATCGGCTGACATTTCGTCTCTCATAGTAGGATTCGTCCTTTTTTTAGCAAGTTTTGGGGGACCACTAATCGTCGATAGAAAAGGCAGAAAGTTTCTGTTGATTGTATCGGCAACAGGGTGTATAATATCCGAGACAATTTTAGGGTTATATTTTTACTTGAAAGACAACAGTAATATTTCCTTAAATTTTTGGGATTGGGTGCCAATTGCTTGCCTTGTGGTGTATGTTGTCAATTTCAATATTGGGTTTGGACCATTACCATTTACAATAACTTCCGAAGTATTACCGTCCAATGTCAAATTTTATTTGGCTACAGTTACTGGATTTATAGGGTGGTTAATGTCATTTTTAGTTACGAAATTTTTTTTTGATCTCAACCAAGCTTTAGGGAGAGGAGGTACATTTTGGTTATTTGCATCATTTTGCATAGTCGCACTATTTTTTATTATATTTAAAGTTCCTGAAACAAAGGGTAAAAGTTTTCAAGAAATACAAGAAATTCTTAATAGATGATATTAGATTTTTTTAGGGGTTTTGTGCATTTTGTATTGTTTTTAATCTGTATTTTGTATTTATACACTTGAATATTTTGTCCTATTAAAATATTAAATTAATACCAGTTTTATTTTACGCAATTTTTAAATTTTGTATAAATAAAAATTTACAAAGTGGCCTACAAAATTTGGAAGTAAATATTCTACAATCTAATTTATATATACAAATTATCGTAAGTTTATTATCAAAAAATAGCGGCGAGCTGGACATGCTGCAGAGTCTTTGACAAGACATGGGGTCTGAAACCAAAAATGATCTACTGGTCATACCAAACCATCATTAAACCAATGGTCACCTATGCTTCATTGATATGGTGGCCAAAAATGCAACAAATTTCGGGACAAGTCAAGCTGCAGAAAGTGCAGCGGCTAGCAACATTCACGTGCCCTACTGCAGCCGTAGAGGTAATGCTAAACCTACCACCATTGCACTTATGTGTAATGAAAGAAGCAGCAATCAGTGCCTTCAGACTGAGCCAGACAATAAATCTTAGCGCGGTCATACACCAACGAAACATCAAACACGCAACATGTGACATGAGTTACATACTGCATGTTGCTTAACCGCGTAGACAAGTGTGGTAGTATTTAAAATGTCGTCAAGCGAGAAAGATGTTGTAGTAGCTTGGCAATTTTTGCGAAATCGACGTAAACGAAAACGGTTGCGCCGATATTGGATTCATCCATTATTTGTACATAATCCGAGCCATAGCCCCGTCACTGTTGCATAGGAGCAGTTATCCCTCAATCCAGAAAAGTTTAAAGAATATTATAGAATGAACCAGGAAAGTTTCCGAGTGTTGGTGGAACTTATAGGACCGAGAATAGAAAAGCTAGATACCCACTACCGGAAGGCTATTTCTTCAGAGGAACGTTTATTAATAACATTAAGGTACGTAATACAAAAATAAAATATGTAATACCATTAAAATTACACAAATACTTATAGCAACAATATTGGTGTTTAGTACCTATCAACTATTTAGGTGTAGCGAATATCTTCGTTTCTCTGGAAATCCTGTGGATATTCACTGTAGTTTCCGTGTAATTCTTGCACTGACCATGCAGGCCTTGGTACATCCGGGTTTGACGTTGTAGGGCTTGATGTTGGACAAGACGCTCTTGAACTTAAAGTAGATGAATTACAGACACGGATATCCGCATCTTCAAGTATGTCATCCACTAGCCCTATAACTTTTTGACGAAATCGTCTGTTTTGTTTATCTGCCATTTTCATCATATCCGGCAACAAACTCTGTAAAAATGACATATTTGGATTCTCTTTACTGCTGTCTCTTTCTTGTTTGTTTTTCAGCCATCCAATGAAAGCAGCATCGGCAGGATTTGAAACTTTTGAAGCATTTTGAGAAAATTTTCGTTTTGTATAAGTATATGCCTTCTTAGCTACAATAATGGATTTGTCAATGCCTAAATCTTGAATTGATCCTTGATCTGTCCTATCAGGTGGCGAATTTGCGAAACCATGTATTGCAATGTCCTGACTTCCTTGGTCAGCTTGGGATTCCATATTTTCTTCTTCATTGTCTGTATGTTCTTCAGAGCCGTTATTACCCTCATCAGCACTCTCGTTGCAGGCGCTCAGTCTGCAAATTTCCATCGCCTGCTTTATTTTTTATGTAAGGCAAAAGAAATTCCAAGCTTTCATTCAAATAATATTTTTTCTTTTTATTTGCACTGGCGCCGGAGGGTAGCTTTTTCATAGATCGCAAAAATGCTCCCCGGATGTTTCTCCAGCGTTCGCGACAATTTGACACTGAAACAGAAAAAACTCAATTAAAAACTTGAACAAAAAGCTAGTAAAATAACTTTTCTCTTTTTTTAGGTATCTGGCAACAGGTGACAGTTTTAAAAATCTTTCGTTCCAGTTCTATAGAGGAGATACCACAATTGGTAGAATAGTAAAAGAAACAACTGATGCTGTATGGGAAGGTCTGCAACCATTATTTATGCCAGTCCCTAATGAAGAAATATGGAAACGCAATGCTGAACGGTATTACGAATTGTGGAATTTACCAAACTGCGTCGCCGCAATTGACGGAAAACACATCCGTATAAAAAAATTTGCCAATAGTGGCTCAAGTAATTTTAATTATAAAGGCTTCTTTTCTCTGGTACTAATGGCCACTGCTAATGCAGATAGTTTGTTTACAACAATTGACGTAGGTGATTTAGGACGAAATAGTGATGGGGTTGTTTTAAAAGCATCTCATATTGGCAAACTGTCAAGAAAACAAAAAATAGGAATTCCTGAGCGTTCACATTTACCAAATAATGAAAGTGGCGAGCCCTTTCCTTATTACATATGTGGAGATGAAGCTTTTCCATTATTGCCATAGTTAATGAGACCTTATCCACAAAGAGTTTTAAATGGTACAAGAAGGATCTTTAACTACAGGCTTTCCCGAGGAAGAAAGAGTGTCGAGTGTGCATTTGGAATGCTTGTATCAAAATTCCGCGTATTCGAGGGACCAATTTGTTGTGAGGAGGAAACCGTAAACAAAATTGTGAAAGCCGCCTGCGTTTTACACAATTTTATTAGAATACGGGAAGGAAAGTTTACTAGTCCAATGCATTTCGAACAAAATGTGCTGAACCATCCACAAATAACACATGAAGTTCAAGACGGATATCGCGAAACAACATTAGCTATGAAATTGCGATTATCGTTAGCTAAGTATTTTATGACACCTGAAGGATCGATACCAATACAGTGGAAATACGCATAGTTACTTGTATAGAACATTAAATAAAATTGTATATATTTACCAGAATCTTTTATTTCATTTGCCACCTCCGCCCATGCTTTTTCTGTGACATTTCTTTTGCTATACTCCGTTAAGGAATAGTTCCATATGCACGGACGTTTTTCAATAGCTTTTACAAAATTTATATTAACAACAGGATTTTCAGACATTTTTTGAACGTTATTTCTATTTTTAATAAAAATCACCGATCTTACTTCTTCAATCACGCAACAACTACTTTGTTGCGAGACACTTGCACCAGCCGCATTGGTGTTTATATTGTCTTAATGCGGCACACGTCTATGCGCGGTATTTAACTCATGTCGCATGTTGCGTGTTTGATGTTTCGTTGGTGTACGACGGCGCTTAGAGCAAGAAATTGGAATGAACATTGGAAGATTTTGGAAAATATTTCCCTAGTATCCATGTTTAAGCCGACAGATATTATGCCAGTTAGGTACGACTTCGAAATGCAGTTTGAAGCAGTTATAAACAACCACCAAGTTTGCACAGAGAACGGACCTCAACTAGGAATGGATGCTGTAGTGTGGTACACTGATGGATCCAAGATAGATGAAAGGGTTGGAGTGGGCGTTATAGGGCAAAATTTTAGGCTCTCAAAACCCCTTGGTAACACCCCAACCATCTTTCAAGCAGAATTACATGCCATAGAGATATGTGCCCAGGAGTGCATCTAAAGAAACATCCGAAGGGCAGAAATCTAAATTTTATCAGATAGCCAAGCAGCACTAAAAGCTCTGAAGTCTAAGCTGACTTGTGACTGTATTTAATCCCTGAGACAACTGGCAGCAAACAATCAGGTTACTCTGGGATATGGTCAGTATATAATCTCGGTTACTTTGGTTAGTAACTGAGCGGTCCGTATATAATTAATTCCTGAAAAAGCGATGACCGTTTCCTGAAACTTCGGTGAATTATCTGTCACCAGAACAACCATACTTTTTTCTGGGAAGCTTGGTAATCAACCTTCATTCGTCATTTCCGGTTATTGTTTGTTTTTGTTTATTTTTATTCCGAATGTTTTGATTGAAAGTTCTGATTTTGAATAATAAAATTTTACATAAAGTATTCATCCCCAGATGTCTCTGGAAGTAATAAAGGTATTATAATTCATAAGTTATCAAGAACAAAATAAATAAAAACTATTTATTTTAGGATAACTGCTTATTCATACGCGGCCACTGTGAATCTGATGTAGGAACAATTAATCTGATGTAGGAACAATTAATAAAATTTTAGGGGAAGCATCCAAGCATCTGTGTCTCAGAAATTGCTCCAATGTGGAAATAAATTTTGAGACTAAAACAATTTTTAGATCTGTCCCCAAAATAGACTGTTCCCCAGAGCCAACTGGCAGCTCCTGTAATATGAACTTGAAAGATAATGCATCTACTTCTGCTGAAGAAAATCACCCTGCAACAACAGAAGAGGCTGAAACAAAATGTACCTGGACTCATGAAGCCATTAAATTATTAATATTTAGCTTTATCCAACACAAAGATAAATTAGAAAGTCCAAAATACACAAAAAAAATGTCTGGAAGATCATAAGTGATGAACTTAAGAACAAATCGATTTTAAAAACTCCTTTGAAATGTGATGAGAAATGGAGAAACCTGAAGAAAACTTACGACAAGATTCTTTCAGAAAAAAATAAAACAGGTAATCACCCTGTATGTTGGAGGTATTTTGAAGAGTTCCAGGAGATCTACTTTCGTGACCCATATTTTGAACCAGTAGCTACAGTAAGTAGCACTGGTTTAAAAAAGACATCAGAAAGTAGTGAAACTACTTGTGAAGATCAACCTAGTCACAGTAGAAATTTGTCTCCTGTTCAAATATCAAGAAAACGAACTCTGTCTTCTTATGAAATTAAAGAAAAAAGACAAAAGCGCCATGAGGAGAAGATGAATTTAAAAAGTGAAATTTTTGAATGGATGACTGAACAATTTGGTAAAAAATCAGAGCTCTAACAAAAATGTCCATATTGACATCTGGATCATTATCATCACCCACAATTGCTTCAACTTCCATCTAGTCATTTTGCATGATACATATATGGTAAAGCACACAGCAAGCGATTATATACTTGGGAACCCAATCCAGACGGCATACATCCAATAGATCTTTTAATGTCCTGAACCTTTTTTGTAATAGACCAAATGCTCTCTCAATTGTGCTCCCAGTTCTTGATAATAAGAAGTTGAAATTTCTTTAATGATTGGTAAGATAGCCATTATCCTTATATGGGGTTAATAGTTGAGGCAGGCAGGGATAAGCTTTATCACCTAACAGGTGTGTATTGTTTGGAAATTTCTCATTGAAATTTTTATTTATATAATTCCAAACCTCACTTATTTTCACTGTTGCGTCATGGTTTGAACCAACTTCTCCAGCATAGGCATGAATAAATTTTAGGCGGTAATCACATATTCCCTAAAACAAAATTCATCACATATTAATAAGTATCAAAATAATTTTAACTTACGTACTTGTAATAGAATGCTAGGAAATCCTTTTCTATTTATATATGAAGGTCCATGGTTATTAGGCTTAAGAATTCGAATATGCATCCCATCTATGCAGCCAATAGTATCTGGTATTCCCATTTCATGAAAACCATTTCTTATTTCATCAATATTTTCCTGTGATGGCCAGAATATTTTATATTGTTACTTATATCTAGAAGAGCATTTGTAACCCTTCGTTAACTTCTAATTGCAGTTGCCCAGGTTCATAGGTTTCCGGCACATTTCTGGAGTCTATTCTTTGTGATGCCAAAGCTTTAAGTGACTATCTGACCTGATGATAATTGTTTTCTATTTGTATCCTCGTCTCACACATGATATAGAAAAGGGCATTTATATAATTTATTTAGAGCCAAATAAGCATACCTAGTTTGTTTTTAGTAGTTTATGTCCTAATTATAGTCAATATAAGTTTTGTCCTTAAAACATTTTTACCATAATGTATTTATTATCTTTCTGCTACATGTTTATCTTGTTCCAAATATAAAAACCACATAAAAACTTCTGTGTATCTTCTTTTTAATTTTTTTAAATATTTAAAAATGCATGCATCAAATATTTTTTAAAACTAAAACAAATAACACCAATTTAATTTGATGATTGCCTCTATTTTATTTTTATTATTAAAGCAAGAGTTAAACATTGTACAGGGATGGTTGTTAAGGAAAAGGTACTTCCATATTTTTTTATAAAATTGTTAAAAAAGTTATATTTCATCAGTTTCAATGAAAAAATAGTATGAATCAGAAATTTCTGATGTATATTTGTTGCAATAAAAATCGATCTTTTTAACATTTCAAGTTTATTTTAATAAAAAATTTTAAGTTTACTTTGAAATGTACAAGCACTGTGTAACTTTTTTTGTATTTTTAATAAATTGTTTACTAATCGGCCCTTGTTCAGTCTTATTTGTTGTTATAGGTCGTAGTTATGTTGAATTAAGAGTGTTAAAAAATAATGATCTTTATAAGATTAAGAGTGTATTTATAAAAACTTTTAAGCATTTAACATCTAACATTTATCACTTAAGATTTAAGACATTAAATTGGATTATGTTATAAAAATACTTAACATTTAAGACTGATAGAAGATTTTTATAATCCAAACGCCGAAATCATAAACAAACTGGTTACAGTAACAATACCCATAGCACAACACAAATCCACTAGTAGTAAAAAGTACTGAATCAACTTTTTTCTATTTTCCAATTCTTCCCTAACCTCACAATTAATTTTGAATAATTGCGGAAACATATAGGTGTGATTTTTGATCACATAACATGCGCAAATCCTATTTTCATTTATACCCATTTAAGACTGATTCCTTAAGTTGAAAGTTGGTCATCTTTTTAAATCTTAAGTGTAAAATCATAAATCTTTAATTTTTTTATAACAATTACAATGCTATTTCCATATTCCATCTGTCTTAAATGATTAATCTTAAATTTAAAGTCTTAAATTCTTTTATAAAGTCACCCTATATGTATGGTAAAATTGCAACAAAATATAAAGGATGATTTAATTACAATTATTTACTGGATACACATTTTATGTACTTACAACGTAGAAGATGGTCAGACTATTTTAAAAAATTATTTTTACTTGCAAGTTCAAAAACTTTAATTATACCTTAAATTTCCCACCCTCCATCATTTAATTTTTAATTAGGTTGTCCCGCTACTCTATTGCGTTTCATTTCTTCCATTCTTCTGAGTCTTTAATACTAAGTTGATACAGTAACTTATTTGTATGTTCGGAATCCGGTTAATTACCGTATTAATTTATTTAATAGTTAACAAACGCATAATAAATACTTGACAATTAATAATTGCAAAAAGGATACAAAAAGTTGGTGTTCTTTTGGACATGTGCTGTGCGCTTCCGTGAGCAAGAGGCCATTTGTTCATAAATAATAGAAGAATGTAAAAGAAAAAAAAATGAAATTTAATGTATTTTTGTTAATTTCCATCCTAAATCAATTAAAGTTTAAGGATTTTTATTTCAGCTTGTAAGGAAAGTAATAATACATATGTTTTTTTATAATAAGTAGTATACAGAGTTTTACTATGGTACAGTTTATCTACCTCTGCAGCCACGAGTAAAACAGATATTTTGATTTTAACTGTTTTTGACAGTTGTTTTTATTCGTATACTTAATTTATCAAATTTATACGTAGGTATCTTTTATTAAAAATTGATATAATAAAACTTTCAAATTTTTAAATATTAGCTGTTGCCTGTTTAAAAACGAAAACGATACGTTGACACAAATCTTTGACAAAGTATAAGAACCATAATTTTAATCTAACAATGTTATTTTACGTAAAATATTAAATTTAAAATAAGTTAATAATTAAATATGATTTGTTATCCTATTGTTAATTTCGAAAATGAGTATTTTTGAGTATTTTTACATTTTAAAGTTCCCGCATGTTTCAATTGTTAGATAGATATGGCGCATGTCTTTTCCGTTTTCCACTTCCCACTTCTTCCCGCCAAAGGTACGATGACCATCATGGCCATTGTTCTCGAAGGCTTGTTTCGCCATTATGGTTTCGTCGGTTTTCAAGCTTGGTTTGTTACACATGTAGGTGAGTTTTACTAGCAATTTTTTCTTTTTAAAGTATTTTTATTGTATATTTCACTACGTTTTCGTTGTTACCATTGCTAATTATTTTACATAACCTCGCTTTTGTTGTGTTGCCTAGTGAAGGCTTGTGTTCCGTCTAATGTTGCATGAGTTTATATTTGTGACTAGATGGAACACTCGCCTCCAATGGGCATCCGTTCTTCGTTGGGAAACTTATCGCTTCGCTTTTGTTTCGATGTCGCTTATTCGCCCCCAATTTTTATGGGGTTTCCAATCAACAGGTTGCACTAGTCTCCATTGCCGATGTTCGTCTTTCAGTTATTTTAACAGCGTTGTTGAAATGTCGTGAGTAAGTTCAACGTTTTTTATAGGTATCCAATAATTGTTTTACTATTTCTTATGTCCTTGATGCACTTTTTGTAGATTTTTTTATACATTCAAACTAAAAAATTAAGACTTAACACGTTACAATTTAAGGTTCAATTATATTTTAATAATAGTGTTAATAATGATACTTGGACATTAAGTTTTTATTACAACTGTATGTTATTTACTAGTGTAGCATCAGATATTAAGCTACTTAATAAAAAACATTTTTTTTATTGAAGATTTTAAATAATAAAGCTCATTTATACATAGTTTATTAGGTAAACTTAAAAATAGTTAATCATTTTAACTAAAATTGAGTGCTTAAACCGTTGATTGCTGATATAAAATTAAATTGTCGATTAACTTTTAGAAAACATTTAAAGATGCAGAAGTAAAAAACACATAATATTTTATTGCATTTTTAAATCTACTGCTAAATTACCAGTTTTCATTGTTTTTATGTGTGCATTGTTCATGGACCAGCTTTTTTTTGATTGTTGATGTTGAAGCACAATTTATTTCATAGGTTATGGTAAACTTTTTATTGAGTGTTTTTAAATGCAATTTATGCTGAATTTCAATAGTAAATAAATTTATATTAGAAATTACAAGGGCAGTATTCAATCAACTGGGTTTATTTAATTAAGTGTGGTTTTTCGTTGCTAAAAATTATAGTTTTATTTTGTGTTATAAGAAATGTTCAATGCTTAATTCAAAAATTGAAAATTTCTATTTCAGATCTTTGTAATAAATACTAGCCATATAATTTTAGAAAATAATTTAGGTTACCCTTGTAAATTGGTCACAGGTAAAAAAGTAACATATACCTGCCAAATGGTGTGCAAAAAGTAGTGAAATATCTGTGAACTTAAAATGATGCTTTATTCAATGGATTGCCCGCATTTTTTTACCTGCAAGAATAATACAGTCCCAAATTTCTAAGAAGGATCAGTAGACCATAATATTCCTTGCCATTCAATAATATTCTTTGTAATCTTTAAAATTTCGAAAAAATTCTGTGAATACAAATCCAGTGGCACAGTTGAAATATTTTTTAATTTGTCAGTTTTACGAAATCATGTTATTTCACGATCTATCCTATATTCATTTATAAAATTTAACAAATATAAAGATTTATTTTTAAGCAGTTTCTTCATTTTGATCAAATCATTTTTTTAAAGCTATTTATGATTTTTAATTAATCATTTTTTATTTAATTCAAATGTGATTAAATAAACTTGCAGATTTAAATGGTTTTATTTTTAAAGTTAATTTTGGAACTACGAAATATTAAGTATCTAAATATTTTAAAAATCTCCACTTAGTCACTAACTTAAGTCAAACTTAAAAATGTATAATACTGCATACATTACAAATAGGTGATTAACTACACTTTTATAAAATAAACTATTAATTTTTAACAAATAAAGTTAAATGTGGATTAAATTTATTTTACAATCTATACAGATCTTTTTTGTCCAGGATTATTTTAAATTTTACAATTGGAGCCAGGATAATAATTAGCCTTTAAGGCGCTTTGACATTATGCTAGCTGGCTAGCACCAGCCGACTAGCGCTAGTTTACTAGCTGGTGTTAATCTATTTACATATAGTACCAGTAAGAAAATACCATTCAGTGAAAATGAGTGAACTTGCTAAAGGTATTAAAGTAATAGTTATAAGAAGAAATCAATTTTTTAGTAAAAAGGAAACGTCGTAAAAGAAGATGGTGGGTGCGAGAATGGATTAAAAAACGTGCAAAATATGGTGGGTTAGATAATCTGTTACAGGAAGTTAAACTGGCAGACCAGCATACGTACATAAATCATTTAGGGTTATGTCCTGAACAATTTTCAGAATTTTTGGCACTTGTGACTCCAATTATTATAAAACAAGATACTTGTTACCACTACTTATATGTGGTATTTTCTGCCCACTTGTTAGTTGGCGCCATTTTGTATCACTATAGGGATATATAAAGGTGCAACGCTTCCACTCTACTGATATAAAAGTACAACGTGTTCCTACTTACCTAGCGCTACTAAAATAGCACGACACTGGCGCCAGTCAAGGTTTACATTATGCTTGTAGCATACCTATCCACTAGCGCTAGTTGACTGGTGCTAGCTGGCTAGCAAAATGTGAACTCGCCTTTAGGATGTGTAATAAAATCGGAGCTAGGACGGACTGGTTTAACATAAAAAAAAAGTGTGAGACAGGGATGTGTGGCTTCGCTATGACTGTTTAACTTATCCATAGACAATTCTTTAAAATATTTAAAAGAGAGTGCGTATGGATTGAAAATAAATAATTTGATCGTCAAATGCCTTCTTTACGCCGATGATCGAGTCATATTAGCGTTATTTAAAAAAGAGTTGCAGGCAGTGGTTAATGTTACTCATGATGCTCTGAAAATCAAAGGGATGAAAATAAATGTTGGGAAAACGAAAGTAATGGTTTTTGAAAAAGAAGAAAGCATGACAAACTCTGAAGTTTCAATTGAGGGAGAAAGAGTGGAACAAGTAAATGAATTTGTGTACTTGGGTTCAAATTTATAAGGCGAGTTTGAATGTACAAGTCGGTAGAGTTTCGACCTTGGAGAACATATCTCGGATCAGATTAACATTGTTTAAAAGAAAGGCCAGGTCAAGAGTACCAACAACCGACAAGCATGTATGAGAGCACTGATAAAAGTCTCTGCCTACCCCTATGGGAAAAAGGCGTGACTATATGTATGTATGTAATAAAATCTGAAATATAAATGATCAATTTTTCATATTTCCATTTTTAACTGTTGTTAGCAAGTATATACCATAAAGGTACATGCTAAACCAAGCGAACTGTTAGATATACAAATTCATCCCGAGTACAACAGAGCATATTAGTACACATTTTTCCACTTTATTTAATTTTTATTGTTTTAAGCCTATTAATTAATGAATCTAAATACCATAGTTATTTTTAATTCATGTATCATTACAAGCACAAAACTATAAAGATTTCCACTACATCCTTTGTCAGTGGATGTATGTTTTATCTAATAGAAAACAAATATGGCTTTATAAAGATGTCAGTAAATAAATATTTCTTAAAATGTAGGATAACATACTACTATCCATTTCTTTAATTGTACAATGTCTCTTATTTTCCTAGTTTGTCCCAAAATTATTTAAATACCACAGGTAATTTTTTCCATTATTTTATATTTGTTTTTGTTTCAATATGGTTTCTGTATTTATTTTATTTGTATATACATGTATAATTTATAGTATTAGTAGTTTAGGTTATTTTTTAATCTCATTTTTATATTTAGGTTCCAATAAAATCATGGTCACATATTAAATACTTCCTTGAATGGTAGTGGAGTCAATAGAGATGTAAAATTGATCTTATCTTCTGCATTGGAATGGCCTGACAATGTATTTTCTTGGTAAGACAAAACATATCCATATATTTTTAATTAAATAAACACTGTCCATAATTTGACAAGATAATTTGAAAGTTGATTTCTTTCAAAGTGTCTTCATCTCTATACAGCATTGTACTTAATTTTCTTTTAAAGTAGGATTATTTTTATTGTAAAATTGTTTAAGTTTAAAGTTACTTAAATATTTGTACAATGAAATGTATTTATACTTGTATGTCGCATTCTTCCCGTATTCCATGAGTTTTTCCATTAAATTCTATGTTATTGGTTTTCAAGTTGCCAATTATAAGGAAGCTTTATGAAGTCGTATATGTTCTTATTTTTAATAAATAAAAATAAAACATTTCACCGACAAAAATTAAAATCATTGGCAATATGAAAATTGAATATAAATATGGAAAGATATAAATTTAAGAAAATCGTAAGAGTTTTATGTTATAGAATTGTAAATTAACAATTGGTTAATACATGTGTCATACCAAACAAGTTTTTGACATTTTGTAGCAATTAAATAGTTTTCATTCATTTTATTTTTAAGATTATAATTATTTAAGGATGTGTATGTATAACGTATATGAATTTTTAGGTGGCTGCCTGAATTTTAAATATTTTATAGAGTAAATGATTCTGCATTGATTAAGATAAAGAAATAGGTACCTTTTCAATAATTTAAACGAAATAATTCATTTTAAAGTCACCATTTACTTGAATGTTATTTTTACCAGAAGTGAAATAATTTTTAAAAGAATCGAAAAATTTATATTCTTCTATAAAACTTGTACCGTTAAAAAACTTATTGTTAGTAAATTTAGACGATTTGCGATTTTTCGAGCCCAAAAACAAGCGGGGTTTTCGTTAATTGCAGAGAGATATTTTTTTTGAAGTCCATGAAATTATTCGTTTTCAACCCACTACCGGTGCAGATGTTTGCAATATAAAAATCTGACAACATTGCACGGCAGCATGTCGATAATAACGTGCTCTTTATTTTCCTCTCTTCTTCTTCTTAGGCTGCCTATCCACTACTGGATGTTAGCGACCACATGCGCGTTAATATGTAAAACTCATATTATGAAAATTTGAATTTAATGTGCTGAGTTTTTACAAGATTTAGGGAGGTAAAAAGTTGTAGTTAATTGTGAATTTTATATGTATGTACCCATAAGTGTATATCAATCAAGAAATCGTGTAAGTAATTTCAAAAAGAACTGTTAAATAATATTGATATTGTGATATTGTTAATCAAATTATTCATTGGACCGTTTCAAATTAAATAGTCACGGCTTTTTCCCGTAGGGGTAGGCAGAGACCAACTCCCTCCACAACCTTCGGTTCTTACACGCATCTTTTGCTTCCTCTACTTTCATCAATGCTCTCATTCATGCTCGTCGGTTGTTAGTACTCTTGACCTGGCCTTTATTCAAAACAATGTTGATCTGATCGAGATATGTTCGCCGAAGTCGACCTATACCGTCTTGTCCATCCACACTCGCCTTATAAATTTGTTTCGTCAATCTTCCTTCATCCATCCTTTCTATTTGTACATACCATCTAAGCATTCCTTTATCTATCTTTGTAACCATATCTTCTCTTACACCACATCATTCTCTTATCTCACTATTTTTTACTTTATTCAACCGAGTCACTCCGGTTATACTTCTCAGACTACTCATCTCCACACATCTCCTATTTTCATGCTTCTTCTGCCAAACCCAATATTCACTACCATACATAAGTGTAGGAACCAACACACCTCTATGCACAGCCCGACGTGCCTTTGACACTTTCTGTGTGTTCATAAAGCTATGCAGTGCCCCATTCATTTGTTTTCCTGCCAACACCCTTCGCTCAATGTCACTGTCATACTTTCAATCTCTAGTAAACTTTGAACCCAGGTATACAAACTCATTTACTTGCCACTCTTTCTCCCTTAATCAGAACTTCACAGTTTGTCATGATTTCTTCTCTTTTAAAAACCATTACTTTTGTTTTGCTTACATTTATTTTTATTAAATATTCATATAAAATAATTAGTAATTTAAAAAATGCTTTTTGTAATTATTACAAAGAAACATTTATAATTTAATGAAAACAATTAATTTAAGGTAGTTGTCGTTGTATAGGCATAGCGTCAGAAAATTTTAAATTTTTGTATACTTATTAAGGACATGATAATACAATTACCCCCCTTAAAATTTGAAGTCAATTGACCTTTTATAACCCGAGAGAAACTCGATTCAAAATTTGATAATTAACATGGGAGAGTATACGCTCTATGTAGTTCTGTACCAGTTAATTCTAGAAAAAAACTGTCGAAACTTTCAAAAAACCAAGTCTTTTAATGTTTTTGTTCCAAGTTTAAAAAAAAAATAAAAATTATTGACCAGCTAGTTAATAAATAACCATGTAAATTTCAACAATTTATAAAAAAGTATACATACTAGCGAGTTTGACGGAGACAACATGAAATATAGATATTTTACTTACGCGGTAAATTCCAATGAACTGATGGAGAAATCTATTTAAAATTATATTTAGTAGAACATATTTATTATAAGTAAAAAATTTCAAATTTTGCATAATCCAAAAAATAATATTAGAACAATCTTTTTTATTAAATATAAAGTGAACACAGCACAGAATTATCTGAAATGTAAGCTTATAACTTATGAATATTAATAGTAAACAATATTAATTTCCTTCAATCACATTTATTTTCGTATTTTAAGAAGTGTAGGTATGCGCGTCGATATGCTTAATTCTAGTGACTTCTTATAAACAAAAAAGAATAAATATATAATAGAATTTTACGTAAAACTAAATATGCAGCCATTACAGATAAAATTGCATTTTTGGTAACACAACATAATAAAAAGGAAATTTCCACTGTGAATTCACATATCGATCTATACTGTACATCGATTCTAGTGAGGCATAAGCGACGTCACCGAGTTAGAACTTTAAAAGTATGTGGAAGTATTAGTGTATGTGTTGGACTCATATGCCGAATTCGTCAATTCGCCGAAATAAATACTCAATTCGCGATATGATCAAAGCTAAACGAGCCGTTGCCGAAAACATGTTCTATATCGGAATCTGTTAAAACCGATTTACACATTTCGCGAACTGAGTAATCCGAAGTTGCTCAAATGGCAAATATGAATATGTTTTGGCAGATAATCATTTTTAGTTTAATATTTTACCGATTGTGCAATTAAGAAATGATCAGACCTCGAACACAATTAAAAATTGCTATTGATCCAGGAAAACAACATTTATTTCTTAGATATAACTTATTACCTAAATGGAAACTACCTAATATTATTTATTTATTACACCAAGAAGAACTTGTAATTACATTTTGAAAACCCTTGCTTGGACATACTTTTCTTAGCTGCAATTTGTCTCATTGAATATGACGATGGTGGAATATCTTCCGCAATCATAAATTTACTTTGAGATAACTGTAAGAGAGATTTTTGTTTAAGTATTTCAGATCATTATGCAAAAACAAAAATATTACTAACCTGGAACTCGTTTCTTGTATACATTTTCTCCAAAACGCCATTAGGTGTACCTAGTATATAAATACTATTTTCTTTAGAAATGATTATAGCCATAATATTTCTCGGTGCTGCGAGCCCTCTGTCTTTGTCAGGAATTTTTAAAATCACAAAGGAATGTTTTTTGCACTGTAGCTTTACATCGTATCCGCCTTCCTTTTTAATCCATGTGCGCTGCCAGTTCTACTGGTCTCGATTAATTGTGCAATTGTGCATTTTTAAATAGCGCAATCGGCAAAATATTTAACCAAAATAATTACCTGCCAAAACATATTCAAATTTGCCATTTAAGCAACTCCGGATAGCTCATTTCGCGAAATGTGTAAGTCGGTTTAAACAGATTCCGAAATAGTAGATTTTTCGGCAACCGTTCATCTGGCTTTGATCATGTCGCGAATTGAGTATTTATTTCGGCGAATTGACAAATTCGGCATATGAGTCTAACATAAGCATACATATGAAAACTGTATGGGTAACGTTCTCACGGGTACAGCCTTGCATACAAATTATGAATCACTTCGCTACAAGTTTGTATACTTTTACCGCACATATAATCTAAAAAATTTCTGACTATATTGTACCACAACAACCTTGTTAATTAGTTAGCGGCGTTATAAAATGAAGTTAATGGGGCTTGAAGTAAAAATGTTAGTATGTATTGTTATTAAACCCTAGTGAAATTTTCTGTAGCATGCGAATAATATATATATATATATATATATATATATATATATATATATATATATATATATATATATATATACATATATGTATGTATAATATATATGAATGCAGTAGTGACAGGTATTAATAGGTTGTTTTTGCGGCAGTTACAATCTTTTGCAAAATTTCAGAGCAAGCGCAGTTTAAAATGAGCGTTTCTGAAGAAACTAAACACTGGGCGAAAATTTGATGTTGACAAACGTTTTTGATAAACTGCAGAAAAAACCTAATAATACAAGAAAACGGCATTATCATTTTGTGTAAACTTATGTTACAATTTTAAAATTACTTGTTATATTTTGTGGCAGATTCATAAAATCTTTTTGATCAGTGGTTTTTCGCGACCGAGAACACTTAGGTCAAAAGCTAGTTATTTTATGGTGCTAAATAATATCACTTTTTTCAAATGCTATTTTCAACGTGCAGGGTTGTCTCATACGGGATTTTAGTTTTTATATCAATTAAATTCTGTAAGAAAAACATATATTACAGAAATAAAACCACTGGATGTACGGATTTTATTTCTTGGACAAAATGTATTTTAGGTGTTGACCATCTATCTCGTAGTATATAATCTGGATCGCAAACTGAGAAAGACTCTACATACCCACTTTCTTCTTCAGGTGTCGTCTTCGTTGCGAAGGTTGGCAATCATCAATGCTATGCGTATTTTTGAAACAGCAACAACTGATTTGTTGTGCATCCGAACCAGTCACGCAGATTCTTCAACTACGAGTGGCTTCTTCTTCCTTGAATCTTTCTCTGTATTATCAGTTGTAACAAGCTGTATTTTGACCCCCTCATAAAATGTCCCAGATACTGCAGCACATAGCATCTCGACAATCTGATTTTCAAGGCCAAACTGATATCTCTTGTGCAGAATATTTTTTCATTTTCATGAACGCTGATCTTGCCCTTTCTATTCTAATTCTTATTTCCTGGGAGCAGTTGTTCATTGTCAGTCCATATTCTTCGCTTTCTATTTATAACCTTCTTTATTCTTTTGCGCATGTTTACCTTACATTGAGTATAACGGTCAGTACATTTACAATTTCATCTATGCGATTTGAACTAACGAATAAGTTGGGTCGGTTTCCCAAACTTGACTCGTGACAACGCGCGTCACAATCTACAATGTGAGTTCTGCAAGAGTGAAGAAGATGTTACAAAGTGTTTCCAGCTTTGTCGGTTATATTGTTCTTTGGTGATCTAGTTGTATGAGTATTATACATTTCATAAAGCTGGTTCAGCAAAGCACAATGTATTCGACTGTGCATCGTGGGTTATCAATTTCCTTCTAGGATTATTATTGATGAAATATTGGGAATTGAGGGAATCTGGCTTGAAGGAACTCCTGGTGTGATATGTAGTTTCGTATCATATCACAGCCAGTAGTTACCTACGAAATGGATTCCCTTTTACAACGATGTTTTCAAGGCTCCTTTGACAATGGTAATGTAATATAAAGTAACTAATAAATTATTAGTTTTATCATTGGTATCCTAATTTTAATTTAATAAGTTTTTTTTCACACTCAGCATGTACATTGTGCACTGTTATTTTTTTTTTTCATTTAAACTACACATAGACAGCCAGGCTGCTATCAAATCGCTGAATGAGCTAGCAGCTAAGTTTAGAGTTCACATTGTCTGGGTACCCAGATACAGGGACATACCAGGCAACTGTAAGGCGGACGAGCTAGCAAGAGAGGGCACCGTCCTCGCAGCTCTATCTGTCTCATCTCGGCAAGGAGTACCGATTGCAAACTGCCGGCTCCTCCTGCACAGCAAAGAAGTTCAAAAAGCCAACTTGAGATGGCAAAATGAACGCACATGCACATCATCGAAACAGATTTGGCCTAAACTAGATCACGTTGAACTAATGATATTTTAACTCTATCCAGGGAGTCCATTGGAAATGCGATCGCGGCCATAACGGGACACTGGGAAGGTGGATCCAATGCACAGCGCATGGGAATCGCAGAGTTACGACACGACTTCTGTAGAAGCTGTCACGATGAGGAAGAGGAGAAAACAATCTTCTCTGCCACTGCCTTGCCCTAAGCAGAAAACGGCTTTCTATACTAGGGCAACCGTTCAAACTGGTTCTCACGGTAGAGTGGAATGGCGCCGCTGTCCATTACGGTATCGCAACGTGCTAAAAAGCCTAAGTTGGTTCACTCCAAACCGCCGTTTTAACCTAACCTAACTACACATGGAAATTATTTAATGGTATTCTTTTCTGAGCTGGACATTTTGAAATTAAGGTTTTGCTATTGTTAAATTTGTTTAAACCACAGCCTATTTTCTTTTAAAAAAACATTTATAAGAAATTTTCAAAATATGCCAAAATAGCCAAATAATTTTATCCCAAAATGAAATAAATTAATGAATGGTGCGTCGTACGCGATTATTAACGGCTTTACATCGTCTTTGCATTGGTAAAATCAAGTTATCTATTTCTTATTGAGGTGTAACTATTGTACTCAATACAAAGCCTCAAATAATTGTTGGCGGCTCTGAAAATTCTTGCCACTTCTCAAAACTCTTGGTTTAAGCAATGTTCTGTTGGATTTAAATCCAGTAATTGATCAGATTTAATACTTTAATACTATTATCTTAAGAAAGCTAGCCGCATCATGACATGAATTATCATGCTTCAGTATGGAATATACAGGCATATACAGGATGCGAAAAAAATTTGTGGAATGTAGGTTTTACAATGCATTTAAATTTTAAATGATATGTACTGTATCCAGTTGGTCAGTACAAAATATAACTGATAGTTGCAGCGGATAATCAAGTATTCAACTTAGACCACTGTAGGATGTTCTCTTTCCTATAGACTGTTGTCTTACGTTTCAATCTCCTCAATCGCATTAGTCGAAATCACACTTGTGAAGGTACCATAACGATTGGAAATAAAATAATTTCTTGTAACACATAGGAGTATGATTTTTAAAGAATACATTTTGAAATTTTAACATCTGCTAATATTGAGAATTATAAGCGCAGGTTATGGTTAATTTAAATAAAACACGTATGGTTGTTTCTTTATACTGTATTTTGTATTGTCGATCAGAACAGTATAAAGATATACAAGAGACTAAAACTACTTATTTTGAAATACCCTTTTCAATAAAATGTGTTCATCTTAACGTCCTCTGTAAAAAAGGTCCCGAAAAAAAGTGCTAACGTTGTTAATTAAGCGGTTAATGGCAAATTAAAATGAAAATTCTGTATTTCGTTTTTGTAACCAAAATCGGGTGTTTATCAACATATAGGTTTGAAACTCGTACATTATCTACAGGAGCCAAACCCCAAGAGAATCGTGCAAGATTTATCGATTTGCGAGATATAGTTAACAACAATCTGTGATCATCGGAAAATCTTTGCCCTTCAATAGAATTTCCCAACGAAGGCCCACAGGGTGGAAAAAAATCAAGCAACTTCGTATCATCATGCACAAGCGATTTGAAAAAAAATTTGTTCCAAGTAGATACTGTTTTTCCGCAATTTTAGATTTTTGCTTATAAACAATTAACAATCCGACCAAAGTTGCAAAGATATCTGGAAAATTCTTGGACCATCTAAAGCGTTTTTGGAAAATTTTGATTACCGCCCGAGATGTGAATGTGTTTATCTCTTTTCAGGATTTTATTTGAAGAAGAAGAAGAAATATTTTTAAGTAGGTTTCCCTAATATACAAAAAAAACTCTAATATATGTATACATAAATAACAATATAATCATCCTATATTGATCTGTTAAATAGGTTATTAATCTGTAGTAATAAGAATAACATTATTACAATTAAATATAAAAAATTATTACAATGAAATATAAAAACAGTTATAATTCATACAGTGTAAAAAAGAAAAGTATATAACAATTTAATTATTAATCCTTTAAGATTTAACAGTAAACTGGATAATAAGAGTAACATTGCAGATAAAAAATAGTTCTCAATTTAGTTCCCTTGTATGTATCAACAATTTGTGTCTGAAGTTTTCACAAGATCCACTAGATTTAACATTATGTGGTAAGTTATTGTACTCTACCATACCTTTATAAAACAATGAATTTCTCGTATTTGATAATTTTACTCTCGTCACATTAATGTTGTTCAAATTACGGGTGAAATGATTGTGAATCTCGTATTTGAAATCAACATAATCACGAAAGTAAGAAGGTGCTTCATTATGTATTATTTTATAAATAAATATCATTGTTAGGAAGTAAAGACGTTTAGAGACTGGTAGCCAATGTAATGTATTCAACATTATTAAAATGGGGGTATAGCGATTGCAGCTCAAAATAATCCTCATGCTTCTATTCTGTAGTTGTTGAAGCTGTGTCATTTTATTTAGATTGAATTGATATAGTAAAGTTGCACAGTAGTCAAAATGAGGTAGCAAAATTGACCGGTACACAGTGATTCTTGTATCCATAGATAAATGCTTCGCAATTCTTGAAAAAAAGTATAGTTTTTTCGAAATTTTTTTAGTAATATATATAAAGTGTGCATTGAAAGTAAGTAAATTATCCAGTTGGAAGCCCAGATACTTGACAGTTGTTACGATTTCAATTTGCTCGTTATCAATCCTTATATCACTGTCATTAACATTTATCTGCTTATATTTGTATTTAGTTGTCACGATCATCGCCTTGGTTTTTGCGACATTGAGTTTCAGCTATTAGAACATTATTCATCTTTTGTATAGCAGTGTTAAGACATGAATCACTACAAGCTAATAGTGTGTCATCAGCAAATAAATGTATGAACTCACAATTTACAAAAAGGTCAATATCATTCAGATATAGTATGAAGAGGAGTGGTCCTAGAACACTTCCCTGCGGTACCCCAAGGTTGTTGCCAATTTCTCTTGAAGTTGCATCCCTTAACTCTCTGCTTTCTACCATGTAAGTAACTTTCAAACCATTTTAGTACTTTACCCCTAATTCCGTATTGAAACAATTTGTTCAACAGTATATTTCGGTCAATGGTCTCAAAAGCTCTTTTGAGATCCAAGAAAACTGCTACAACATATTAACCATCATCTATGTCCCTTTTAAACTTAGTTATAGAGAGCTGCAATGCTGTCTCACAAGAATGCTGTTTACGAAAACCGGATTGATTACTAATCAAAATATTGATCGATATATCTGTTCGGTGATCTACCTCTCCAGCGCCTTCTGTCAACTTTCCCCTGGATGACTTATAACCCATCTCTCTGAATGACATGGCCAAAGTATTTGAGGGTATTTCTTTGGATGTCTGGTAACAACCGTTCATTTTCCGCAATTGAAGGATTGAAGCGTTTGTTCTGCGGGCCGTCCATGGAATTCTAAGCAATCGTCTATAGCATGTCATTTCGAAAGCTTCGATCCGGCGTCTACATGCCACATTGATAGTCCATGACTCGGAGCCGTAGGTAGCGATTGAGAATACAAGGGATTTCATGAGGCGTTGTTTTGTAGCTTTACTAATGTTGTGATCTTTCCATACTTTTATTAGTTTGGCTAACGCTGTCCTTGCCATCCCGATCCTCCTTTTTATTTCCTTTTCACTGCCCCCTTTGTTCGTTAATGTGTTTACGTTTGTTTAATTTTCTATTGTTGTAATAAAGATTTTTGCAAAATTCGATCCTTCCCACACGTCGATCGAAATTGTGATTGCTCGTAAAGGAAATAATTTTATTGAATACCATGGTTGGAAGCGTAGGGATTGCTGAGGAACTCGAATTTTTTAATTTTCAATAATTTTTTATTGCTAGAATATACCCCGGCAATGGCCGAAAACTCGGGACTATATTCTTGTAGGTCCAAACAACCTATAAAAAAATTGGCCAGAGGGTGCGCCTCTTGAATAGAACTTCGTAAAATGTGGCCTAAGGTGACTAGACTAATTCGGGATTTGGTCTCGGTTCCGATATATTTGTTTCGGAGGATTATATCGTTTAGGTAAGCTGCTGCTTTTGCCGATAGCTTTCTTACCTCCGCCTCGATGTCACCGTATCCTGATATTTCTATGCCTAGGTATTTAAATTTCATCTGTTGGTATAATTTTGTCATCCACAACCAATTTGCATCTGCTAGGTGTTTTTGAGGTGGTCATGTATTTCGTTTTTGCCAGATATCTTCATATTTGGACTTTTTGCCGTTGTGCTGAATTTAAAAAGTAATCTCTGTAGGACATCTTATTCATCCCCAGTTAATCAAAAGTAGACGACGTGGGCAGAAAGAACAGTTATTTCGAAAAAAATGAAGTTCGAGTTAAGTGAATATTTAAAATTTCTTATCCGTTTTATTTATTTTAGAATTTGGTATTTTTATACACAAGCAGAATTTTGAACCAATACAATTTTTCAAAATGTCCTTTTAATCATTACAATAACAAAAATAATTTTTTGGTCAATTTTTTAATTTATAATAAATTCAAATATTCTACAATCATGCTGTATTGATTTCTTGTAAACTATATTATTTATCAAATTTTATGATAGCTTGACTGTGTAAAAATCGCTACATTTTATAGGATTTTCGAACTCTTCTTGTACTTTACCGGGAAATTAAGAATATCGTTGAAACTTCGAATGGATCATTGGCTGTAAATTAAATAAACATTTGTTTAGTAAATAATTAAAACTTACTACTACGCAGGTCATTTTACAGAAAAAAGGCGCAGGATATTTGAATAATTAATGTGTGATTTTTGATACTTAATACAACTGTTATTGTATTTACGATTGTGAACAATGTAGAAAAGTGAGATATCTTAATAAAACGTTATAAAAACCTATCCCAATTTGATTTGTAACCCACAAAATAATACTTTAAACTTTTGTGGCAGATTTGTCTGCAAAGATTCAGTTTTTCTGGTACTTTTTAAATACATCAAAAAGATCGATACATAGTTTTTTTTTCACATCAGTTGCATTAAACATTTTTTAACCTTGCCAATCAATTTTTAATAAATATTGATTTGGGATTCCAAGAAGTCAAAAATTTAATTGAAGAGTTATACGGGCATTTCATGTGAAGCAGACAGCGCAAAAAATGCGAGGTTCTGCTGTTCGTTCATATTAGACCTAAATGTAATGGTATAAAGAGGGATAGACAGTAAAATCTGTAACTGGATCAAAAACATGATTGAAAACAGATATATAATATTCATCACTGCATGGAGAGTCGGTTAGGTTCAGGGCGGCGAAGGGGTGTCCACAAGGCGGGGTACTTTCCTCCTAATGTTGTCACTTTTAGTCGACTCTCTGCTGAGCGAGCTTTCCATGCAGGGAGTAGATTTTCAATGCTATGTGGATGATCTGGTTTTAATAGTTAAAGGGAAATTTAAAACGACGATCTCAAACGTCCTCCAAGAAGCCCTTAACACAGTATACAGATGGTGCGAGGGGGAACAGATGTCTGTCAACCCCCGGAAAACTAATTATTCCTTTTACAAAAAGGAAAAAGCTAGATAAGCTTCGGCAGCCTGTCCTATACGGAGAGAGCATTCCATTTGCGACGGAAGTGAAATACCTGGGTGTAGTTCTGGATAAAAGACTCACCTGGAACGCCCACTTGGAAAAAACAATAAACAAAGCCAGGTTTTCTCTCTGGAATCTCAGAAGAGTATGTGGCAAATCTTGGGGAATGAACCCCAAACAGATTTACTGGATTTATCAAACAATGATAATATCTATGGTCACGTATGGTTCAGTAGTCTGGTGGACCAAAGGGTTACAACAGACAGCTAGAGCAAAGTTTGCTGGCCTTTAGCGGCTGGCATGCCTGGCCATAACTGGAGCTATGTCCACGGCAGCGATGGAACACCTCCTACATCTCCCTCCCTTAGATATTCTCTTAGAGAGGGAGGCCAGGATAGTTTCCTACAGATTGCTGTATTTGGAAAAGCAAATTAATGGAGAGCAACTCGGGGATCCACTCCGGGATACTGAGTGAAACAAAAAACCACCAAATTCTCGGGATGGTTCCTGACTTGCTAGCCACAAAAATACACGTAGAAAAGTCGTTAGTCCTCTTTCCGAAGAGAGACGAATGGGCAAGGGGACAAATCCTCTTCCCAGAGACTGAATACGTAATGTACACAGATGGCTCGAAAACCTCAGATGGAGTTGGGGCCGGTGTTTTCAGCAGGAAACCAAAGATAGAAATATCTGCCAGTCTTGGCAGGTATGCTACAATGTTTCAGGCTGAAGTCTTCGCTATCGAATTGTGTGCAAGAGAGCTGACGAACAGACCTCTAGCAAACAAAAACATAAGTATAATATCAGACAGCCAGGCTACTTTAAAAGCACTGAGCTCCAACAAGATAAATTCTAAACTTGTATGGAATTGCATCGAATCCTTTTAGTACATTGGTGCGAACAACAGGGTGACCCTACTGTGGGTACCTGGGCACCAGGGGGTGGATGAAAAAGCCGACACCCTTGCAAAACAGGGGGCCGAATCTGCGTTCACTGGACCAGAACCGGTTTTTGGAGTCACCACAAGTGCCGCCAAAAGAATTATTTCGGACTGGGCGGAGAGGAAAATACTCACGTACTGGTCCGACATACGAGGGCTAACCCACTCGAAGGCGTTTTTACCGTTACAACCCTCAAAAAACACAACTTAGCAGATCCTAGAATGGAACAGAAATGACCTGCGTATTATAACAGGACTGCTTACGGGACACTGTCGTCTAAGATAACACCTCAGAAAGATAGATTTGAACCAATAAACGGACTGTCGGTTCTGCTGCGTGGAAGACGAAACTGCTGAACATATACCATGTTCATGCCCCGGCCTGGGAAGAATAAGGTTCAACATATTTGGATACACCAACCTAGAACCTACCGATTTTAAAAAAATCTCACCCTATACAACCATGAACTTCGTGAGAAGGGCTGGATTGTGCGGTGAACTGTAGCCTCTAGGGGTGAGCCACAATAGACCTACTAAGGGTCGCGGTGGAGGGACCACGCCCCACTCACATGATACTTAACCTAACCAAATGGTATAAACGTGAATACACAATTTTTTTTGTATTAGTCTTAGTTACTAAGCTATGGGATTCTAAAAAAAACTTAGTCAAAGGAATTTTTGGAAGCTGTTTTGGGAATTAAACAGTAGTAGGATGAAACGTCAAAAACACGACGGTTGCCGAATAACCCTCCACGAAGGTTGCCGAATAACCCTCCACGAAGGTTAACGTAAAATTTTTAAGCAGGAATATGTATTCATGTAGAAAGGAAGTGTGGTTTAGTTTAGTTTTTTTTTACTGAAAATAGTCGCAAAAAGGGTAGACCTATTGTGTGGCCCGCACAAGACTATAAGGAGAGGGATTATAGAAAGGAGATGATTGTGGACCCGCTTTGAAAAGTTGCAGGTCATAGTTCTCTGGAAAAACTGATTTTGGAAGCTTGTTTCATTCTGTAGCAGCCCTGATGGATTCTTGATGGAGATTGGTCCTTGTAGTGTCAATCTTGAGAGTAAATGGGTGAGACTGATCAGCGTGCTAAGTTCTTTGGCCGAATGTGGCCAGTGGTGGTATAATAGTTTTTATTTCTCTGGAGCATCTGCCATGGAAATATCTGTAGAGTAATGTCTGGTTTGCAACTCTTCTTCTATGTTCTAGTGGGTGAAGGGTATCTATGAAAGTTGAGCAGTTTATCAACTGAATAGCCCTTTTATGATTGGAATCTAGAAGACGAAGAGAATGCCTTGGTGCTGAACCCCAAATGTGCGAGCAATACTCCAGTAGAGGTCGGATTTGAGCCTTGTACGTCGTCAACAGTTGATCAGGAGTAAAAAACTTTCTAGCTTTCCACAGAAAACCTAGCCTCTAGCTTGCTGACTTTGCGATGTTAGCAACATGGTCATGCCAAGACATATTATTGGACACCGTGACTCCCAAAATCGAGATGGAGGGACTTGGTTCAAGGGTATTTCCGGACATTGTGATGGGATGATTTGAGGAATTCACTTTCTTGGAAAACGTGGCACTTTGTGTTTTTTGGGCGTTGAACTGAACAAGATTGTCGGTTCCCCACTCGACGATTGCTTCAAGATCTCTATTGATGGAATCAACCTGTTCCAGCCTAAGTCTATTTGTATCATTCACCGAAAGTGATCGATAGGATGTGAAAGTTGAGACAAGTGTGCTATCGTCTGCGAAACTGTAAATGGGGTTCGTGGTGGTTTTCAAGAGGTCGTTGATGTGTAAAAGAAATAAGGTGGGGGACAGGATGGAACCCTGGGGGACCCCGGCATTAGTTTTAAACGCATCAGAAGAAATACCGTCAACTGCCACATGTAAGGAGCGATCTTGCATGAAGCTCGAGAGCCATTGGCGCAGTTTGGTTGGCAGAATGTAAGCAGATAATTTACTTAACAATGCCTGGTGCCAAACGCGGTCAAAGGCTTTAGATATATCCAAGGCTATTGCACGAGATTCACCAAACTTTTCAATAGTGTTTGTCCAGAGCTGAGTGACATAAGCCAGCAAATCTCCAGTAAATGTGCTCAGTGCTTAGACAACTTTATAGTGAATACAAAAAATATCCTCAAAAAACCCAGCCTCTAGCTTGCTGACTTTGCGATGTTAGCAACATGGTCATGCCAAGACATATAATTAGACACCATCATCATCATCAGTCTTGTCGCGTCCACTGCTGAACATAGGCCTCCCGTAACCTGTGCCACTCCTGCCTGCATCCAGTTATGCTTGATGCGTTTTATATCATCAGTCCATATCGTTGGTGGTCGACCTTTAGTTCGGTAAGCCTTATGTCTCGGCCTCCATTCAAGGATTTTCTTGGTCCATCTGTTGTCAGTTATTCTTACAATGTGTCCTGTCCAATTCCATTTTAACGTTATTCTTCTGATAACATCCGCTTCACCTGTTCTTCTTATTTCGTTGTTCTGGGTTCTATGTTTTAGGGAAATGTCCAAAATGGCTCTCTCCATAGCTCGTTGTGTCACTTGTAATTTATTGATGGATTTTCTTAGAGTAAGTGTTTCCGCTCCGTATGTCATAACAGGCAGGACACACTGAATACTCTTCTCTTTAAACATACCGGGATGTCGGACCGGAATACCTCCTTTAGGTTCGCAAAAGCTGACCAGGTGAGTCCTATTCTTCTTTTAAACTCGACAGTCTGGTTGTCTCGACCCACACGAATTTCATGATCAAGGTATTTGTAGGAAGATACTTGTTGCACTTCGTGCTAACTCAAAGAAATATTACCACTCAATATCACCAGATTTGTCATATATTGTGTTTTTGTAGAATTAATCTTTAGGCCGGCTTTTTTTGACGCTTTTTCTAGATCGTATAGCATCTGTGTGGCTTTGTCAATCCTATCCGAAATCAGGACAATTTCATCGGCAAACCTAAGGTGGTCTTCTCCATTTATACGAGGGCGGTTTGATAAGTCAGTGACTTTTTGAATAAAACAAATTTTTTTCCGCAAATAAACATTTTATTTTTCTACATAATCACCTTTTAGCTCGATACATTTGGTCCAGCGTTTTTCTAATTTTTTTATTTCCTCCAAATAATAGGTTTTTTCAAAGCTCTCAAAATACGCGTTTGTTTCGGTAATGACTTCTTCATTCGACTCGAATCTCTTACCGCCCATACATTTCTTAAGGTTTGGAAACAGAAAATAGTCGCAGGGGGCTAAATCTGGAGAATATGCTGGATGGGGTAGCAGTTCGTTTCCCAATTCGTGGATTTTGGCCATCGTGACTAGACAAGTGTGCACACGTGCATTGTCTTGATGGAACAGCACTTTTTTCTTCTTAGCCAAATGCGGCCGTTTTTGCTTCAAATCAACGTCGAATCTGTTCAAAAGCTTTGAATAATATTCGCCGGTGATCGTTTTACCTTTCTTGAGGTAATCGATGTGAATGACCGCGTACAACCCAATCCAGACTCTGTTTCGCCTTCTTTGGTCCACGTTCACCCTGAGCAACCAACTGTTTCGATTGTTCCTTGGTCTCTAGCGTGTTGTGATGGATCCATGTTTCATCCACAGTAACAAAACGGCGCAAAAATTCGTCCGGATTACGGCTGAACATCGCTAAACACTCTTTTGAAGTGGTCACACGATTGCGCTTATGGTCGAGTGTGAGCAATCGCGGCACCCATCTCGCAGAGAGTTTTTTCATGTCCAAATATTCGTGTAAAATATGATGTACCCGTTCAGTTGAGATACACCTACAGCATGAGCCCAACTCACGCAGTTTCATTCTCCGATCTCCATTCTCACTAGTGCTGGTACGACCACAACGGAACTCTGTAAACCACTTCTTAACCATTGAAATTGATGGTGCCAAGTCCCTGTAGTATTTATCAAGTCTTTCCTTAGTTTCAGTGATGGATTTTTTACGTAAACAGTAATGCTTAATCAGCACACGAAATTCACTTTTTCCATTTTCGTAAAAATTCACGAGGTTGTCTGCTTTGAACGGCTATCAAACACCAACTGCACGACGTAGCTTGCTCAAAATTAGAAAGTTGCCCACTGATAGATTATAGTTGACGGCAGCACTGTTGCATTTGGAATAACTGCGCGAGAAATTCAAAAAGTCACTGACTTATCAAACTGCCCTCGTATTAACTCCCAAGTTATTCCAATTTATCTCCGTCAACCTGGCGAACTCCTTGTTCGATTTTGAACTTTCCTGTATCTTCATGGAGCCTAACACATGATGTTGCGGTTTCATAGATATTTTTAATTATAGCGGTGTATCGGTATGGTAGATTCGGCAATCAGATAGAGCTTGGAGCACTTTGTGTTAGTCAATAGTATCCTGCCTTCTCGTAGTCTACAAAAATAAGGATGAGCGGTTTATTGTACTCTACGCATTTCTCAATTAAGGTTTTCATTACTTGTAAGTGGTCGTTCGTTCCGGAAACCAGCTTGTTCTCGTGGTTGGTAGTTGTCGAGCTTGTTTGTAAGTCTTTTTGTTATCATTTTCGCGAATAGCTTATAAATGTGAGAGAGTAGGATGATGGGCCGATACTTTTTTAGATCTGTGATGTCGTCCTCCGATCCAACATTCTGAACCCTCGGTATATGCAGGTTCCTCCTCTTTTCTATAATTCTTTAGTAATTTTAAGAACATCCGCTTGACCTGTCTTAATACTGCCGCTTTTATCAGCGAGCCTACAAATGTCTTTCCTGCCTTCCATAAGGTTCCTTCGCAGCGCTCTTAAATTCTTATTCCCTTCGATTACTTGAGCTATAATTAGATACCGTGACTCCCAAAATCGAGATGGAGGGACTTGATTCAACAGTATTTCCGGACATTGTGATAGAATGATTTGAGGAACTCACTTTCTTGGAAAACGTAGCGCTTTGTGTTTTATAAGACTTAAACTGAACAAGATTGTTGATTCCCCACTCGACGATTGCTTTAAGACCTCTATTGTGTTAGTTGGTGGGTGTACGGGTGTTTTTGTAACTGTTATTTTTTTATATTTAAAATATGGAAAAAACCTAAAAATAAAAGAACTAATCTGCGGAAACGAGGGGTAATTGCTAATGTAAAATGTAAATGTAAAATAAAACTATTAATGAAATTTTTATTTAATTTGTTTTCCACAAAATTCCCACAAGGTATCCTGTCCGATCCCGTGCTTAACATGGGACAGGACAAGATACCGGCTATCCGTGTCTGGGAGAGACCATTTTAGGTAACTTCCTGAGACGAGGAGAATGGACCGGAACCCAAAGATCGGTGCTACTCAATGGGGACTTATGGTTCACAGATAACTCCAAGACGAGCGCCGGGACGGGGCTGGAATATATAGTCGTCGAAATGGGATCGAGGAGTCGATCTCTCTGGGCGAATACGCTACAGTTTTTGAAGCGGAAACGGTAGCAATCATGCAATGTGCACATACGACACTCTCCATAGGGGGACCGGCAAGTGCTCGGACATCTAAGCGGCAATTAAAGTGCTAGCGGCTCCGACTATTAATTTACGAATTTACTCTGGGTTGTAGACAAACCCTAGAGGCATTGTCGAAAAGCAACAAGGTCACTCTTGTCTGGGTTCCTGGTCACTCGGGAATCAAAGGCAATAAGAGGGCTGATAAGTTAGCAAAAACGGGATCAGAGACTAAGTTCGTGGGCCAGAGTCAGCACTAGGGATTCTCTTCTGTCTAGACACAGGGGCAATTGGGGTCTGGCTAAGGAACCAGAACTTAATGTACTGGAAAACAGAAACCTAAGACAAGGGCACTCGCAAGGTAATCTTCCCGAGAGGGCCTAGTCAGAAGCATTACGTCGCTGAGTAGGAAGGATGCCAAACTAGCAGTACACATACTGACCGGTCATGGTACCCTTAAATATCACATGCACAACCTGGGGCTTACCGATAGCCCTAATTGTGGATTGTGTGGAGAGGAGGAAACTAGCATTCATATCCTTGACCAATGCCTGGCGTACGCTGCACTAAGACTGAATGTGCTGTTCTTAGCTTTACTTGGGCCTGAG
Source organism: Agelastica alni (assembly GCA_950111635.1). Lineage (NCBI taxonomy): Eukaryota > Metazoa > Arthropoda > Insecta > Coleoptera > Chrysomelidae > Agelastica > Agelastica alni. The sequence goes on along the minus strand of OX467718.1, from coordinate 25,529,407 downwards.
CAATTAAGGCAATTTTCGATTAACGATCTGCCCCTTTTTTGGAGGAAGATGGGTGTAGCGGATCGCTAATGGCTGTCTTGGAGAGACAATGTACATTGTCTAAATGCCGTTGGCTGGTTTCGAAAGGAACCGCCCCCCAGCTAATTATTATCGTTTTGATTCATCAAGTACAAGCAGAATTCAGTTCAGCGATCACAGTCATCTTCAGCAAACTCATGGATGAGACGTACTTTATAAGGATGGTATTTTGTCTTTTTAAAAATATTGATAGTGAAGACTTCCAATAGCAAAATCTCTCGATAATCCCCGTACTAAACAGTGTGGATGGTCTACTGCCGAAAAAATGAATATTTACATTAGTGTAGGTCTACCCTGCTTTGGTACATCCCTAACCTTAAAAAAGTTATGTTCAATACTACTTGGTACGAACCGTGTAACTAGCGCCCTCTATGAGAGCCAAATATTAAAACAAATTCATGGGATGTATTAGCTTCTAAAACATATTCGTATAAAATTTAATTACTATGTTTCTAGTAGTTTCGGCAAAATCGTAATATGTGTACACATTTTTTTTTCTTCAACGCCCTTTATCTTGAATACGGATGGCGTTACGAAAATTTTTTACTAAGCAAACCCCAATTATTTTTCAGTTTTATACCTATCCTAGAGACGGGGTCACCTTTTTTTGAAATAACCTGTATTGTGATATTTTATTTTTTGAAAATGTAATAATTTTTACAGTTAAATTAAACACAGATTATGCATACATTGTAATAAAATTAATCAACTTGCACTAAGTGTTAGTATTTTTTAAAACGTCAATAATATATTTTTAATGAAAATGTATAAACCATCTCTTATGTTAAAACAATTTAAATGAATGTTTTAGAAATTTGAAATAATATGCATATTGAATCGAACAGTAAAATAGTAAAAAAACAAGAATTATTTTTTAATAAAGTAATGCTTACATCTAGTGTGTAATATGTTCACGTCTTCGGTGGGTCGATGGAATGGCAATGTTGTACTATCGTGCTTGAAATCTGGTCTTCTCATATTTATTTTGTCAACCTAGTTGGATAAAATTACATTAAGGTATTTCGGCTATTGAATGGAGTACTAACAAATCAATTATAGAGGTGACTAACCCCTTCACTTATCGAGTCTATAGACGAAGAAATTTGGCACGACACCCAGGAAATATGCGCAGACATACGGATCGAGATGCGGTTTTTTGCATTTGAATATTTAGCTCATTTACAAACTTCGTTTGTATTTTGTTTTCCAGATTTAATGAAAAATGCAATTTTGCATCAAAAAGTGCATTCTTTCAACTGCGTAATTTCAAGTGATGGGAAAAAATTCACATCTGCCACAAAAAACACCCGAACTGTACGAAATTTTGCACTCGGGGGTTTTTCAGGTCGCGGAATCTGAATATCATGTCCAAATTGGCCCCCTGTACACCTGGAGGTCAGGACGGCATTAGGAACGTCATCCGCTGAAGTTCCTGCTCAACTTGTGATAAATCAAGAGAAACTAGTGCCCCGGGGGTTTTTAGGCCGCCCGTCACGAATTTGACGTCGGCAACCCGCCCCGAAGGACCTGGTGCACCGGACGACTTGACTAGTAACTTCATCCACTGGGATTTTGATAAAACAATTTACCGAATCGTTCTTTGGAAACTCGTCGTCCGAGAGTTTTTCGATACGCTCGTCACGAATTTGACACCGTTGACCTGTCGTGGAGGACCTGGTGAACCGGACGACCTGACTAGTAACGTCATCTCCTGGAGTTTTGATGGACCAACTTACCGAATCGTTGGAAACTGATCGTCCGGGGGTTTTTCGGGTCGCTCGTCACGAATTTGACACCTTTGACCTGTCATGGAGGACCTGGTGAACCGGACGAACTGACTAGTAACGTCATCTCCTGGAGTTTTGATGGACCAACTTACCGAATCGTTGGAAACTGATCGTCCGGGGGTTTTTCGGGTCGCTCGTCACGAATTTGACACCGTTGACCTGTCGTGGAGGACCTGGTGAACCGGACGACATGACTAGTAACGTCATCGCCTGGAGTTTTGGTGGAACATCCTACCGAATCGTTGGAAACTCGTCGTACGGTGGTTTTTCGGGTCACTCGTCACGAATTTGACATCGTTGACCTGTCCCGGAGGACCCGGTGAACCGGACGACATGACTAGTAACGTCATCGCCTGGAGTTTTGATGGAACAACTTACCGAATCGTTGGAAACTCGTCGTCAGGTGGTTTTTCGGGTCACTCGTCACGAATTTGACATCGTTGACCTGTCCCGAAGGACCTGGTGAACCGAACGACATGACTAGTAACGTCATCGCCTGGAGATTTGATGGAACAACTTACCGAATCTTTGGAAACTCATCGTCCACGGGTTTTTCGAGCCGCTCGTTACTTTTTGATGCACGAATGTATTTCTCATGAAATCTGGAAAACAAAATACGAACAAAGTTTCCAAATGAGCTAACGATTCGAATGCAAAAAACCGCATCTCGATCCGTTTGTCTGCGCAAATTTCCTGGGTTTTGGTGATTTTAGTGCAAAATTTCCTCGCCTACTACGTTTGTGAACATTAATTTTATAATATCCCAATTTAAAATAATCAGTTTGTTCGTTTTACTGTAACATTATCAATTATCAAAATCGGCAAAGGGGCATAAATTTAGACAAGGAATATTATTTTATGTGTTATATTACATTTTGCTATAGAGGGCGCCATGTGAATGATTCCTGATGATGAAATCGACTGTTAACTTTTTTTAACGTAACTTTTTAGTAATTTTGACTAGAAAATATATAATTTTTACGTAATATTGGTACTTTTATTTAAACACGATAATTTCATCCGTTTTCGAGAAAAACGCAATTGAACAATTCAGTGTCATTCTCAATCCATACGCATTCTCTTTCAAATTATAAAAAAATCTTCTATTTATAAGTTAAACAGCCATGGCGAAGCCAAACATCCCTGTCTAAAACCTTTTTCGATGTTAAACTAGTCCGTGTAAGCTCCGTTTATCCTGACACAAGCAGTGGAATTCTCGTAAAGTGATTTCAGTGCTCGTATTAAACTACTGCTCACCCCATACATAGAAAATACATACATACATATAGTGCCTTTTTCCCGTAGGGGTAGGCAGAGACCACTTCCTTCCACTTCCGCTACGGTTCTTACACACATCTTTTGCTTACTCTACTTTCATCAGGGCTCTCGTGCATGCTCGTTGGTTTTTAATACTCTTGACCTGGCCTTTCTTTAAATCAATGTTGATCTGATCGAGATATGATCGCCGAGGTCGACCTCTACCGACTTCCGAACATTCACACTCGCCTTATAACTCCGGCTACGCACTCTGAAATCTTTAAAAAAATCTTGTATGTATAAGTTAAACAGCCATAGCGAAGCTAAACATCCCTGTCTCACACCCTTTTCGATATTAAACCAGTCCGTGCAAGCTCCGTTTATCCTGGCACAAGCAGAGGAATCATCATTAAGTAATTTCAGTGCTCGTATTAAACTACCGCTCACCCCATACATAGACTTTGTCGACCAAAATTTACTCCTCACCACTCTGTCATAGGCCTTTTCCAAGTCTATAAAAGCGCAATAGATCTTCTGACTTCTAGCCAAGAATTTTTCAACTATGCCTCGTAATGAAAAGACCTGATCCATACATCTCCTTCCTCTTCTAAATCCTGCTTGCACATCCCATATCATCTCAGTTTCATTCGTTACTCTTTTAATCAATATCTTTGCATACAGTTTGCCGACCATGCTGAGTAAGCTAATACCTTGGTAGTTCTTACAGTCCTGTTGCGAACCTTTTCCCTTGTAAAGCGGCACGATAACGGCCTTGCACCAGTCATCTGGTACATAGACAATGTCGACCATAATTCATTCCTTACCACTCTATTTTATCCCATTTGTAAATAAATAGTACAGCAGGATAAACTGTTATTGAACGATGCATTTAAAGTTCTTTAACCCTCTACTGCATAAATTATAAAGGAAATAAAAAAAACCAGCGAGCCTTATATATATCCATTCGTCTCTGTTAGCCCAAAAGTTCTCGTCCAGGCCTCTAGCTCTGATTTCATTATCGATTTCTTCTCTCCAGCTCTTTCTTGGACTTCCTCGTCGTCTTCTTCCAGCTGGGTTTTACGTTAACACCTGTTTAGGCTATCTGTTCTCCTCCATCCTCTGCACATGACTGTACCATACTAGTTGTTTTGTTCGAATGTCATCGACTATGGTATGTTCCACTTCCATTATTTCTCTAATTCTTTGGTTGGTGACTTTCTCTCCTTGATCTTCTCCAGTAATACATCTCTGTAGCACACAACATCCTCTCCGTTCTCTTCTTAATTTGCCAAACTTCCGAACCATATGTTATAATACTTTTTACGATAACATTGTAAATAATTCTTTTATTTTTATTTGAAATGTTTCTATCCCGCACACCCCATTCATTAGTGATATTGCTCTCCTTCCCATAGTATTTCGATCTTTAATGGCATCGTCCAGTTTTCCATCGGACGTTATTTTGAGACCTAAATATTTATATTCATGGCAGGCTTTGATGCGTTGTCCGTTGTTGAGAACTAAATCAAATTCAATGCATACAAAGCCATATTTGGTGCTGGCCAATAATTGGTTAAAAACAATGAAAAATAGTTGAAAATTGGGAAACCGATTATGGAAATTTTTCAAAGTTATGATACCATATTTGGTTTCGGATGCAGTAGAAGGTTAAATAATGTATTCTACAAATTTTGCGCTCGCCGATGGACTTTGATCAAACTGAATATTTTAATAGGTTGCATTATTGCTTTATAGGCCAGTAAAAATAGCCGTTTTTTTGGTCAATCTAGCACTACATTTTTTGATCCAATTTTTTGTCATAAGGTTTAGGGTCACTTACTGAGCTTAAAATCACAAAATGCTCCAGGTGGAGCTTCGATCGCTATTTTGAAGAAAAGTATTTTGCCGATATCTCGGAAACTATGCACTTTTGGGCAAAAGGTATTTTAAACATTATTGTAGAGAATAAAATTTCTTATCTTTTATTTCTCGTAAACTTTTTTGTAAAACTTACCGTTTACGATTTATGGCCCATTTAATGAACCGGTTTTTCTGTTTCGGCCAATAACCCTTAAAATACTAGATTAATCAATAAAATGCATTCATCCATTTTTAAAAATCAGTATATATCCCACAACTTTTGTATAAAACTTTTTTTTTAATGTCCATACTTTTTGAGTTATAGGACGTTTAATGTTGAACTACCGAGCGTAAAGTCGAAAATTTCAAGGTACGCATAGAATATAATGGCACAAATTCAACAAACAAATTAAAAAAAATATCCCGATTAATTATGTACTTAAAAATTAATAGTTCATTTCCTTACCTGCTTTATATTTTATTTTTTTAAATTGTATTGAATATTTATTTTTAGAAGAAAAAATCATAAAACAAATAAAAATTCAAAATTTTATAAATTTTTTGACCGTTTTGGAGGCGGCGAAAATCCAATTATATAAAGCCTCAATGAATACTTCGTTCTCGTACATTCGTACATGTTTCCGCCGCGCAGGAAATAAAAGATGGGAAATTTTATTCTCTGTAAAGTGCATAGTTTCCAAGATATCGGTCAAAAACTTTTCTTTAAGATTGCGATCCGAGCTCTGCCTGAATCTGTCGGCATTTTGTGATTTTATGCTCAGTAAGTGATCCTAAACCTTTAAAAAAAAAATTGGATCGGAAATTTAGTGCGAGATTAAATTCTATTTTTAATGGCCTATTAAAAACTATGTGATTTTATGTCTTCCAATTACTTCATTTATCGTCATTTGTTACATATACAAAAAATTTAAAAGAATTTCTGAAATTTTTTAATTGTAAAAGTCTTTATACGACGTGTGGCTATTGAATAACGAGACAGAGCGCGTAGAAGGCGTCCTAGAGGGGAAGGGGAGGAAACGAATGCAGCGTTGGATAGCTGGAAGTAGAGTATTTCAGTACAAAAACACGTTTTTGTCGCTGTAGTAGTATTTTTACTACAGACGTTAGAAACGAACGTGTTTTTTTCTCGTGTCGATAACAATGTGTGACGAAAAACATGAGCAACGGATCAATGTGAAATTTCTCGTTAAATTAAAAAAAAAACTCCGACTGAGTGCTATAAGTTGTTGAAAGAGGCCTATGGTGAGAATGCTCTATGTCGTCCGCGTGTTTTCGAATGGTATGAACGGTTTTCTGAAGGCCGAGAGAGCACCGACCAACGTCCAGGTCGACATCAACGGCATCGTACTGACTGAATAGGTTTCAGAGGGTGAAACTGCAAACCAAACTTACTATTTGAAAGTGTTGGTAACACTGCGAGAGTGAGTTCGTAAGAAACAGCCGGAGTTGTGGAAAAACAAGTCGTGGATCTTGCACCAGGACAACGCACCTGCCCATAACGCGCTGTCCGTGAAACGTTATTTAGCCGCTAGAGGCAATCCAGTACTCGAACACGCGCCTTACTCTCCTGATTTAGCACCCTGTGACTTTTTTCTGTTTAAGATCAAGTCTGCCTTTAAAGGAATCCGGTTCGAGTAGATGGAAGAGGTTAAGTGAAAATCGGCGGAACTCCTAAATGCTCTTACAAAAGAAGACTTCCAACATTGCTTTGACCAATGGAAAAAACGAATGGAACAGTGTGTGGCGATGGGAGGGGAATACATTGAAAGGGAGCATTCAATTGTAAAATAATTTTTAAAATAATAGTACATTGTTTACCGGGTAGGAAAAGTCCTAGACGACTGTAAAGATTGCTAAGTCTCGGCTTGCGCCTCGACTTAGCAACACAGAGTTCAGGAATGTGGCTTTTCCTACGAGGTAAACATATTATTTTTCCGCAAATCGTTTTAAAATTCGACAGATTAATTAATTTTGAAAAAATCACGAATAATTTTATTCATAAATAAATGGTGCTTTGAAATTCGTAATAAAATTGGTTGCGTTACTATGGAAACTTATTAATGTTGAATTGTCAAACTTGACGCATACAAATTTAATTGCTAGTGTTTCGAAAACAAAACAATGTAAAATGATAAGTGATGATGAATTTTTTCATTTCTGGGACTCCTCCAGAGCTGGTTGAGGCAGTGAATACTGCTTCATTAGAATTATTGCCAAAGAAATCAAGAGAAAAGTACGAATATGCATATAAACGTTTTATGGACTATCGCAAGAGTGAAAATACGAGTTCCTTCTCGGAAAATGTTGTAATGGCATACTTCCTAGACCTTTGTTTAAAGATGAAGTCTTCAACATTGTGGGCCAATTATTCAATGTTAAAGTCAACGCTTACAATTTAACACAATGTAGATATATCTACATATTCAAAACTTCGTTCTTTATTGAAACGGCAAGCTCAAGGTTATAGGGCAAAGAAATCTAAGATTTTAACGAAGGAATAAATCGAAAAATTTATCCAGGAAGCTCCAGATAAAAAAATTTAATGATTAAGGTAATTTACAAGGTTTTAATTTCTATTTATTTATTCATTTTTTAGGTGGCTTTATTATTTGGTATTTCTGGGGCCTAAAGAATGGATGAGTTAGTCCTAATGACTCTACACGAAGTAAAAGACCTAGAATCTAAGCTTTTTATTAGCATACCTGATTCGAAGACCAACAAACCAAGATCATTTGTAGTTAATCAGATGTACTTGAATCTTTATCGAAAGTATGTTTCGTTAAGACCAGAAAATATGAACAATGACCGATTTTTCTTTAAATATCAAAGCGGACCCGGGGTTGTAGACAAGTAGTAGGAATACATCAATTTAGAAAAATGCCTAAAATAGTTGCTATTTATTTGAACTTGGAAAATCCGACAGAATATACAGGTCAATGCTTATGTCGGTCTTCTGCAACAATATTGGTTGACTCTGGTGCCGACAAAAATAGTTTAAATAAGCATGGCGGATGGAAATCATCAAACGTTGCTGAAGGATATATCGAAGAATCTCTTAACAATAAGGTTAAGGTGGCAAATTAAATTTTCACAATACAAAATATTCAACAAAATAACCCTACCACTTCGCATGTTGTCCAAAATGTTTCTCATAGTTCTAATAATGTTCCTCCAATTTTCAATAATTGTACTAACTGTCAAATAACAGTAAATATAACAAACTAATTTTAAAATGTATTCTTCAATGCATTGAGCTTTTCAAAATATAAATTAATTCCTTATAAACAACGTGTTTTCAATCATTTATGTAGAACACTAACAGCATCATTTACTTACAGTAAGGAAATAAATATTTCCTAACAGAAATCTTGACTTTTTCTTTAAGAAATTTTGTCTGTAATGTCAAAATTTCCTCGTATGACCGTGATTTTAGAACTTTTGTTTAAAATCAGCTCATATTTTATAATTATTGAAAAAAGTGTTAATTCTTACCGAAGAATCTGCATCTTCAACTGATTGTTCTTTATTTTTCAATTTGCCTCCGGAATTTAAATTTTCCAATATCGCAGCAGTGGCTTCCCCTTTTTTCCCTGCCTGTGAAGTTTCATTTTTAATGACCGCACCTTCGGAATTAAAGTTTTTCTTAAATCTACCGCTAGAAGACTTGTTTTTGCTCAAATCAGTGGAGCGGCTCTTCTTTTCAAGTGCGGCACCGGAAATGATCTTGGGTTGAGTCATAAGGGACACTTCTTTTCGTCCAAAGTGCTTTCTAATATTTTCGATGGAAGATTTTGCATTAATTAACGATATCCCTCTAGGAACCACCGGTTTCTCCCATAGCGTAGTAGATACGAATTCCTTTTTACTTACTTCAATTTCACCAGTGGGCATTACCATCGATACCGTTCTGTCTAACAATTTCACTCTAAAATTATTTAACAATTTTTATAAGCATGATAGATGGGTGAGAACAGGGCCGCCGTAAGCGGACGTGCAAGGGAGCGACTCATCACGTAATTTAAGTCATTGTCATAATACTCACCCCACCATAAGTATAATAAGAAATGTCACAGCATGGAAAAAAATCCGACCGAATGACGTTAACACCGCCATCTATTGGCATCCGCTAAAACTAAGATGCAACACCAAGCGTCATCTGTCATTCTATGAAAAACAGGACTGGCGATCTTAGGGGCTTCCTTCTCAATTGGTAGGTTAAGTACCTAGGTTTGTACGCATTTGAACAGTGCTATGGTAGATAAATAGCACATAAATTGCAATTATTTTGTTAATAGTTCTTTTAAAGTGGGTTTCGGCTTAATTATTGATATTTAAACTTGTCTAGTGACTAATCATCCGTCAGTATAAAACAGAAGTGCAAACGAATCGTAATTATGGTAAGTACTAACCTACGTTTGTATAGAGACTTATCAGAATAATTACTGTTAAATGAACAAAAAATTAGGGCTTTTAATTCTTGAATAATATACGTTTTAGTATATAAAATTTGTTTTTATTATTAATTTTAAAAATGAAGGAATAGGTTCGAATCCTATTTTTCTGAACTTTTCCGGCATATTATTGTATAAAAAAAAAACATTAAAAAACATTCCTTACATTTAATTTCAGGAACCGCAGAAAAGGAAAAAACTTTCGGGAGCGCAATTTCG